>OY787605.1:2777500-3400303 GCA_963678935.1 Umbilicus rupestris
TCTTATAGACCCAACACGAGCCAATGGCTCGCTTCCCTGACGGCTACGGTACAAAATCCCATGTGTGAGTCCGACGCAGAGCAGTAAGTTCCTCAGCCATAGCAGCCCGCCAAAGGGGATCAACAACAGCCTCTCTGTAGGATAAAGGCTCAGACAAAGAATGAAGAGACATAAGAAATGAAACAAAGGAAGTAGAGTACGAAGAGTACGCAAAATCGGGAAGTTTAGTGGACTTACGAAGACGAGTGCACTGACGCAGAGGAGGAGGATCCACAATCTCTTCGGATGGCTGAGCAGTTGTAGTAGGGGAAGGCGGAAGTGTGTGTCTCGGGAACCAAAGTATCAGTGGGTATAGCCTCATCGGTGTCAGTATCAAAAGGATCAATACTAAGAAGATCTGACTGAATCATGTGATGAGAACTAGCGGGTATAGAGAAAAAAGGAATATGCTCTAAAATACGACATGACGAGAGACATATAATTTCTGGCTAACCGGATCAAAACAACGATATCCCTTCTGACCAATACCATAATCTAAGAAGACACACAAGGCAGACTTGGGAGATAATTTATCGCGCTCGACGTGAGGTCGAAGCACGAAACAAGTGGAACCAAACACACGCAAGAAGGGTGACAGACCTGAATTGTGAGATGTGTGGATTCTGTTTATGACATAGGTAGCGGTATGGATAGCTTCCCCCCAAAAAAGACTAGGAACCTCGGCGGATAATAGGAATGAGCGGGCGGTCTCAACAAGATGACGGTGTTTCCTTTCAGCGACACCGTTTTGTTGAGGTGTGTCGGTACATGAGGTTTGACGAATGGTTCCATCAGAAGCAAGTAACTGAGAAAACTCGTTAGAAGTGTATTCACCCCCTAAGTCACAACGAAAACATTTAATGATAGCAGAATGTTGTGTTTGTACATGAGCTCTAAAGTCACGATAAATACCCACAAAATCATATCTACGCTTCATAAGATAGACCCAAGTATAACGAGTGGAATCATCAATAAAGAAAACATAATACCAAGAGCCACCCTTAGTAGACACAGAAGCAGGTCCCCACACATCAGAATGCACAATATCAAAGGGAGCAAAAGATGACTAAACACTTTTTGGAAAAGGTAAAGGTGAATATTTTGCAAGTTTACACCCACTACAATCAGAAATATCATGGGAGGTCACATATCCTAAAGCTCCCGTAGAAGCCAAGAAACGCAAACGAGACGCTGAAACATGACCAAAACGAGAATGCCACAAATAGAATTTAGACGATAAATGACTAAGACGAAAGGAGGATAAATCCACACCAGAGGCAGCCACATCCGATACTTTGAGTTCATCCAAGACATAGAGTCTATCCTTCCTACGGCCTGTCCCAATCACCCTCTGAGATCGCGGATCCTACACACAACAAGTGGAAGAAGAAAATGTGACTAAAAAACCAGATTCGCATAATTGACTGACTGACACAAGGTTTATCGCAAGACTAGGAATATAGTAGACATCACGAAGAGAAATATGCGATGTGATAATAGAATCTACTCCCTCCAATGACATAGGAGTGCCATCAGCGGTCATAATGGGAAGAGATGAATGACGAGACAAAGACACAAAGGATGAAAAGTGAGGAGACATATGGTGGGAGGCACCCGAATCAAGAATCCACAAGGAGGGTGGTATACCTGAGGTTGACGATGAGGACAAACCTTTTGAGGAAGAGACAGACATGGCATGAGGCTGAGACGCAAGGAACTTCTGGAACTGCTCAAACATGGACTGATCCACAGACAGGGCAGCAACATCATTGGTGAACTGAGGTGAACGTGGTGGACGCTGCTGAGGCTGGGGTGGACATTGTTGTTGCTGCGTTTTGCCACTGCTCAATAATACTGGGCACTGAGCCTTCCAATGTCCCTTCTGCTTACAAAATGCACACTCGTCTGAAGAAACTTTCATTGATGACTTGGGCGCACTGCCACCGGCCGGCCGCTGTGGGACAGCAAGGACAGCAGGCACTGTAGGTGGTGGAGTCTCCTTGTCAATCTTAGACTTGAGACGAACCTCTTCGGCCAGCAGCTCGTTGACAACAGAATCAACAGAAGGAAGCGGATTGCGGTGAAGAATCGCACCACGCAATCCTTCAAAATCATCACGAAGTGCCATCAGAAACTGAACCAGTCGCTGCTCTTCAAGCCGAGATATATTTAGCTGATTCAGTTAATGCTAACTGATCTCAATAACGAAGACATAGCTGAATAGAACTCCTGAATACTCATATCGTTCTGCCGAAGCGCACGAATATCCATCTCCAATTGATACTGCTTGGCAAAGTTAGACTGAGTGTAGAGTCTCTCCAGACGATCCCATGCCTCCTTAGCAGTTTCATATTTCGCTAGCTGAGCACCGATAGAGTGGGTGACAGAGTTGTTAATCCACGTAATAATCTTTGCATTATCAGTTTCCCAACCATCAATCTGAGTCGCAAAGTCAGCTGCCTTCTCATCGGAAGGCTTAACAAGCACACCTGTCACATAACTCCACATAGATTTTCCATGCAGAATATTCCTAATAACATAACTCGAATATGAGTAGTTTTTACCATCCAATTGAACACCAATCGCCTGCAAAGAATCCTCTCTACGACCCGCCATATCGAAAACATCAATCCAAACACTTAAAAATGATACTCAAACAACCAGAGAGAACCCCCAAAATGGAAATCTAAGGAAAAACGTAACCCCAAGCAATTACCTCATCCAAAACGAAGAATCCAGATTCACCAAAGCGAAGAACAACCACCAAAAATATTTTCTTAGTTCGATCCGCGATAATAGTGGTTGGATTATAACTTTCTTCAATCAACTACGGCCATGGATCGGGGTGGAGGCGTCTGATACCATGAAAGCTTGGAGAAGGTCTAAAACGTATATTATTGATCAATGAACGGCAATGTTGTGGGTTATATATCCCTAATACAAGCAAAGGATAAATACACTAAAATAACCTTAAACTAACACTATACTATGCTAATAAGTGGAACTTGATGGCTAAAATCATCCATGTACGGAAGTATTGGAGCTATGCCGTCTCTATAATATTCTTCTCATTCCAAGAATCTATATATGTATATAAGCTAAAAGATATTGACAATGATCTGAGGATTGAAAACAAAAGCAAACATATTTACAACTGAAAACACCAGAAATCGGCAGGTTTTACCTCAATAATGCCTGGAAAACGAACCAAGTGAATGATAAAATTAAGGGGAGAAAGCAGTAAGCAGGGACATGAGTCTGTTGATAACAAGCAACACAAGCAGAGATAAATATGAGTGAATACTAACATAGCCAGACAGCAAGTGCTTTACCTTATCCATGAGAGGTACTCTGTCGTTTGGACCTGATTTCTCAAAGTGTCCAACATAAAGATAGCCCAACCGATCATTTAACTGCAAAGGAGCATCTGTTGGATCATAATCAATCAAATTCATACCAGAATAATTAAGTATACCTGATTAATGTAAAATAAAACGTACCTGATTTCATTCCTGAATATGGAACGAAAACAACCTGCAGAGCAAATGCCTCAGTCTAACCGTATGTCTCCTGGAGCATAACGATATCTACAGTCTAGATATCTACACAATATATTCCATAACTAAAATTATAGCTTCCAAAGAAATTAGATCACGTTATTCAAGCTTATCACAATGATAGCATATATATAATTATTTAAATTACACGTGAGATCCAAATTATATTAATCATAATAATCTAACAACATCATGTTCAAACCCACTTTCATCAGATGAACCATCCCATTTTGATGTCTGTTTCTCATCACTTGCGCAACTACTTGAATCCCTTATCTCACCATCTAGCTCTTTCCTAAAACTCAAACAAACTAATATTACATGACAAAATCCATCGTCAATCTTTCACACGTCATTATCTCACCTAAGGCAAGGCATTTGAGAGATATTTCACAAAAACAACAAAGTGTAGCCAGTCTCAATGAACATCTGAAATCCATATGACTACATCCTTACAAATCTGCATTCAACCAAAATCCACGCAACTCTAAACTATGCAAATTATAGTGAACTAAAAATGAAGGACTGAACGCGTCAAACAATGTCCGAAAAGTGAGACCCAAGATCCCAACTATGTTACCCAATAGTATATGCAGCAGCATTGCCCATCGATGTCCAAAAACACAATACCAAGATGATAAAGATTCAAACTTTATTACCTTGAATGATGAGCAGAAGGGTTGCTTGTAAATATTTAGAGTGCAGAAAGGTAAGGAACATAGTACTGAAGCAACCACTCCATCAACAATAACAGGGACTTCAATACCACAAGCACCTCATAAGATATCAGGCAATTTGAAATACTTCACTTTCTCAGTTTCACCCGAAACCATTGCTTATTCAGCTTCCCCATCTCACTCTATCAATATACAAAACAACCGTCATTCACGGATTCACCGCAAAAGAAGAAGACAGCTTCAAACTAAGACTAAAAGAAGCTACCAAGTGGGCAAAAACTGGGTCCTGATGCTGGTTGTTAGGAAGCGGTCTAGGTTTCATTGCTGAGATGAAACGTGGAAGACGCCCGGTAATTAGGGTTGTGCGAAGCGAGAGGGAGACAGAGGAGCACAGCCTACGAAATTCTGAATTTTTTGAAATTAAGAATAATGTTGAAATATTGCCTTTTTATTATCTGTCGTTTCTTTTAAAAACACTCTCATCCTCACTTCTTTCGTAAAACGTCACAAGTGATTAATTATTTCCCAATTTTCTCAAAACCAGCAAATTGATGGTCAAACCACCACTTTGAAATGTCGTCAAAGCATAAATCCGGCTGTTTGTGAAAAAAGTGGAATATATGAGAAATATTTTTAAAAGAAATGACAAATATAAATAATTATGAATGAGTATTTTTTCAACAATTGTTGATGTTATAAATATAATTAATTAAAGAATGTGCACAATTATAAAGAAATAAGATATCAACAGCATGATTTTCTAAATATAACACTGCAAAGAAGCTCGAGACAAACTATAAATAGAACTTTTTTTTATAGATAATGTCATTGCTATAATAATATAATAATATTATTATATTAATATTAACCAGTTTCATTGCTTCTGCATAACTTAACCATGAAGCTCTTGGATTGTGCTAACGAGTGCTGCTAATTAGTAATTACTACCACCACGTACAGCCAACAACCAACTAACTTCCTTGCATGTGGACGGTCAAGATTTCCTCAGAAACCAACTGCACTTGTCATAATCATTCTGTTCATCTATACTATATACAACACATCCAAGCAATTGCAACCATCTTATACATAGAGTTGCGTTTCATTTTCTGAGAGAGAAGAAATGGTGTTCTCCTGCTTTCTGGTGGACCAGAAGAAGGTGATGCGAGGAAGCAAGCCGTTGGCTGGGATGTGCTCCAGGTGCGGTGGAGGAGCCAGCGTTGCGGATATGAAGACGGAGACCAGGTTCTGCTACGTGCCGTTTTACTGCAAGTGCTGGAGGGCCGTCATCTGCACCTTCTGTGGAGCTGTTCTCAAGTCCTACCACTGAAACTAAATACATTCCGATTGGATTTGCCGAATGATTCACAAAATGCTGGCAGCAGCCATCTGATGATACATGGAATGTATGTACTGACAGTTTAATGACAACCACTGCTTTGTGTCGCAATTGGGGCGACTTGTAATATATGGATTCACTGTCGCGATTTGTCATCCGTACGCCACATAACATAAACAATGACAATACATAAACCACGCGGCTACCTTGATAATGATAGACCACGTGGGAAGTAAGCCCAAGGAAGGGATGCCTTAACATTTGACTTCAAATTTTGTATGGTGCAGGTGTGCACATTCACAGTTTCCCACAGACACGGGCATTTCAAAGTCAAAGCTACAGTAAGCCTATGGGCATGGGCAGGTAGGTATAACTAATTAACCACAGAATATACACTCTTTCATTTGACAAGTCCCATCATCTCGAAATAACATAATTGAAGTCTGTAACCCATCAATTCCTTCTCCAAACTGCAAGGACCGACTCAGATTGCTATCTTGCGATTGTGAACTCCCCTTCTCCTTGGAAAGATTCCAGCTTAAGTGGTTTTTAGTGTCCCACCTCTTTCTCCTTCACAAGGTCGGTGAAACTTCACTTTTATATGTTTCATTCTTCCATGGAATATAGGGGTTTTTCATAATTTCATGGAAGAAGCTGTTGAGAAATATGCACTTGGGAATTTGTCCCACATCGGCTGAGAAATGAAAGAATTGTTAGTATATATTGGATTACAAAACCGTGACTCTTGAGCTTAAGCTTTTGAGTCACATGGGGATGTGGTCCGGTATATCTAGCAAATTCACATGGTATCAGAGCCGTAGGCACACGACCTGGGCCGAGTACGCGATTGTGGGACGCGCCTCTGAGCGCGCCAAGTGCATGAGGAGACGCCCATTTGACGGCAGCGTGGGTTTACCCATAGGTGGGAGTCGCGTGTTGCGCACCTACGCTGACCAGTTGTGTAGGTAAAGACCCGTGTAAAGGGCAGTCGCGTTTAGCGCACCTACTAATTGCCGCTACGATGAGCTAGCGAGCTTTCGGGGACACGTCCAACTTCCCAAGTGAGGGGGAGTGTTGAGAAATATGCACTTGGGAATTTGTCCCACATCGGCTGAGAAATGAAAGAATTGTTAGTATATATTGGATTACAAAACCGTGACTCTTGAGCTTAAGCTTTTGAGTCACATGGGGATGTGGTCCGGTATATCTAGCAAATTCACAGAAGCAGTGTCATAATGTATTTGAATGCTCTTATTTTGTCTCAAGGTCCAAATTTTCAAGAATTTCTTTCATCCGAATGCATTGGCATCCTCAGCCTCAGTGGTTACGATCCACTGCTTTTTCGAATTTCAAGCAAACAACAACTCCACTTAATATAAAAATATAATCCAATGTACTCTTCAACGTAACGTCATCACCATAGTCATTATCCGTATGCTTGAATCTTGCTACTGGAATCTTCCTTATAAAACAATTCGACCTCAAGAGCACCTTTAAATATCGAACTACTCTTTTAATAGCCGCCATGTGCGCTCCCGATGTACATGCCATGAATCTGCTAGGAAACAAATAAAAGTACATAAAGCTTGTTAGATACATCAGACTTCCGATGAGCTGCTGCTTATATACACCACGTCTCCTCTGTTAGTTCATGTCGTTAAAGTTTGAATAAGTCTTAGAAGTATCTTCGAGTTGTGGAAGACGTGTAGGTTTTCTGTTTCATCTACCGGCTATTTATCTAGCCATTATTTTCATTTTAATCAATAAAAGTTTCGCAATTTACTTGATTCAACATCCTCCAATATCCTTACATAATTTAGTTCCCGGTACCATAAGGTTATTGACAGGATTGTAAATTTCCATTCCAAATTTGGCAAAAATATCACCTGCATATTACTTTTGACTCAAAAATATTCCTTTCTCAGATTGTAGTATCTATCCCGATAAAATAGTTCATCCTTCCTAAATTTGTCATTTCGAACTTCTTCTGGATTCTACAGAGACCGTAAACAAATCTATATTATTTCCGGTAAAAATCACATCATCAACATACACAAGAAAAAAAAATGAAAAGTGTATGTTGATGACTGTATTTCTCAAATCTTTTAACTTGTAAACTTTATGCTTCTAGTTGAATGTAGCTCTTGGGTTATTCCAAGTAGACAGTTTCTTTTAACTCTCCATACAAAAACAATTTTTTGACACCTAGTTAATAAACATACGACCTTCTCTGGAGCCACAACCAAGATCATTCCAGTAGTATCCCATCGAGCCACAGGTGCGGAGACCTTCTCATAATCATTGTCATGCTTATGTAAATAGTCTTTAGCTACAAGCCTTGTTTTATACTTTTATACCTCTCATTTTTCATTCAACTTTGTTTTGAACACTCATATTGCATCATTCATCTCTTTCGTGTCGGGAGTTCTACTAAGGGTCTACTTTTTGTGATAAACTTATTTATTAAAGTATTTTAATTTAAATAATTAAATTATTATTCATCATCTATTTCTTACAATTCATCTTCATCAACGTAACGGCCAAACTCAATCTCATCAGCACAATAAATTCCACCACCACAACCATTTACCATAATTACACAAAGTCATTCATTCAAATCTCATCACAATCTCCCACCACGTCAACAACCCAACAAATCTCACCTTACCACAATCCCAAATCACACTCGTTCCAATACCACTACCCAAATCTCACCACAATTCCACCACCACCATAACATCACCCATCCACCCAAACTCCACTACCACCCAACCCAATCCACAACCATCATTCACTTTAATCCCACTATCACCCACTTACCAATATTGAATAAAAAATCATTAATGTATTTAACTTAAATGCATTTAACCTAAGTTAATTTAATTTAATTTTATCTTATTTACTGCAAAAGAAGATATTCAATTCCCAAGTTTTGTTTTTTATAATCACCTCTATTTCTCCATCCTGCCTTCACTTCTCGTCTTTTACAACTTCTGGGTGTCACACTATCCCCACTTGGTTGAAATATTGGCATGTATAGCTCTCATTCACTTTTAGACAATCTTTCACTCTTTGTATAGTCCTCCAAATATGCAGGGGACACTCTCTCTAAACGGTTGTTCCATTTCTCGTACTGGGCCTTCTTCATTAGACAAATTTTCTTTTGAGCTTTTCTCTTTGTCCTGCCCAAATCTCGTCATAAAAATCTTCTTCTTTTGAACTCAAGGTTGATTCATCTTCAAGTGAAGAATTACTGTCATTGTCCCTTTCTTCATCTACATGCCAGTTTAATATGTCGCTCATTGTTTTCTCCAAGCATATTCTCCAATCACATTTCTTCATCAAAGTTGACATCCCTAATAATAATAATTTTCTTTAGTTCTTTATTGTATAAGACACTTCTATCTTCAAGCCTGGTTCTTTTCTCAGCTACATGTGCGTAAGAGATAAAACCAAATATTTAAAGTGCAATATACTTGGTTTTAACTCGCCACGGCCGAATCTAAAAGATTCAAATACTTTGATTATCTAGTCGGCAATTGCCTACGTCTGAGGAGGACTTTTGTCCGATAATTACCTATATTCCAATATGCACGATTAAAGTACAATATAGTAGAACTCATCCTACATTAGTCCAACCTTTACTTCTAACCTTGACTGAATCTTTGCTCAGTATGATCACATAGACTAGCTTACACTATCAACACAATCCAATAGTAGAAAGCTACAACTCTGATCACACAAACTCAGCCTATTCTAAAATAATGTGTTACGACAGAATGTTATAGCAACTTACTTTGTCAAGTTGCTCCTGTAGCCAATGTCCAAGACTCTCCAAGCTCTTCCGGCTGAGCAGTTGGACCTCCACGAGTTCTCCTGACTCTGGTAGTGCTCCCCCTTGATAAGTGACCTCTTATCAATTGCAGGGAACTCTGGTGTGCTCTCCAATCGTCCGCGACAAGTTCTCCCGTGACGATGCTTTAAAGGTTTGTACTTGACCTTTCAACGAGGCTTCGATCCAAGTGAATTCTGACAATCAAGCGTGGAAGACTCTGCTAGTCGTGATCACTTTCTGCTCATGTATTCACAACTCTCTGACTCTGTGCTCTAGCTCTTGCTTATGCATTTGAGTTGTGTGTGTCTTCCTTAGAGGCGTTGCCTTTATATACTGGCAGCCCATGGAGGATTATAGAAATTCTAGACCCACTAGGATTTTGACCGTTTTCTTAACTCCTTTCAGCAATTCAAGATCTGTCCCAAGATCTTAGAAGTTTGTTGAGATTTGTTTGTAACAATCTTCTTCCAAAAAAACCTTTTTTAGAAACTATATCTTTTGCCCGAGCTTTCCGAGTTGATTTTGCAATCTGGTGCAGCGAGGAAGTCCTACATCGAATAGGAAACTTACCCCGGATGCCAATCCTCGACTTTTGGTAGTTGGCTAAAAGTCTGCGGGTGCCTGACTTCACATTGCTCCACTGGCTGTCTCCACAGGATACTGTAGCAATTAGTTAGATCAACTTGTGGGAATTTTGTCAACGGATGCCATTATTCATAACACAGGCTCTTCTACAAAAATAATCAAAAAAAGTTAGCAATTGCCTCTTATTGCTTTCAGTAGTTGGGGATATAGGTCCGCAAAGATCGGTGTGCACAAGGTGCAATTTTGCTGATGCTTTCCACCGTGATTTCTTTGGTATCGCTTTTCTATGTTTCTTTCCCTCGTAGCAAATTGAACACACTTTGGTTGTAATATTTAATTTTTGCAGACCCTTGACCATCTTCTTTGAATGCAATTCTTTCGGACTCTTGTAATTTAGATGCCCATATCTCTTGTGCCATATGCTCTCAATTTCTTCAGAAGAGATTTGAAAGCACGTGTTGGTAGGAGCTTCTGTTAACAATCCGAATGTTGGATCATTAGGTTAGCTTTCCCTCTCAAGTAAAGAAGAGGTGTCTTCCTTGAGAGGTAAGACAGCAGCAGAATAAATTAAATAAATAAAAATTAAATGACTTACTCGTTTATGTATAGTGAAAATCTTAGTACCAATTGGTAACGAAGTAAAACCACTACCTTCCAGTATCCACTGGAAGGATTTGTGAAAAGAGATGCTCTTTATTGAGGATATGCTTGAGTTGCAAAGCGTCTAAGCAACTAATTAGTACTATCCGTACACAGCTTTTACTTAATCTTTGGATCTCCCAATTCAACCCAACCCTTGAACACTACTCTTTCACCCACGAGCTTGAACAATTTGAGTCCTTTTTTCTCTCTCAAAGAACTCTCTGGTTTGCGCGCTCACTTTCCTTGCTCCAATCAATGGCGCACTTCTTCTTCTTTTTTTCCGGATTTCTTTTTGAAGTTTTTTTTAGTGAAATCGGGACCTTTCTCTTCATTATTGAGAAGATGACAATTGATTTTAATTTCCTTAATTGCAATCAATTATCTCCAGCATTAAATACGATATCTCTTAAGATTGGAAAGCTAATCAATCAAAGATAGATTTGTTTCCAACTTTAGAGAGAATAATATTTAATGTCATCCACAATATATCTAGATCCAGAATATCTCCCATAATATATTATGGATTGATGACATCTTCCCATAAAGATATCATCAATATTTTTTGAATATCTATGAATCCACCTGAATATTCTGCAAAGTAATCTTTTGTATTTAGTGCATTGAATGTTGCTTTCTTGCACATTAAATGGAATCATCAGTTAAATATTTGTTATCATCAAAACCCCGGAATCCAACACCGAACATCCTATTTCCAGTCATCTGTGAGCACAATATAAGTCCTTTCTGATGATGAAACATTTTACAACACCCATCGTGGATCATGATCGACAACCTCATTTCTTGAAGCTGACCAATACTCAGCGAGTTATGTTTTCAACTGAGGGACATAATAAACCTCAGAAATAATATGTATCCTTCCTTCATTATTTAGCGTGACACTCCCCTTCCCTGCAACTTGCATTGTTCCCTAATTTAACATAATGATTTAGTTGATAAGTAATGTTGTAAACCACCTATCATATGCTCTAAAAACACGACATGACGAGAGACATACAATTTCTGGTTAACTGGATCAAAAGAATGATATCCCTTCTGACCAATACCATAACCTAAAAAGACACACAAGGCAAACTTAGGAGAGAATTTATCGCGCTCGATGTGAGATCGAAGCACGAAACAAGTAGAACCAAACACACGTAAAAAGGCATAATCAGGAGCATTGCCAAACAATTTTTCAAAGGATGATAGACCTGAATTGTCAGATGTTTGGATTCTATTTATGACATAAGCAGCGGTATGGATAGCCTCCTCCCAAAAGAGACGAGCAACCTCGGGGGACAATAGGAATGAGCGAGCGGTCTCAACAAGATGACGTTGTTTCCTTTCAACGACACCATTTTGTTGAGGTGTGTCGGTACATGAGGTTTGACGAATGGTCTCATCAGACGCAAGTACTGAGAAAATTCGTTAGAAGTGTATTCACCCCCTAAGTCACAATGAAAACATTTAATGAGAGCAGAATGTCGTGTTTGTACGAGAGCTCCAAAGTCACGATAAATACCCACAAATCAGATCTGCCCTTCATAAAATAGACCCAAGTGTAACGAGTGGAATCATCAATGAATGAAACATAATACCTAGAGCCACCCTTAGTAGACAAGGGAGCAGGTTCCCACACATCAGAATGCACAATATCAAAGGGAGAAAGAGATGACGAAACACTTTACGAAAAAGGTAAAGCTGAAAATTTTGCAAGTCTATAGCCACTACAATCAGAAATATCATGGGGGTTCAAATGTCCTAAAGCTCTCGTAGAAGCTAAAAACACAAACGAGATGCTGAAACATGACCCAAACGAGAATGCCACAAATAGAATTCAAATGATAAATGACTTAGATGAAAGGAGGATAAATCCACACTAGAGGTTGCCACATCCGATACTTTGAGTTCATCCAAGACATAAAGTCTACCCTTCCTACGGCCTGTCCCAATCACCGTCTGAGATCCGCGGATCCTGCACACAACAAGTGAAAGAAGAAAAGGTGACTAAAAAATCAGATTCACATAATTGACTGACAAACACAAGGTTTATAACAAGACTAGGAATATAGTAGACGTCACGAAGAGAAATATGAGATATGGTAACAGAACTTACTCCCTCCAATGACATATGAGCGCTATCAGCGGTCATAATGGGAAGAGATGAATGACGAGACAAAGATACGAAGGACGAAAAGGGAGGAGACATATGGTGGGAGCCACTTGAATCAAGAATCCACGAGGAGGATGGTATACCTGAGACTGACGATGAGGACAAACCTTTTGAGGAAGAGGCGGACATGGCATGAGGTTGAGAGGCAAGGAACTTCTGGAACTGCTCAAACATGAACTGATCCACAGACGGGGCAGCAACGTCATTGGTGAACTTGGTGGACGCTGCTGAGGCTGGGGTGGACGTTGTTGTTGCTGCGTTTTGCCTTTGCTTAATAATACTGGGCACTGAGCCTTCCAATGTCCCTTCTGCTTGCAAAATGCACACTCGTCCGAAAACACTTTCATTGATGACTTGAGCGCACTGCCACCGGACGGCCGAGGTGGGACAACAAGGACAGCGGGCGCTGCGGGTGGTGGAGTCTCCTTATCAATCTTAGACTTGAGACGAACCTCTTCGGCAAGCAGCTCGTTGACAACAAAATCAACAGAATGAAGAGGACTGCGGTGAAGAATCACACCACGCAATCCTTCAAAGTCATCACAAAGAGCCATCAGAAAACCAGTCGCTGCTCTTCAAGCCGAGAGATATAAGCCTTCATTGTCCTCAACTCAGCCGATTCAGTCAATGCTAACTGATCCTATAACGAGGACATGGCAGAATATAACTCCTGAATACTCATACTGTTTTGTCGAAGCGCGCGAATATTCATCTCTAATTGATACTGCTTGGCAAAGTTGGACTAATTGTAGAGTCTCTCCAAATGATCTCATGCCTCCTTCGCAGTCTCATACTTCACTAGCTGAGCACCGATCGAGTGGGTAACAGAGTTGTTAATCCACGTAATAATCCTTGCATTATCAGTCTCCCAACCATCAACCAAAGTCGCAAAATCAGCTGCCTTCTCATTCAAAGGCTTAACACGCACATCCGTCACATAACTCCACTTAGATTTCCCACGTAGAAAATGCCTCATAACATAACTCCAATATGAGTAGTTTTTGCCATCCAATTGAACATCAATCGCCTGTAGGGAATCCTCTCTACGACCCGCCATATCGAAGACACCAATCCAAACACTCGAAAATCGATACTCAAACAACCAGAGAGAACCCCTAAATCAAAATAAAAAAAAGAATGTAACCCCAGTCAATTAAGGCATCCAAAACGAAGAACCCAGATTCCCCAAAACGAAGAACAATCACTAAAAAAATATGGTAACTTTCTTCAATCAATCAACTACGTCCATGGATCGGGATGGGGCGTATGATACCATGAAAGCTTAGAGTAAAGTCTGAAGCATGTTATTGAACACAATGAACGGCAATGTTCTAGGTATATAACCCTAATACAAGCAAACGATGAAAGACTAAATTAGCCTTATACTAAAAATATATTATGCTAATAGTTTGAGCATCTGAAGTGTAGGAACCTCATATACTCGCTTTAATTTCTTTCTTTCTCATCACATGCCATTAACAGTAGCTCTTCATTCTCGTCAAGCTCAGCATAATTTAACCTTTTCTCCCAACCAAGACAATCGTATTGAAAATGCCAAGCTCTACTGTTACTTTATCTTCCACGACCTCTTCCACCTCTGGATGCACCTCGATAGCTGTTGGATTCCTGAGGTTTTGTTGAATACAAACACTCAATTAATGATTTCAATAAGTATGCAGAAAATGAAAGGTAAGGCACAACTGAATTAATTGTCAAGAATGAAGCTGTGACCAACAAAGAATATCAACGAAGCTATCTTCTTGTGCAAGCTAAACTGATTTAAATTGATTCAAATGCAAGGTGAAACATATCCACAAAGAAGGAAACGAAATAACAGGTAGGAAACATTCTCCGGTGAAATATTCGGATAAATCATCATCGATATTTAATGGAAATCCGAATATATATTGCTAATGTCTTAATGGGGAGTTGTTATCAAATCTAGAAGAATAGTATGAGATATCTTCTGGATAACAACGAATATATATCTTACTTAAATTTGGAAATAAATCTAATTTAAATATATAAGTTTCTCGATTTGAATTAGAGATAATTAAATATTCGATTGTCCCGATTTCAAAGATAAATGCCTGAAAATCTTAATCAAATATATTCTTGGCGGTCAAGTCAAGATATTCGTTGATTCACAAAGGCTTAATAGGCGAGCTAGGGCGTCGGATGTCAAGCGGCTTTGAAAGAGGAAAAAAAAAGAGCGTGCAAAGAAAAGAGAAGCTTTTTGTGAACTCTAAAAGCTCGGACGATCAAATTCGAGCGTAAAAGAAATCTGTTCGAGGGTTGGGTTGAGACGATAGTATCAAAGATAAGTAAGACTTTGTACTGAGTGTACTAGTGAGTTACTTAGTCGTTGTACTCGCCAAGCATATTTTAAATACAGAAACAGGCTATTTCACAAATCCTTCTAGGGGATACTGGAAGGTAGTGGTTCTACTCAGTTATTTGATTGATACTGAGATTTTCTCTCTAACTCGCTGAGTAAGCCATTTTACTTTTCTACACTTACTATTCCGCTGCTGTTATACCTGCCGAGTAACATGCAATTCTGTTACCTTAGAGGGATAGCTAACTAACGATCCAACAAGAGCCTCCTTTAAACCCTCTCGTGCTGGTTTCTCCTCAACACATGGTCGTCTTCTACATCAGGTCTCATTCTCTGCTCAAGATTATTGGATTCTTCAATTGAACAAATCACATAATTAAAATGAAGTTCTCCATTAACCTTGCGCAATAACCATAATGACCATCAAACTTAGGTATAGCCAGAACAACCAAAACTTTTCCTCCATTGTTACCTTCTCCCATTTAACCTCTTTCTCTGTACTTGCATTCAGTTTTCTAAAGACCACTTAGACTCCTGTTTAGAAGTTCTAACTCACACTTTCGATTCGAAAACGAATCTCGTGATACACTTGTTGAATTAGTTTACTAGTTGTATTGATCAAAGATATGACTCTTAAATAGAGTTCTACACAATTGACATGGAGAAAATTAGCTCACAGATCGAAATAGAAATATGTAATATACGCTCCTATGATCTAGGAGTTATTGAGATGAAACCATAACATAATTTGACGTCTAATATACCAAGTCTTATCCATTAGCCAATGGCGGTTTTAGGAGGGGGGAGGGGGGGTGCAGACCAGCCCAATTCCCAGACGGCCAGACTCACCTGCCTCTTCATCATGTTCACCCTCAAGCCCCGAGTCCCCAACAATCCAACATCAACACCCGCCTGGCCTCCTGTTCGAACAACATCAACAAGCGCTCCATCACAATCTCAGATTCCCAGTGGCCGCTCTCACCGCTTTACGGCGTCTCAACTCGGCGCCGTCGTTTTCTGAGGTAAGGTCTAATTTGTGCCAGTCTCGGTACTTCATTTGACTGTATATGTTGTCTGAATCACTTCCCTTTCAATTTGACTCGCCCGAATCACTTCCCTTTCACTTTGACAAGTGATTCGGGCGAGTCAAAGTGTGTGCATAAGCTTGGGAGAATCAATTTTGATTCGGACAAGCTTCAAAGTGATTCAGGCGAATCAAATGTGCTTGCGCCGATCACTTTGAAGCAAATTCCTTGACCTCCTTTTATGAATTTCTACTGTTGTTTAACAATGCTTCATAAGTTATTTTAATGTCGTTCTTATTGAAATTTATTTTATTGTGTATGTTTGTGGACTAGGTAATACAAATATGAATACATTTGTAGTGCGCCGTAAAAGAGGGTTAGAATCTAGTGTTGAACCTCCTTTGGATAAATTTGAAGCAATCGATTTGTGAGTGATTTTTTTGAATATTTAACTATGGTCATAAAAATGGTTGGTGCTTCGTGTAAAAGAAAGGATGAATTTCGACAAAAACAACATGAACACTTGGTGGAGATGTTAGCCAATGGTGAAGTTTCTACGGGAAGAGGGTTGAATCATGAATCAAGTTTGGTTCGTCCGGGTTCTACTCGTTGGGGTTCACACTACACATCAATTGTTCGTCTCTTATCTTTGTGGTCATCAACCATCGAAGTTCTTAGAAATATATTTGATGATGTAACTCATTACAAAACTAGAGGATTTGCTTCTAGCTTGGTTCATAAAATAGAGAGTTATCAATTTGTTCATTGCTCACTTGATGAAGCTAGTATTGGGAATGACAAATACTTGGTCACAATTTTTGCAAAAAAGAGATTAAAATATTATGGAGGCCATTAGTTTGATTCGTAATACCAAAACAAGATTGATGGAGTTGACGGAAAATGGATGGAAGGATCTTTTACAATCCGTGAATGACTTTTGTGTCAAATATCATATTGACATTCTCAATATGGAAGATGAAATCAAAAGTCGCTTTCGCTCTACAAAAAATGACTCCCACTTTCGAATTGATATATATTATCAGGTATTTTTTTAAAAATATTCTACTTTTGGTGTTGAAGTATTTTTTTATAATCGTACTTTAATATTATAAAATATATTTTATAGGCGATTGATCGCATTAGTCAATAGATGGAGAATCGCTTTTGTGAGTCAAACATAGAATTACTCACTTGTATCGGATGTCTTGATCCTAAGAACTCATTCTCCAACTTCAAAGCGTCAAACATAATTCAACTTGCGAAGCTTTATTCACAAGAGTTCTCCAAGTGTGCTTTAATGGAGTTGGAAGAAGAACTTAAAGGTTGGATTTATGAGATGAGAGAAAATGATACATTTTTAAAGATACAAGACATTAAAGATGTTTGCCAGAAAGATGGTTGAGGTCGGTTACCATACTGCATTTCCTTTGGTATATCGCATTATTAAGTTGATTTTGGTGTTACCGGTTGCGACAGCTACAGTTGAAAGAGCTTTTTCTGTAATGAAGATTGTTAAGACGGATTTGCGTAACAAAATTGAAGATGAGTTTCTCAATGATTGTTTGATGTGTTACATTGAGAGGGACGTGTTTAAAAACATCGACAATGAAGTTATAATGCGCTATTTTCGGACATGAACACTCGCAAACAAATTCTACTTTCTTTACCGCCTTCGGAGGCAATGTGACATAGTGACTATTTAGCTATAACATCTTTTTGATGACTACTTAAATTGAATATTTATTTTTTATTATCATTTTATACGAAATAAAACTATTCAAACTCTCAATATGTTTTTGAGATTATTGAAGTCCAATTTCAAATCACGGAATGCAATTCTCTTGGACCCATAAGAAGGGCCCAAAATTTGAGCAGGTGAATGAAGACAAGACCAACAAGGAGGCCCCTGCGTCATTGTCAGAGGCTACAATAGGATATATGATGGATTGACTTGAAGGCTATTCGTTGCTTGTCAATATTGATAAATGGAGGCTCTCTAATCTAATCTATCTAAGAAGAAAGAAACCTTGCACGTGCAGAAGCAATGCACATGTAACGAAATCGCTTAAAATGGGACGTGGATAGCCTATGGATTTTGACGGCCCATTTCCCGATTTGAGCTTGATGGTGACCGTTTACTGGCAAAATGCTCAAAGGGTCTCATGCTCATTGGCTTGCAAATGCTCGTCATGCTTCTCCGACCTCCACTCAGCCAGCTAGAGAGAGAGAGAGAGAGAGAGAGAGTAGTTTAATGGCTCTTTTTAGATGCTAAGCAACTGAAAGGCTGTGGCAATTAAGAAGCTGCCTCACACTTTGCCCAATTTCTTCTTCTTCTAAAAAAAGTTGCAAAGGGAGTGGAGAGCAAGCGAGAGAAATGGTGGCACAAACAGTGAAGGGAAGTAGAGGGGCGAAGCCATATGGGAAGATGCTGATTCTGGCATTTGGGCTGGCCGTGATTGCTGTTTTGGTGGTTCACAAGCTCAGAGAGAGGAGGATTCTCAATCTCATTGTTGAGGAGAAAGATCAGCAGCTTATCTCCCTTCAGCTTCTTCTTCAGGTATATATGTATCTCCACATCCATATGCTTGCCTTGCATGCAGCTTTTCTGATCAGCAGCTTTTTATTGCAGAGGGAACTGGATTTCAACAAGGAGATGATTAAGAAGATAGAGGATTTGAAACCCAGGTTTCACATGCTGAGAAGTCAAAAGATGGAACTGAATGGAAGAGTTGTGGAGCTTCAATCCACAATTGCATCACTCAAAGATGAGATCAGAGCAGTGGAGTCCGCTCTTGAGGTCAAAAACGGAGAGAACAAAATGCTGAGGGAGAAAATCACAGAGATTCTCAAGGAGAAAGATGCTGAGATTGACCAGCTGAAGCGAGCCAGGGATGAACAGAGTGTCAGGGTGTGGTCAATGGCATTGTTAAATACAACTTCAAACGTGGCACAAATCGACAAGGCTGGAGGAGACGTAGATCTGAAGAGGGTGGAAGAATCTAAAGGGGAAGAAACTGGTAATGTGACTAGAACTCGAGAAGATGATGAGGAGCAAATAAAACAGAATGATAGACAACTAGGTGAGATATCTAGGGCTGAGATGAAGTTGGAAGTAGCTTATAAATCGAAACATGGTGCGGGATATGAAAAGCATCGTGCTCTGAGCAGAACAAAAAGAAACAAGTGGAGAGGCATTGCGGGAAATAAAGGAAGCAGAAAGGTATCTGAAGGAGAGCCCGGTGAGAGGTTCGTGGCACAAGGGAATGAACATGACCTGCAAGACTCTGAAGTTGAAAATGGTGAAGAAAATGACAATGGCACAAGTGACTCAGAGTTTGAGCATGATCAACATGACCCAATTTCACACTCGGAAAATCATGATGAAGAAGAAGAAAACAGAGATGGGTCACACAACTCGGGCATCCGCAACGACTTGAATCCGCATATGGTAGAGCAGGAGACTGAGGCTGACCCAGGACACAATTCTGTTGAGGAAGAAAAAAAGAAGCTTGAAATAACCAGTGTAACTTCAGGTTAAAGGTAGGTCAGATTAATCTACCTGTTATCAAATTTGATCATCAGATCGTTTTAATCTAGTTCATAGTTATGTAATATGCATCAACCAGTTCGATCAGATCACCACAACTGGCATAATCATTTGATCAACAAAAAACCAGATTTTCACACAAGGTTTTTGCTTGATACTGTCGATATTTACCACCAATGTAAACAAAAACTTCCACAAATCCGAGCATCATCATCATCAACAACAACCTCTTCATCTACAAAGCTCAAATCTTTACACAGACCCACCCCTCTTCCTCCTCATCCGCCCCGCCACCCCCAAATAAGGATTTCTTGCCCACCAAATCTGCCACTGTCGGAGTCTCATTCGCACATCTAACAGTCATGATCTTCACCAATCTCATCTGTGACCGGTGTTGACTCCTTGTCGCTCTGGTAAAACACAACCTCTCCCTTGGAAGGAATCTCCCATCTCTTCTTCACTCTCAGCTTATTGGTCTCCAACGCAGGCTGCTCCTTCCCTTCATTTTCAGACGATGATCGAAGCTTGCTGATGCTGTCCACGGTCGAGTTCTGGTTATACCTACTGGCCACGACGCGGCCAGAGTGGATGGGTTTCTTCTGAGGGGCTGATCTCTCGCCGTCTCTGAAAAGCTTTTTGGGCTGAACCAGAACAGCGACGTCTTTCTTCAACGGCTTCTTAGATCCGATTGTAGTAACTGTCTTCTTCGTAGCATCAAATTTCGGCAACGGTTTACGCGACTTGGGGCTGACACTCGCGCTCTTTCCTCCTCGTTCCTTGGTCACTTTCAACTCATCGATCTCGCCGAGCTTCCAGAAACACGATCGTCTCCGAACCTGTTTCACACCACCAGAGTTGTTTACATCTGGCTTGCTTAGTACTTGGCGAGATGAATAGATCTCCGCGGGACACAGACTCGCGCCTCTGCGTTGCGGCATCGAATCTTGATTCCTCTGAAGAATCCCTGGTTTGGGATTAGAGCTGTGTTTAGACTCCATGTACTTTGGAGGCACAATCGAGCCGCGTCTCTCGCCAATTATCAGTTTCTTCTCCGCCTTCTCGACCCTCAGCGCCTCCAGTTTAACCGAAAGGCGATTCATTTCCATCTCAATCTGCTCAATTTCCAAGTCGATGATCGCATTATGGCGGAATATCGCATCTTTCTTCCCTTTCTGTACATCCATCTGAGATATCTTCAAAGACTCAGAACCCATCATCTTCTCCCCAGCCGGCCGCAACAGAGTGCCAGAAATGGAAGTTTTGCACAGCGCTGGAGGAGAAACACCCATCAATGGATTCTGATTTTCCTTTCTGTAATCGGACTCAACCGACTCGCTTAAGCACTGTCGATCCAAATCCGTCCACGAGGTTTTCATGTCCACAGATCGCTCCAGCCCGCCACTGTCGAACGTAGCATTGTCCCAAACATGAACATCTTTTGATAACTCCAAGACGCTCATCTCTTCCTAAACCGAGTTCGAAATGCAGGAATATTGAATTCAAATAAGTTATTTACAGAGACTTATTTATCTTTAACAAATATGATGAAGACGATCGAAGAAAGTAAAGATTTCGATGACCGTTGCGTTTGAAAAAAATACGCTGCGGTTACTGTTTGATCTCAGCCGTTGGATTAATAAAACTCCTCCGACAGACGCTCCCGATTTACTTTAAAAAGATTCCACATTACATTCATCAATCATTACAGGCCCAATTTGGTCCGACATGAGATCCATGCGATAAAATCGAATGGGGTCACTTATCTAAGAGATAGAAAGAGGAATCATTCATTTTGTGGAGGACGACAAGTTTAGTTGCTTAGTTGCAAGTGTTTATATGATAACACAAGAAAGGTGGATAAAATGAGAGAACAGACGGCTACATCTTCCCTTTAGTGATAGTGAGTGTGACTTACGACATCTGCACCCCTTGGAGCTTCCCAATCTCGCTGAGAAGCTCCTCAATCAGCAACTTCTATTACTATTCACCAAATAGTAATAGCATTTTGAACATTTTCTGCACCAATGGAACCTCCAGGAGAAACTTCTATTACTATTCATGAATTAAAAAATATGTTTTGTAAAGATTTTTTTGAAGATAGTTATGAATTATTGCTACCAACTTGAATATGACACGTGAAGATAGTTATGAATTATTGCTGCCAACTTGAATATGACACGTGAAAGTATTTATGAATTATTGTTGTCAACTTGAATATGACACGTGAAAATATTTATGAATTATTGCTGGCAACTTGAATAAGACACGTGAAGATATTTATGAATTATTGCTGCCAACTTGAAGCTCCAGGATAGCATTTCGAAAACTTCTTCATCCAATCATAACATGACACGTGAATATGAGGATAGACATGAAACCTCTATAAAAGAAGGTTCATACATTTTCTAAACTCACACCATCAATCTTCTTTCTTTCTTCTACGATCTTATTTTTATCAACCATTTTCTTCTCATATGAATCCTTTCAGTTTTGATGAGTGCTTTCAAATATTCCAGCAAACCATGAATCAAATGAATGATATGGTCAATTCAGCTGTTATGGATGCAGTAGTGCTTGCAACCATGGACGATGAAGAAACAGAGACCTAATCGACCAAGAAACAGAGGACCGAGGGGGCAGAATTTGTTAGAGGACTACTTTGTTGAGCGTCCAATTTTTCCGGAAGGAGACTTTCGTCGCAGGTACCGTATGAGTAGTAATCTTTTTAATTGTATAAAGACCAAACTTTGTAACAATGATGTGTATTGGCACCAACGACAAGACGCCGCTAGCATGCTTGGTCTTCTTCCTGAGCAGAAGATGACCGGCGCTATACGAATGTTGGCATACGGTTCATGTACAGATCAGTGTGCCGAAATTACACGGATGGGTGAATCGACAACCCTTAAATGCTTGAAGATGTGGTGCGTTCAAGTAGTTGAGCACTATAAGGATCGGTATTTAAGATTTTCTAATGCAAGAGATTTAACTCGACTACTAAGAAGGGCAGAACAACGAGGATTTACAAGTATGATTGGAAGTATAAACTGTATGCACTGGGAATGGAAAAATTATCCAACAGCGTGGCAGGGGTCATATTCGGGTCGTAAGGACCGTCCAACCATTATATTAGAAGATGTCGCATCATACGACACATGGATATGGCAGTTTCATTGGTGCGCATGGAGTACAAAATGATATCAATGTATTGTACCGGTCAGACATATTTGATGGCAGCCTCGAAGGAATCTCTCCTCAGGTGACATACAAAGTGAATGGGAAAACATATGCAGACACGTACTATTTGGCTGATGGGATTTATCCAAGGTACTCCTCATTTGTGAAAACTATTCGTAATCCACAAACTGATGCTGATAAATTATTTGCGAAGAAGCAGGAATCATATCGCAAAGATGTTGAGAGGTGCTTTGGGATCTTACAGTCTCGTTTGGCAATTGTACGTCATGTAGGTGTGTGTCACAAGAAAAGTGTCTTGAAAACGATTATGTTGGTTTGCATCATAATGCATAACATGATTGTTGAAGAAGAATTTATTGACGATGAGTTTGAAAAGATTGAAGAAGCAGATCCACACAACCCACACAGTGCCTTCACGATATATGATGGACCAGTTGATCACAATGGCAGTCGGTTTCGTCATGATCCCGTTGAGAGGGTTCAACAATCCCAGGTGTTTGGTGAGCGTCTTGCCAATCTTCAGTCTGCGTATCTTCATATGCAACTTCAGAATGATTTAGTAAGTCATAATTGGTTTATGGAAACCGGTGAACAATTATGAATATTAGATTATATGAATTATTTTAAGTTGTGTGTTGTAATTCCCTTGCGAGTTTTCTTTCAATGAAGTTTCTTTTGGTTGAAATTTATTTCTATGAGAATAATTAAGTTTTATATTTGAAATATTTGAAAAACATGAATCACGTAAAATTAAAATTACATAAAGATTAAATAACAACAAATAAAATTAATATACTAAAGATACTACCCATCGTAGTGAGATGGACGGTAATAATCTGAATAGTCCTCCGAATTGTTGCCACCATCATTATTACCTTCCTCTTCCTCATATCGACGCAAAATAACAGCTTTTCTTTTTGAGAAGTACCTCTTCGATTTTGGTGTCATTATGTCGGTATTCATTTGCATAACCTTTGCTTCCACCTCTAATTTCTTTACATTCATGGCGTGTTCTTGCATTTTATGATTGTGCTCCATTTGCTCTCTAGCTAGTGCGAGTTGCTTTTCTTGGAAAGCCAATTGATTTTTTTGAGTTTTCGCAATTGATTGTAAAGCTTCATCTCGGGCTATGTTACATGAAGTGGCTACATTCTTACCTTTTCTCATTGCTTCTTTTGCCGCCTTTACTCCCGGAGGCCTTACCGAACTAGTTGAACCTCCCGGATAATTTTCGGGTGTGCAAAATGCCGCATCCTCAAAGGAGGAATTAATAGGGATGTTAATTGCGTGCACTTCCTCATTAGCAGGATTATGGTCGTATGTGTTAGTCGGTGGAACAATGGGGGGTGCAACGGGTGCAAATGTTTGATGTGTCTCACTTCTTCCCAACATTCAAAATGCATGAAAACTTTTTTTCTTTGCGCAAAGTTTGAGCTTTGTGCATCTATAAATTAATAATTTAAACAAATCAATTTCAAATGAATAAATATAAATAAACAATATGAAATAATTTAATAGAATTATATACCTCATCTTGTATATTAGCACCCGATTCCTGATTCCTCCTTGCGTAGGCAATACAAGCCCCCCATAAAATCAAATTTTTCTTTAGCTTTCCAAACCGAGATGAAAGCGCAATTTGGGACCTAACCTCCGTTATAATTATTTCATCGGCGCTCATCACCCAATTTGCTCGAAAATCGGAATGAATTTTTTCCCACAACCGATCAATCTTTTGTTTGTTGCCGGATATGGGATCGACTGATTGACGACAATGAGATATGCATAATTGCACATCTTCGGACATGGACCAATTGGTAGCGGAAACCATTTTTTGAACAAAAAATGATATGGAAATGTAACAAAATGAATCTAATAGATTAGGAGAGAACAATTGAAGATTGGTATACTTTGAAGGTGAAATGAAAGACATATTTATAGGGAAAAAAATTAGAAGTTCAAAAATATTTCCTTTGGAAATTAATCTGGTCCGTAGGATTATCTGTTAATTATCTGTTAGAAATATACCTGTTACAATTTTTTACTTTATAATTGTTTGGGCCCATTTGGCCCAAACAGCAAAACCTAGGGCTGAGGAGGAGGAGCACCATCAGCTTTTCATGGCTGCGCCCGTCTGAGGAGAAGAAGCTCCCCAGCAGCAGCTCTTCCCGCAGCTCCTCTCTCAGCAGCTCGTCTGGCGGCAGCTCCTCCTGCGGAGCTTCTCCTCTAGCTCGCCAGCTCCTGCAGATCGTCAACGGTGCGTCTTCTTCTCCTTGCGCGGCTTCTACAATCCGCACCGGTGCGGATGCCCTTAGGCAGAGCCACTCGCCAACAAAGATCATCTGGCATACAAGATTAGGGTTGGCTACCCGACTGTATGACGGTTGGCAATTATACGATACATTGTCTTTTAGAACATATTCAGTTGTTGTTGTAACTTATCCACTACATTGACTGTGAGCAGAAGAGTGACCATAAGAGCTGCTCTGTTGCTCAACTCGGCCATGATTGTATGGACTCTGGATCCGCTTAATGTTACTGAAAGAAGATTATTGATGATCTCTTGCTTCTTTAGATCCGCTACAGATTGCCAAATTTACACGATTGTCAAATTTACAAGCTTGGAGATCTTAGTTTTGCTTCTTTAGAGCATATGCACCGGTGGCCATCTCCTCTGGATTGTAGAAGCTTCTCATTTGTTAAGTTATGCACCGGTGAGGAGCTGGAGGAGATGGCATTCTAAAGGAGATGCTCGAAGGGAAGAGGTGCTCTCTGAGAAGCTCCTGAAAGAGTTGAGGGAGGAGGAGCTCCAAGCAGATTTTAAGGTTTAAAACTTAATTATTCTCATCAAAATAAAATTCAACCAAAATAAAATTCATTGAAATCTGAAATACAACACTTAATTGAAATACAACGTGAAATGGAAATACAATTCACAATTTAAATGTGAACTCGCAATAGAATTACAACACACAACTAAAAATAAAACATACAATCTAATATTTATAATTGTTCACCGGTTTCCATAAACCAATTATGGCTTACTAAATCATTCTGAAATTGCATATGAAGATACGCAGATTCAAGATTTGCAAGGCACTCACAAAACGCCTGAGATAGTTGACCCTCTCGACCGGATCATGATGAAACTGATTGCCATTGCGATCGATTGGTCCATCATACACCGTAAAGGCACTATGTGGGTTGTGAGGGTCTGCTTCTTCAATCTCTTCAAACGCATCGCCAATAAATTCTTCTTCAACAATCATGTTATGCATTATGATGCAAGCCAACATAATCGTTTTCAAAACACTTTTCTCATGACACATACATGCATGACGTACAATTGCCCGACGAGATTATAAGATCCCAAAGCACCTGTCAACCTCTTTGCGAAATGATTCCTGCTTCTTCGCATATAATTTTTTAGCATTAGTTTGTGGATTACGAATTGTTTTCACAAAAAGAAGAGTCTCTTGGATAAATCCCATCAGCCAAATAGTAAGTGTCAGCATACGTGCTCCCTCACTTTGTATGTCACTTGAGAAGAGATTCATTCGAGGTGGCCATCAAATATGTCTGATTGGTACAATAAATTGATATCATTTTGTGATCTAGGCGTACCAATGAAACTGTGTCATATTCATGTGTCGTACGATGCGACAGATTCTAATATAACTGTTGGACGACCCTTACGACCTGAGTATGACCCTTGCTACGTTATTGGATAATTTTTTTCATTCTTAGCGCATACAGTCTATACTCTCAATCATACTTGGAAATCCTCGTTGTTCTGCCCTTCTTAGTATTCGAGTTAGATCTCCTGCATTCGAAGATCGTAAATAGCGATCCTTATAGTGTTCAACTACTTGAGCGCACCAGTTCTTCAAGCATTTAACGGTTATTGATTCACCCATCCATGTGATTTTGGCACACTGATCTGCACATGAACCGTATGCCAACATTCGTATAGCACCGATCATCTTCTGCTCAGGAAGAAGGCAGAGCAAGCCAACAACATCTTGTCGTTGGTGCCAATACACATCACTGTTACAAAGTTTGGTCTTTATATGATTAAAACGATTAATACTCATACGGCACCTACGACGACAGTCTCCTTCAGAAAAAATTGGACGTTCAACAAAGTAGTCCTCTAACAAATTTTATCCCCTCGGTCCTCTGTTTCTGGCTCGATTAGGCTGGCGACGAGGAGGCACATCGTCTTCATCGTCTATGGTTGCTAGCACTACCGCATCTATAACAAATGAATTGGCCATATCATTCATCTGATTCATAGTTTGCAAGAATATTTGAAAGCTCTCATCATAATTGAGAATAAAATAAGAATAAAATGATTGAGAAAAATAAGAATAGAAAAGAAAGCAAAAAGATTGATGGTATGAGTATAGAAAATGTATGAACCTTATTATAAAGAGATTTCATGTTTATTCACATATGCACGTGTCTTGTTATGATTGGATGAAAATCTATGCAAAATCTAGATAAAATCCCTGACGATAATTCATAAATATCTTCTAAAAAATATGTTATTTACAAAAATATTATTTTTTAATCGGTGAATAGTAATAGGAACTTTCCCGTAGATTGTCTTGGTGCAGAAAATATTCAAAATGTTATTACTATTTGGTGAATAATAATAGAAATACTCATTGAGGAGCTACTCAAAGAGATTGAAATGCTTCAACGGGTGTGGATTGTAATACCATGTTAGAATAAAATAATAATAATAATAATTAAATATTTTACAGGAAGAGAAAGGAAACAAAAGCAGTAGAAAGGGAAGTTCTTCTCCTCTCACCGCCTTCTCTCCTCTCCTCTCTGCTCTCCCCATATTCCCGTCCTCTCTTCTCTTCCCAACGATTTTTGGCTGCCTTTGATCTCGGAAGTAGGGTAAATCAGATATGTTGCATATAAATTAGCCTCTCCCTCCTTGACTTCCTTATGAAGATGTTTTGTGGGTGTTTGCGGAAGATTTTTGTGGGTGTTTTGATTTTGGAAGATGTATATGAGAAGTTTGGAGAGTTTGTTGTTTATTGTGTGGTTTGGGTGTGTAATTGCTATCTTTTAGGGTTGGAGGGTGTATTTATGATATGGTGGTTGTTAGTTTTAGGCTTTTGGATTTGGATTGTGATTTATTTGGTTGAGTTAGGGATTTGATGTTGTGGCCATTATTTGTAGAATGGTTTGGTGAAGAATAGAGAAGTTGGCACTTTTTTGGTAGTCGGCTATCGGCTGAAAATAAGTGTTAGGCAGCTTGTGGTAGGTATTTGTTAGGCTGCAATTTATAAAACTATGGTTGGCAGTTAAATGTTTAGGAAGCTTTGTGGTAGCATGCAATTTATCAAACTAGGTTTAGCGATGGTCTCTTGGTTTAGGAGTTTATTTGTAGTCGTTAATGATATTTTTGAGTAGCGGGTTGATTTAATTAGGTGTTGTTAATTTGGTGTTTATTGGTGGTTATTGATATGGGTTTGTTGGAGCCTTTTCGACAATACAGTGCCATGAAGAAGCATTGAGTAATCTTAGAATGTGAGGAGATAATAATAATGTATATAATTATTTTATTATGTTATAGGTTCTGGAAACGAATTGTCAGCAGAGCGAGGTGACTACACGCTCTCAATCGAGTTTCAGTGATGAGTAAATAATTCTCACGTATTCGCTTCGTATTAATTATAAGTTTTATTATGCATATTGCATAATCATCCATAAATGGATTTGTTAAATTGAGAAGAGGCTTTGTGATAAGGATCATACACGTGCATACATATTGCATCATGAGACTGCAACTTTTGTTATGCGATGATAATTCCGCATTTTGTTACGCGCCGCGTTTTGATGATCCGGATCAGCAAAGACGATTGCTTTCCTCAGACACATTGTCTCAAATGAGGGTGTGAAAGTTGAATCCCTCAAACGTTGCGGCAGTTGAAAGTTGGCTGACGCCAACTTCAGTAGCAGAAATTCGGAGCCTCTTAGGGCTTGCTGGGTATTATCGACGATTTGTACAAGATTTCTCACGTTTAGTTGCACCGTTAACTCGTTTGACCCAGAAAGATGTCAAATTTGTCTAGTCTGACAAATGTAAAGAGAGTTTCCAGAGACTGAAGAGAGGATTAATTACTGCACCAATCTTACACCTTCCCGCATGCACTGGCGGATTTACTGTGTATTGTGATGCTTCATGAGTTGGACTGGGATGTGTTCTAATGCAGCGTGGTCGGGTTATTGTGTATGCTTCTCGTCAGCTGAAGAAGCATGAACATAATTATCCTAGTCATGACCTCGAATTGGCAGCAGTAGTTTTTGTATTGAAGATGTGGAGACATTATTTGTACGGAGAGACATTTGAGGTATTTACGTATCACAAAAGTTTGAAGTATAATTTCAGTCAAAAAAATCTTAATCTTCGACATCGTAGATGGGTGGAGTTGTTGAAAATCTATGATTGCACCATTTCTTATCATCCAGGAAAGACCAACGTAGTTATTGATGCCCTCAGTAGGAAGTCTATGGACAGTTTAGCACACATAGCTGATAGCAGAAGAGGACTTGCAAAGCAACTATCACAATTGCAAAATAGTGGAGTTTCCTTTAAAGTAGGAGAAAAAGGTCTTCTAGCGCATTCCACAGTTGTGCCAACCTTAGTGACTCGGATAGGAGAAATGCAAGGTAGTGACCCCGAGTTAAGAAGGTTGATTACAAAAGTTCGTGAAGGTAGACACGCAGATTTCACAAGTTGTGATGATGGTATTCTTCGATTTAAAATCGGTTATGCGTTCCTTTAACTGGTGGACTACGTCAAGAGATTTTGACCGAGGCTCATTGTACACCTTATGTCATGCATCCAGGAACGAGTAAGATGTACCATGATCTCCGAGACACTTATTGGTGGAGTGGTATGAAGCGTGATGTGGCTGACTTTGTCTTGAGGTGTTTGACCTGTCAATAGGTGAAAACTGAACACCAGAGACCGGCTGGCTTATTGCAGAATATTGAGATTTCGGAGTGGAAGTGGGAGCGCATTACTATGGATTTTGTTACCGGACTTCCACGCACCAGCAAGGGTCATGATTCTATTTGGGTGATTGTGAATAAATTCACTAAGACTGCACACTTTATTCCAATAAAGACAAATTATTCAGCAGCGCAGTATGCCCGTGTCTACATCGATGAAATTGTGCGTCTGCATGGTGTACCTATCTCCATTATTTCTGATCGTGCTTCAGTTTACGTCTAGATTTTGGAGGTCACTGTAAGAGGCGTTAGGAACAAAGTTATACTTGAGCACTACATTTCATCCCCAGACAGATGGACAGTCATAGAGTACTATTAAGACATTAGCAGATATGATGAGAGCTTGCATTATTAATTTCAAGGGTAGTTGGGATCGTTATAAACCATTAATAGAGTTTGCTTATAATAACAGCTATCACTCTAGCATTCAGATGGCTCCTTTTGAGACGTTGTATGGTAGGAAATGTAGATCACCTGTTGGTTGGTTTGAGTTATGGGAAGGTAACTTGATTGAACCTGACTTGGTACATGATGCAAATGAGAAGGTCCGTCTGATCAGAGATAAGCTGTTAGCAGCTCAGAGCCGACAAAAATCTTATGCTGATCCAAAACGAAGAGAGTTAGAGTTTCAGGTTGGTGATCACGTCTTTTTAAAGGTGTCACCAATGAAAGGTGTGATGAGCTTTGGCAAAAAGGAGAAGCTTAGTCCTTGATTCGTCGGTCCTTTTGAAATCTTGGAACAAATTGGTAATATCGCTTACCGATTGGCTTTACCTCCATCATTGTCTAGCGTCCATCCAATGTTTCATGTTTCGATGTTATGGAAATATATTTCGAACCCCAGTCACGTATTGGAACATGACCAACTTGACATTGATGATACATTGTTTTATGATGAGCAACCAATTGCCATCGTGGATCGACATGTGAAGAGACTACGCAATAAGGATTTTTGGTCAAAGTATTATGAATGAATTATTACAATGCAGAAGCCACTTGGGATTCGGAGAAGGACATGAAAATCAAATTTCCGCAACTTTTTGAGTCTCAAGGTATGACCATATAAATTGGGGGACCGAATTTTTTTATAGGAGGGTAGAATGTAATACCAATATTAGAATAAAATAATAATAATAATTAAATATTTTGCTTGAAGAGAAAGCAAACAAAAGCAGGAGAAAGGGAAGTTCTCCTGCTCTCACCGCCATCTCTCCTCTCCTCTCTTCTCTCCCCATATTCCCGTCCTCTCTTCTCTCCCCATCGATTTTAGGCTGTATTTGATTTCGGAAGTAGGGTAAATCAGGTATGTTGCATATAAATTAACTTCTCCCTGCTTCATGACTTCCTTATGAAGATGTTTTGTGGGTGTTTGCGGAATATTTTTGTGGATTTTTTGATTCTGGAAGATGTATATGAGAAGTTTGGAGGGTTTGTTGTTTTCTGTGCGGTTTGCGTGTGCATTTGCTGTCTTTTAAGGTTGGAGGATGTATTTATGATATGGTGGTTGTTAGTTTTAGGGTTTTGGATTTGTATTGTGATTTATTTGGTTGAGTGAGGGATTTGCTTCTGTGGCGATTATTTGAAGAATGGTTTGGTGAAGAATAGAGAGGTTGGCACTTTTTTGGTAGTCGGCTATCGGCTGAAAATAAGTGTTAGGCAGCTTGTGATAGGTATTTGTTAGGCTGCAATTTATAAAACTATGATTGGCAGTTAAATGTTTAGGCAGCTTTGTGGTAGCATGCAATTTATCAAACTAGGTTTAGAATGGTCTCTTGGTTTAGGAGTTTATTTGTAGCCGTTAATGATGTTTTTGAGTAGCGGGTTGATATAATTTAGGTGTTGTTAATTTGGTGTTTATTGGTGGTTATTGATATGTGTTTGTTGTTGCTTTGTCGACAATACAGTGTCATGAAGAAGCATTGAGTAATCTTAGAATGTGACGAGATAATAATAATGTATATAATTATTTTATTATGTTATAGGTTCTGAAAACGAACTGTCAGCAGAGCGAGGTGACTACACGCTCTCAATCGAGTTTCAGTGATGAGTAAATAATTCTCACGTATTCGTTTCGTATTAATTATAAGTTTTATTATGCATATTGCATAATCATCCATAAATGGATATGTTAAATTGAGAAGAGGCTTTGTGATAAGGATCATACACGTGCATACATATTGCATCATGAGACTGCAACTTTTGTCATGCGATGATAATTCCACATTTTGTTACGCGCCGCGTTTTGATGATCCGGATCAGCAAAGACGACTGTTAGCTATATGCTTCTGTTAGTTGCAGTACTCATTCTGAACATTCACGCATTTGCATATGTGCATTCGAATTATCTGATTGTTTATTAGTTTGTTATTATACATGTGCAAGCTTAATAAATGACATATTTCGTTTACTGGATATGTAAAAGTATAACCGCTTACTAGACTACGTGCAGGTTATTTTCTCACTGAGTCTATCCGTCTCACACCTTTTATTACCCTTTCTTTACAGATAAGTGTATCAGTAGGTGCTCAAGGTGTCCAGGTGTCCTCGACGAGAGAGCTATCATTTCTTGCGGTGGCATCCAACTTCAGATATTTTTTTAGTACTCGTTATTAACTATCCTTTTTTATTCATTTTAGCTAGAGTTACGCCCTGTTGTCTAGGACAGATTATTAGGAACACATTTTGCTTAGTTTAATAGTAAACTCGTTTCCGTGAATATTGTAAATTTTATGATCGAATTAATTAGAAAAACCTATTTTTGTGTAATATTGTGGCTTGTTTGATTGTTGGTCAAGCGCCGCTCTTGATCTGAATTTTTGGATCGTGACACGGATGTTCTTAATTAGATTCTCCGCTGAGCTAAATTCTTCTATTGTGATTCCAAGTTGCAGAGCTTATTTGCCATTAGTAGACTGCTGGCCTATTTGACCTTCTTCTTCTTCTTCTTTGTGAAAATTTGCCGGCTTCTTACTTCGTTTATAATGTGGTAACATTGCCGGCTGACAGTGAAAATGCTTGTAAACAAACTACTAGGTCATGTTTTTCCTTGTTCTGAAGTTACATCTCTCTAACAATAGTCTTCATTTTGCTGGCAACACATGACCAGGTTTCACGTTTTTGATGATGATGTATTTTGGGTCATGATCTCTTTTTGCTCAATTGCATTTCGTTTTGAACTGTTACTTCACCCCGAGTTCATACCTTCCTTGCAATGATGCGTCTCAGCCAATTGACCAAAAACACAACACTTTCATGTATATGCGGATTGCTTGATTCGAGTTGTTTGTTGCTACAAACATATTCACACGCGATACCACACGACACAGACAACCACAGCAAAGCAACTACTCACAAACACTTCCTTCCTCTATGTACATCTCATATATATGTTCGTTCATCCATCCATCGCCGGCCACCTTGCAGCTCCCCCAACCTAGTTCAACCCAACTGCTAAAAAAAAGATGGAACCTTTACATCATCAGTTCTGACCCCAGCAGTTCAAGTACATGACTTGCCTCAAGGAATCCTCAGATTGCCGTTTCTTCTCCTCCATCCCACCGTACCCTAAACCCTCGCAACCACCAGCCTCCACCAACCCCGTCAACGGACGCAGATCCGATCCAGCAGAGAATCTCTCCTTGGCGCGATTAAGCGATCTAAAACCGTAGGAGGAGTTTTGACTCTGTTCTGTGTGGTCATTCACTGCAGCCCCGCTGGCCGCCATCCATACCCAGTTGAGATAACTCATTTTTGAGATCATCGGGTTCTGGGTTCGTCGAGTTTTGCACGAAAGATCGGAACTTTCGGACTTTTTGAACACCTTGGAGCTGGATTCGAAATGGGGTTGAGGGGAGATTTAAAGGGGTGGGGGGACTAGGGGTAGGAGTGTCAGTGGTTTTGGGACGAAACTGTGGGTAGGATGAGTGGTTTTGGAGAGTTTAGTGAGCAGTGAGCCTATGGTTTTGGTTTCGTGTCCTAGTTTGGAGGCATCAATAATGTACCAAAAAAAAAAAAAAAAAAAAGAATAGTTTAGTACAAAGATCGTGAAGTGCACCTTCTTTTTTTTTCCCTTTCTTTTCTCTTATGGGATTTTACTTGTTTTTAACAAATGGAAATACATTAAAAAAAGCTATTTATTTGAAAATCAAAATCCTTCATGCTTTCTCATGTGTAAAATGATTCAGTTCTCAGCAGGTGAACTTTAGAAGTGCTACTGGTTTTGATAATAATATTAGAGGGATTTTGTGATGAGAATTTGATCAGTAGAATTTTGTGACGTTGACTGATGCCCAACTTGAATCGACCCTCATTCTGATTGGTAACTCATTTTAATTTAGAATAAGATGAAAGGAAAGGTATTGCACAATTGAGAAACTGTAAATAGAAGATTAAGAAAAGTTATGACAAGACACATGGCGGGCTTATCCGGATTAGTCATCGATCTAAGACACGAGCACCATATAATTCAGCTCCAACCTTCATTCTCACGTGCAGCTATCTGTCTGGTGGGTCCGGTTTAGGTCTGTCCATTTAATCCTTCCGATAAATTTGGGGCTCGCCCTCACGCACACCATGCCATAGTCGGTCCCATAAAATTTAATCTTAAAAGATTCGGACTAAGATCCAGCAAATTTAGTTCGGTTCGAATAAAGTCTATCGGGCTTGGCTCGACCTCGACTTAGTCCGACCCACTAAATTAAAATAATAAATTTAAAGTTAAGAAATTCTAATACCTAGCTTCGTTCTTCTCGAAACCGCCACTCCCACTTCTCGCTTCACTAAATTAAAATAATAAATTTTTCGGTGTGTAGATACATTAATGAATTTAAACTATAACGCTTTTTGTTATTCTATTTACAGAATTAAGTGTAATGCGCTATTTTAAGATAATATAATTAGAAATTAAAATTTGATATTATGTTGAGGACCTTCAAGTCCGAATTTCAAACTGACCTCGGGCCCGCAAAATTAGGACTTAGGACGGCCCTAAGGCCTTTCAATTTTGATTAGGACGGCCTTTTAGATTATTAGGACCGACAAATAATAAACCTATCCGCATTAACCTCTTAAAACAATGGTATCCCATGTCGTTTTCTGTCTCTCTGTCTTCTACATTATATCCAAAAGTGTATTCCGCCCAAAACACACATACATAAATCGATAGCCTACAGACATGTATTACACACATGTAATTCGTTAAATAAATACTAAATCAAATGGGACAATTTAAAGGGACCCCTACACACATTTTTTCACTTTTGGTTAGTAGTTGGACAATGGCCACAGCGCACATACACATTCCTATATATAAGCGAAAATAATATGTTCATCGAAAAAACGAAGAAAAATTGTACAAGAGGAATAAGAAGACGCCTTCAATTAAAATTAGAATTAGTTGCTTTACTACCTCGTAGGGCGACACTACGATGGTCTTCAATCGTGGATATTCTCATATTCATAACTTATCTTGGGTTTTATATAACACCATGTATTACGGGCGTAATGTAATACAACTTTCCTTTTAAAAACTAGACACGGACGTTGAGACCATGCCATCACGTGCTTCCCCATATTATTACCAACTACGTGCAACGACCGACTCTTGAAGTCCTCGAGAGATGGTTTATTCGGGTCCGTAACGGCGTTTCTTTGACAAATAGTTGTCGTTCGATTGAAAAAGGAAATTCTCGGTTTAATAAAAGGTCTGACGCCTAAATATGAAAATAGCTTTTGAAATTTTCATTTAAATCTTTGTGTGCATTCATTACCAAATGTTTGCTAAGCTATCAAAACTTTCATTTAAAAATGATGAATTTTTGGACATTAAACGTCTTATTTAAATGTGAGTTTTACCTTAAATCATAATGCATAAGGATGTGACAATAACTATCAATCAAATCTGGCAGCTGAGGTGCGTTTACATTATAGGTTAGAAAAGAAGTATTAGAGGATAACATTTGTGTGGGCCCTAATGTGCAACCATTCCGCATGAAGATCCCACCTCTATGCTGTCGTCATCTAATCAAATCAGTCCTTTTAATTTTAAATAAATATAAATACATATAAATAAATATAAGTATTTTTTAAGTACTTTAACTATTCTTCATATTTTTCATCAATATATTATAATTATTCATCATACTTTCACTAACACACCACCACCAATATTCACTATCACCACAACTATTCATCATCACCACCACCATAATAACACCACTACCACTATTCATCATCACCACCACCACCACCACAACAACCACCACTATTCATCATATCTTTCATCAACATATCACCACCACTATTCATCACCAACACCACCATCACTATTCATCATTTCTTTCATCCACACACCACCACCGCCACTATTCGTCACCACCATCACCATATACAACATCACCACTATTTATCATCTCTTTTCCACACACCACCATCACCATACAAACATTACCACCACTATTCATCATCTCTTTCATCAACACATCACCACCATAACAACACCATCACCACTATTCATTATCTCTGTTATCAACACACCACCACTATTCATCACCACAACCACTATTCATCATCTCTTTCCTTATTTTAAGTTAGATTAAGTTAAATTAAGTTAAATTATTATTTTTATTAGTGGTGTGTTGTTTTTGTGGTTTTGGAAGTGTGATGGTAATGGTGGTGGTAATGATATTGTGGTGGCGGCGGATTGTTGTGGTGGTGATAGTGATAGTGTTGTGGTAATGATGGTGGTAGTGATATTGTGATGGTGGTGATGGTGTTGTGTTGTGATAATGGTGGTGACAGTTAAATTAAATTAAATTATTATTTTTAGTGGTAGTGTGTTGTTTTTGCGGTGATGGTGAATTGTTATGATTATGATGAATAATATATATAAATACATATAAATAAATATAAATAAATATAAATAAATTTAAATAAAATATAAATATAAAATTTAAGTACAAATGAACGCATCATCAGCCATATTCTCCTTTACTAGTTTATAAGTCATCCCTTCATATCACATTATCTTTATTTAGGGTGTCCCAGGCCCACCTTATATAAGGCTTTTACTGCTGGGATCGTGTCCAATTTTAGGCAACAAGAAACTGTTGATGCTCAATCCTCTTCTCCACTCACAGATACATACATGTGCATTTGGCATTCCAGAATCAGATGTAATAACACAAGACTGCAGTAATCTATATGTTAATGCCAGCCAGCAGGCATCAAAAAGAGCAAGCAAATTCTGAGCAGCCAAGGATCAAGATGAAGTCCAATAGTAGAATTATCTACAAGTATGACATGCATTATCATCACTGTTTGAAAACAAATGTGGCCGTCCGCTTCAACAATATTTATTAAGCGTGTATCACATTGTCCGAACCATCTATGTTGACTCCACGACTTCACTCTGTTGTCTTGCAAGGTATCTCTCTCTTCTCTCTTTCTGTTGAACAAAAATGTTGGTATCAGAACCAATCTTTCTTAATATAAATTAACAGGAGGGAATACTGAGTTTCAAGCCAACCCATTCGTCTATGACAAGCCCTTCTCCAACAACCCGAGGAGCTGCATCTTCAGGTGGTTTCCTGTGTGCCTCCAGCTCAGTTTCAGCTTCAGCTAACTGCCGATTTAGCTTTTCAAGTGCCTAAACAAAAACGATTTAGTCATATGAGAAAGCCTTCAGAAGGATATTATTTAATTTTGTGGTTGAAAACAGGGAGTTATCAAAACTCAATAGTATACAAGTCTCACTTACAGAATTAGGGCGTTCTGGGTCAAGGAAAACAACACGCAGAATCTGCTCGACTGCAACTTGCTCCTTCTGCTCATCAAACTATATAAGAAACCAAGACAATATAAGATATAAAACTGAATAATCAATCAGGGTATCTAAACAGGGTTGAAATAAAAGTAACTGTTCTAGTAATCCCAGAACCCAACAAAGGATTATATGAAACCTCATGGAGAGCCAAGTATCAACAGTAAGTGCAGACATACATCAAACTTGTAAGCGAAAATGATACTTCAAATGATATTATAACAACAATCCCGATTTGAACAGTGGCTGTTTCAGATATTTCATGGACGCACAATGCATGAACATAAACATGTCCTTTTGGTTAAGTTTTTGCTAAAAGAGCCATAATATAATACACAAACTTTTTGGTCTTATTTAGCTGTCAGACACACCACGGCGGTAAAGTAGGTAGACACGGACGATGACTGCAATTTTTTTTTTTACCTGTCAGTGTGGGCAATTCTTGTTTGTTGATAATTACTTAAGCTATTGCTTTGATGTTCTTGCAGTTTCCATCGCTTAACTATTTATCACAGAGTAATTCATAGATTATAAGGGTTCAACTATGCCACATTATCAGTTCCAACTGAGAAGGCATTCTGATTTCTTAGATGCTGCATATGCGCCATGAGAAAACTAGTGTATCCAGCCATCCAATGACATAGCAAATTAGCAGCAATGGTTTTAAGAGTAGGAATTAGAATTACCATTTCAGGCACATATTCCATTTCTCCTTTCACTTTCAAGCTCATGATTTTGAACTTGACCTTGCACTTCTGATCATTAAGTTTCTCATTGTTCTCAGGATGCTCCACAAACTTGAACACTGTAAGGATGAAAAACTTGTTAACTTGAATATCATTAGCTAGGCTAATCCTACAAAGCCCACGAAGAAAATCAGCAAGATTCATTACCAGATGCAATCAAGCTTTCACCAGGTGCAAGTACAGCCCCTGGCGGGCGCATGTAACAACTCTTCGGTGCAGTTGTTTGAAACTACAACAAAAGCAGATAAGTGATACGTTTTCTCAGAAATAAGACGATCCTCAGATGGTTAACCATAGCCGTACCCTTATAAAAGACAATCTAACTTTCGTCAGATAGATCAACATAGTAATATTAAGTCCAGTCTCAGGTACAGATCAGACATCATTTCCATAATTGTGAAACAGCGATACATGTGAAGCCTACACAGGCGCGCATAAAAGCTTCATTATTATTGTTACTTTTATATGCAAATCAGATACTTGCGGTTCCTATAGCAATGGACATCTGTGTTTATGGAACTATGAAAAGGGTAGAAAAGAAATTGAAGAAACTTCTCTTCATGTATTTATTTCAGCTCTTAGCAAAACCCTTTGCTCATGTGTACCCTAGCAATCTTCATTTCAAGCAACTCATATTCTACTTATTTTCCTCGCTGCCAAAAATCATCCGCACGGCCACAAAACATATGCATCCTATACTCCTCATTTTGTTTGGCTTAGGATAAACTAAGACTGAGACAGACATAGAGAGCACATTATGAAATTTCCCTCTCCAAATGAGCTACATTAGTTCAAATCCAAGAAGCCAAAAAAGCATACCTTAAAAGCAACATACGACTTGCTAGTGTTCTTAATTTTAATGGCGCTGCGGGCCTGCTTCCCAGGCTCATCTGCTCACAATCAAAATGTAAATGCAAGAATTCAATTACTTCCGAAGCCATCAAACATCTTATTCACAACACAACATAACACTAACTCCACATTTCCTCAAGCAGCAACAAGGTTACACGATCAAATCAATCCATCAAGCACAAATTTTAGAAATGGTCAATCCAAACAACCCAAACCTAATTTAAGAAACTGTGACTTTACGAGATCCGAATTCGATAACCGATCAAAGCAGCCAACACATGAAGATAGCAAATCAGAACCCGGATACCATGACGCGGCAAAAACAATACTACCCGAATAGCCAACTTTGTAGACTACACAACAAAACCCAGATCGCACATATATTGGAATTTGAACGAGTACACCGTACAAGGAAAGTAAAGCTTAGTGGGAGGATCGAGGGTGAGTCTGCGCCTGGTGGGAAGCAATGACTTGGCGACAGAGGAGACAGATGCGGATGAAGCAGGAGTAGATCTCTCGCCTCGATTTGGATTCTGATGATGAAAAGTGTTACTAGAAGATGAAGAAGACGACTCAGTGGAGGAGACAAGATTCGAGTGCCAAAATGGGAATTTGCAAATGCTCCTGACGGCTCCCTCGGACCCTGATGACTTCTGGGCAGCCACTTCCATCTTAGCAGATTGGCCGGCGACTTGAAAGGTGGGAGCTTTTCGCTGTTTCTTGATTTGGTGTGATCTTGGTTTTCCTTAAAGTTGGACGACGATAATTGCTGGAAAAAGACTTGGTTGGGTTTTACTATAGTTTTTTTTTTATATATATAATGGTGACCGGTGAGGACTGGCCGAGGAGGAGGAGAATTAGGAAGTGGCGTGGCTGTTCTTGTTTGAGAAGGTGGGTTGGTTTAGGGAAAAATTTCCCATTTTGACACTTATTATATTCCCAATTTTGAAAAAGTTGCCATTTTTGTTATCAAATCACAACTACAATTCCTTGAAGTCAGTATTGAACATATATTTGCGACGGTTTGAGTGTTTCATAAAATGTAAACATAGCATATATGATCGATCTGCTTAACTCACAAGAATTGATAAGGACGACGATGTCACTAGTGTGGCTCGGCGGACAGACAGGCGACGACAAGGATGGCTCAGCCATAGTGAAGGATTAGGATGAAATTTGGGAGAGTCAGACATGTCGGGATTCTTGGCTCAGCTATAAGTTTGTTTGAATTGCAGTTTTTAATACATATGGGCCATGATACAAAATAATGACAAATTCAAAACATTTTGAAAATTAATGGCAGGTTGGGATGAAAAAGATGGCGAAATGAGAATTTTTTTCTCGTTTTTAGGAGAACAACTGTGATGTGATTTGTACAACCCTTCTCCTTCTCTAATGTTATTATGTGGGGAAGATTGATTGAGAAAAAAGAAATATTTATATTATTTCATATTTGATTGTTATTGAATTATTTCTTTATGAACTATATATATCATTCACTAACGATTTTATTATTTATTTCAGAATAATGAACAAGACATGATGGAAATTATGTTTTGAGGGAATGATGCTGGCTGCATATAGGTAACCTTTCGTATTATTTCAGTTATACTCAACCTATCGTAGTATGCAAAGCATCATATTATGCAATCTTCTTAATATTTCATTTATACCCATATTTTATCTATTTTCATATTAAGGTCACAAGAGTAAAGAAGCTCTCTGTAAGAAGTGAGACCTAGTTTTTTGTTGTTTTGATGATGAAGGTTGAAGATGATGCCAAAAACGATTTACCATTTTGTAGTGAAAACTATCCTTTATTATGTTCCATTTCGAAGCTTTGACTTAATTTATTTTGATTACTTTTTTTGTAATTGTGTGACTTCATAGAACACACATTTTAAGTAACATAATTAAGCACTTTTTATTTATTTTATATGGAAACGAGCTACGAAACGAGTAGTTTCTTCATGGGCTTGACTATAGCTCGAGCTTGATAATTTTCGACCCGAGATCGAGCACTTGAAAATTAGAAAAAAATCGAGTTCCAACATGAATTATTTAGGCTCGACGAGTTCGAGTCGAATACGAGTGCAGTATATTTCTAACCGAGTTGAGTTCGAGCTTTACACTACTTGGCTCAACTCGACTAGACTAGTTTGCAGCCCTAGTTGGGATATAATTATATCAAAAAATATATAAATAATTTTTGAAATTCATTTATATATCTAGTCAAAATTGGTGAACACTAATCAACTCCAATTATATCACACTTGAAAACAAACATGCAAATTATGTCTAGATAATCGCCGGATTTCCCCAAAATTATTTAGCTCACTTTTCTTCAGCTGTAAAACCATCGCCCACGGTAAATAATTCGCCCCAATATTTTTATCCTTTTGCAGTGGAAGATTGATGATATGATCTTGCGTGCGAAATGAAGCCATTGAAATGAGAATCCAGCAAGAAGAATATGTACTTCTGATACTTTTGTCCTTCTCTAATGTTATCCAAATTAGGGAATCCTAAAAAGGCCTCACTTGTCCCATTCCTCACATTTGTCCATTTCATCTTTTAGCCTCTATACTACCCTACAAACAATCGGATATCATGATCAGCTTAAACGCGTTGTGGATTAGGCATTTAGGTGTAAAAGTCACTTTAGCTTTCCCAACTTGGCCTTCCTTTATCTTCTTTTTCTCTCTTCTCTTCTCTAGTGACTTAAATCATCACTTTAGACCCACGAGAGTTCATGTTGCTTCCTCACCCGATTTGTGTCAACATCATGCAAACAATGTTTTGGAGTTGCTGTTTTGATGAGAAAAACATTCGGTTGATACATTTATTTGAGCGTGCATGTAACGTTACATGTCACCCGTATTACTGCATTGGATAATGGTAGATGAGATACTCTCATACTAAAAGAGATCTTCGGACCAGGAAGATCTAGAATGAACGAAATGAGGATCAAGTGCACAACAAATTAGGAAAAAATATATGAAAGATATCAACATCCAACGAGGTAAAATTTAGGAAACAAGATAGGAAGGATATCAAGATCCGATCAACAAAAATTAGCATAAGACTTTGTTGAATAATATCAGTTAAGAAGATTTTCTATTGTGATTAGAAAATAAAATCTAGGATTTGTAGTGGAGCAAATCTAGAGTTTCTTATTGGGAGAATGAGATAAAAAAGGAGGCATACCTACCCTTATCGCTTGGTTCTGCTTGGAGATCCTAGACACCCGACGCTTAGAAGAGGAGGCCTGGATGATTGCGCTACCATAAAGATTGGACTGGAGTAGCGTGCTACTCTCGAGGGAACATAGGATAGTGGTGTCATCTGTGTCCGAAGGAAAACACTACTTGTGGTGCGACTGACGTTAAGAGTATACCTAGCAGACAATGAACTAAAGTGTCTGCTACTAGTATTTCATTATCATGTTGTAACCGAGGAACAATATAATACAATAGCTATTCTATATTCCAAAATCCTTATAGCGTGCTAAAAGGTAGTGATTTTTCTCTCAAATATGGTTAAAGTACCGGAGTTTTCACTACAAATCGTTGAGCAAGCGTACATTATTTTTGCATATTTATCTCCGCTGCTTTCTTCCCGAGCGAGGAATAAAATCTTTGTTACTCGCTACGAAACGCTAAATACGATCCAACACAAAGAAAATAGAAATGATCAATTTAGAGCATCTAATACTATGAATGCAAAATTTTCCAAATGTTCAATACTGCAACCACGGCGCAAACTTCAGATTGCAATTTTTTTTTATCAATGTGAAATGTTTCGTACTCTCTATGTGCTCAAAATTACACTTTTAGCATTATCTAGGACTGCACAAATTTTAGATTTATTTTGGCCGTCGGATTCTGCTGCATACGCGTTGATAAATTGTTGTATTTTCCAAAAACACGACGGTCCTTGAAGAGAAAAAAGTCATCGTAAAAGTGACCATCGGTTATGTTATATGATGCTCATTAGACGCTTATTTGGCAGAATTAGACTGCGCATTCACGAAGGAAAACCTATCGTAGTAAACAAGTACGAAAACCAACGAAATTGGGCAGCACAAAATGCCGTGATTATTTGACGGTGTTTCGAAGAAACACAAGCGATGATTTTCGACAGTCTTCCGATGAGACCCAATGATTTGTTTACCGTCATCTCATTATGGAACTCCGTAGCAATATATGCAATGATTATACAATAGTGTTACGATGAAACATATATGATGTCTTTTTGATAGAAATCAATAACTCTGAGTATGTTAAATTTGTAAATACAAAGTATGTCCGTCGCCGTCCTCGTCCAAATCTTGAATATGCACCCGGTCTGAGGCATCGTCGTCATCCCCTCAAGCATATATCAAATCTCCATGAATAGTACTCCCAATGTGACCATGCAATGCCTCATGAAGCTGCTTCTTCACCACTTCAGTTAAGTTTCAGATTATGTTCTGGGTCTCTGTGGGATTGGATCGGGATGTGACACTGAGCTGGTTAGAATTAGCCAGGAATTAACGTTCCCTCACCATAATCGTTGCATCACCAACGACCATGGGAAGCTTGTGTCTCCGGGAAATTTTCATCCACTTGAGCCTCAAGCAATTCCAAGTCCTCACTCACCGGAATGGGTTAGGATGTAACGGTATTCTCCATGCGCAAATTGTCTCTCCTCATATAGATCTTGTATGATAAAAAAATTAAGCATTTTCATTAGTAAAGAACTTATTTCTTTTGAATGTATAAGGAATTATTTGTATATACCACTATTGGCCGGCCTTGCTGATCTAGGTAAAGTTCATTTGGATTCCATTTCCACTGGTCGTACATATCTCGATAATTGGGTGTTCTCCTGAGCACTATATCTTATAAGATTAAGTTTTAGGAATTAATTTATAAAGTTAAAAATTTGCACACATAATATTTTTAATAAATTTTTTGCAATGTAGATTCACCAACTGCTCTTGATGCCAATGGGTATGATGAGGTCCGCCTCTGTGCCTACTAGGTCCTCTACCTTACACTTTTGCCTTGCAAATCCTCTTGTTCAGCTATGATTGACAAGCAAAATTATGTCTGATTCCCACTTCTCCTAGTTCTTCTTCCGAACACAAGGATTACAGAAAGCCAGACCATTCTTTAAATGGTCCGTGCGGTACGATTACAAGGCATTGCTTATAACTTCACTGCATTTCTTACTGAATATGACGAACTATCAATGTGTGCTCTGGACCCATCTCGTTATTTGCTGCATGTTCATGGAAAAATATCACGAGATTTTTAAACATATTTTTCTCAATATGCTTGACATCAAGATTGTGACTTAATTTCATATCCTCCCACTAAGGCAACTCCAAAAACATGATTTCCTTTATCCTGTTGTGATAGTTGCCAAAAGCTGGCAATTTCTCATTTGTGCCCTATTCAAATACTAAATTCATACAACATAGTCTTTTGTACTGTGTGACTGTTGCGCGTATCCACTGGTGGATCGTGTTTTAATCGTCTTTGAAAAAAACTTCGACTGTTTACTTATAAGAATGGTTTTCTAGCAAAAAACCTCCGTGAAAATCAAAGTAAGAAACTTTCCTTCCATTCTTAAGCCAAAAGATCTTTGTATGTTCCATACAATATGGACAACCTAAGCGACCTTGCGTTAATCATCTAGATACTATACCGTAGGTAGGGAAATCAAGCACTGTCCACATTACAACAACCCTCATTTTGAAATTTTTTCTTATTGTAATGCGGTTTGTAGGATTTTCGGGCCTAGGAATTAATACATTCATTCACATGTATCTCATTTTAATGCCACAGTCATGAGGTAAATTTTAGGCATCAATATGAGTATGATTATACTGACATACCAAAAGGATTAAAGCCATCTAAACACAAATACAATCTTACATTGCGAGACTCATAACTGAAGTCGAGATATGCTCAATAAAAAATATTTTCATCACTCTCCGTCTGAAGCTTGATCAATAACAATATCATCTCTATCTCCATTTTGATTTCAACTCATGTGTGTAAATATTATTTCGTTCATAACAACCTTTGAAGATGAGGTATGATAGGGAAATGGAACACCTCGAGCCTTGCGATTTGCGTGCTTTTAGTATCTTGATTCTCCACAAAAATTTTCGTCCTCCCCATAGTATGTCATACACCGTCAATACATACATCGATTTGAATGTAACCCATGCTTAGCTCACACACAAGTTTCTTTGTATGAAGAAACGTAGTAGGCACCTGAATGTCACAATGAAGCAAATTTCTAATTGTCCCGCAAATTGAATCAGATGTTGCTTCTGACAAATCCATGATCCGTCTTTTTATGAAGCAATTTCATAAAAATAATTAGTTTTCTCTCAGAAGTGCAACTTTCATATACAAGTTCGTAGTTCGGTTTAAACAAACTATACAACTGGAATGCTGCTTCATTAGGTTCATCGAGCTGTTCGTGGTAGAACTGATGGGAATCACTGCTCGACTAAGCTATATCACTTACTATATTCTTAAACCTGTAACCAATTCCATCAAAGGGACTTACGTAGTGAGGTGGTCGTACATGCGATTCATAAGGATCATTAAAACGAGGCTCGTTAATGTATCCCGTATATGACACTTCTGATACTGCGTCTCCATGAAGAGTCCAATAATAATAATCTCTAACGAGTCTGTAAGTGAAAATATAAGTTTCAGTAATCCCAACTTGAAAAATAACCTATTCTTACACTTATTGCAGGGACAACTTCACACAAAAAAAAAAAAAAAAATCTCCCGACACCATTCAAAAATAAATCATTATTGTATGGTTCACCGGGCAATGCGGTACATTGACAATGCGTATTTTTAACCCTTTATAGACGTCAGATATAAGTTTCAGGGGTCAAATTGTAGTCAAAAACAATTTATAGAACTTGGTAAGCCAAGGGTTGATCTTAGGAACAGGCGCGTATATATACTAGCTAGCAAACAATATGTTCAGCTACTCCTAATGGAAATTCTGAGTTTAGTTCTAAATATTCCTAATTCTCCTAATTCTCCTAAATACTAACGGTTATTCGATTAGAGAAAACAATTCCAAGATCAAACTTCACCCAGGCTCGCAACACGATTCATGCAATCAGTCATGCAAAATAGCTTTGGAAATAACCTAAATTGACATCAGATGAGCCGCCCATTCACGGATCATCACCTGAATTAATCTACACTATTGAACGCTGCCCAATCACAGATTGTCAACAGTTTCGATTTATTAGACACAAAGGTTTCCAGACAAAATATGTCAACTCTCCTATCGACTCATGTGCTAACAATATAGCTACTATGTCTCGACATCAATCTTATTTATTCCAGTTAACTGCCTCAGACCCATTCATCTTTTTGGCATCTAACCTAGTTTCGTTATAACATGCAGTCATCCCAATCAATGATCAACAATGGTAAAACGATAGAATGAAGCACAATAGAATTGAAAACATAAACTTGCATTAGACTAAAACTGATGTTTGTACAAATCACATGAAATCAGGTTACAGGCATGAGATTCGTAGGATCCCAGAACTAAATAAACTACTCGCTACTCATTTGGATTACTACCAATACAAGAATGAAGAGAATAAAGTACGAAGAACCCGTCACGACGATCTTCACTCCAAGCTATCCTCTTCTCTCTTGCGTTGGTTCTCCAAAATCGTCCAACCTTGTGAATGAGCCTTCGATTTCTATTTATACTGAAAGTCAATTGGGCTGATTTTCAGAATTAATTGCGGCCCGATTTAGTGCCAAACCGGCGGTTTCAAGATTCAAACCGCCGGTTTAACTTCTAAACCGCTGGTTCCACGTTGAACCGGCCCTTCTCAAAGAATCATGAAATTTTACCTTAGGGACCGGTTTGACCAGTGAACCGGCGGTTTGATCAATGAACCGGCGGTTCTTACTCGAATCAGGCTACTGTTCACTCAGCACTGTAAATCTAACTTTTCTTGCATTTTTGACCATCTAAGCCTTCGAATTACGTCTTGTGATAAACTAGAATGTTGTAGCTCTTTGAATTATCTTTCCAAAAAGACATAGAACGCCTCAATCGGATAAGAATCATGTTCTAGGAAAGCCTTTGATGGAGAATAGATCAATCTGCCCAGATTTGGTCTGTATTGGTTTGAATCTTTGTGTTTTGCCTTATTTTGCTCCAAATGGACTACAAAGCCTCGATTTAATGTAACTTGACCTGAAATGAGAGTAGAGTGGTGAAAACACAATGAAAAGTTCGGGAGATGAGCGAAATTCATCATCAAATGAAGCGAATAATCGGTAAGAAATCAGCCGATCATACATTTGCGACAATATTAATACTTCCGCATAATAACTTTATGACAGAAGTCCATTACGTTGCTACAACGTCGTATTTATCGATGGTTATATGTAGAAATCATTCGTTGTTAAAAAAAACTTTGGAAAAAATGTCGTGAAACTGACACAAACATTGGAAATTATTAAGATTTTGTTTCAGTTGATGTTTGGTTTAATCCTAAGGAAAATGCTTTCGTATAATCAGGAGCAGAGGCAACTGGTGGGATGCAGTCCGGGAAATATTTTAAAAGAAAATTTTAATTGTAAATAAAATATTTATTTATTCTTCACCTTTTCCCAAGTTCTCCGTCCCTACCTGTCCGCTCCTGCACGAAACCTCGTTCAATTTGCCAAGTTCTTCACTCTTGAGTCTCCCCCCTACACCTCTTCACTCTTTAGTCTTCCCCAATCCCCCTGCGGCCCTGCCGGCCCCCTTCTAAGGTGGTGCGTCCACGACTCCACGCCTACCTCGGCTCCTCTCTCCTCACCCACTAGCTGTTCTCTACCTCCTCGGCTTGTCGCTCCTCGATTCGGTCAGGTACTCGCTACCTAGGTTCTCCAATTGACCAGTTCCTTGATTTTTGATTTTTAATGTGGACTGTGGTAATTGGTATTCTGGTAAATTGTCGGAGATGGATTTTTTGCCACAAGCCAAACATTTTTGTTTAAACTTGTTGTCGAAGAGTTGTATTTTGATTTTTGGTGTGGTATTCTAGTGAATTTTTGAAGCTAGGAGATCTTCTTTGCCTCTTTGGGGCTGAAGATGACAGTCACTTAGATGCATTTGGTTTATGTTGGCCTTCTTTTTTTGATAGATGAGCAGATGAACATTAATGGTCATCCTATTGATCGTAAATGTGCTAGAAAGAGAATGATAGACATAGTTAAGGATATATATGATTTAAAATTAGCAGGAAAAGAATTTGCATATGATGGTGAGAAAAGCTTATTCCTCGCAAGTAGTACAATTTTAATATACTTACTAGTTTATTAGTACTCAAAAGTATAGCGAAGAAATGTTGTTATGCATTTACTGATGTCTGTATTTGTTTTGTTTTGTGAATTATTGATTGTATCTGCTTCCTCTTGTGTGGATCCGAAACGTATTAACTAGTGACTACATGTTTATTTTTGCAACTACTGATAATATTTTAACTATATTAAATACAATGACCTAAAATTGGAATCCGAAACGTTTGAAGAATTTATTATCATGGTGGAAAAGTGATGTCCCTAAGTGGTAATGAGAGTGATCCTCGTGATATTGAGAGTGAAAATGGGGTAGAAACTCAAAATATTTCCGAAAGTCTGTTAACGAAGGGATTGATGTGGGAGAAATTTATGATATTAATTTACTAGAAGAGATCCAGGAAAACGACGTGCAATATGCAAGTATCCTATTTTTACCTCCTTATAATATATTTTGCATTAATGAAACAATTATTCGGATAAACCTCCCCTTTTGTTGGCAAATTTTTTTTTTTGCCCTACAAGTTTTGAATCCTGGCTCCGCCCCTGATGCTTATATACCATCCGTTTCACTTGATAAGCGTATAAGACATGAAATATTGATAACGATACACAAGGGTAGAAAAAAATAGTATATAGTTTGTCTTACATAATTTTTAGACATAAGATTATCGATACATTGGTGTATTCGGTTTTGAGGTAATATCTAACTAGCTTGAAATTTTTTATCGACAGTTACTCAGATATAAGGAAACTGGTGTTTATATATATAAATGACGAGATGATGAGATATTTGGCCTGCAAAAATCTTCTTAGAATTATTAAGTCATACACATCTAGTGTCATGGAATGGACAAATTATAAACACAAGGAACAACGGTCATCATGCGGAAATGGGAACACGAAAATTTACACAAAAGAAGCAATAAAAGCTTGGTGCTAGGTTCCATCATTTGACAATTAGTGAAAGGTCGGAGGCTACTTCTGATTATGATTCGAGAGAAAGATAACGTGAGAGAAATTTAAAAAATAATCTCAATGATAGTGGCTGGTTCCGTGTGGTCAATTGAACCAATTCTTAAGCCATATGGTTCGGTTCGACAAGACTTATCCAGTAGACAAAGACCTGGGGATTGATTTGACACAATGAAAATAATTGAGATGAAGATTTGGACAAACAAAGTGAGCTGCGGGGTCTCTGTTTCTCCAGAAACAAAATTGAAAACTCGTCAACAGATTATTGTCTAGTAACTATAGTATATACATACATGCCTCATTTAACTCATCAGAATCCTAACCCTACTTAAAACCTAGCTCCACTCAATCTCAGCCCTCCGATCACTCCTCACCACATTCTTAAACCAGGGGCGAAGCCAGCCCATGGGCTCCAGCCCGGGTAACAATTGGAGAAAGAAAGAAAGTTGTTTTAATTAAAAATTAAAATCCAAATAAACCCACCCTACCTACGCCTTCATCCCCATCTCCACCTTCACCTTCACCTTCATCCCTTATCTCCCTCCACCTTCCTCAGCCACTCCCCTTCCTCCTCTCCCAATCTCCGATTCCAGATCCCACATCGCCGCCTCCGGCTTCGGATCCCCAAGCACCTTGACCAAGCCTGTGTGGGATACTGTGAACCGCGGCCTGTCAAGCATTGTTAGCAATTTGAAGCTTGTGCTGTTCCCTAACCCGTTCCGTCAGGATCCTAGCAAGGGCGCGAAGCGCTGAGGGTTTGGGATCTGTGGGGGCCGTTTTTCTTCATCGGGATTAACAAGAAGGTAAGGTTAACTGTTTTATGTCGTAGGTTGAATATTCTAGATGTCTTAGGGTTGATGGGGTTGCTATATTATTTGCAGCTGGTTGGATATTCATCTATGTATTTGTAGGGTTTATAATGTGAGGCTTTAATGTGCCAACATAATGGTGTATATATCATATCACACTATTCAGACTTGAAGGTGTGACTCTTGTTGCAACATCAATGCTACGATTAGGAGTATCAAGTGTTATGAATGAGGTAGGCAGAAGAGGATTGACTATTTGAGAATTATTTTAAAATATTTAGGATACACCTACTGATTTTTGTAGGCTAGGTAAAATTGCTTTGAATTAAGCGCATTCAAGAATCAAGGATGTTCTTTTAAATGTCATATATTTTTGTATAATTTTACAGAATTTTAGTTTTTGTCTCCTTATAATATAGTTTGAATTTTGAATGAATGAAACAGTCACTGGGATGAGCCTCCCATTTTGTTCGTAAAAAAAAAATAGCCCTACATGATTTGGCTCCGCCCCTAATGGAGATGCACACTTCCTGTATGGGAAGCAATGTATATTGGTGTGTCATCTCTGTTGACATTGTTTGCTTTCCTTTGAATAAAACATGGTCTTTCTTTTTGCTAGTTCCGATCATCAGTAAGATACCGGCAACAAGGTACATTAAAATGGTTGGCGGCTACTAAAGTGCTAGCTTGTTGTTATACTAATGTATCTTTCAGTCTTGGATTTTCTTACACGCATTGTTTTTAATTTTTCTTAGTAAATTAACCCATTACTGAAACCTGGATGCTACAACTTCTGTACAATGCATGTTCAAGACTTGTATTCATACATCCTTTGTTTACTAGGTTGCAAGTATGGATACCGTTGAGGGAGAGATCACTTGTAAGGATACAAATTCACTGGCCAACAAAAGTGAAAGCTCATCCATCGAGGTCATGGTATTGTTCTTTGCTAGGGCTCGGGACATAACGGGTGTTGCAGCTATGCCATTGCAAGTGTCCTCTGGTAGCACTGCCTGTGATTGCTTAGATAAGATTGTCGCTAAGTTTCCAAGCTTGGCAGAGATCCGAGGCTGTATGGTTCTGGCTGTAAATGAAGAATATGCTTCTGGATCTATTGTTGTTAAACATAGAGATGAATTGGCTCTCATTCCACCCATAAGTGGAGGATAAACTGCCCTCGTCCAGGTAATGTCAATTATTGATTGTACGACCCTTCTTGTTTTTGCCAAAGGATGTGCGTTGGAATGGATTTTTCAAATCCTTGTTATAATGTGTTCTCGTATGGAATTTTATATTGGCTTGATCAAGATTAGGGCACGTGCACTCGTTGAAGATTACCTCTCTCTCGAAAACATCCGCAAGAAGATTCATAAAATAGAAAAATATTTGGGGTTTTTTTTTATTTTTTCACACAATTGCAATTATATAATTATATTATATAATATTGAACAATTACGGAACTGAAATTATGTAATTAAATTACATGATACCGAATAGTTATGAAATTGAAATAAATAATTAAAATACATGATACCGAATAAATATGGAATTGAAATTTCATAATTAAAACTACATAGTATTATAATCGTCGAAATTAAGTGGATTATAATAGTTTGAAAAATCTTCAGGATTCTTGGTCATCCTTTTCTTCATATTGTGGCGGCCTTCCTCTTGGAGAAGTATCGATTATAAATCGGAGTCTTTGTTTCCGTATTCATCTGCATAATCTTTTCCTCTTTCAATTGCTTAATATTAATAGCTTGTTGTTAAATTACTTAAGTTTGCTCCGTTTGCTTTTTTTTTGCCAATCGATATAATCTTTTTCTTACTCGTAACTTTTGCTAAACATCATCTCATATGTTGTTTATTAGAGTCGTGATTTTTCTTTTTCTACTTGCTTCTTTGGGCCTCCGGAGTGTCTAATTGAACTCGATGAACTTCTAGGATTGTTTTCAAGCACAGAAAAGATCTGATCTTCGAAATTCACATTTGTAGGCACTTCATTGGTAAATAATTCATTAATGGAGGGACTAGCTTCGTACGTGTAAGACGGTGGGATATTAGTTTCGGTTGGAGCAAATGTTTGATGCGTCTTAACTTCTTTTCAACATTGAAGATGTATGAATTCTTTTTGCTTTTTCGCAATGTAAACAGTTTGAGTTCTCTTATCTATGTATCAAATTCAAGTAAATAAATAATTATAATAAATGATAGTCTCGTATACTTGAAAATTAAGTTGGAGCATGCCCTTCCATTTGAAACAATTGCTACACGGACTATGTGAACATTAGTTGTATGCTAACAAATATGAATTTTAATTGGATAGTATTCATTTTTGCTTTCTTTTGGGACTAAGCTGTCTTGATGGCGACAGTTAAGTAGTAGCCTCTGTATACTTCAATAGCAGAAGTTAGATGAATATTTATATGCATCTATCAGATGTTATCATTGATTTATGTGGATTTCTCTGTCACCATGAACTTTGATGAATCAGTATTAATTAAAAGTACATAAGTAAGGTTAGGTTAGGTTAGGTTAGGTTAGGTTAAGTTAAGTTAAGTTCATTTCAATTAAATTAAGTTAGATTCAGATAAATTAAGTTAGATTCAGGTAAATTAAATTCAGCAAAAGAACAGACCATAAGTAAAAGTTTTCCTGAGGTTGAAGAAAGCATTTACATTATTAGGTAGGCCACTTGCATTAGCTGTGTATTTTGATGGTTTGGGAGTTGTGTGCTCATGCAATATAAATTAAGTTATGTTTTTTCATTAATTAAAGAAATATGAACATAAATATTTAAAGTTGACAGCTCTCATTTTTGCATTAGAGACGTTATTACAAGGATTGTAATTGTGCTATTTCTTATCATTCTACAAAAACTAATGTAGTCTCCAAAAATGTCCGAAGTACTAAGTCCATGGATAATTTAGCCCATACATGTATGATAGATATGATTAAGAAGTGACTGTCTAGAGATTTATCACAATATAAAATAGATAAATTGTTTTTGAAATTTGTCAGATTGGAGAAACGCAAGGTGGTGAATTCTAATATAATAAAGTTAATGAGTGATGTGTAAGAGGTAAAGTATGTAGCCCTTATTATTGAAGGCAATGATATATATATATATTTTTGATTTTGGGATCGATCAAGTGTTCCTTTTAAGTGGTAGTTTACATTAGAGAATCTTAACGAAGGCTCCCTGCACATCTTATTTTATGCATCTGGATTTCGGTAAGATACATTGCAATCTCAAAGATATATAATTGGTGATTAGCATCATGTTCATTAAGACTTCACAATGCACTTCGGTGAAAGTTATTTGACTGATAGTAAGATTGTGTGTAGATAGTGTACTCATGTTTTTTTTTTTTTTTTTGGAATGTGATTGATAATTCACCGTTATAGATTTTAAAGGTGTTTGAGATTAATATACATCATTAATGAAATTTGCTTAAAATAATAATTAGCACTCAAAAATTTAGATGATTTTTCAAAACATCATAGGACATGGGATGCATCTCATATAGGACTAGTTTGAGTTCAGTATATTTTTTAGGGCTGACCTAGTGCAAGATACTATTTAAAAGATTGAAAACCTATATAAATCATAGGTTGATCTTAAAATATAGGGAGTTGTTTCATGGGCGATGATGTCTTTTTGAGAGTTTCAAGAATGACTGATGTTATAAATTTGGTAAGAAGGGAAGGAAAACTTGGTTCTCATTTCTGTGGACTGGTCAAATTTTGAGTGAGTGGTAATGTTGTGTATAGATGAGATTTTACCTCTAACATTGTCTAGCTATCACTTGGCCTTTCAAGAACATTTTGAAATTCAAGTCGTGTTGGAGAATTAGCAATGACAGTAGATAAACAGGTGAAGATTTTACCTAATAAGAATACCATTTGTGAAGAAAAAAAACATTCTAAAGATGAAGTAACATGAAAATAATTCAAAAAAACATGCAAGCGTTGTATTCCAATTATGAAGAATCCGCAATCGCTTTGGCAGTGACGCATTAACAAAAAAAATACTTCAAGAACACCTTTTAGAACGAGAGCAAACTCAGAACAATTGCAGTTTCCAGAAGGCATGCTTTTGTGTTTTTTATCATGATTCAGCCAGCATTCAAATTACAGATGCATTGGATCCCAGCACTATTAACAGGAGGCCACAGTCAGCAATAAGCTGCCCACATCACTGACTCAAAAGAGCTTAATGATTCCATCTATGTGAGAAAGATGGGCACAGCCACAGATAAATTACACAATTGTACAAAGATGATGTAGTTGCCATACCAAAATGGACTTGTCTGAAACAGTAGTTCTACGGAAGGTCCGCCATATATGCAGAATACAATCTGCTCGTTTCACTTTTCATAGTATGAGCATCACCGTATGCTCATAACTCCAGGGGCAGGCAATGAAGGCCGTATAATAGGAACACGGCGAACCACTGAGAATGCTTCGTTGAGGCGTGCAGCACGGCTCATAAACTGACCCACCTTCTGCAATTACAATAACAATGGTGTATAGAGGCAAAAACAAGGGTCTGTGCAAAATTCAAATCCAAATTTGTCAAACGAGATTGACTCCTTCATAAAGAAATAGGGGAACAGAGGCAGCATCCTACCTAACTCATTATAATCCCAAATGCATTTCTTCAAAGATTTAAATCTGTTTGTAAATTTATTTTCAGATAAAAGTAGCGTAACATACAGGACCAGGAGCGTAACAGAATAGGCCAAACCAATTACAACACAGAAAATAGTATCATAAAACGCCAAAACCACTACCAACGCCCCCTAATAAATTGGATGTCAATGAAGGCACGCCACAAAGTTGTTCTGTGTTTTTAACTCTACTGTCAGAGTGGATGAAAAAAACAATAAATTGGGAAGATAATAAAATATTTGACCAAAATTGGGAAGACAACTGAAACATGATTAATCTACACTAAAAGTAACCATTATCTGCATGCCAGAGTTCAACACTGCAAAAGAGAAAGCAGTGTTATGGTCCAACTCCACTGTGACCTTCATCTGCAACCCTTTTGTTTTCCCCTTCATCATATGCAATCTCCTTCTCATTATAAACACTCCGACCACTGAAATGGACCACAAAGGATAAACTCTAAATACACAAAATGCCACCAACTCAAGTGGACATAATAAAGCCTTCTTCTCCACTTGGATGGGCTGCGCAGCTTCTTTCTCAATCTTACGACCCTCTTTCTCCCCTGATCTCCATTCCACTTTCATTGTCGATCTCATCACTCAGATTCTCTATCGTATCCATTTTCTCAACACAATTTTCCGAAACAATACTCATCCTTTCTGCATCCTGCACACCCTATTTTCTCCCCCACAATCACTCAATTTCGACCGATCAGTAGCCGAACCCGGCCAGAATTCCTCCGCCGGAACGCAGTATGCTCGGAGCCGGAAGGATCAACCCAGCTCGGATTATCAGACTCCACCGAACCTCCATCACTCGACAAGTCACTTTTATCACCAATCCTCGAATACTCCATCTTGTTATCAATTGAAGAGCAATCGAGCCAAAGGATCATCAGCCCCTCCGCGTGGGCCTCCTTCCCCCTCCGCTTCCGGCAGTAGCATCTCCCAGTCGTCGAAATCCGCCGTTCCGCCTTCTTCCATCAAATCCACCGATTGTCGAAGAAAATTGGGGGAGTAGAAAGCCGTAGCTATAGTTGGAAGCCGCTTTATTGGTAAACGTATAAGCCTTTTTTTTCTCTCAAAGACCAAAAAATAAAATTATACTCCGGAGTCTTTGCACCATTGTATCGCTCTCTTTCTGGGCTATATAGATCATTCTATTTATATAATACGAAAACAATTTTCGCCGCATAAGCTTGGCATCTGAACAGTGTCCTCAGCCATTGCTCTCATGACAGGTTTGGGCAGGGTCTGAGTGAAAAGATATTCTACTGGTAGGATGGTGCAAACTAGGGCAATGGCAGCTCCATTAATACGGGGGCAAATCCTCATACACTGGATGACCGGAAGGATAGAATGAAACCTTTTCTTACCATTTACTGCTTTGATGGGAGACTTCAGAGATATGTTCTTGGAAATGAGTCATGCATGGGTGAGAACTCTTCATGTTGCCAATGGTGATGCCAAAATGCTCTGCTCTTTTTGCTAAGAAGAGGCCGAACCAAACTAATTCGTCGACAGCAGAGGAGCGAGGGATCGGACTGACCAGGCGTCAACTTCTACTGCCGGTATTGTTGCGAATCATTGCGCCTCCCATGCAGGTTCCATCACGAATTAGCAGAGCCATATTGCTTATAACATTTGAAGAATTCAGATGCCAAGAGTGCCAAACTCTTCTCATACTGAGAGGAGCTGGTGTGTCATATATTCGACATGCAGCCAATATGAGGTCGTTTTGCATAGAGCTGATGTAACGCTTGTTAATAACCCGAGCTAGATGAGGACCCCAATCCCAAGCTTTATGCAACCAGTTTATTTTCTTTCCTTAGTAAATATATTTGTTCTGAGCGCACCATAACTCCCACAATGCACAAGTTACCAACCCACTCGCAATACAATAGATAAAATCACCTTTGGAATGTTTGAGCCAAATTCTCGAAAGCGCCGCCAAAGAATGAATTCTTAGTCGATCAAAAATGGCTGCCATCTTATTCCAGAGTTGTTTCGCCTAATCACTCTCAAAGAAAAGGTGTTGTGCACTTTCCCTATAAGGGAAAGCACAACACACACTTTGAAGTGATAGGTATATCGATGCTCAGATCATCAGTAGGAACCACATCGTGAAAAAGTTTTCACATAAAGCAGGCCATCTTAGAAAGGACCCAAGACTTTCATAAATAGTGACACCAATCCTTACCTGCACAGCGAGTTTGAAATGACTTCCAAAAAATCTATGCTGAAACTCAGAAGTGCTTGACGGTCCCCAAACTAAACAATCCTCCTCGTTAGATCAAGATGTGTCTTCAAAATTATTCTTCTCCGCTTCAGGTAAAGCATGCAAGAAAAACACTCCAACCAGCGAGTTAACTCTGATTGACCTGATCTCGATATTGAGAATAGAGGAGGGAATGCTCAGCCCAAGCTGAGTTAAATAATCAAATGTGAGTGTATCTCCTTTTACGATCCTTCATGTACAGTTGTCACGAATAGATGAGATGAGGTGATTGAATGATTTCGATAATGTGAATCCTTTTTTTCCTTCTCGAAAGCGATTACGAACGAACCTTGCCCAGAGCGATTTGCCCTGAATGAAACTCCAGGCAAGTTTGCCATGCAATCCCATCATAGCCCTTAGGATCGCGAATGCTAAGACCACCGCACTCCTTAGACATGCAAATTTTTCCCCAGCAAATCCAATTTCTTCTTCGGTCGTCTCTAACATCCCAAATTAATTTAGCCATGATAGAACCAGCCGATTAAGAGTAGTAGTCAGGACCGAAAGTACCATCATTGAGTGGATCCCTATGGAGTTGAGTACAGAGTTAACAAGAGTTACTCGACCTCCCATAGATAGAAAGTTCCTAGTCACACTTACTTTTTCTTTGAGCATTGTTTCAAGGCGGGTAAAATAATCTATACGAAATCTCCCTCTGAATAACGGTGTGCCAAGATAGGTGATAGGAAGAGCCGCCTCTGTAAAGCCGGTGATGGATATAATCTCACTCTTTTGAGTATCAGAAAACCATACAGGGAAAATGATCGAGCTCTTATCCGGATTAACTTTTATCTAGAGATCGAACAAAATTTGGCAATGAGGTTCAACAACTTGGTAATGGACCTGTTAGCAGTACTTGTAAATATAAGAATATCATCCGCATACAATAAATGATTAACCTTGCTACTCTCTTTATCAGTGCGGTACGGCATAATGACGCCCTCTTCAATTGCCTTGTTAAGTGCTCGACTAAACCATTCCATTGCAAAAGTAAAGAGTATCGGAGATAGAGGATCTCCTTGCCGAACGCCCCTAGAAGATTTAAAGAAACCATAAATCTTTCCATTCCATTTTACCGAATAATGACAGTTGGATATGCATCAATATATAAGATCACACATTTTCTCCTTAAACCCGAGATTTCTCATAATGGTAAGAATGCAGTTCCATGAGACACGATTGTAAGCTTTGGCTATGTCCAGCTTGATGATGACATTTCCAGCATTCCCTTTGATGTTGATACATGAGTGAGATCATGAGCCAATGCTATATTCTCATGCACGCTTCTCCCCTGCACAAACCTGGCTTGCTCTTCGCAAATAATGCGAGGGAGGATTCAAGCAATGCGAGAAATAATTTTATGGTTGAAATTACATAAACTAATCGAACGCAATTGACTTATGAGTGTGGGCTGTTGTACCTTAGGAAGGAGAGCGAAATAGGTGGCACTGAAAGAAACAGGAAGTTGCTGCCCTGTAAAATAACCTTTGATGGCGTCCATCAAATAGTTTTTGATAATGTCCCAACAATTCACATAAAATATTACATTAAAACCGTCAGGATCAGGAGTCCCATCCGCGTTCATTTCTAAAATGATACTCCTGACCTCATCTTCTTAAGGGCAATTGGATAGCTGCTGGTTTTCTGCTTGAGATATCTCTCTTCCAAACTGCATGAGATCCTCTGCAAGGGGAGGTGGATGGTGGCCCTTAAAAAGATTGGAATAAAAATGGACAGTCTCGGAACCAATCACATCTCTATCATTGGTATACGTATCGTTTCCCATGTCTAGCTGCATTCGACTCCGCATTCTACGAGCACGTATGCACGCATGAAAAAATTTTGTGTTACGATCTCCAAACTCAACCCAATTTGATCTTACTTTGGCGCTGAGTATGTCAGTTTGGTATCTGGTCACATCCTCGTAATTTGTTTTGACATTAAATGCTAATAATAAGAAGATTACCTTTCATATTCTTCTTTGTGAACAAAGTCTGTTCATTTGGACATTTCTCGAACCCCTCTCAACAAAAGTAAGACTCGATGTTATTAAACCATATAAAACCGTCTGAAATCACTACGCCATTTTACATCCTATGTGACACGTTTGAAATGTCGTTTATGAATGGTTTATGTCGCATCCAGCTAATGTGACAATATATGTGTCATCTGGGTCACGTGGCGTAAGTGCTGTTCCATAACCCTTACGCGACATGATAGTTTTAGACATGTCGCATAGGCTTTAGGACTAAAATAACATAAGTTTGTGCGTCGCGTTAGTATATGTCAAACGTGTCACATAAGAAACCTGCCATCTCAAACTCCTCTTAGGAGATATGAGTATTTGTCACGAGAACCGTCTTATGTAACACATGGCTTGTGTCATTTCAATTGTGGGTATCGATAACTTACTAATGTGACAGTCATTATATTAATAAGTTGTCATCTAAGCTATCTTATGTACAAGCTTTTTAAAAAACAATTAGAAAGGATAATGTCACATAAGTCCCAGATGACAAAGCATCAAAAGTCACATAAGTTCCTAGGCCATAAGTAACAAAAGTCATAAAAGTCACATAAGTCTCAGATGACAAAGCATCAAAAGTCACATAAGTTCCTAGGCCATAAGTTGCGAACACCATCGACATTGGCTGCCTTGTGCTTTGAGATCACCTCACTAATAATGTTCGCTTGAGTTTGTTCCGGCAGAGCAGCAGCATCATCAACACCACACAAGTCATTCTCAGCTTCCTCATCCAATACTTGTTGAACTTTTTGTTTCATCTCTTCCTACATAAAACAAGTACAATCAAATGATTTGCATATAAAATACAATCAATTGCTGTAAACTACCAACAATATGTAAAATACCAGCAACATTATATCTATCAATTACCAACAGCAACCAGCACATCCACATCAACCAGCACATCCACATCAACCTAAATTTCCTCTTCATCCTCATCTTCAGTAGCGCTTATATTTCCTCTTCATGTCTAAAATAAGAACAATCAATTAAAAGCTCAAAACTAAAACCAATTACCTTCCACAACACAGAAGCCCAGAGATGGCAGCAATGTAGACATGAACATCTCTTAACCTCTTGGTCTTTGGCAAATTCCTAAACAATATCATCAACTTCTCCCCCATTCCAGCTCTCCCCAGGAAAGGGAACAACACCGTACAAGCCCTAGGCGTAACCAGGGAAGGCTCCTGCAACCCCATCCATTCATAAAAGTACAAACAGCTAACGATAAGTCCCTCCCTCCCCATCCTATTCAACACCTCCCAGCATTCTTTCTCACCAACCCCACCTTCAAACGGCCCCAGTACCTCCCCTAAAGTCGTATTCTCCGGTAAACACCTCGCAGTCCTCACTATCCTCTCAACAACCCCCTCGGCTTCGAAACTCGAATCCAACTCCGGAGCTTCAGTTTCTACACTCCTTGCATCCTTGCCAATTCCATCCACCATTTCAGCTTCAACTTGAGACATCCAAGCACAAGCACAAACAGCTGCTGGCTGGCTGGCTCTGAATGAATGGCTTCTTGACGACTCCTCTCCTCCTCATCTTCCTCCGTCGTCGCCGATGCCCCTGAAGCCCTCGTCATCGTCGAGTCCGACTTCGTGTTCATCGTCGCAGCCCTCCTCTGCGCCCTCATCTGCCTCGTCGGTCTCGTCGCTGTCGCCCGCTGCGCCTGGCTCCGACGCACCACTACCCACTCCTCCGCGGCCGCCAACAAAGGCCTCAAGGTCCAACAAATAGGAGCACGGAAGGAGCTGTGTAACGTGTATTTGGAGGATGGGTGGGTGGATGGATGGATAGATCTGGTGAGGAGGAAGGAGCTCAGAAGTACGGGGGGTTCGAGAGAGCAGGTTGCAGAGGAGCTGAGGTTGGGGATGACGGTAGGAGCTCAGGTTGGGGGCTGAAATGTGAGAGTACATGTTTAAGTGCGAAACCCTAAACTCGAATTACACTCCAAAAATCCCGTTTTTATTGAAAGTTCCCCCCCCCCCCCCCCCCCCCCCCCAAAATGTTATACATGCTTATATGACAAACTTAATCAAAATATGTTACTTAAATATTCAGATTCAGATTTAACTTGTGAAATAAAATATATTTCAAAAATCAATATTCACTACTATTGAATAACTATCCTGTAAATGTCAATCTAAATTTTTAATCAACTACTTTATTATAGTTCAACTACGTCGACCTAAATTTTTAATCAACTACTTAAATCAACGTACAACATCAACATCAACTCTCTAAATAAACTCCCAAAATCTAAACCCCAAACCCCTAAACTCGAACCCTAAACTCTAAACCTCAAACCCCAAACCCCATACCCCTAAACTCAAACCCAAACCCCTAAACTCGAACCCTAAACTCTAAACCTCAAACCCCAAACCCCATACCCCTAAACTCAAACCCAAACCCCAACCCCTAAATTCAAACCCCAAATGGTAAACCATAAACCTTGAACTCTTATCGCTCCCTTCATTTTAATCAACTATTTTATTATAGTTCAACGTACAACATCAACATCAACTCTCTAAATAAAATCCCAAACTCTAAACCCCAAACTTCAATCAAAACTCAAACCCTAAACTCTAAACCTCAAACCCCAAACCCCTAAACTCAAACCCAAACCCCAACCCCTAAATTCAAACCCCAAACCGTACCCCAAATCGTAAACCCCAAATGGTAAACCATAAACCTTGAACCCTTAACTCTTGTCGCTCCCTTCATTTAACATACCGCTTAGAAAAAACACTTTATAATAGCCGATAGGACACCGATAGCCAAAGTTACACTATTCTGCATGACACCAGTAGCCAAAGTTACATCTTATATGAACATCACATCTCTCAAGTTCCATCCATCTTTTATCCATGTCTTGCTATAAAAATTTATCACATATTAAAACACGCATGACAGTATACATTTGTACGTCGCAAAAAATATATATCATATAAATCGAAAGATTTATATGACACAATCTGTAAGTCGTAAAATGTTTGTGTCATATATGATACAATCTATTAGTTGATACAACATTGTGTTCAAATTCAAATATAAATTGTACTTTTCTGACAGCTTATGTGACAATTTGCAGGTTGATGTGACAAGTCAAGTCTCCAACAAAGCTGCAAAGTAAAAGCAGATTTCTGACATAGAAGTTGTGTCACTTCATGCCTCCTATATGACAAACACATGTGTGATGTATAAGCTGTGTCGCTTAATGCCTCCTATATGACAGCCACATGTGTGATGTATAAGTTGTGTCACTTCATGCGTCCTATATGACAACCACATGTGTGATGTATAAGCTGTGTCACTTCATGAGTCCTATATGACAACCACATGTGTGATGTATAAGTTGTGTCACTTCACGTCTCTTATATGACAACCACATGTGTGATGTATAAGCTGTGTCACTTGATGTCTCCTATATGACAGCTGTTTCTCGCGACATATATTCGTTGTTACGTTACACACTTGTGACATATGTTCATACTACACAATACAAAAACGTCACATAAGATGTAAAATGGTGTAGTGAATATACTTGTCGCAAACCATATAAAACCTTGTGAAGTTTGTATACGTTCTTTTATGACCCTTTAACCTCAAATCCTTTCGGTTGCTCTACATTTCTTCATTTAGTTCTCCATATAAGAAAGCAGATTTTACATCAAGCTGAAATATATTCCAGCCACGTTGAGCTGCTAAAGCAATAATAATTCTCACGGTTTCGATTCTTGCCACTGGTGCGTAAACCTCTAAATAATCAACACTGTATCTTTGAGAGTAGCCTTTCACTACTAGTCTTGCTTTATGTTTTTCCAGTTTACCTTCAGCATTGGGTTTTGTTTTATAAACCCATTTAACACCAACAGGTTTGACTCCTTCCGGCAGCTCTACCAAGCTCCAGGTCTTGTTTCTTTGAATAGCCTGAATTTCACATTCCATTGCTGTCACCCAGTGCTTGTCTTTGCACATCTTCATAATCAGTTGGATCAGTGATGTTGATCATCGCCATGTTCAACAAGCTCGTCAATTGCATCATTGACTGCATCACCAACAATATAGTTATTCATCCACCGAGGAGCTTGAATAACTCTTTTGTTACTGAATTGTGCATCGACTTCTCTCCCATGATGTTCGGAGACATCATCACCTTCATTATTATCTTATGCAACATCATCTTCATCATTGTTACTTTCAGAACCATTATTCTCACCTTGATCACTATCACCAGAATAGTTAAAAACATCATCTTCACATTCAAGTTCATTCTTTTCATCTTCAGGGTGAGTATCTTCCCATGACCATTGTTTGTGCTCTTCAAACACTACATCTTTACTGATGACAACTTTGTTAGTTTTGGATCGAACATCTCGTATCCTTTAGATTCTTTAGAGAGACCTATAAACACGCATTCAGTGCTTTTGTTGTCTAACTTTGTGCGTTGTTGCTCAGGGACATGCACATGACCAATGCAACCAAATACCTTGAAGTGAGATACAAAAGGAGCATTTCCGCTCCATGCTTCTTCGGGAGTCATATCATCGACGGCTGCACTGGGACATCGATTAAGAATATGATGGCTCCAATTTGCCTCCTCAGCTCAAAACTTCCTTGGCATGTTTGTGTCAAATTAAACAGTTCTCACCATATTGCCTATGGTTCGATTTTTTCTTTTCACAACTCCATTTTGCTGAGGTGAATAGGAATTAGTGAGCTGTCTTTTCATTCCATTCTCTTTGCACATGTCGTTGAATGCTTTTGAATTAAATTCGCCCCCTTTGTCAGTGGTTAGCACTTAATTGGAAGTCTTGCTTCATTCTCCACCATTCTTTTAAAGCATTTAAAATGAAACAATGTTCTAACTTTTCATTTAAGAAATATAGCCAACATTTTTTACTATAATCATCAATGAAGCATAAAATGTACCTCTTTTTACTGCTTGAAATCGGAGTAATTGGCCCACATAGGTCAGCATGAATGAGTTTCAGTACTTGATCCGGTCTCCACGAGCTTTGTTTCGGAAATGTTTCCCTAAACTGCTTTTCGATGAGACAATTTTTGCATACACCAGATGCTAATTTCAATGGTGGAAGTCCTTGAACCAACTTTTTATGTTCAAGTTTCTTCAGAGAAGCATAATTTAGATGGCCAAAACGTATATGCCATAATTGAGTCTCATCTTCAACCCGAGTGAGCAAACACTTCTGATTTTCATTTTTCAACCTTGCTTGAGAGTTAAGTGACAGAATAAACATTCTATTCATAATCATAGATGTCTCTATGATCAAACCTCTATTAGCGTGGTAGATTTTACATGTTCCATCTTTTATAAGAGTTGCAAACCCTCTCTCTTGCAACTGGCCAAGACTAATAAGATTGTTAGTTAAATCAGAAACAAAATATACTGTAATGGTATGATTCTTACCATCCAAAATTAACTTCACTTTTCCATGACCTTTAACTGTCATACTTGAACTATTGCCCAACTTAACAGTAGTTGTGAAGTTCAAGTCCAATTCTTTGGTCATTGCACATATGATTAAAACATCCTGAGTCAAGAAACCATGCATCCTTTCCACTTCTCTCGATAGCATCAGAGTGAGATTGCACCACAAGAACCATATCTTCTTCTGTTTTCTTTGTGTAGTTGGCTTCATGGTTTAATTCAGAACCCTCAGATGCATAATGAGCAAGCTTCCAACACCTAAAACATTCCACTGTAGCTTTGTCTCTGAAGGTTGAGGATCTCCCCCTTCCTCTGCCACGTCTTCTCGGACTACTTCTTCCTCTTCCTCTACTGGTTTGTCGTGTATCAGAAGAGACTCTCAAAGCCCTCTCTTCTTCACCTTCATTATATCTCATAAACTTCTGTTCATGCACAAGTAAGGAGCTTTGAAGAGCATCCACTGACATATTATCAATGTCTTTAGATTCTTTAATAGAACACACAACGAAATTCCACTTCTCGGTAAGGGTTCTAAGAACCTTCTCTACAATCAAGTTGTCAGGCATGTCTCCTCTACAACTGCGCATTTCGTTAGTAACGACTAACATAACTCTTTCAAAATAATTTGTAATGGACTCACCATTTTTCGTCACTAAGGTTTCAAAAGACCTCTTCAGTCGATTCAGTTGCGACTTCTGAACCTGTGCATTCCCTTGATATCTTTCTCGCATGGAGTCCCATATTTGTTTGACGTTCTTCCGTTTAGTGATAGTCTTTATAATCGACTTATCAATAGATGCAAAGAGATAGTTCTTAGCTTTCAGATCCTTGAGTTTCAACTCCTCAAGTTCTTTCTTTTGAGTAGTTGAAAGAGTTGTGTCATCTGCTGAGATCTCAACTTCAATGGTGCTCCAGAACTCCTTTGACAGTAACAAATTCTCCATCAAAAGGCTCCAATGTTCGTAATCTCAGCCAAACTTCGGAATTCATGGTTAGGTAAAACCGCTCGCTCCTTCTGAATTCATGACTATATCAAGTGTTTACTACACTTAATGTTCACTCAACACTCTCTCTTTGAAGTCGACTGAGGTCCTCGGAAAGAGAAGCTCTGATACCAAATATCGAATAAGAACTCAAGCTCAAACAATACAAGAAGGAATGACTTGACTTTATTGATAGGGATGAACTTCTTAAATACTGGTAAAGTACAACTGAAATGAGAAAAATAAGCAAAAGTGGACGACTGTTGTCACAACCCTAGAGACTCGGTCTCTCTATTGAAGAACCGATAACACTAAGTCCAACATTCGAGGCCTCTGTCTCAAAAAATATTTCACTCTATGTGATATCAATCTCTTTGGGATGGTTGCTGCACTCTATTCCTCCTGTCTCCTTTTCTTTGTTGACTAATATGCTAGGTTTTTTGGTTGATTTTCAACCACATTTGTCATGGGTGTATTGCCATTACTAACATTTGCAGTGCCGTTTGTAACTCCTTCCCCACCCAAAACTTTTGGCAAGTCATCACGGTGCTCATTTATAATCATGGATGCCTCTCCATGCCCAGGTACTGCGCTACCTTTGTAGTTCCTTCTACAAACTTCAGTCCATTCCTTTTCTCCATGTTGTGTGGTTTTAGAAGGTCTAATCTCTTATGGTCTTTTCTGACTTTGTGTTTGTATGGGAGGTGTAGTTCTAGGGAACTTCTTGCATGTGGTTAAGTCATGTCCATGCAGTTAACATCTCATGCAATACGACATTCCCCCTTCGATAATAACGTCCTGGAAGAAACCTTTATCACAGGGTAGTTGAATCCAAACCTTTGAAATGATGGTTTGAGTAACGTCCAATTCAACACAGGTCCTTGCATATGATAGCCCACTCAAATCCTTCGTATGATTGTCGATGTCGAGAAATTCCGCGGAAGATGACACTATGGCCCGAATGCACGCCTTATCAAAAAGAACCATAGGCAATCCTGGCAACCTCACCCATTTCGTGACTGTCGTCGAGGCTTCTTTTTTAGGGTTATAATCATCAGACCATTTGAATAGGCGGAAACATGTATGTCCGACTTTTCGAATTGGAGAAGTTAGGGGTGGTTTGACGTCTTCATCGGAATCCATGATAACCACAATATGTCGAGTCATCCCATACATTAGAGATGGTGACTTTGCCTTTCAAGTCCCAGTTAGTGATGATGAATTTCTTGGTCTCCGCTAGAGTTGGATGGCCAACCTGAAATTTGACTATCAATGTGAAAGTGAATCGCTTTGAGAATGCTTGATATTTCGATGTTTAGAACGGGATCGAGGAACTCCATCCTTGGATCCATATTGATGATTGGGAAACTGGATTAAGGGAAATCGCTCGTTGCCTTTAAGCCTTGCCACCATGGTTGCAAAGGAGATTGCACCTTCTTTTAGATTGACTTGGGGGTCTGGTGGTTTTGGGTTAGGATAGTGTGTTGTTGCCTTATGAGCGGCAGCGGCAGAAGCCATGTTGTCCGGCAAGCGGCGCCGGTGGCCAAATCTTTTGAGAACCAAAATTCCGTTACATTCCAATCTACCATTCTTCTAAGAACCAACGTATAAGCCTTCTATCTTCCTTTACATTCCGTTTATATCCTTATTTGTGGATAACTGACATAGCGACTTTTGGATCGTTCGATGGAAAGGAATGACATGCTAAGTCAAAAACTGAACGAGTCGATGACAGACACATGGATGGATAACGTAAGGTAGTGCATACTTTATTTTCTTCTTTTTGTCTGACTAATTAAAACATCAATTAGCTATCCTTGGATGATGTCGATCATAAATAGGTCAGAATTTAGGACAAGAATCTTTGGAGCTTGTAGTCGACGACTTTATTATGGTCCCTCTCACCTCATAACGGTGTCGTTTTCACAACACTAATTCTTGTGCATGACATTTTTCATTTTCTTTCCGTTACTCTTACATCCTAATAAGGAAGAAACAACAGGCAATTGCTCAATGACACAGCCTATCAAATGCGAGCTGGTATTTCAACTGAAATAATGGAACTGCATTGATTGGAATATCCTGAGAGTGTTGCTTAATGCGGTAGTCGCTTCAGCTCAAGGATTAATTTTCTTTGGTCGAATTAGTCATTGCTTAATGAGGTGTCATTGTTACAGACATCACCTTGTTGTAAAAGCGCTTTTCAAACGATATTTTGTTCAAAAGGGGCTAAATCGAAACTGACTTCAAAAGAATGGTAGATTGAAAATAACTATGCGAAAAGGGGTAACTTTTAAAAACAAATCAGCTTATTATGGAAAGTAAAGGACTAGTAGCAATCGGTTGGAATGGCTGGTAGTTTTGTTATTGCTTTTTCTTGAATGACGTAGACATGTTGTCAACATATCTAGCCAGCTTATCGACTGGGGCGAGGGACTCGCAGCATTTCGGATGATCGCTTTCCCTCCACTGCCACAAATCTAAATCTTGGTTTCCATTGCCTCAATCCTTTTATGAAGCATCGCTAGGGATTCATAGTTCTTCGGCATATCGATTCTCTCAATGAAAGCACCAAATGATGAAAACCAGAAAGATAAGCATAGAAGATTGGAGATTAACTGTGCAGAGCTGGAGAAGGCAAAGGGAAGAGAGATTCGAGAGAGAAATGGAGAGAAGTAGAAGATAAGGGAAATATGTTCATTGATTGATACCTATTTCATAGCCTTTCAACCTTTTATAGGCTGGCATACATGCCATAAGGGTTGTATTCAGTATGTACGCCTTAAATAACACTAGTTAAAACATATGAAAATGATAGTTAGCTTCTAATTCACTCTAGCCTGTTCTAGCGTTCGTAACATGCATCTTACCTTGTGATTGAATTCTCAAATTCCAAATAAATCGAGTGTTCGGATGGTTGGTCAAAAAATTTCAAAGAGGATGAAGACTTTTCAGAAGCCAAAGCACTTCGGAAACCTTTAAATTCTAATGAAGATACAAGTTTTCATGAAGTTACTACGAAATGGAAAGACCAAGAAAATAATAAGATTTTAACATGATTCCATCAACAATGTGTAAAGGTAGTCCATCGGAAAAAAACACTTGCTTTGTTAAATTATGAAGAGATAATAAAGATCTATTATTATCTCTCATTGAAAACCATGAAAAGCTATCAAACTATCTTCTTCTCTCTCACTTTTCACTCTAAAGATCTTGTCTTTCAAGGGTATATTTATACATGTATTACTAGGATAGTCAAATCATCAAAATCATTCTGATTCTTGGAATTAACTTGGGACTTCAACACTCTTCAAAGTTTGGAATCAAGAACCTGTTAACTCTTCAAAACTTGAAATCATAACTCTTAAAAACTTAACATTCACTTGAATACTAATGACTTCATATGTGAATTCATTCATACTACGATACCTTCAGTTTCTACACCGAGAATTTAGGATTGACATTTTTGTGCGTTTTACTCACTATCTCCTCGTTCTTCTTGGGTATTTTCAATTAATTAGGTTGGAGTCCTTACAGTTTCAAAGGTTAACATTACAAACTTCTGTTATTTATTTATTTATTTTTGTTTCTTCCAACGTTGTAGCTGAAATCGATCAATTTCAAATCTCTTATTATTGGCTCCAACTCAGAAGTAAACCAACCAAATCCGATCAATCTCTCGGTAATCCATGTATCTCTCTCAAAGCTTTTCATCTATGTCAATTTGTTCTTCTGAGAATACAGGCACATCTCAAGATGTGACCAGTTTTGTTCCTGCAGGGTATTTTAATAATGATCAACAGGAAACAGAGCATGGTCCAGATGAATTTAATGCTGGAATATCCCATGAAGACCAGCCCAACTTGGAAATTGAGGACCAAGTTTCAGGAAACCAAGGTGATGCTGGGTCAGGTAATTGTCAAACTTCCCAATGGTGGGGGTGGTGGGGGGAGAATGAGGTAATATCTGATCCACCTCATAATATTCAGTCTGAAAAGTTATTGTTTCTGATGCATATGATCATTCACATGTTGCTGATAATTTAGATGTGAGTGTTCAATATGACCTTTCTAAAAAATTATGCTAAAACTATCACAGGTTAATCAAAGCAGTAGAAATCAACCCATAATCTATAGCACATAATATATGCTAAAACTAAACAATTTCCGTTATAGTTCTTATCAAGATTCAATCAAGAAACTATCAAGAAAGCAATCAACGGCTCTGATACCAATCTGTAATCCTGTTTCTAGTTATATTAGCCCCTAAGTTCTTCTTAGCGGATCCTAGATCCTTCGTGCAATGCAGCATCAAATCAGATTTTAACTTATTTATCAAAGTCTTAGAACTGCTAATAATTAAAATGTCATTCACATAGAGAATGAGGTAATATCTGATCCGCCTCATAATATTCAGTCTGAAAAGTTATTGTTCCTGATGCATATGATCATTCACATGTTGCTGATAATTTAGATGTGAGTGTTCAATATGACCTTTCTAAAAAATTATGCTAAAACTATCACAGGTTAATCACAACAGTAGAAATCAACCCATAATCTATAGCACATAATATATGCTAAAACTAAACAATTTCCGTTATAGTTCTTATCAAGATTCAATCAAGAAACTTTCAAGAAAGCAATCAACGGCTCTGATACCAATCTGTAATCCTGTTTCTAGTTATATTAGTCCCTAAGATCTTCTTAGCTGATCCTAGATCCTTCGTGTCAAAATGCAGCATCAAATCAGATTTTAACTTATTTATCAAAGTCTTAGAACTGCTAATAATTAAAATGTCATTCACATAGAGCAGAACATACAATAAAAACTAGTTTTAACTCCTTTAAAATAAAGACAAGTATCATATTTACTTCTATTAAATCTAAGACTAAGCATGCAAGCACTAAATTCTTATTCCATTGCCTTGGGGATTTCTTAAGGCCATAAATGGATTTTTTAAGAAGACAAACATGATCAGGCTTACTTCTATCAATGAAACCAGGAGGCCGAGACATATAAAGTTTCCCTTAAATCACCATGTAAAAAAGTAGTTCTTACATCCATTTGTTTAAGCTCAAAGTCAAACACAGCACTCTAGACAATAACAATCTCATAGTCTTATATTTGACCATAGGAGCAAAAATATCATTGTAACCTACCTTTTCCATTTGGCTAAAACCTAGCAATAAGTCTAAACTTAAACCTAGGCTGATCACCAGGATTTGTGCCTTCCTTAACCATGAATCCCCACCGACAGCCTATTATCTTGGCCTCTTTAGGCCTAGGAATAAGTGACCAGGTCCCATTCTGTTTCATGGATTCAATTTCCTCTAAGTTCTGAATTAGGATTACATATTGGTATCAGAGCTTGATACTTGAGAAATAGTTCCTGAGTAGTTGCTGGTGGCTTCGTTTGTTCGGCATGGTGGTTTGAAACGGTTTCGAGCCAAGGCTGCACAGTTGTCTCCGGCAGTGCGTAGCTTTCTTCGTCCAGCTCGTTCTTTGATTCTCGTAACTTCTGCAGTTGTAATTGTTCTAGTACTGTACATTCTTTACTTTGAGTCTGCTCTAGAGTTTAGGTTAGATTTGTTGTTAGCCTTGGCCTTGGTTTGTCAAGGCAAAGTTTGGAACAGTATATTGCTATTCTTGGCTTAGTGAATTCTCTGTCTCAGCCTCTGCGGCTGAGATGCCGTGGTTTTTCTCCGGGTTCTTTGGTTTCCACGTATGCCTTGTGCACTATTTTCATATTTGCTTATTTAGGTCAATTCCGCAAAACTGAGTTTAGGGATTCCATAATTCAGGCTTTAGTTTCTGGGTTTTAATTGAGTCTAAGTTCTGAATTAGGATTACAGACTCCAACTCATAAGTAGACCAACCCAATCCGATCAATCTCTCGGTAATCCATGCATCTCTCTCAAAGCTTTTCATCTCTGTGAATCTGTTCTTATGATTCGTGCTTTTGTTCCAGAGGATCACCATCATATTAAAAAGTAAAAGTAATTACTGGGATTAATTTTTGCAGTTCATGAACTGCCCCAACCTCGCATTTTTTTCTCTCGTTGCTTTTGTTGATGATGATGTATATGTTGTGAGCAAGCATGTCCCAATGATGGAAACTAGTTAGCTTGGAATGCAATTTTATTTTTATTTTGTGGTTCAAAGAAAGACAAGAGGGATGAAGAGTAGATTTTACTGTTTTATGTGGTGCAAACGAGCAACTAACAATTTATGTTATGGTAAGAGATCGTCCATAACTTATTAACATGGCGGATTAAGTTTATTAGATGAATCTTCGAACATCGATTCGATTGGGATGTCGCTTATATTAATAGGGTTGTATCACATGCACAGAGAAGTTTTGAGAAAAGTCGTTGCTCTTGGTTTTCCTTCTTAGTGAGTTGTTCTACTGGATATTGTTAGTAGGGTGTATGAATATGTCATTTAATAACCTATGCATGAGTAAGTCTTTTGTGATTTTGAAAATGATTTAAACTAAAAGCTTGTAGATTTGTACAGACTCGTGTGGTTTTGTTAGTTGACATTTATGTTGCTTGTCTATGATTAACTATACAATAAAGAAACAAAAGAAATTTTAATCGGGCATGGAACATAAATGAATTTAAAGTTGGTGTGCCACGTCTTATGAGTTATAATCTTATGACACTGCTACTTCAGTTATCAATTTTGTGTATTCTTTCACTATGACCGCCTTTAAACCCATTGATATTTCTCTAGAAGGATGCTAATGTGTGACTATCTGTGCTTCTAGTCCTACTTTTCCCTAAACAGGCTAACACCGATTGGTTTCCCTCTAGGAGGCTGATTAAAGAAGGATTTATTTATAAATTAAAAATAGACTTCTTTCGTTAGGCAAATAATGTGAGATGATGGAGAATGGAGATACACACTTCCTATATGGGAAGCAATGTATATTGGTGTGTCATCTCTATTGACTCCGTTTGCTTTCGTTTGAATATAACATGGTCTTTCTTTTTTGCTCTTTCCGATCATCAGTAAGATACTGGCGACAAGGTAAATTAAAATGGTCGGCGGCTATTAAAGTGCTAGCTTGTTGTTATACTAATGTATCTTTCAGTCTTGGATTTTCTTCCACGCATTGTTTTTAATTTTTCTTAGTAAATTAACCCGTTACTGAAACCTGGATGCTACAACTTCTGTACAATGCATGTTCAATACTTGTATTCATACATCCTCTGTTTAGTAGGTTGCAAGTATGGACACTGCTGAGGGAGATATCACTTGTAAGGATACGAATTCACCGGCCAACAAATGTGAAAGCTCATCCATCGAGGTCAAGGTATTGTTCTTTGCTAGGGCTCGGGACATAACGGGTGTTGCAGCTATGCCATTGCAAGTGTCCTCTGGTAGCACTGCCTGTGATTGCTTAGATAAGATTGTCGCTAAGTTTCCAAGCTTGACAGAGATCCGAGACTATATGGTTCTGGCTTTAAATGAAGAATATGCTTCTGGATCTATTGTTGTTAAACATAGAGATGAATTGGCTCTCATTCCACCCATAAGTGGAGGATAAACTGCCCTCGACCAGGTAATGTCAAATATTGATTGTACGACCCTTCTTGCTCTTGCCTAAGGATGTGAGTTGGAATGAATTTTTCAAATGATTGTTATAATGTGTTCTCTTATGGAATTTTATATTGGCTTGATCAAGATTAGGGCATTTGCACTCGTTAAAGATTATCTATCTCTCGAAGACATCCTCAAGAAGATTCATAAAATAAAAACATATTTGGGGTTTTTATGTTTTTTCACACAATTGAAATTATATAATTATATTATACAATATTGGACAATTACGGAATTGAAATTACGTAATTAAATTACATGATAACGAATAGTTACGAAATTGAATAAATAATTAAAATACATGATACAAAATAAATATGGAATTGAAATTTTATAATTAAAAAGAAATTAAAACTACATAATATTATAATCGTCGAAATTAAGTGGATGATAATAGTTTGAAAAATCTTTAAGATTCTTGGTCATCCTTTTCTTCATATTGTGGCGCCCTTCCTCTTTGAGAAGTATCGATTATAAACTGCAGTCTTTGTTTCCTTTTTCATTTGCATAATCTTTGCCTCCTCCAATTGCTTACTTTTAATAGCTTGTTGTGAATTGCTTGAGTTTGCTCCGCTTGCTTTTTTTGCCAATCGATATAATCTTTTTCATATTCGTAATTTTTGTAAAACATCATCTCGTATGTTGTTTATTGGAGTCGTGATTTTTCTCTTTTCTACTTGCTTCTTTGGCCCTCCGGAGCGTCGATGAACTTCTGGAATTGATGGTATGAAAGAAAGTGAAAACTTTATTGAGAGAAATTTAAAACATAATCTCAATGATACTGGTTCAGTGTGGTCAATTGAACCAATTTTTTAAGCCATATGGTTCGGTTCGACAAGAGTTGTCCAGAAGAAGACAAAGACGTGGGGATTGATTTGTCACGTATTCGGCCCATCCATTGGTTGACACAATGAAAATAATTGAGATGAAGATTTGGACAAACGAAGTGAGCTGCGGGGTCTCTGTTTCTCCAGAAACAAAAATGAAAACCCGTCTACTGATTACTTTCTAGTAACTATAATATATACATACATCTACACAATTGTCCCTCATTCAACTCATCAGAATCCCAACCCTACTTAAATCCTAGCTCCCACTCAATCTCAGCCCTCCGATCACTCCTCAGCAACCTCACACCACATTCTTAAACCCAACCAAAACCATGCTCCACTCCAACAGTAGACACCATCAGTTAAAGAAGTAATAATAAGTGGCCACAATTTAAATGAATGGAGAACAGACCAGAGACCGCAGAGCTCAGTTTAGCTAGAGAGAGAACTGTAAGAAGATGTTGGCAAGAATCAAGTCTTCTCCGCCAAGACCCAGTTCGGAAACTGTCTTCTACGACCAAGCCAAGCGAGCCAGCAACGCCGGAGAGTCGTCGCAGAAAGTTGGATCTGATGAGAGGCAGCGGAAGTTGAGGGATGCTGAGAAGGCCGACAAGGTCATGCACTTGATCTTCTGGGGACCTCATTGACGATCAGATCTATGTACTTGTAGTAGTAGCTTTTTTGTTATACTTAAAAGTCGTCCATCGAACGGTCTGGATCTCTCCTAATATGTCGTTGACTTAATCGATACCGTTCATATCTCACGTTTCAATCTTGTTATATATGTTTTTGTGAGTGTGTGACCGTGTCTTTGCTGTTCCATAACCTGCAGATGTTCCGGATTTCCTGAATCTTGTTTATGATGCATATTACCCTAGATTTGTATTTTAGCATATCCAATCTATTGAGTTTGATTTGAAGAAACAGAGTGGACATGCCAGCAGCAAAACAGAGCATGTGTTCTACAAAAGTGGAGACTGTACAGGGTTGGCTGATGTACAGATTTAAGCTTACATAAAAAGCATAAGACTCGGGGAAGCCGAACTCATTCAGAAAAAGAACCAAACTTGGGTCAGCTCCATACGATTCAATTGGGACCCCAGCAGCTGAGAAACATAATAGTTCTGAGTGACTCTTCAGCTTGCTTAACTTTGTTGATGTCTATGGGTGATGATCTGTTTTTGGTGTACGGATTGTTGATCATCATCATAGAACCTAATCAACACCAGCAGCATATATGAAAACCAGAAGAACACAGATACATGAGTAATAAGTTGGTAGAGAGATTAGAAGGTGTTGTAATCACCTTGTTTGTCTGGATTTTGCATCACTAGTTGTGTTTCAGTACCCACTAAGCAGAATTTCATGTTGTTCTAGAGCCCTGGAGATGTAAAGAGAGATGGTTCTAGAGAGTGAAAATATCTGGGAGCTGGGAGAAAGGGTCTGACATTTAGTTCCTTATTTTATAGCTTTAAAGGAAGAAAAAAAAAGTGTACATAGATTGAAAATGACATTCTTCATGCTCACAACTTTCATTACTCTTATTCTAACGTGCTAGCTAATTTGTGATTAAGATTAAGGAATTTAATGTGATAATTTGAGAGCTCATGCATCGCCCGTGGTCTAAAGACATCATCAGATCAAATAGATATCGATAAAAATTTGTCAATCGGATTGAAAAGTTTGAGTTGAAGACAAAATGGGCGACCTTTGGATTTGTGGAGGGCATGGTGGAGATTAGGAATCCACCATGCTTCTTCCTTTAGTACTTAGATCAAGCAAGATTAGGACACCATACTCACCTGTCTACCTGTTTGTATAATAATTGAATCCTGACCCATTACCACATGAAAACCAACTCATGTTTGCACAAATGATGCTACTTATGTTATTATATAGTATTAAGTTACTTTAGTTGCTTCGGATGGTGTTAGAAATATTGTCTTATGACAAGAATCGCTTATGAAATATGTGAGTTATCCAACAACCTCCATAAGCAATGCTAATTAAAGCTTTCTTCTCGGTTAATCAGCATTAATTACCAGTTACTGTTGTATCATTACTTTATTTGCTCAAAATATCCAAACTGTATCATCTTCTTCTTCATAACCTCAGTTCATCAGTGTAAATAGATTTCATTTTTGCTCAGCTTGTATGGATATGCTGGCATCTTTATCTCTTAGACTATGCTTAAACTGTTTAGATACTACTCTCCAGTTGCCATTTTACTCATGGAAGAAGAAGCTCTCTGATTAAAGATGAGTTGCAGTGTACTTTGAGGCCCTTTTGCTATGACACTTCCATGGAGATTGGAGAGTGTAGGGAAAGGCATGTGTTTCCATGTGATTGAGTGGAATTAAAAATTGAGTATTAAAGTTGTCATAGCATTGTTTTGGATAAGAAGGACACACATTGCTCTTACATTGGCTGCAACTTGCAAGGATTCAAGTCCTTATCCTCTTCTATTAACTTTTTCATTGTGTTCCAATTGCTTAGTCTCTTTTGGCAATTGATACATAGCGATGGAGAGTTTTGGCTCAAGCTACTCTCCAGCATTTCTTTGCTTCATGTGACAGCAAGTACAAATGAACTGCAATAATGGAGTTGATAGAAGCAAAAAAAGCACCAAGCAAATTGATTGGTACCTCCCAATCTAAGCAAGCACAGCCCTATTATCTGCAGAGAACATGCATAATTACACTACAATTAATCACATCCGCACTGTTGACATTAATTCGAGGCCAAAATTCACAGTATTTTAGATGGTTCCTGGATAATAGATTTGGTTGCAAACTGGGCATGCATTTTCACTAACTTGGCATGTACGGCTTGAGTTTGAGGTATTATCATCATTTACACGTCTTTGAATTTAAGAGTTGCGCGCATATTTTCAAAGATGAGAGAGACGTCTATAAATGATATGAAGATAAAGCATCGCATTTTTTTGATTTGTGGGGGATGGGACATGTCATAAAAACAATGTAAGAGGCGATCAAGTCTCATATTCGGATTAACTTCCTTTACCAATTCAACAACAGATACACAATGAATTAAGTGGTAAATAGAGACCGGTATTGATGAGCATCATGAGTTGACCAAAAACAGATACTAGAGCTTGTTGTACTTGTTTCTGTGACACATTCCGACATAACAAAATATTCAATAGATACGTTTCTTAAGCAACGATTGTTGACCAAAGATAACATACATTCAAGTCTTTACTATTGATTTAAGATTTATTCTTTTGCACTTAAATTTTAAGTACTTAAATTAAGGTTATGTTCTTTAGAGCTGAATTTATACTTAATTTAATTTAATTAAATACTTAAGTTAAATATTGTAAGTTTATGATAATGTAGTAGTGGTATAGTTGGGGTGGTGGTTGTGTGATGGTGTAGTAGTGTGGCGGTGGTGTGGTGATGCAATAGTGTTATGATTGAGGTGGTGGTGTGTGGATGAAAGAGATGATGAATAATATTGGTGGTGATAAATAGTGGTGGTACTGAACTTAACTTAATTTAAGTACTGAAAATTTAAGTTGTAAAGAACAGGCCCTAAGTTAAATTAAATTAAATTAAATTAAGTATATTAATTATTTTTATTGGTGGTGTGTTGTTTTTGTGCTGATAGATTATTGTGATTTTAGAAGTGTTGTGGTAATGGTGATGGTAATATTGTGATTGTGATAATGGTGGTGGTGGGTTATTCCAGTGGTGGTAGTGGGTTGTGGTGGTGGTGAGTTATTTTGGTGTTGGTGGTGGATTGTTGTGATGATGCTGTGTTGTTGTTGTTGTGGTGGTGGTGGGTTGTGTTGGCGGTGGTGGTGGATTGTTGTTGTAGTTATTGGAGATAATAACTAATTAAATGTGTTCTCTATTAATTAGACATTACTGTTAGTCTGTTAGCATTCCTGCGGTATCTCTTCACTTGTCATTCTTGATATTATCTGTATCCTTGTATATATATATTTCAATATACCAACCCACCAATGATGTGGTGACAGTAACCTAATTATCTCATGGTATCAGACTAGGTTATTCATCTCCTCTAAAAATCTGTTCTTTCTTTTTCCCTCTCCCTCATTCCAATGCCTACCGACTCTTCTCCCTTACCCATCGCCACCATGATACACATGGTCCCCATCAAATTAACCTCCTCGAATTATCTATGATGGAAAAGGCAAATCAGGCCTATGTTGACCTCTTTCAATCTCCTTGGTTTTGTAGACGGTACTGTTTCCCCACCGAAGCCTACAATAGCCGATCCGAACGCTGCCACCAACCCGGCCGCCGCTCCTGTGACCAATCCTGATTACTCAGCCTGGCATATCAAGGATCAGCAGCTTCTTGGCGTCCTCTTCTCAACTTTATCCGAGGAAGCCATGTCTGAGGTTGTTAATTGCACCTCATCCCGCTCCGCCTGGACTACCCTTGAATCTGCTTTTTCTAATTCCTCAACTTCTCGTGCTCTTCAACTCCGCGAAGAACTGTTGTTCCTTCGTCGCGGTGACTCCACAGTTGATGAGTTTGGTCGCAAGTTTAAACATCTTTGTGATCAACTTTCTGCAATTGGTCGTCCGGTTGATGAGTTAGACAAAAGTCACTGGTTTCTTCGCGGACTTGGTACCCAATTTCTAAGCTTTTTTGATACAAGGATGTCGATGGTACCGGTACCCCCTTTTCTGGAACTTTTAAACCAAGCCAAACAGTATGACATACTCCATCGTTCCATGAAAAGTTCTATTCATACTCCGCAACCTGCATTTGTTGTTAACCACACCACTTCCTCTGCTCAGCAATCTCCTTGTCAAAACGGTGGACGCAGTGGTCGTGGTGGCCATGGCCGAGGCCGAAGACCCTATACTCCTCGCTGCCAGATATGCCGTGGTGACCATTACGCGGACAAATGTCCGCAGTACCTTCGCAGTCGTACAATTGAACCCTCGGCTAATCTTGCTCAAGCTTTCCAAGCCAGTTGTCATGTCTCTGACTCTACACCTGACTGGTTTATTGACTCAGGTGCCTCCTCCCACATGACGTCTCAGTCATCCTCTTTGGACTCCTCTACTCCATATAAGGGTAATGATTTTGTTGTTGTTGGAAATGGTTCTACTTTACCGGTCACTCGTATTGGCAATCGTTATTTAACTCCTGATATTCATCTACTTGATGTCCTGGTTGTTCCACACTTGACAACGAATCTGTTGTCCGTCAGTAAGTTAACAAATGATTTTCCTGTTGATGTGCTATTTTCTGCCAATTATTTTCTCATTCAGAATCGGACAACAAAGAAGGTCCTAGCACAAGGCAGACGTGAGCAAGGGTTATATGTTCTTGAACGAGGTCAAGCTGCATTGGTAGCTGCTTTGAAAAATAAGTCTCTGAAGGCAAGTTTCTCTTTATGGCATACTCGCTTAGGGCATGTCCCTTTTTCCATTATTCGTCTACTGAATAAATTTGGACATTTATCTATTACATCTTTGTTGCCCGATCCCGGTCTCTGCTCCTCATGTCAGTTAGCCAAAAGTAAACGACTTTCATTTTCCTTAAATGAAAAACGAGCTGCTCATGTACTTGATTTAGTTCACTGTGATTTGTGGGGTCCTGCACCAGTTTACTCGTCTGATGGTTATCGGTATTATGCTGCTTTTATCGATGAATACTCTCGCTTTACATGGCTATATCCACTGCGGACAAAATCAGAATTTTTTGATATCTTTGTTCGCTTTCATAAGCTTGTATGCAATCAGTTTTCTACCACGATCAAAGTTTTTCAAAGTGATGGAGGTTCTGAATTTGTCAACTCGCGTATGCGAAATTTTACTACTCAACATGGCATTATACATCGGCTCTCATGTGCATACACGCCTCAACAAAATGGTCGTGCTGAGCGTAAACATCGGCACATTTCTGAGACGGGGTTATCTATGCTCTTTCATGCTCATGCTCATGCTCCAACATCGTTTTGGTTTGATGCCTTTGCTACAGCTGTTTATATAATCAACCGATTGCCATCATCCATTCTTCTCCATAAGTCTCCTTTTGATATTTTATACAACACTGTTCCAAATTACTCTAATTTTTGCCCTTTTGGATGTCGGGTGTTTCCTTATTTGAGAGATTATGCTGCTGATAAATTGGCTCCTCGAAGTCGTCCATGTATTTTCTTGGGCTACAGCAGCATGTATAAAGGATTTCGGTGCTATGATCCCGTCGCGGCTCGTATTTTTATCACATGGCATGCTCAGTTTGATGAATTGAATTTTCCTTTTGCTTCAAAGACTGTTGCCACTCTTTCCTCTTCAAACCTGGATTTTCTCTCCTATTGGGATTGTCTTCCTGATTCATCTAACCAAAATCAGCCTGCTACTGGCCCAACCCATTCACAAGCTCCTTCTATCTTAGGCCCTATTCCTTGTTTTGGGCCAGACTGCCCATCAGCAACCAACTCTCCCACGTCAACATCTCATACACCACCAAATCACACCAATTGCCATATGCTGCCTCCTACGCTCTCAATCGATCAGTCCTCATCGCCATCCACTGATCCAGCTCCAACTCAAATTCATCTCCGATCCGACTCCAATTCCTCCGAGCCCTTACTCACCGATCCGGCTCCGACTTAAATTTCTGCTCCGTCTCATCCGATGGCTACTAGGTCCAAATCTGGCATCTTTAAACCGAAATACCCTGTGTCCTTGGCTTCCACTTCTTTACTGGCTGCTTTGGCCAATTCGAAGGAACCACGCGGTTTTAAATCTGCCCTGAAATCTCCTCATTGGGTCTCTGCGATGCAAGAAGAAATTGATGCACTTCGCTCCAACCACACATGGGATCTTGTTCCTCCTCCGCCCAACACCAACATTGTTGGTTCCAAATGGGTATTTCGCACCAAATTCCGTGCAGATGGGTCGATTGAGCGATACAAGGCACGCCTTGTTGCTCAGGGTTTTAGCCAAGTTCCAGGAGCTGACTTTCATCACACGTTCAGCCCAGTGGTTAAATCATCTACTGTTCGGGTAATCTTGGCTTTATCACTTCAGTTTCAGTGGCCTCTACATCAGCTTGATGTTAAAAATGCATTTCTCAATGGTGTTCTTACAAAGCCGGTTTACATGGCTCAACCTCCAGGATTTCTTGATTCCCAGTTTCCTTCTCACGTTTGTCGTTTAAATAAGGCGTTATATGGCCTTCCGCAGGCTCCTCTCGCTTGATTTCAGTGCTTCAGTGCTTATTTACATGCTCTTGGCTTTTGCAACAGTCGCTCGGATGCCTCTCTTTTTTACTTTCACAAAGGATCAGATGTTATTTTTTTATTACTTTATGTTGATGACATAATTGTCACAGGCTCTAATTCTGCATCATTAAGACAGTTTATCAATCGCACTCACAAAGAGTTTGCTGTTAAAGACCTTGGTGCTCTCACTTATTTTCTTGGGCTTGAAATTACTCAAACTTCCACTGGTCTTTTTCTCGGGCAGGCTAAGTATGCCAACAATATTCTGGAACGCGCTGGTCTCCTGACTTCCAATCCTGTCTCAACTCCGCTTGCTTCTGGGCAGTCTTTTTCCAAAACTGGTACTCTTCTGCCTGATCCCAGTCTTTACCGTTCCTTGGTCGGTGCTCTGCAGTATCTCACTATAACTCGTCCAGATATCTCCTACTCAGTAAATGCTGTCAGCCAGTTCATGCAGGCCCCTACAGTTGATCATTTTGCAGCCGTAAAACGAATACTCCGTTATGTTAAGGGGACTCTACATTCAGGCTTATCTTTTAATCGCTCCTCCGATTCTGCCATTGTTGCTTATTCGGATGCTGACTGGGCTCGCTGTGTTGATACTCGTCGATCCACTTTTGGATATGCTATTTTTCTTGGTGGGAATCTCATTTCTTGGAGTGCGAAAAAGCAACCTTCTGTGTCTCGTTCTAGTTGTGAATCTGAATATCGTGCGTTGGCTGACACTGCATCTGAAGTCATCAGAATTGTTAATCTCCTTCGAGAGTTGCGTTGTGTTCCATCCCAGCGGCCTCTGCTCTTATGTGATAATAAGAGTTGTGTTGGATTGTTCTGGTGATGAATAGTAATTTAAGTACGTAAGATAAATATTTAAATAAAATTAAATAAATTGAAATTAAGTTAAATAAACTCAAATTAAATTAAATACTTAAATAAATAACTTAAGTCAAAACAACATATCCTAGTCTTATTTTCATAAGAGAAGTATACGTAGAAGATGCTTTAAAATTTTAATGTGGATGCGGCTAAAGTGGTGAGCTCACTTTTTGCCATTCATTCTAGATTTAGAATTTATTAAAATCCATGTTTAAAAGATGACAACTGTTGTAAATCGATTCTACTCATTTAAGGTTCAGTTTTAGGACTGAAATGTCTCCCTTTAGTTCAATTACAATAAACAAGGCAAGGATTAAAACCATAGGAGATGCGAAAAATAAGAATAACAAGCACGGAACACTACAGAATGTGCGGAGCCTGTCGATGAGAGCTCACCCCAAACAATCCACTAAGAACTAAAAAGTTTGTACACACCAATCAATCACGGAAGAAAAGTTAGACAATTCAACGACTCGACAGAAAATGGCAAAATATTCGAGCGACTAAGGAAAGTGGGGTTTTAGCCCTCTTCAAGGTCCCTGGAAGATGACTGCACAATAACCGACTTCAATCTTCCTTCTAGCTATGCAAAGGAATCGATCCGTCCTTCGATCGGTCTCCGACGCACCTTTAAAAACACTGACATCCTTACGCAAGCAGATCGCTACCAGTCGCCGTTCAAAACTTCACTTCGCTCTTCAATTCTCTCTCTTTATGAAAACTCTCCTCTTCTTTGACCAGGCAAGCATACGACGCTTTATCTATCATCCCAGAACGCTGTCGTTTCTTTCTTGATTCTCGGTAAAAATAGGAAAATACCTGCAATCTGCATTCTTGACTTGGGCTTAAGCTACTTTCGGCATAATGTCCAAACACTTGAAATATTAGCCAGCCAAAGACCTGACTTTGGGATGAATGTGAATCATCATCAGGCACAACAATTGCCCTCCTTATTCATATAAAATCGTAATAACATAATTACGGACCCCCTACAAAAAATAGAATGAACTGAGTAGACAAGTTTTATTATTGACTCAGACCATAAACAAAAACAAAGAAACCTAAATGAATTGCTTGAGCTGAACCCCATCTTTTATTGGCTCAATACACATCTCAGCCAACTCCATTCACGTGCAAGCTCACCCCGCAACAAATAAAGTTATTACAAGAAATTGAGAAAGGTTCAATATAGGAAGGAAACTCAAATTATTTCAGTAACAACACAACGCAGTGAAACCATTTTACACTCAGTCAAATGAAATATGCTTTAGACAAGTTTAGTTCTCACATAATAAATCAGACATTTAAGCAAATATAAGAAACATTGGCTATTCATGTTCATAAAAAAAAGATACAAATATGTGTATCATACATAGCCAACCACGATTTATCATATCGTTATTCTCTATGCCAATACAAAGCATAAACAAAAAAGTCATGATCTGATTCAATGAGTAATATTGAAATCATAATTGAACCAATACTCACATCAAGCAAAATGATTATATGGCAGCTGTCGAGAAATATCCATGTGCCCTCCTAAAAACATAAACAATGTAGTAACTATCATGACACATGAGCAAATGTCACATTTAATTTCTACCACACACATATAAGCATAACAAAGTCAAAAAATATTTATTTGTCAGTTAACTCTGAAAACATGTAGAAATATCATATTAGGTGCATTTAAAACATCATGAAGCGGTAAGTACAAACTCATCAAAAACATCATCATATTTCCCTTTTGGAACTTTAATCTTGGGATCAATATTTTTAACTAATTCATAACTAGAGAAAGCATGTCAGTCATGAACAGAAAACTTAAAAATAGAGTGCAAGGCTTCTGTTAACTGATCATGACTTAATGCTAAAGAAACCCCTCAGTTGGGGAAATATCATGCAAACTGAAATGTGCACTGCGTTGCTGGTGACGAGATATCACAGGTTGCTATAGCAAACTCTTGGTCACTTTTGCGGAAATTCTTTCTTCGGGCATACCTGAAAGACACAAATAATTTGTTCACCCAATTCGGCAACAGCCTACGTCCAGGGAGGACAACTCTCGGTCCTCAAGATTCTACTATATCATTTAGAGTACAAGATTTTCAGAACACAGCCTACGCTAGTTCAATCTTTACTTCTAACCTAATACGAATCTACTGCTCAATCTAATCATACAGATTAGCTTCAATGTCTAATCACACAGACAACCTCATAAGGTAACTTACTTCCAATAATAGATAGCTAGCAGTTCTATAACTCTCAGCCTATCCTATTACAAAGTATACCTGGATGATGTTGCAGTAACTTCTTCTGCCAAGTTGCTGACGCTTCTTTCGACGACTCTTCTATTAACCTTCTGTTGATTCAGTCGCACACTATGCACTGCTCCCCCTCGATCAATAACCTCTCCTCTGCTATCAAGGGCTTTGTTCTGCTCTTTGATTATCCGCGGCCAACGCTCCTGTAACTATTCTTCAAAGGACATATATACTTGATCTTCTACGAGACTCTGCTCCAGTTGAACTCAGTGATCAAGCGTCGATCAAACTCATCCAGTCGTGATTTTTCTTAGCCTTTCCCAATGACAACACACTTGCTCTTGACACTAAGGTTCGCTCTGCTCCGTGTGTGTTATTCGATGGAGGCGCTGCCCTTTTATACTGGCAGCCCATGAAGGGTTATAGAAATCCTAGTGGAGTCCTAGTTCCACTAGGATTTAGAACACTTTCTAAACTCCTTTTGGCAGTATAAGATCTATCGCAAGATCTTAGGAGTATGTTGAGATTTGATTTCTCAAATCGGCATTTAAAAACCTTATCTTTCTTGAGCTCTTCCAACCGCTTGCTGATCATATGAGGACGACTGCAAGGCTCCCTAGTCCTTTGCGACGCCGGCATTACGTCTCCTAGAGATCTCTTTGCAGCTCCATGTTGATCGGCTACTCTGCTATAGCTTTGAGTCTTCATGGTATGCTATAACATCTTATGGTAGTTGTCTTCACATAGCTTGCTTCAGCTTCTGTTGCCACGGGAAGCTATATCATCTTCTTTCGCTTGTTTTATCAGTATGCAGAACATGCTTCAGCCTCTGACTCCACAGGATGATGTAGCATCTTCTTGCGCCTGTTTTGTCAAGGATGTCATTACCTTAACAATCTCCCCCTTGACATTTTTACCAAAACAATAGCTGGGGCTCCTCTTCTCTCTCGAAGGTCGACTGACAAAACATGTCATTACCTTAACACAAACCAGTGTCATAAAAAAAACGAGTCAGTGTTACTTTCTCCTTCACCCATTTGGTAATAATACATCTTACATGCATGTGGTGAGCTCTCTTCATGCTCACATTTACATGTGCGTCAGCGTTTCCCATTAGGCAATTATCACACACGTTATTTTTCTCTAATTGGACCTCCTGCGAAAAATTCATACCTAAGCAAGAAACACTGGTCACACTATCCAGTGTGCCTTTGGACTCAATAGTAGGGGTTAGCGCTGTCATAAAACTATATCCATTCTCATTTAGAGACAATGCATTATAATCAGGGGCAGTCAGCACATGATAAAGTCCTCTCCTTTTAATACTTTTCAGACAATTGACCCATTTCGAAAAATTCCTTAGTTCCTTTACATGTGTGAATATGGTAGCCTAAATCATCAAGTGGAGACTCTGAAAGTATATTTCTTCTCAAAGCAGGCAACCAACAAATATTTTGAAAAATTCTAATTCACACCTTGCATTTTTAATAGACAGTGCCAATTCCTATAATAGGCAGTGAGGTATTATCGCTTAGTCTAACCTCACCACCATCACACAAGTCTAGCTTACTAAACAAATTTTTATATGGTGTAGCATGCAGTATACAATCAGAATCTAGAATCCATGAATTAGCAACAAAATCAACATAAACAACAAGCAATTCATGAGCATAAGTAGCACTGGATTCAAGCAGTAAGCCAGATTGTGATTCTTTAGAAGTTTTGGCTTTATTTTTTTCTTCTCACTTTCTTTTATAGCTAAATTTAGCAGTGTGTCCCGCTTTATTACAATAACAACACTTAAAGGCAGGTTTTTGTTTGCCAAAATGTTTATCATCCGAATTTCCATCAGAATTTTTTTTATTATGGAACTTCTTATTGGTTTTGCTTTTGGAAAATATTACGTCATTTCTATTTTCATTATTGTAGTCATTTAACTCCATTCTTTGGTTTAAACACCTTAAGCGTCTGATTTTTATGAACTATGGCTTCTATTATCTTAGCAAGTGAGATTTCATCTCTTCCATATTGTATAACATCTTTTATATTCTCAAATTCATGAAGAAGAACATTTAGCATAATTACAGCTTGATGTGATTCTTTTATTGTCTCCTCACATCTAGCTAAGTCTTTAGTCATGTTCAGAAAAATATCAAGACTTTCAATATAGACAAAGAGGTGTTCATCCTACAGTTAAATAATCTACACAAAACTGATATTCTAGAAGGCAGTGACTTAGTCAAGAAAATAGCATTAAGAGCTTCCCATAATTCTTTAGGCTTAGGGCCTGTTCTTTATAACTAAATTATCAGTACTTAAGTTAAGTTAAGTACATTTGAGAAAATGCTGTAAAATTTAAGAAGAAGCTTCACTTCAAACTTTCTTGACGTTCGAGCATCTGTGTTGATCCTATCAACTAGATAAAAAGATGGTTCAAAAGCATCCACTCAAACATGTTAAAGCAGCCGTGTATGATAGAATAATGGAAATTAAAAAAAAAAAACATCATGTTACTCCAACTCCAAGGAGCTATGCCAGGCCAGAGCTGAAATTTTTAAATGCCTTTAGATCAGTTGGATTTCTGTTTAGCTGTCCCTCCCTGATCGGTTGGATTCCCGACCGATTCTCGCTTGCGTTTATTGATTATTTTCGTTCGTTTTTGGAGTATTATTGATCTTTATGCACTCTCTTTCTTATTTCCGGACCAATCAGCTCAAGCGCCATGAAGAGAAAAGTTAAAAGCAATTGCGTGCAAAAACGCCGAAAAAGATGTCAAATTGTCTCCAACCCGTATCGCCCGTACTGACCGTACCCATATGGGTGGTACAGTCGACACGGTCGATACGACCGTGTCGAATCTTTGGTTTTTCCCAGCGATCGTATTGACCGTGTTGCTAAGGAATGGCCGTATCGACCGTATTGAAGCGATGAAGAAAAGGGAAAAAGGGGGGATCGGATGGAGACGGGGAAGACGAGCTGGAAAACGGGGAATTAAGCCAGAGAAGAGAAGGAAGAAGAGAAGAGGTGTTTTCGATCCTTGATTACTCTAGTGCATGGTTGTAATCGATTGTTTTCATTAGAGGATTAGAATTGTAATCTCGACTTTTATCTATGAAAGCAATGAAAACATTTTCCATGTATCGTGAGTAATCCACTTTGTTCCAAGGTTTGATGAGTCTTGTCTAGTGTGTTCCAAAGTATTGTGATGATGTTCTAAACGAAGGTTTAGGTAGATGATTGACGGATTACGGTTTTACTCAAGTATGTTAAGTTATGCATGCTAGATGTTTGAAAGAATGCCAGCATGAAATCTGTGTTAACTTAAGTACGTTACTGAAAGATACATACTTAGGAAAGGCAAGAGTGAACCCTATTTTGATCTTATTGACATACAAAAGTAGCATAAAGAGATTAGCTAGGGGTTGGGTACACTTAATTCGAACTCTTTCACTGATCATCGTAACGACGGTTCGTGATCAGTGGAGGATGTTAAAGCAAATCAACATATTGAAAGATTGAGATTTGATTCCCGTGATAGAGTGATATTTGAAATTGAACGAAAGTTAATTTGAAGATTAATCTATTCATAACCTCTTTAGTCTTCAATCATCTATTCATATTTGTCACTCTCTTGGAATACACTAGACAAGTGAAATCAACCTTGGAATCTTCTTAAAATTTGGTAATCGAATCTTAGCTCGCTTTTCTTAATTTGGATCAAAAAATCGAGATACGAATCGAGATAGCTAAATAGAAACTAGATTTTACATAGTGCATAAGCTTAGTTTGCTCCTTGGACGACCCGAAATACTTCGATTTACAAATTATTTTTGACCTGCATCGGAACTTCATATTCATAGAGTTTGGAGTACAAAAATACAAACGTTGGATGCCTAGAGAGAGAGAGAAAGAGAGAGAGGATGTGAAGGTTGGAGCAAACAAGTATTGTGAGAGGCAGCCATTGGGAACTTCACTCAGACCAAGGACTACAATGAGCAGCCACTAACACCTATTCTTGAGCCCGTTGAGCTCAAATCATAATCCTTTTACAGAACTCGAATTGCCGAGTTCATGGCCACCTTCTTGTTCCAGTAGTTCACTGCTTGACTGTCATGGATGTTGGGAGAGCTCCCAACAAGTGTGCTAGTGTTGGGATAAAAGGAATTGCTTGGCCTTTTGGTGAAGGAGCTTGGAGTGAAGAGTGTCTGTGGATTGTTGAATGGTTCAATTGAAGATGAAGGAAAGTGAAAAGTGTCGGTGAAGGAATTGATTTAGGGTCGGTAGCCAATTATTGAAGATGCTGTATTGTTTTATGGTTCGATTGAAATGAAACGAATCAGACCAACCTTGTTCAACCAATTGAATAAAAAAATAATGAAATCGGTCAGAAGCAAAATACAATCCTTCTTCAATCAATGTCTAAATTCATTCTTATATGCTTTGTGTTGCAAATTTCATTTATGTGAACACCCACAAAATCACATTATTTTTAACTTAAGTACTTAAGTTAAGTTAAGTTAAATTAAGTTAAGTTAAGTTAAATTAAGTTAAATTTAAATTCAGTTCTAAAGAATAGATTCTAAGTAATCATTACCACTTGTCGGATGACATCGTTAGTTAGCCTCAACATTATTTTTGAATGAGCTTGAGCTTGCAGCTCCCTTATTCTTTAATATGAGGTAGCAGCAAGCCATTATTCGGTGACAACTTTCTTGTACTTCTTCTTGATCAGTATGACCTTCATCCTCACTTTCCAGATTGAGTAATCTGAGGTGCCATCAAAAGCCTGGATCCTCACTCCATCAGCCATCCTTTTAGGGTTCAAAAAACTTCAAAACCTCAAGAACAACCCAAAAAAAAAATTTGTGAGAGCTTTTCTGTTCAAGAAAATGATAATAACAGTTAAACAAAATAGAAAATGCACTGATATTATCATAAATAAAAGAATTAAGCTTGGCACACACAAATAAATGTGATCAATCCCCGGTCCAGGCTCAACAGCTACAAAAGATGGAGCGACAAAAATGTTGATTCAATAATTGAACTAATTAAACCTAAAAACAGTTCAAGTGCTAAAATTCTAACCAAGATACAGGTAGCACATAGAACTAAACGAGCTCTAGCACCCGTCAGATACTCTACAATAATAGAGCTGGGGTGAAAAAGATGTAGAGTGCAATACCCATATATTTAAATCATTTTTTTCTCTCTTCTTATCTTCTCCTCCATCTTATCTCCTCCTCCCCAACCCATCTTCTCTCCCTGTGTTCTCCATCTTCTCTCTTCTCTTTCCCCTCCCCGATTTCTCTTAACCTTGTTATCTAGGGTTTCAATTCCATCCTTATTCCCAGTGCCAACACCCTCTACCAGATTCCATAGTTCTCTCTCATCACCCGTCATCATATTTGGGAGAGTGCGGTCAAGTGATAGATTTGAAGATTTCGAGGTGGGTGTTTCCTTATTCAGCTAAGGTTTCATCTTGGTTGATTTGAGGTTTGTGGGTAGGCTTGGTTGATTGTGTAGTGCAGATTGATGTCTTTAAGACATGGATGTTGTTGCTCGGGAGAGTTGTCCATATCCATTCTCCATTCTACTCGAACTTCTCAAAACAATACATCTTCTCCAATTTGAATTCCTTGCTATTCGTTCTGCCCATCTTCCTTTACTTTTTCACAACTCAGTGAATTAAAAGGTTGCAATCTGGGTTGCTCTCAAAGATTTGATTTTTTTTCCGTTGAATTGTGGTTGCTTCTTACATCTTGTTGATAATTGTAAAGTGTTGAAAGCTGATTGTTGTCTAGCCATTGTTATTTAGGTCTCAATTTACTGAGTTACTGGGTTGTGATTCTTTTATTGACTTAGATTGCTTAAGCTTTGAAATTCAGGCTGATTTAGTGAGTGCAGGATCTGGTTGAATTAAGTCGGAAAACTTAGTGGTTCTGGCCTTACTCTAATCATGAATCTATAATGTAATTAAAGAAGTGTTCGGACAGTTATGAATTTGAGACATTGATGTTGTAGATGCCCATTTGATGGATGAGGGAGGATCCTTTGGACAATGATTTGTTAATGAAGGTTTTTAGATGTGTTACAAGGATTATGATGTTGTTGATTGCTAGTTGCTATTATGATGTTTTTTAGCTGTGTTACAATGATTTAGTTATTATGATGTTTTTAGATCGTTATAGCTTTGTTATCTGAGGTACTAGTTGCTGCAATTGATTTACATTATGTTGTTTGTCAAAGTTTGAACTGGTTTCTGTTAATGACTTGCTTTGCTAACAGCTGAATGTAAAGATAATTCGTTTGAAATGAACAATAGCTAAATCAGTATGTATTTGATCGCTGTTATGCATTACATTTTAATTGAAGAGTTAGAGAAGTAGAGGCCTAGTGAGATAGCTCAGTTATTTCATTGTCTTAAGCAAACCTTATAACCGTAATTGATTAGTAATTGTATGAATTGTGATAGGTTCTCGAGGTGGTAGGTGAAACCGTACGAGTGAAATATTGTTGACAGACTTATTTTGGTTTGAAGTAAAAGGTGAGTAAATAATTCTCACACATGCGCTTCACATTAATTATAAGTTTTATTATGCATATTGCATAATCATCCATAAATGGATTTTGTTAAATTGAGAAGAGGCTTTGTGATAAGTATCATACACGTGCATACATATTGCATCATGAGACTGTAACTTTTGTTATACGATGATAATTCCGCATTTTGTTACGCGATGATGAATTCCGGTTTTGATGATCCGGATCGGCAGTGACGACTGCCTAGCTATATGCTTCTGTTAGTTGCAGTACTTATTCTGAGCATTCACGCATTTGCATATGTGCATTTGATTTATCTGGTCGTTTATTAGCTTGTTAAGTTACATATACAAGCTTAATAAATGGCATATCTCATTTATTGGATACGTAAAAGTATAACCGCTTACTAGAGTACGTGTGGGTTACTTCCTCACTGAGTCTTCCCGACTCACCCTTTTTATTATTTTTTTCTTTACAGATAGGTGAATCGGTAGCTGCTCAAGGGTCCAGTTATCCTCGACGAGAGAGCTATCATTTCTTACGGTGCCATCCAACTTTGATATTTTTGGGACTCGTCATCAACTATCCTTTTGATTCGTTTTGGCTATAGTTACGCTCCGTTGTCTAGGGCGGGTTACTAGAAGCACATTTTGCTTAGTTTAGTAGTAAACTCGTTTCTATTGATATTGTAAATTTTATGAAAGAATTTGTTAGAAAAATTATTTTTTGTGTAATATTGTCATATGTGAGGCTTGCTTGGTCGTTGGTCAAGCGCCGGTCTCAACCTGGATTTTTGGGTCGTGACATATAGACTGTTATTGACTTAAAGAATCCAAGATAACTCAAGAACCTATCAAGGAAGAGTTATTGCAGCTCTGATACCATGTTGTAAATCAATTATATCCGCCTAGAGTTCAGTTTTAGGACTCGAATGTCTCCCTTAATTCAATTACAAAAAAAAAAATCAAGAATTAAAACTGTAAGAGATGCCAAAAATAAGAATAACAAGCACAAAACATCGGAAAATGTTAATGCAGTTCATGCCCCTTAGGAACCCTACGTTGGAGCCTCTGGATGGAAGCTCACCCCAAGAAATCTACTAAGAACTAAAGAGTTTGTACACAATAGTCAATCAAGGAAGAAAAGTTAGACAGTTCAACGACTCAACAGAAAATGACAAAGATTCAAGCGACTAAGGAAAGAGAGGGTTTAGCCCTCCTAAAGGCCCCTGAAAGATGACCGCACAGTCGCCGACTTCAATCCTCTTTCTAGCTCTGCAAAGGAGCCGATCCGTCCTTCGATTGGTCTCCGACGCATCTCAAAAACACTAAGATCCTTACGCAAGCAGATCGCCACCAATCACCTTTCGAAATCCAAGAGTCGCCTCACTTCGCTCTTCTGTTTTTCTCTCTACGAAAACTGTCTTCTTTGTAGTCGAGCATAAGATGTTTATTTATCATCCCAAAACGCGGTCATTTTTTTCTTGGTCCTTGGTAAAACCAGAAAAATACATGCAATCTGCATTCTTGACTTGGGCTTGAGCTACTTTCGGCCCAATCCATGGGAGCCCAAAACACTTGAAGCATTATCCAGCAAAAGACCTGACTTAGGGATTCAATGTGAATCATCATCAGGCACAACAACAACAAAGTCGCGAGAACGATCCATGCAAATCAGAAGTAGGAAATTTCATGTCTGTTATGATTTGCAGATGTAACAGGGACATGTAATTCACATATATATTATGCCATTACGTGATAGAGAGATTGTAATGCACTAAAGGTGTCAAATGTTGATAGAGAGCATTGAAGTGCATTGCAGCAAGTAAGCATGACTGGAAATATTAGTTCGTGTATATCTATCCGAACCTATTTGATTATGTTTACGAGATGGTCTTATCTTAGCAGTCAACACTACAAAAGTGCTTATTGCCGGTGCATAAATAATTGGAGTAACTTGTTGTATCGCAGGATCATATATGTTGTTTTGTGATAACGAGAGTGTAATTATGTATATTGGAAAGAACATTAAATTTTATATAAGATTCGTTAACTCTTAAAAATCAGAATTTTTTTGACAGAAAGTGAATTTTACATTTCGCAAGGCAGACGTGCTTATGTTCATGAATGAAATTCAACTAGGTTATCAGCCGAGTGAGAAACAAGGCCAACAACAGCTCAAGCGTGTTCAATGTGAGACATCATGCATAAACTGCATGCGTTCTATTTTTTATTAAAAATTAAGAATTTAATCGGTTGATTTAGTGTCCTTTTGGCTTGTAATTAGATTAATTAAGATGTTTAGCTTGTACTATTGATGGTAACAGAGGTTTATATCCTTGCCGATTTATAGTCTCTATTTGTATTGTTTTGTACCTGTGATCGGAAAACTATGCGAATCTAATCCTTATTGCCCGAAACTTTAGATCATATCTAGCAAATGTACGAAGTTTTAGGAGAATTGATATGAAAGTTATGAATTATTCAATCTGGAACTTTTGCTAGGACCTGCTCTGTTTTTAATAAAGCTTAAGTTGCATATTTTGGCACCAGGGTAAAAGGATTAATAGCTTTTTTTTTAAAGTTGCAAACGGTGTCATCTTTAGGGGGTGCGCTGCATTTTGGCGAGGCTATTTATTTAAAAGGAGCAAAGCGCGCGTTTGGCAAGAGTTCAGAAAATTAAAAATTAGGGCTTTTCTTCTGATTTAGGTCAAAGCTCCAGCAAGGTCTTCAGTTGGTTTTTCGAAGGCTCAGTCGAAGAACGAAGCATTGGGTGTTGTGGCGGTCTTCCGGATTACCAATCACGCAAGCAGTTCTTAAAAAGGGAGAAGTTTTTCTTCTTCTTGTTCCGATTGTTTTCTTGTTGATTGGTTCTGAACTTGATACTTGTTGTTGTGCCGTGCTCAAGTTATGTTCGAACCTTGCCTGTTGGATTCTTGGTTTGGGTTTGGATCTTGTAGTTTGTACTTGGAACTGTTTAATTGATTATAGTGGATCAGTTGAGGACTGAGCATTCCGCTGAGGCTTTGCAGATGTATAGTTGCTTACAACTGGAACTCTGTGAATAATTCTTGTGTCATCTTCTCTGGTTAATTAGACAAAGTTGTATAAGTAAGTACACCTTTTACTGGAAGAATCGTTCAAATGGCCCATTTATGTTTAAAATGCACCATATTTTGTCAATTTTTAAAATAAAAGCTTTCGAACTGTTTTACTAGATACATTTTCCAATTTCAAGCCTCTAGTCGTTAACTATGTTCAAGACTTGGAAGTTGTTACAATCTCATATTGATTACACATGGAATTGTACGATGATACTTGGACATAAAGAGTTTTCTCACCCACCAAACTAATCTTTTATGTTACACTTTTCCCTCAGACCACGGAAGTGGAGCATTGAGTCGTTGACGAAATTGGCGACTTGTGGAGCGGAGCACACCCTCCACACGCCTTAGAGACCTTAGCCACTGGACAAATTTTAGTTTAAAATTTTGACATGTATCATGTTAGAAACTAATGATAGGACAATTCATATTTATGTTTTATGCAGTAAATTACCACCAAGACAAATACTGCACATACAAATCTATGACTAACAGATATCCAATAAATGTTGGTAAACCCATTAATCAAAGGAGGACGAGTGTAATAATAAAATTAAGTAAACAGAGAGAAGAGAAACAAAGCCGAATTAGGGTTGAGGCTTGATAGGTAATTTCCTTAAAGTCAAATTGCCCCCATCTGGTGCTGGGTGTGAATCTGCAATCGACCTTTCATGATACAACAACCGGACCTTCTTTCACTTACACCGATATGAGGAAGGCGAAATGCAAGCTAACTTCGCTATCACCAAATACGCACACAAATCAAACTCACATGAAAATAGAGAAGGAGAAAGTTGTAGTCGTTGTCTTATTGATTTCATAAGAAGGAATTAACCTTCTTTTATGGAGATGATCTTCAAACCGTCGTCCCATGAATCAAGAAACCATCCACCTTCATCGTGGTTGGAACTGCCTTCAACAGCAGGAAACTGTTTCTTTCACTCGGTCAAATAAGAACGACGATATGAAGATAAGGCTTCTAGAACCCAACTTTGTTTCTCACAAAACTATGTTGTTTTATGTTCAATTTTCTTTGTCAGAAAACTACGTCGTTTTGGACCATTATTTTTCTTCACACCAATCAATACAATTTTTCCAACAATCCCCCACATGAAGAAAATGGAGTGGTGAAAACTAAAACAAAACCCGACTCAACGTGGTGATAGTTTCTACAGTCTATACTTGCAAAGGATAGGTAGGTAACACTCTTGAAACTTTGAAAGATATGCATTGTTGATTGGCTCTTCAGTAGACGCGTCTTTGAACTGTTCGTCATTTTATGTCAACAAATACATACCTCCTACAGATATATTCCTGACAGCCATCCATTTCTCATTAGTGGGCTCATTTCGGCCATGAAACCCCTGCCTGGTTCAGCGAGATTTGCTAAAGCATGAAGTGGCCACACTTCTCTCACATAGGTGATTCTTTACAAGGTAATCTTGCATTGCCAGTTTCTTGTTTTCAAAACACGAAATCATCAAAAGTTACTAGCTTAACCTCGTACGGGGATCACTGTTTGATAAGTAATGGGTTGAGGTTAACCCCCACAGTGACTTCACTTTGTCTTAGCAATTAGGTTGTCCCATTGATCTTGGGATCTCTAGTCATCTTGGTTGGGTTTTCCTTCGCCTCGACATATATTTAACCCCATTCCTTGTGTCGCTCTCTACTTGGTCCCTATTTAACCCTTCGGTTAGAGGATCCGCAATATTATCTTTGGACCTTACTGAAATTCGCAGCACCTCTGAGATGCAGATTGTAAACAAGTAGTTGCTACAGCACACGCTTGTTCACCAGAATCTGATGCAACAAGACAAGTCAGGAACACTGATTTATTAACCCAGTTCGGCCAACTGCCTACGTCTGGGGAGGACTGTACTCCAGTCCTCAATCCACTAATCTCGAAGGTCTCAAAGTATACTCGGTTACAATCTCCACGCAACCTATGCTACTTAACCTTAAGTGGAACCTCGATCACAATAAAAATAGGCTCTGACTTGTGTCTACACAACCTACACTGATATCAATCTAGAATAGCTACTGTCTCCACAAACTCAGCCTGTTCTAATTAATACCCAGTCGCTGCAGGTTTGCTATAGCATCTACTGTAGCACACAGCTGATGCACTATCTGTCCGCTTCGCTCCAAAGCCTTCCACTAAGCCGATCGAACAATTCCACGAGCGGTGCACACTCTAGAATACTCTCCCTCACTCAGTGACCTCCTGTCACTAGCGAGAACAGCCGTCCAGACACTTGATCGAGTCGCCCACTCGTCAGTTCTTCCGCGGCTTCCCTTGATCAACCAACAAGCACTTGCTGCTCTTAATTGGCTTCTAGATGAAGCTTAGATCAGACTCTGCAAGTCCTGATCACTCTCTGCTTCAGTCACCTCAGCTCTCGCTCACGCTCTGCTCTCGGTGATGATCGAAGATCTTCTCGCACACCAAAACTACTCTCTCGGTATTCTGTGTATGCTCTCATTTCTTCGGTCACCTTCAACTCTCCGAAGGGCCTCCTTTAAATAGGAACACCCAGTTCCATCATTCACATTTTTAGCAATTTCCTCCAAAGAGCAATATCTCCTAATTTGTAGGAGATTAGATTTGATTAGCAAATCTAATCTTCTACAAATAAATCTTCTTCTCCACTGGGAATCTTCATCTGGGAATATTTAGAAACTCCCTTGATGCTCGTTGATGAACTGCCAAGCCCCTTTTCTGAAGATCCGAATAACTGCTGTAGACCAGATGCTACAGCTTCCTGAACCAGCTCGTGCTAAAGCAGCCGCTTGTTCACTTGTGCTGGTTTTGTCAATCACTCCCATACTGCATCATCAATCTCCTCCTTTGGCATTTTGACAAAACCCTTGGCCACAGATGAAGTCTTCCACGAAGAACAAATATAAAACTACTTGATAACAGTTTCAAAGTAAGAGTAAGATGTGGTCACACTCGGCCTCAGTTAAACCACGCAGGGCAAAAAAAAACATATAAGAGTAGAGTCCAGTTCATCTGTTCATCATTTACTTCTTCCCCTTTTTGTCATAAATCCACATCAGTCTTCTTCTGCTGGAGCATCACCACCTTCTTCTGGGTACTCAAGGTCTTCGAGCAAGACCCTGATCTGAGTTCTTCTGACATTGATTCTTTTGGCTTCAGCGGCCAGCACATTCAGCTCAGACTTCAAGTGGCTCACAATCCGAGCTTTGAGGGCTGCTTGGATTGCTGAGGCAGGGGGATGTGCTTCCTCCATAGGGGACGGATCTGATGGGGCGACCAGAAGAGGGTGTCGACTGCATGTTTTCCTTTAAAGAGCTTGTGATCTACCACAAACACTTGCAGTTCTTCGAACAACCCTTCAGTGGTTGTTCTTAGCTCTGGATACTGGGAGGTAATCAGCCCATATATGAGAGATGGTAGTACAATGGATTTTACTGCAGAAGGATTCCGAGCATGGGTCGCAATCTGAGGGAACATCACATTCCTCAAGCTCACTCTCCTCTTCTTCCCAATGGCATGCAACAGATTTGCAAAAGTTTTGCTGACCTTTCCCCTATGAGAGCTTGGAATCCAGTATCGGATGCCTAAGTTGTACAACAGCGCATGCTTGGAGGTGAGCTCAGAGGCATTCAGATTCGGACCAACCCACGACATGCTCACTCCTCCTGTGAGAATTCTGGCCAGGAGTTCCTCATTTACAATAGTCGGCTCCCTAGCATTACTATCTATCCCTAGATAGTCATTTATCTTTTCCGGAGTAACAACTACCAGCTTGCCTCTCACCCAGCTTTTCCCATAGTCTTCAGCAAATTCATCCTCGAACTTATCCGCCATATTTGCTACAAATTCTCTAACTAACGAGATATTGAATCTCCGAGGAATTGTTAGGGAGCTCAGTAGATTTACCTCAGACAGGAGCTGAATGATCGCTGCCGACTTGTATCTATCAAGGTCCAGTCTCTTCTCTTTAACAATGGTCTTCCTCTCCACAATACCCCATGATTGGGAGATATGCTTGTTGCGAAACCATATGCCTCCTACAGAGATCCCTTCCCCTTGCTCCTGAAGGGTGACTTGTATTTCAGGCTGCTTCTGAGAGGGTTCTCCAGCCTCATCACTTGATGAATCTTCATCACTGGAGTCTGAAATGATGATGGGGGCTTTTCCTTTGTCTTGTTTTGGTGGAGAAGATGCTTTAGCTGATGCTGAATCAAAAGACTCCTCAGTCCAAGATGTTTCAGTGTCTTCATCTGAGCCTGGAGTACGCACTACTGCTTTGCTTGGCTCCTTTTTGTCCACCTGAGGTGCTGTAGCAACCTTTGGGGCTTGTTCCACAGTTGGAGCAAGGTCTTCAGAAAGAGGGGAGGGTTCTGTCAGTGATGCTGCAGCCAAACCAGGAACATCAGTCTGCTCAACTCTCCTCCTTTTTGACGAAGAACTCTCTGAGAGAGATGATTTCCAAGACCTAGGATGCTGCGGGGGTTGCCAAACAACTATGTCCAGACACGGTTCACCCTCCCTGTGCTCTTCCACTGTTGCAGCAACTTTAGATTTCCGGCCTCCTTTAGCCTGGCGAGAGACACCTAAGCTCTTCTTCAGCCCGCGAGTTTTCACCATTGTCGGGGATTTTCGGAGAGGTGTACGAACTGGAGAGGATCGATCTACGAGCAATTTGTGAAACAAACGTCAAACAATTGTGCCCTAGAAATTTGATTTACCCGCTGTTTTTCTCCCTTTTTCAAATGCACGTGTGATCGCGCGTCGTTGTGCGCGTCAAATATAATTCCTTCCTCTCCCACTAGTACAGCGGTTAAGTAAGGGTCGATCTCCACAGGGAGCAAGCAGTGAGTCTTAGCCAGTAACCTACACTTAAGAAAACGGGGGTTGCGTGAGTGATTGGGGGTTTTGCGCGATGCGCGAGTAACAGCGAATATCGTAACGCGGGGAATTGCACTAGACGTGCGCAAGCAGTAGAGATTAAGTACTATCTTTATGAGAAGTATTGGGCAGACAATCCTCTATGAATGCATTCCTTATCATCGACTCTAAGTGTCTATAGTTTGTGTCCTACTTGGGTTAGTGTCCGGTAAAGGCTTCCTAACACACGCGCATGTTCCGTTCAAAGTTCATGTGCTATTAATCCTTAGAACTAGACTAAACAGCTGCGAATCCTGTTACAGTAGCAACTGCCTACCCTAACTCGTTACTCCTAATTGTCACGGTAAGTTTGCGGTTCAAGGCTTCCCCTACGCATGCAACTAGTTTAACAGGTGACAAGCAAGCAACACAAGTAAGATTGCGGTTCAAGGCTTCCCCTACTCATGCAACTAACTGTCTCAGTACGCACAGAATTAATACAAGTAAATAACTATGCATTAAGCTCAAGTCTCAAAGGTAATACATCATAGGTTCATGCCCGACCAACACTAAGTGTTTAGCTAGACATGCTAGTGGTAAACATCATAAAATAGTAAATAACAACTACTGTATCAGAGAAAACGGTAGCAAATAGTGCGTGCAGTGTCTTCTCTTGGCTGGCGCAGTCGGCTGGCGCAACTCTCCTTGACAGGTCCGTGTGTTTTCCAGTTCTGCCGCGCAGTGCCTCTGGAATGCCACTGAATGATGATGTTCCGATCTCCTGAAACCCTAGACTTTCTTTGTTTAAATAGTGCCCAGGAAGTTCATCTTTTGGCAACTTCCAAATCTGGTCACTAGGACTTTGCGCCTGGCGCACGGCATTGATTGGCGCAATCGGGTAGCGCACCTCTGCTGTCTTTCGCCATTTCTTCTTCTGTTTGCGCCGCTAGCTCCTCAGGCTGATCTTTCACTCCTAGAACGCTGCCTGTTAGCGCGTATCCGACTTAAGGACTCGTTTTGACCTGATATACAAAAACATTGGAAACAAGTAATCTTGCTCATGAAATATTGCAAACAAGCATAGGGTTATGACCTAAATAATGTGTATAACTAGGCTCTATCAACGTGCCCAGCATGTGACTTCCTTTATTTTAGCAACCAAAAGATTTGAACAAGCTTTTCAGGTCTAGGTTGTTATAGCAGCTAGGGGCTGGTCCCCCTATTTGCTGATGCTATTTCCATTGTTTGTTGATTCCTTGTCAGGTTCAGCTGGTTGTTTCTTCATCTACAAGAGTTGTACAATAATCTTCTTTCGCATCGTTCTCGATCAGTGTATCAGAGGCTTTTACAAATACTGTTCCTCCAGTGCTCTCTTCACTAGTGTATCCAAGCCCCATTCTTCCTTTTCCAAATCTTTGATATGAAAGAATTTCATCAAGAATGTTTCCTGAGGTTCGACTATCTTTGCTGACGTAGGAGGGGCACTAGTATCAGTGGCTTGGCTTCCTGAATCTCCCCTTCTCAGTATGGTGACTTGTATGTTGGATGAACATAGTTCATCAAGTAACTCTTCTCGTTCTTCTTCCAGTTGATTGACTCTGTCAGTCAATGCTTGATTCATTTGCAGAGCTTCCTCATACTGTTTCAGAATTTTTCCCAGATAATCTATCAGGTTACCTGTTGAGTCATCCTCGTCTTCACTTTCTGACACATCAACCCCATAGTAGAATTCATTCTTTATTAACTCTTTGCGGTCATAATCGGACACACTAGTTAACACAATACAATTTTCTTCTTCGCTTTCCTCAGAGTCACTCCACTTAGCCGTCAGGGATTTGTTATCCTTCTTCTCAGAGTTTTAGAGAGGTTTGCTCGGACAGTCAGCCTCAAGGTGTCCATACCCTTCACAGTTCCAGCACTAAACCCGCTTCCTCTTTTCTTTCTTCTCATCTTCACTCTGAGCAGGTTCCTTCCCTTTTCTTTGATTTCCTCCACCTCTTCTGGATTGTCTTTGTGAGAATGAGCTTTGTCCAGATCTTGACTCCATGTTCTTCAAGATCTTCCCCAGATTTTTCACCAGTAAACTCAGTTGATCATCTGCTGAGGGCTTCCTCTCTTCTGTTTCAGCTTTCAGACCAACATCTTTGCTTTTGAGGGGAGCATCTTCTTTGACCAACTTCATCTCAAACTGCTTGAGAGATCCAATTAATTCTTCCAGCCTCATGTCCCGGACATTCTGAGCTTCTTCAATGGTTGTCACCTTCATGTCAAATCTGGATGGCAATGATCTGAGGACCTTCCTAATTAACTTTTCTTCAGGGATGGGTTCTCCAAGAGCATGGGCTTCATTAGTCAGGTCACACAGCTTGGCATTGAATTCTGTGATCGTTTCCTCCTCCTGCATTTTCAGGCCATCAAACTGTGAAGTAATCATCTGCATTCTGGATATCTTCACTTTGTCAGTCCCCTCATGAGCAACTTTCAAGATCTCCCAAGCTTGTTTTGCAATGTCACAGTTGGAGATTAATCTGAAGTTGTTGGCATCCACAGCAGCAAAGATTGCATTCAGGGCTTTTGAATTACCATTTGCTGCAGCATCCTCTTCTGCGATCCACTGCTTTTCAGGTTTCTTCTGAGTGACTCCTTTATCATCAGTGCTTTTGGGAGAAGCCCACTCTGTCACCATAGCTTTCCATACTTTCTCATCAATAGCCTTGAGAAACGCCTTCATCCTAGCCTTCCACTACCCATAGTTGCTTTCTTCTAGCAGTGGAGGGCGGCTAGTGCTTTGTCCTTCCTTCATTGTCTTGCTCTTCTCAGCTAAGTGCACAGGATCTTGACTCTGTATGTTGAGCTCCAACTCTGATACCAATTGAAATTCGCAGCACCTCTGAGATGCAGATCACGCTTGTTCACCAGAATCTGATGCAACAAGACATGTCAAGGAACACTGATTTGTTAACCCAGTTCGGCCAACTGCCTACGTCTGGAGAGGACTGTACTCCAGTCCTCAATCCACTAATCTCGAAGGTCTCAAAGTACACTCGGTCACAATCTCCACGCAACCTATACTACTAAACCTTAGGTGGAACCTCGATCACAATCAGAATAGGCTCTGACTTGTGTCTACACAATCTACACTGATATCAATCTAGAATAGCTACTATTTCCACGAACTCAGCCTATTCTAATTAATACCCAGTCGCTGCAGGTTTGCTATAGCATCTGTTGTTGCACAAAGCTGATGCACTATCTGTCCGCGTCGCTCCAAAGCCTTCCGCTGAGCCGATCGAACAATTTCACGAGCGCTGCACACTCTGGAATACTCCCCCTCACTCAGTGACCTCCTGTCACTAGCGAGAACAGCCGTCCAGACACTTGACCGAGTCGCCCACTCGTCAGTTCTTCCGCGGCTTCCCTTGATCAACCAACAAGCACTTGCTGCTCTTAATTGGCTTCCAGATGAAGCTTAGATCAAACTCTACAAGTCCTGATCACTCTCTGTTTCAGTCACCTCAGCTCTCGCTCACGCTCTGCTCTCGGTGATGATCGAAGATCTTCTCGCACACCAAAACTACTCTCTCGGTATTCTGTGTATGCTCTCATTTCTTCGGTCACCTTCAACTCTCCGAAGGGCCTCCTTTAAATAGGAACACCCAGTTCCATCATTCACATTCTTAGCAATTTCCTCCAAAGAGAAATATCTCCTAATTTGTAGGAGATTAGATTAGATTAGCAAATCTAATCTTCTACAAATAAATCTTCTTCTTCATCTGGGAATCTCCACTGGAATATTCTCTGCTGAATATTTAGAAACTCCCTTGATGCTCGTTGATGAACTGCCAAGCCCTTTTTCTGAAGATCCGAATAACTGTTGTAGACCAGATGCTACAGCTTCCTGAACCAGCTCCTGCTAAAGCAGCCGCTTGTTCACTTGTGCTGGTTTTGTCAAACACTGCCATACTGCATCATCACTTACATAGTCAATGCTTATGACTCCCATAGAGAAAAGCTTTCTAATGGTTTTATGTCTTCGACGTATATGTCTAGACTTTCCATTATACATCACACTCTGTGCTCTACCAATAGCCGATTGATTGTCACAATGTATGCATATTGGTGGTACAGGGTTTGTCCATTTAGGGGAATACCCTCAACAAAGATTCTCAACCATTCAGCTTCTTCGCCACACTTATCTAATGCAACGAATTCTGCTTCCATCGTGGACCTATTTATCACAGTTTGTTTTGAGGATTTTCAGGACACAGCAGCTCCTGCCAAGGTAAACACGTAACCACTAGTGGCTTTTGAATCTTATATGTCAGATATCCAACTAGCATCACTGAATCCCTCAATGACTTCTGGATACCTGGTATAAGTTTGAAACCCCCAACTTATTTTTAGTCTTCATTATTTTATTCGATAAGAAACCTCGATATGCATCGTGTTTTAAAATTAAGTGGCCCTTCTTATAGATAATTATAGTAATAGGAATAGCTTCGTAATTTTGCATTGTCATTATTTCCTATATATTCTTGCTTTCTGTATTATGTAAAACATTCTGTTTGCATCTATTGAAACCCTAGCTTCGTTTCCTTCTTCTTTCTTCTCTTCTTTGTCTTCAACATGGAATCAAGAGCCACTGTCAATTAGGGCGCTAGGATTAGATAGCACGGTGGTCAAGCTCACCGTTGAGCTTGTGGGGTTCGGCCTTGGGGGTTTTGAACCCGAGCTTGGATTTTTCATTCTAGTCTTTGTCTTGTCTGTCTGTCATGGCTGCCGGGAAGAATGACTCGCTTCAGGCTATCAGTGTCCAATTGGACAGTAAGAATTATTCGAATTGGAGTTATGTTATGAAGAATTTTTTGAAAGGCACATCGGTGTGGGATGTTGTCTCTAGGAGTAAGGCCAAGCCGACTGAGGCTATCCAATTGGCCGCGTGGGAAGTAACAAATTCAAAGATCATCACTTGGATCAACAATTATGTTCAACAGTCGCTTGGTGTTCAATTGGCGAAGTATGATACAACTAAGGAAATTGGGGTCACTTGGAACGATTATTTGTTCAATCTAACTTTGCCAAGCAATATCAGTTAGAGAATGATATTCGAGTTCTCCAGCAAAATAGTATGACTATTCATGATTTCTATTCGGCTATGTCTGATTTATGGGATCAACTTGCATTGACAGAGTCTGCAGAACTAAGAGCATGCGCCCCATAGATTGCTCGGAGAGAGGAGCAACGCTTGGTACAATTTTTGATGGCTCTTCGGGATGACTTTGAAGGTCTTCGTGGTTCTATTCTGGATCAGAGTCCTCTTCTATCTGTTGATTTGGTTTATCACGAGCTGATGGCAGAAGAGTCGCGCTTCCAATCCCGTATTGACAAAAGGGGCGTTCTGCCACTTCTCGACAACTTTGTATTAGCAGCATCTCCTCGAATGCCTGATTCTAGAAAGTCAACGTCAAGGTCTGCTATTGACGAGTGCAATTATTGTAAGAAGAAAGGGCACTGGACTGTTGTCCATTGAGCCTTCTTCTTCAGAACCAATCATGACTGTTGATGGTACCTCCATGCTAGTAGCAGGAATTGGATCTATTTGCACTCCAAATATGTCCTTTTCTAATGTCCATCACATTCCGAGCCTTACATTAAATCTTGCTTCTGTTGGTCAATTATGTGACGCTGGCTTACTAGTTGTCTTCTCTCGATCTTCTTATCATGTGCAGGATCCCCATTCGAAGAAGCTGATTGGGACAGGCCGTAGGCAAGGGAGCCTTTACGTCTTAGATGAGTTGAAAGCACCTGAGGTTGCAACATCTGGTGTTGACTTGTCTTCTTTTCGTTTGAGTCCTTCTTCTTCTAGCTTTTATTTGTGGCATTCACATCTTGGTCATGTTTCTGTCTCTCGTTTGAAATATTTAGCTTCCACAGGACAATTACAGAGTCATGATATTACTGATTTCCGCGGGTGTAAGGTAGTAAAATTCTCAGCATTACCTTTTCATAAAAGTTCTTCCATTTCTCTATCACCATTTGACTTGATAAATTTAGATGTTTGGGGACCTTCACCTATTCCTACAAAAGGTGGATCCCGATACTATGTCTCTTTAATTGATGACTGTACTCCCTACTGTTGGGTGATCGGTTAATTTATTATCGATTATTCGCTTCATTCGATGATGAATTTCGCTCATCTCCTGAACTTTTCATTGTGTTTTTACCACTCCAATCTTCTTTCAGGTCAAATTATATTATATCGAGGCTTTGTAGTCCATTTGGAGCAAAATAAGGCAAAACACAAAGATTCAAACGAATACAGACCAAATTTGGGCAGATTGACCTATTCTCCATCAAATGCTTTCCTAGAACATGATTCTTAGGCCATATGCACCGATGGGCGGATCTATCCCCAGGAGAGAACGTTTTATCTCAATTTCAGAACGTTCTCTTCACTTTCAAATGCACCGGTTGAGAGGAAGAGGAAGAACGATCTGGAGGAGGAAGAACGATCTACAAGTCGATCTCCCTGAGCACGCCGAGGAGATCGATCGTGCCAGGAGAGAGAAGCTGCAGAGGAGAGAGGAAAACACGTGAATTGCACAGAAATAATGACCCCAAAATTCAAGAAATATTTCTCCAAGAGAAAGGCTAGTATTATGCGACGTTATGAGGAAGAGGAAGGGGATGTCAACAACGATAATGAAAACGATTCGTACTTTTCAGATTATTACCGTCCTCAACATGATGATTAGACGATGAACTTTATTGGGTATTTATTTTAATGTAATGTCATTTTAATTTTAATTCGATGTTCGAATAACTTAACTTGTCCTTAATTGATGTACTTAAAAAAAATTAATTTATTAAAATTAAAAATTATTTAAAAAATGTGAATAGTAATAGAAATATCTCATCGAGAATATGTAGATTGATATTACTGTTTGATGAATAGTAACAGGAATTGCTTCTCGATATATTCCTCAACGAGATAGAACTTCCTCAATGGGTGCGGATGCCCTTATCCTATTGAGGCATGCTGTATCTTGTTGGAAAGCTAACTCAAAAGGCTACAACATTGTTGTTTATTACAAGATGTAATTCAAAGGTTTAGATGGTCAAAATGCAAGAAAAGTCAGATTTACAGTGCTGAGTGAACAGTAGCCCGATTCAAGTAAGAATCGCAGGTTTGACTAGCCGGCGGTTTACTGGACAAATCGGCGGTTTGGTTTTGAACTGGCCCAAAGTGTAAAAATAAGTAATTCACTAAGACAGGCCGGTTCAATGTAGAACCGGCGAGTTCACCAATTGAAACGACGGTTTGGACATTAAACCGGCCCGGAACCTAATTCTAAAAATTAGCCCAATTGATTTTTCATATAACTATAAATTGAAAACTCATTCACGGGGTTGGACGATTGGGAGAACGAAAGCAGGAGAGAAAAAGACGAGCTTGAAGCGAAGATCATCATCACGGGTTATTCGTTCTATATTCTCTTCATTTTTGTATTGGTGGTAATGACCATGTGTAGCGAGTAGTGTTTTAGTTCCGGGATCTTTCGGTTCTCATGCATGTAACATGTTTTCTTGTGATTTGTACGAACATCAGTTTTTGTCTAAAGCAAGTTTATGACTGCATGTTATAACTGCATGTTGTACGAACATCATTCTATCGTTTTACCATTGTCGATCATTGATTGGGATGACTGCATGTTAGAACGAAACTAGGTTAGATACCAAAAAAATGATTGGGTCTGAGGTAATTGACCGGATTGAGTAGAGTTGATATCGAAACATGGTAGCTATATTGTTAGTACATGAATCGATAGGAAAGTTGACATCTTTTGTCTGGAAACTCTAGGCTTACTAAATTGAAACTGTTGACAATTCGTGATTGGGCTGCGTTCAATAGTGTAGATTTATTCAGGTGATGATCCGTGAGTGGGCGGCTCACCTGATGTCAATTTAGGTTATTTCCAAAGCTATTTTGCATGACTATATGGTGTGACTGATTGCATGAATTGTGTTGCGAGCATGGGTGAAGTTCGATCTTGGAATTATTTTCTCTGATCGAATCAATTGTTAGGATTTAGGATAATTTGGAATATTTAGAACAAAACTCAGAATTTCCATTGGGAGTAGCTGAACACATTGATTGCTTGCTAGTATATACACGCGCATGTTCCTATGATTGACCCTTGGCTTCTATAAATTATTTTTGACTACAACTTGAACCCTAAAACTTACATCTGACAACTATAAAGGGTTAAAAATACGCATTGTCATTGGTCTATTTCATGAAACACCGCTCTGAATTTTTTGAGATTTATCAGATGTTTCGTGCTCTTGTCAAAACTCAGCATAATGTTGTTATTAAATGCTTTTGTTGTGATTTGGGAGGTGAATACATGTCTAAATGTTTTTCTGACTTTCTTGCTTCTGATGGTACTCTTTTTCAAACCTCTTTTACTGACACTCTTGAACAAAATGGTGTTGTATGGAAACGACACGCTCATTTTTGTTGTCTGCATCTGTTCCAAGTCAATTCTGGGGTGAAGCAGTCCTTATTTCTCTTCATGTTATTAATAGAATCCCTTCGTGTGTCACTTCAGGTCTCTCTCCCTTTGAATTTTATGGTCATTCTCCTGATTATTCTTCATTGAGAGTATTTGGTTGTGCTTGCTTTGGGCTTCAGCCTCATGTTGAGCATATAGTAAGCTCACCTCTCGTTCTACTCTTTGTGTCTTCCTTGACTATGGCGATGGTCAGAAAGGTTATCATTGTTATGATCCAGTCAGTTGAAAAATTTTACGTGTCTCGTCATGTCTTTTTTCTTGAGCACATTCCATATTTGTCTATTTCGACTGACACTCCTAGTATACATAAGTCTGATCTCATTCATATTGATCCTTGAGTCTTCTGTTGGTAATGCTTCTGATCTTATAGATGCTCATCCTCAGCATACTGATGCTCCACAAGCTCCCCCTGCTTCTATTGCCTCCCAGGATGACGCTTCTGCGACTGATGATTCTAATCCTTCTGATCCTCCCTCGCATTCGGTGAGACCTCATAAGTCCACTCAGTTACCTGATTTTTTATATTCCACATATTCTAATTCTTTTGCCTCTTTTTTGGCTTCTATTCACCAGATATCCGAGCCTTCTTCTTATAAAGAGGCAGTTCTCGATCCATGTTGGCAGCAAGTAATGAATGATGAACTCTCTACATTATCCAAAATAGATACTTGGGATCTCATTCCTCTTCCAAAGGGAAAGCGTGCTATTGGTACGCGTTGGGTTTATTGGATTAAAACCAAGTCAGATGGGAGTTTTGAGCGATTAAAATCTCGTTTGGTTGCTAAGGGTTTTGCTCAGCAGTATGGTATGGATTACGAGGAAACCTTCGCGCCCATCTCTAAGCATGTCACGATTTGCACTCTTATTGTTGTTGCCTCTGTGAAACAATGGTCTATTTCTCAATTGGATGTGAAGAATGCATTTTTGAATGGAGATCTTCAAGAGGAGGTTTATATGACTCCTACTTTAGGTGTTCCTCATCTTTCTTGTGAAGTTTGCAGACTGAAGAAAGCTCTTTATGGATTGAAACAAGCACCACGAGCCTGGTTTGAAAAGTTTTTGATTGTGATTTCTTCTCTAGGCTTTCGCCCCAGTCCTCAAGATTCAACACTTTTTTTCAGGTGTATTGCTTCTGGTCGTACATTACTTTTTTTGTATGTTGATGATATGATTATCACAGGAGATGATGTTGGCGAAATTTCGGGAGCTAAAACAACATTTGGCTCAGGAATTCGAAATGAAAGATTTGGGACCTTTATGATACTTCATGGGCATAGAAGTAGCATACTTTCCACGAGGCTATCTTTTATCTCAGTCTAAGTATATTGTTGATTTTCTTGATCAGGCTCGTCTTTCTAACACTCGCATTACCGATACACCTATTGAGGCTAATGGGCGGTATTCTTCCACTGATGGTATTGTCTTGTCAGACTCTACTCTCTATCACACTATAGGTGGCTGCTTAGTGCATCTGACTATCACCAGACCAGATATTGCATATCCGGTGCATACTTTTAGTCAGTTTGTTTCTTCCCCTACTACAGTACATTGGCAGTTGTACTTAGCATTCTTCGGTATCTACGTGGGACACAGTTTCAGAGTCTTCTGTTTTCTTCTACTTCTTCCTTGGAATTGCGGGCGTATTCTGACGCGGATTGGGCTAGTGATCCTTCAGATAGCAAATCAGTCACTGGATTCTGTATATTTCTTGGTGACTCTTTTTTTTTTTTTTGAGGAGCAAAAAGTAAACAGTTGTCTCTCGTTTGTCTACAGAAGCTGAATATCTTTTTATGGCCTCTATTACTGTTGAGATAGTGTGGATACGTTGGTTATTGGCTGATATGGGTGTTGCTCTTCCAGAACCTACTCCTATGTATTGTGACAATGCTAGTGCTATTCAGATTACTCGAAACTCGGTATATCATGAGCTTACGAAGCATATAGAGATTGATTGTCACTTTACTCGTCATCACTATCAGATTGGGACTATCACGTTGCCGTTTGTTACATCTGCTATGCAGATTGCAGACTTATTTACTAAGGGCCCTTTCCGCTTCACATTCTCGGTTCTTGATTGGCAAACTCACGCTGCTTCATGTCAATGCATCGTGTGTTTGAGAGGGGATATTAGAGATAATTATAGAAATAGGGATAGTTTCGTAAGTTTGTATTGTCATTATTTTCTATATATTCTTGCTTTCTGAATTATGTAAAACATTCTGTGTGCATCTATTGAAACCCTAATTACGTTTCCTTCTTCTTTCTTGTCTTCTTTGTCTTCAACGGCCGTTTCTTTCAAATTGAGTTTTGACAGGAAGATGATGTCTGTGATACATTTGTTACACACTTTTTTGAAATATTTATAATTTTAGGCAGTAATTAAATATACAATTTTTCTCTACTGCCTTTCATTTGGTTAGCTTCATTCACCCTAACAGATTTTTCATCACTAGAAGGAAGAGAAGTACAACAAAGAGAATGTGCAGACAGTCCAAACATTCGGGTCGGGCGAGTAGCTGAGGGGACAACATGCGAAAATGTTAAACATAATCTGATGAAACTTTTGAGTGTGGGATTCAACAAAGAATTAAGGTCGGTATATGAGTGTACAGATGGATGAAAATGACTCCGAAACAAACAATCACAATTTTGGTAAAATTTTCTTTAAGAACTTGACATGTGTTTAATTTTGTTCAGTGCAGATGAGAAACATAGACCGGACTACATCTCGGTTAATGCTATTCGATCATATTGCCATTTCGTTACTGTACAAAGAAAATGTTTTATATTTATTTTATCACTAAATCACCTCTGATGTTGCATATTAGAGTAAAAAAAAGTAGTAAATGCAACGAGACCGGACTACATTTCGGACAATGAGGCAGTTTGTGTCAAGGGTTGCGGTTGCGGAGCGTCTAAACTAAAACCACCATGAACGAACACTACACTCGACAATTCTACCAGGATGCAACAACTCATGTCCACACAAACAAAGATGATTCTCCAGCAAATCACAAAATGCCAAATCAGCAACTCTTGCTTACGTGTCACTCGCGCACTGGCCATCCCTAGAGATTACAAAAATGTCAAAAACAAGATAAGCTTTCTCCCTCCATCACTGACCTGACCAATCCCTCTCCCTCTTCCGAAGAAAAAAAAAAGTTATGCAGACGGCCTGACCCTGCGAATCCGGCCTGACGGACGATTCTACCGCTGCTAGATTCTGAGGAATTCGGCATTTTTGTGCGTGTATTTTAGCGTTGATTTTAGTGATGGCTGCCGCCACGTTGGTGTCGTTCTCGGCATTAGGTCAATCTTCCGAGAGGAAAGTATTCGGTTCGTTTGCTTCGGCTCGCTCGTTGGGTTCTGGACACGATAATGTTCGGTTTCGGCAGGCCTGTGATGCTGTCGGAGTTAGGGCTTCCTCGAGTTTCGGGTCGCGGATGGTGGTGCACTGTATGACCACTGTGGCAGGTATGTATTTTTCTGAACTCCGACTATGTTAGCTGGTTTGATAGTGAGGGATAAGGCGCTTAGTTAAAGGTTTGGTAGATAGATATGTGCTTCAATATTGTTTTCGAGTTTGATGGAAAACGTTGGAACTGATGAATTGCAGAATTGATTTTCCTGGGGGTATAGGAATAGATAGGGTATGTACACTGTAGCTACATTTTGATTGATCATCTTGTTTAATTTATTTGGGTATTTTCTGAGCAATTTCATAAGTTGCATTGCTTGTTCCTATGTTTAATCAATCTGAAAATTGAAGCTCATTCAGTTTCGAGTTTCTTCACATGGATTAGCTTCAAGTGCGTAAGTACATGAGGGATCTGAGAAAATTTATGTGTGCATACACATGACTGTATGATCGGTCATTTACTAGATTTGTGTTGTCTTTGCATGTAGATCCACCTACTGTTGCAGACACAAAAGCGAATTTCCTCAAGGCCTATAAGAAACCAATTTCTAGCATTTACAACACGGTGCTTCAGGAGTTGATTGTTCAGCAGCATTTGACGAGGTACAGGCAGACATATTGTTATGATCCAGTCTTCGCCCTTGGTTTTGTCACCATATATGATCAGCTCATGGATGGGTACCCAAGTGCTGAAGATCGAGAAGCCATTTTTCAAGCTTACATTAGGGCTTTGCAGGAAGATCCGGAGCAATACCGGTTTGTTTACTTATTTATGCTCATTTATTGTATGCCACCAGGTACCGTTACTTCGCATGATGCTGCACAAAAATGAGGCTCGACAGACTACTTGCTGAAACATGTTATTTATGTTACTTGATGGAGCTTGTGGTACACACACATAAAGAAAAAACCTAAGAACAGTAATTTGTCATAAGAAAAGTGTCTCACTGGTCTTATTTTTACCAGAAAGGATGCTCAGAAGCTAGAAGAATGGGCACGCTCCCAGTCTGCTGCCTCATTACTGGAGTTTTCATCTAGACAAGGGGAAGTCGAGGGATCCCTCAAGGACATTGCAGAAAGAGCTTCAGGTAAAGGGAGTTTCACCTACAGCCGTTTCTTTGCAGTTGGGCTCTTCCGTTTGCTTGAATTGTCTAAAGCAAGTGAGCCCACCACCTTAGAAAAGGTTTGTTCTCGACTTCATAATACACTTACTGTTATATACTCCCGCAGGGCAAGCTAAATGTGTCGTAAGTAGATTTTTTCTGTTTCTATATCGTGGTACTTCCTGACAAACCCAAACAATTGTTTACTGAAACAGACTAAACTTGCAGTCTTTTTCTCAGTTTTCATACTATTGGTAATGTGTTTCCGTTCTTCTTTCAAAAAGCTTTGTGCAGCCTTGAATATTAGCAAAAGAAGTGTGGACCGAGACCTTGATGTGTACCGTAACCTGCTCAATAAGTTGGTTCAAGCAAAAGAACTGCTAAAGGAATACATCGATAGGTAAACAGATTATTTTCCCATCTGCATCTAATTGTGATATACCTTGTCCAGAATAGCTATAGTAGTGGTAACAAAAATTGATTTAAGCCTCAGATTCCTTGGTACTTAATGTTTGACTTCTTACTAATCTTTAGTGCGAACCGCAATGTTTTTCAGAGAGAAGAAGAAACTGGAAGAGAGAGCAGGAACTCAGAAGGCTAATGAGGCTGTTAAGAATTGCATAGGGGAGGACTTATACACCAAGCCTTTGGCTTAACTTTTTCTGATGACCCTTCCGGCCTCTGCTAGTTCCATTCCCTCAACTGCTTGAGAGAGCTTCCTCCATGGTTGTAGAAGTTTGGCGGCTTGATATTTATGAATGTAAGTGCATTATTTGCTATATTATGAATCCATTTGGATCCGTGCTTAATTATTTAATGTATCTTCTTACAAGAAAATTCACTTTTTGATAGTCTTGCCAACGGTATATGTAATAGCAAAGGAATTGACTCAAATGTCACAATTCAAGATTACTCTTTGTGAAAATGATCAATGCATGAGCTTTCCCAAGTCATTATGCATCTACCACTATTTTGTTCTTCATCCTGTCAAAGATTCGGTCATCAATGAATCGTTTGGAGTTATTAGTAAATATAATCCATAATGCAATCTTATCCACAAATGAGGTCTCAAAGTTGCCCAGCTTTTCCACTTCAAACATCCCTGGACATGAATACGGGGATACTAGAATGTACTATAGAGAATGCATCCATCTCTACTTGAGTATCATGTTAATAACATCTGTTGAAAGAAACGCCAGTATCTATGTATACATTGCTGGTTTGGAGGTGTTATTTATCCCAAGCAGGGTGCTTTTTTCATTATAACCTCTACCTCGAACATGGAGCTGTACCAAATGGTACTACTCATAGAATGACATGTTACAATTTTATATTGGCCACACAAGAAATTGTGTGATGGTGTTTAGGCATAAGGGGTCTTGTACTCATCAAACTAGTCTTTTAGGTTAGGCTTTTCCCTTTGGCCTTCCTAACATTTGGTGGACTTTACTGAGAGCCAACATGAAGGGGATGACGTGAGAAAGAGCTACTTGGTCAAAATGTCAGAATGAAAGCAGTTCAGAATAGGCGATCGAGGATGTCCTCGAAAAGATAATCATCGTAACTATTCTCCCTCATACTCCGACTATGCGGTCGTTTGGATTTCTTGATAAAATGATTGAGATGCTCACTTTGCTTGGTTTCGAAATTTTGCTCGATGGTCACTGGCCTTCATTTTCTGTAGTGGTTATTGAAGTTTTGGCTAGTTTTGAATCGATTAGCGAAGTTGGGCTGGTTGTAGCTTGGAAGTTTCGTCTAGGGAACAAGAGCTGGGCTTGGTCGAGGGAGAAATCCACCACCACTTACACTTGCCCATGGAAGGGGCAAAGCCAATTTTTAACGAATTGGATCGTGTGGATTTGTGCGAAAGATTTTTGAAATGTCATGTTATTTTGTGCCTAATGTGCCCGAGTTCACATCCGACGAACTTTGGAAATACGCTCATCGCATCATTTCCTGCTCCATCAACGCTCAGACGGAAGGTGGCATCAAGCTATCCCTTAGAGACTTGGACGTACTGATTGACATGGACCGCGGGATTGAATGGGACATAATCGAATCCTTCACCGATAGGGCACGCTGAAGAAAGCCTTGGGTGGAGGAGCCTTATCACGGGAATTGTCATTCCTTGCGGTTCTAGCTCCCTGCGCACGACTCTAACTACTTGCGATACCTGGACCGCATCCCAATGATCACCATTGAGATGATTGATCGGAAGAACAATGGGCTCCTCCGCTCGGTTCTCCCTTGCAGACAACTATTAGAGAAGGCGACTCGACTAGACCGACGCGTCGAGGATGCTGCCCAGGCCGGTTCGCACGATGCTGTGGGAGTGTGAGTGATATGCGTATTTTAACCCCTTATAGATGTCAAGATTGTATTTTGGGGTCAAATTGTAGGCAAAAGAATTTATAACTTGGTAAATCCGAGGAGCAAATGTGCATATATACTATGCAAGATAGTACCTTTGTTTAGCTATTCTAATCTAGATAAGCATTGCATATATTTAACTAAGTGATTCTGACGCATGAAAAGGATTATGCAAATAAAATCAATATTTCAGAATCAAACTTTATACGTGCGCACAACTCAACTCATGAAACAAAACATCTAGTTACTCATATCATACGATGAATGGAAATAAATCATGCGGGCTATTGTAAGCCAGACACTCATGGATCATTACTTCTCGCGACACATCTTGAACTTCGAATCCCTCCAGCGAGCCATACACTCGATTATTCATAACCATTAATATCCAAATAACATTGGTAACTACTAATTACGTTGAGAACACATTAAAAACATATTTTCAAACAAGTGATGTTAACTCCCCTACCAAATCGTATACTACCAACATAGCTACTATAATTACACATTAATCCTACATAATTCTGGTTAATTACCTCAACTATGGTGATATTAGTTCTTAACCCAATTATCCTTATAAAAAATTCGCATAAAACATGATATCAAGCGATGTAGGATCAAACACATACGTGTAATTCAAAGTAAGGTTTATATTCAATTGACATGAAAAGAGTTGATTCGATACATGATACATAAGATCTCCAATAAGACGACTACTCACTAATCATGGTGATAAAACCAAAATACATGTATAAAAGAGAACTAAAGAAGATGAAGCGGAAAGTAAAGAAGAATCCTTCACTACGAAACCGATCATCAATCTCTTATAGCCTTGAGACATCTTTCCTCTCTTCAAGAGTTAGGTCTAATCTTGCCCAATTTCAAAATCATGATTTTAGGTCTTTGGGTTGCTATTTATAGAAGTAGATTTGGGCTTCAGAGTCTCGTGCCTGTATTGACCCGGTACGGTCGTAATCATCATGAATGATACGGTTGATACGCACGTAAATACACTCAGGGGCTTCCAGCCCTTACTAGGCCTTCGGTACTACCGTACCGTTTATTGCTACGGGCATACCGGTCGTGCCTAGCTTGAATGGGTATAGGCTGTTGTTCACTCTGCACCATGATTTTGGCTTCAATCACTTTTTGGGTCGTTAAAGCTTCGCATTTCGTTTTGAAGTAAACTAGAGAGTTGTAGCCTTTGAGTTAGCTTTCCAACCAGCTATGAAACGCCTCAACTAGACCATGATCATGCTCTCAGCAAGCCTTTAAAGAAGAATAGGTCAATCTGCACATATTTGGTCTGTTTTCGTCTGAATCTTTGTGTTTTTCCTTATTTTGCTTCAAATAGGCTACAAAGCTTCAATTTAGTAAATTTTGACCTAGAACAAGAGTAACGTGGTAAAATGACAATAAAGTTCGAAAAATGAACAAAAATTTATTGTAAATGAGTGAGTATTTAGTCAATAAATTGACCGATCAAGGAGTTGTAACCCAGCCGAGGCCGCTCAGGACAGCCAACCCCCACCGGCCGCATTTTGATAGGCACACCACATTTGACAAGATAAATTTTAGTCTTCTCTTTTGTTAATATTGTGGATGAATGTAGTCAAAGAAATTATACGATAGGCAAGCCCAAGTCGAGCCCCCCAAGGAAGCAAGATAAGTATGTGTACTAAGTAAAAATGTTTCGAGTTAGCTATTCTAACTCGGATAATAAAGTGTGTACCTAAATATTAATGTAATCCGAAACATAAGAGTAATTTCTAACCAATTCAAGATAGTATTCCAAGGTCACTACTTCACCTATATGTACCACTCAAGTAGATAATGAATGAAGCATACATGCGATGTCTTTTAGAAGATGGGAATACACTGTATGAAGTCGAGTAAATACCAACTGTCGTTGTGCCTATACACTTCAAACACACAACTTAAATACGAGTCCCCTCTATCTAGGCGTATACTCGATTATTTCTAGTTCGTTTAATTACTGACTATCATTGTGCGATTAACCGAGATAAAAATATTAAAGTTCTAGTCTTTCAAACTGAAATGTTAACTTCACCAATAAGATTGTAGGCCACCGTCATGATCACTACTACTTAAGGTTGATTCAATAGTTAGCTGAGTTTTCTATCTCATCATGTCGGTTTATTGGTATTAAACTTATGTGTTCATGATTTGAGGCATTTCATCAAACACATTGTATGCATAAACTAAGACATTTAATCATACTGGATCAAATCTTCAAACTGACATCAAACATGTGTACTCATAGCATAATCATGAGGTTAGTACAAGTAGGATCCATAAGACCCTAGAACAAGGGTTACTACTCATACATCAAGCTATTGGACTAGACATACATCATAGAAGATAAATTCGAAAATTATGAAAAATACAAAATAATAAAAGAATGATGAAACTAATCTATATATTCCTAATCTATGAAACTAATTTATGAAACTAATCTTCACTTTCCTTGATGTTGCATTCCTTTCTTCTACTTTAAATGTGTGAGGCTCCGATTTTCTCTCAAACTAGGTAAAGAAAACTAATTTTTGATTCACAACAAACCTCATTCTCTATTTATAGTATGTAAATATGGGCTTTAACTTTCGTGTCCGTACTGGTCCAGTACGAATGTACCACATGCCGGTACGGCCCTACTGCTCTTCGAAGCGATATAAGCGATACAAACTTAATTCAACTCAATGGCTTTCAACACGTACTAGCCGTACTGATTTTTGATGATACGGTCGTAATAACTGATGATATGGCCGTATCACTTAATGAGCATGGCTATGATTTCACTACTTATTTTCATCTTGTACTAGTTTTCGTACGGCTGTACTAGTACGCGGTATGGGTATTATTCATACAGCAGTCTTCGGCTGCGGATTTCAACGTTTTAGCCTCCGAATTTGATCTCAATGCACACAAATGAGTTGTAGCGCTTTAAATTAGCTTTCCATTAATATATAGTTCATTCTAATCAAACATTCCATGTATGTTCGATAGGCCTTTGAGTGTAAGAAGGTCATTCTGTCAAGATTTTGCTCATTTCGTTCAAATCCTTGCGCAAGACATCCTTTTGCTTCGAATGAACCACAAAGCATCTCTTTAATAATATTCAACCTGAAACACTATTTGAGATAAAATGACAACTGAAAGTCTGGAAAACAAATAAAATTCTATTATAAATTAAATAAATAATCGGTCGATAATTTGACCAATTAAGTAGTGATATAGAAGGGGGTGATCGGAGAAAGGACTACCTGGAGCAACCAGAGTGAAAGCGATCCAGAGTGGGCCGTTTAGAGTAGGCCGACGAGGGCATCGGTTTTCAAAGAAACAACCAATATTACAATCACACATTGGTCACACAAGGAATTGTGTTACTTACACGCAATGAGTTATCCCACTCATCCGATTAATCTCTTGGGTTGGTCTCTTCCCTTGAGCCTAATTTCTTAACATGATACCCATCAACAACTTTTGTGTTGATAAGGAGTATAAGACAAGATTTCATGTTCTCGTTCTAATGACCTCTTTGATAGAATTATTTGAGTTAGCTTAATGCACTCTATATCCTATTCATTATTAATTTGTATGTCATTATTATCCGTTAACTACTAATCTTATGTCCCGTGGGCCAGAATTTAAGAATCATATTGCGTTTTTTATTTTAAGTTTGGACCCTATGACAGGACTTGTCCCCGCACCAATTAAAAATCATATTGGAAAGAGATTTCATATAATGACATCTACTGTTATTATATAATGATCATTAATAAAGTATATTCTTAAAACATAATATTTTATTCGAAGTATATAATTTTTTCACTTAAGAAAGAGCCGTCTATAATTACAAAATAGACGTTGTTTTATACTATTGTCTGGCCGGGGCGTAGAAGATTCGAAATTATTTCATCATTTGTGAAATCTCTCCATTATTTTACAATGTTCTACTTAAACATTATACCATCACATTGACCAAAAGTTCTTGTTAGTATAACTTGCATGCAAATGAAGTTTGACTTTAAGAATTAAATTTACATTTAGTGGTTGACCTACCATTCTTACTTTAATCATTATCATTTAGAGTTTCTTGATGGTTTCTTAATCTTTATAATGAAGTGTTGACTTGTTGCGTTAATTCCTTCCTCAAAACTCGATTATGAATCGTCTTGCAACGCATATATTTGATGAATAACTGCACAACCCATAATCTATATTAATGAGTCTTATGCGATTTTCTTAGAAGAGCCACTCTTCACTGCTCCACATAACTCTCGGTCGTTTTACTGATCCAATGGCAATACGCATATTTTCATCATTCAAGAACCTTGATTACATATGACATGGATTATTAGACAAAAGATTCAAATAATCAACAACTTCAAATCCTAAGGAAAAAGAAAATGGGTGGTCACACATATCTGACCAGACCACATAATAAAAAATAAATATAAGCTTAATTCACAGTAAATAACTCATGTCCAAACCCTCTGGAATTTCGAAATTAAACAGACCGCTGCAGTAGGTGTCTCTTTCTTCTTCGGCGCTTCCATTATTTGGGGTTGATAAAATGGAATCAAGGCTGTATTGCTTCTGCTGGTTGCTGTTGTTTAGTGACTCAAAACTGGAATGGCTTGGAAAATTAGGTTGACATCCATAGTTGTACATCAACCCAGTACTGCCAAAGTGATGGTCTCCGAGATTTGAAGGCGACTGTGTGTCGTGTGAACTCACAGGGCTCTCAACCTTCGAGCTAATAATGTCAACGCTCTTGAGATTATTATGACCACTGTGCATGATCTGTTGTGCATGATTATTTCCGGTTGAAGGGCATAACTGGAATGGTTGAAACTGTGTCATGTTAGGGTTTTGAAGTTCGAATGCGTTCTGCGTTGGAAGCAGGTCAGGACTTGTTTGGGGTTGCTTTAAGGTCAACAAGCTGGTGGCTAGGTTCAAGAATTGTGGGTTGACAATTTGGTGGTTGAGGCAGAGCAAGTTTGAGAGATTGAGAAGAGCGTTTTGGTTGCACAGAGCTGGATTGTCGAGCCTTAGGAGGGTTGTGAGTTCATGGAAGAGATCAATCCTGGGAGTGTGTGTCACTGGATCGATGCCATTCCTCAGAAGCCTTTTCCTTATGTGGGTGTTCCAATAGTTCTTGATCTCGTTATCAGTTCTTCCAGGCAAGCGAGCTGCAATAGCCGACCACCTAAAAAGCCAGCCAATAACTTAAATGACAAGGTCGAAACAAGACAATACATATAACTTCAAACTAGCCACTTACTTGTTGCCAAGAACACTGTGTAACTGAATGATGGCTTCTTCCTCTTCGAAAGAAAACCTTCCTCTCTTGATATCAGGCCTCAGATAATTAGTCCACCTCAACCTGCAACTCTTTCCACACCTAGCAAGTCCTGCATCAAACCAAAATATATCATTTTGTCAATATGCATTCTGAGTTTAGGGATGGATAAATTAAGTGTACGTATGCTGCGTACCTGCATTTCTTGGGAGAGTCCTCCAGTTCCCGGGACCATGATTCTGAATATACTGAGTGAGCTTCTGATCCTCCTCCGGCGTCCATGGCCCCTTTTTAAGCCCGTTACTCTTTTCGCAACATGGCGCTCTGCCCATTTTGATCTCTTCGCTGGAGATAGTTGAGAGATGGATCTAGTTCGTTGTTAGTATAGCTTGGCTTGTGTTTGTCAAAGAAGTTTGGAATATATATAGATGAAGGGAAATGGCTGCGTTGGAAGGTTTAAATTAATGTCAATGAGATTTGGTGCCGGCCATAATCCCAGAGAGCTCCTTAGTCTCTCGAGGTTTGTTTGATTCGTGTAAAGTTAGATTTTGTGTATGCGTAACCATGTTGTCAGCTTATGCTGTTTTTCTTGTTTAAACCAATCATCTTTCACCACATTATCTACTTTAAGTTTCGTTGTTTTGTTATGTCACAAGTTTTTTATTCGAAATTGAGAGGCTCAACATTTCATGTTACAACTGGAAAATGACCTTTCTCTCTCTCAACTTTGAAAATGAATAGGGTTAGCTTTCTTGGTGATAAAGACACAATAATCCTCGCTCGCTACTAGGTTTTGCTTTTTTGTGTTCATGAAATGCGACACGTCTAATGTAAAAATAAAAAATGCGACAAAAACATGTTGCTTCTTAATGTGGAATGTTAATTCTCTTTCACAAGAGTCTGCATACTAACTGCTAAAACTATATCGAAATTCGCATGTTCTAGATCTTATAGTTGTATCTGTTCGTTACCCAACTCACATAAATCATAGATAATGCTCGAATTTGAGAGATTTTTATTTAACTCTACCCTATACAAGAACTTCTTCTTTACTTACACCAACAACAATATATTTTCCAACTTGATCAACCGATTCATTCCATCCCTGGGCATGAATATTTTGCATCACTTAATCGCAATCTCTAACCCTCAAATCAAAATGGAGTATTCATTTCAATTTTATGTATGCTGTAAATTGCTAAATCAGTTTAATTCATAAATCCAGCAATGAGGCATTAGTAAGAGTTCAAAAGACCAATAAAATGTTGACCATAATCTTATTCTCAGGTTTCACATTCTTATATTCCTTTTGTAGTATTAAGACGTACGTTTTATTTAGTCATATGGCGGCATACAACATTAAAACAATAACACGTGTCCCCTTTGACCGAATACCTTTCTTTTTTTCATGTTTGGACCTACCAAATCCATTACCATTCTGCCACGTGGCGTCCAGGTGTCCTTCACTCATGCATAGTCAAACCCTCTTCCCCATTTTGTGATGCATACTTATTTTGTAGGGTTACAATCCTAAGTCGAACCACAATCAAATTCTCATAAAATGAAAGATATTATTTTTAACCTTCAATTTTAGCTCCTTACCATTGCAATCAACTTCAGAGTTGAACTATTTTCATACACTTGTAAAATTGAATCTGTTTGTGCTTGTTTAGATGTCATGATTATACATATTAGATTACATCTTAAATTAGGAGCTATATATATATATATATATCAATACGAGTTGAAGAAGGCATTGAAAAGCAGGTGTCAAATCTCATCAACCATCTAACAATAAAAATGGAGTTACATAGTCAAACAGTATCGTTTTCTATTGTATCATCATCTCTACTTGCCACGAAATTAGACTGAAAATGTCAATATTATTATTGCCTTTGGTTAAGGTAGTCGGTCTACGCATTTTCATCACTTGTGTTTCACTTCTAGAAGGTCAAATGATTATTCATTTTCTAAAAGTGTTTTTGCCCAGTTAATTAACAATTCAGTAATGTTAATCAAATCATAACCATCTCCTAATTTCAAACAAATTATTTTTTATGAAGTAGCGGACTTAACTACTATCAACATTTAAACCCTAATCTAGTATATTGATCGATTTCATCATCATAACACCGTACCCATGTAAGCTTACAGCCCTTGCAGACACATATTTAATATAAAGTTTCATCCCATACTATATTCAAAAGATTGGAGCACACATGTTAGATCTAAAATTGATCATTATCAATTATAATCCATGATCAAAAGCCGATTATTACTATAAGACAATGAAGCTAAACTTATTTAAGGGATAATTGTATCCAAAAAGCGTAGTGGTTAGTGTATGATTTCAGTATGTTTAATGATTTTCTGAATACTTTGTTGAAGCTAATAGGCATAAATTTCTTTTGGTGGAGTTGACTTGTTTTTTGTATAAAATATAAGGCAGTTAGGATTGTGTATTTTGTAAATATATATACATACATACTTCCAATGTTTGTTAAATTCAGGTTGCGAGGTGTCCAATTGTGCCCAACAAACTTTGAACCACATTGGAGCTTATTCACATACCACGCTACCTAGCTAGCTGTTTTAGGCCTTAGATGAGATGAGGGCTCAAAGATTTGGAGCATCAATTGTGATACTCATTAAATCTCTACGTAAATTTATCTGATATGCTTTTGTGTTCATCAGCTCCAGCACTTGGTAATGATAATCATTAAAACTCTACGTACATTTATGTGATAATGCATGCTTGTTGGATAGTTGAGTGTCTGTCATCTTTGAAACACGCCTTTTAGTGTCTTGGTTGGAGCTGGCTCCGCTACCTTAGGATCTGTTGTTGCATGCCACTGCCGATACCAGGACAACGTGGTTGTTATTCTTAAGACCACAAACCACTTATAATACACTGATTAAGGTATTAAAGTATATTATTACTAATTACATTATATATGAGTGGAAGGATGATAAACAGTTGGGTTGTTTTATGTTTCAAGTCATGTAATTGGTTTAGTTTAATATTTTGAATGCGGAAGAGCTAGGTTTGTTTCCATATCAACCTGGACAGAGAACCTCAGATAACATCCTTCTTCATGTTATTAGGTCCAACCACTTTATCATTATATAATAATGTATGTTAAAAATCAAAGTTTAAAAATGGAGAGAATTTTATCTAGGACGGATCTCATTATCTTTGTTATAATGATGATTTTTCATTTGGAAATATTACAAATGAATACTTCATATCCTATTTATACACGTAATCGAAAGAGTATGTTCTAATAAAAATAATTCAATCTTTCAAGGAAGTGCTAGGAACACCCTTCCCAAAGGGAACAGTCCAAGTAGACACGATTTATAAAATCTTTAATCGAAATTAGCCCTTGATTCTTAACACTCCTCCTCACTATCTAAAATTTATTTTCCTTCTTTTGGCCTCTTAATATAAGGTTGGTTCTTGCGAATTGACAGGCAATTAACAAAATAGATCAAACCAAAAGAAACAAGATTTTACGTGGAAAACCTTTTCGGGGAAAAAAACCACGGACGTACGACGGCAAAACTTCACTATGTCACGAGCAGTGGCGGATCCAGCCGATCAACAAAGGGGGGGCGAAAAATTACATATAGTAGTATATATCTTTTACAAAAAGACATCGAGAGTTTAAATCATTTTACTTCATATAAAATGACAATGAAACATAAATATTCAATTTAATTAGTCATCAAAAAGATGTTATAGCTAAATAACCACTAATACTATGTCGTTTTACCGCCGAAGGCGGTAAAAAAAAAAGAATTTGTTTGCGAGTCTTCATGTCCTGAAAATAGTGCATTATAACTTCATTGTCGATGTTCTTAAACACATCCCTCTCAATGTAACACACTAAACAATCATTGAGAAATTCATCGCCAATTTTGTTACGCAAATTCGTCTTAACAATCTTCATTGCAGAAAAAACTCTTTTAATTGTAGCTGTCGCAACCGATAACACCAAAATTAACTCTATAATACGATATACCAAGAAAAATGCAGTATAATAACCGACCTCAACCATCTTTCTGGCCACATCTTTAATGTCTTGTATCTTTAAAAATGTATCGTTTTCTCTCATCTCATAAATCCAACCTTTAAGTTCTTCTTCTAACTCCATCAAAGCACACTTGGAGAACTCTTGTGGATAAAGCTCCGGGAGGTGAATTATGTTTGACGCTTTGAAGTTGGAGAATGAGTTCTTAAGATCAAGACATCTGATACAAGTGAATAATTCTGTGTTTGACTCACAAAAGCGATTCTCCATCTCTTGACTAATGCGATCAATTATTTTATAATATTAACGTACGATTCTCCATCTCTTGAGTTGTAGTAATATTAAAAAAAAAAAATTGCATTGGGGGGGGGGGGGGAGGTGTGGGGCAGGTGCCCCCCCTAGCCCCCCCTGGAACCGCCACTGGTCACGAGGGTGTTTACAAACAAGAGCCTTACAATGAGTTATTGTTTCTCATGCGGCGGCGCATAAGAGATATATAAGGTGTATAATTGACTCAAAATAGGAAAGTGATATGATACTCCACCTCTCATAAAATATTCAGAAATATTCAGGTCATGATATCAATAATATTTGAGCATATTCGGATCATGATTTCAACCGTTCAAATTTTTTTTCATAACATAACTCCAATACGAATAATTCTTACCATTCAATTGGACACTGATAGCCTGAAGCGAGTCATCCTTCGCGGCAGCCATGACGAACGGACAAGACAGAGACCAAAGCCGAAGTGATTCCAGATGCGAGATTTCTAAAATCGGGGCGTTGCCCTGAACACCATAAGCTCACCGGTGTGCTTGACCACCGAGCTATCTAATCCTAGCGCCCTAATTAGGCTCTTGATATCATGTATAAGACAAAGAAGAGAAGAAGGAAACGATGCTAGGGTTTCAATAGATGCAAAGAAAATGTTCTACATATTACAAAAAGCCAGAATATATAGGAAACAATGACAAAGCAAAATTACGAAATTAGCCATATTACTATTATTATTACTAATACTTGCAACGATCATAGAACCATGTCAACCTTCTTCAATAAACTTTAGTTGAATCTTTCTATTCGAGCCTCATCTCGTCTTCAAAAGATTTTGACATATACTAATTTTTTGTATCTTCTTTGATTCATGTGAAACATCCAAGTCTTTACCTTTGTTTTCCCTACATCATTGAGCTCCCCTTCTTAGGAACTTCTCTCTAGTTGACCTCCAATTTTATTTTGTCTAGCATTCGCCTCCCATGTGATTGATCATTTTAAACGATGATGGTTCCCAACCAACCATTCTCGTGACTTTCCTCTATTATGTTCTTCACTCTCTTATGCTCGTTGATTGATGTCTTTTACTCTTCATCTTTGATAACTTCCTACCTACCTACTCTAATCTAAAATCTCAATCCTCATCAGTCCTGCGATTCTCCTTCCTCATATGGGATTTTGATAGACACTCCATATGACCCACCCAGTCCACTCGCACGTTAATGAATCCTTTGAACTGCCCCGTAACTCGTCTCTCACCAGTATCTATTTACAATTCCTATTTGTCTAATGATACCCCGTAACGTTACATCCTAATCGAACATACACACTCTTTCCAAAGAGGTACTAGTGAGCATGCACAGCCTTCTCGAAGAAATACGATTTAAATGAGCTTATAAAAAACTTCAGGCAAGTTAGGCATCACGACTTCATAAACATTTAAGTGTGCTGGAATCGACCAATGGTGACTTTAATTACGTCTAATTGTGAAAAGTGTTGGAAAATTTGTGCGAAAATGGTGATGCGGTTCCATTTTGTGAACCAAATTTGATGATGGAGTACACCTTGAATTTATTTGAATTAGTTAAATATCTTGAGTTGAGATGTATAGAATCCATTATTCATAAGACAAAATCCAAGTTAAATTGAATGAGATTTTGATACTCAATGAGTGGTTTAACATCTAGAAATGTGAGTCCATTAATAATGGAAAACTCAACCTTGTGGAGTAGAAATAAAAGTAATGTGCAAGTATCCCTCATTGCTTAGAAAGTGAATATAATGTAAGTTTGTATGTAAAAGTAGTCTACTTAGTTGGTAAGATGTTAACAAAAGAAGCTGCTTTCTCTATGCTCGGGTGTGGAGGGTTCAGAATGAGATCCAATGAGTGAGCCCCCATATACGGGGGCGCGAATGGTGGAAAGAGTTGGTTGAATGTGGACAGACCTCTTTTTGCACTTTTTTCTATTTGAAATCTCAATTTTGAGCTTCAAAATTGAGGCGATGCCAACTAGAAGGTCTGAGAAATTTACTAGAATGAACTTCAAGAGATGACAACAAAAGATATTCTACTTGACAACCTTTGGGGTTGGCCCGGTTTTTAACCGAGGGTCCTCCTACTTTTACGGAGGAAGAGACCAATCCTTGGGTGTAAATGGCTTTCATTGAATGGAACGACTCAGAATATCTAGAACTCAATTATGTGATGAACTGCCTGTAGAGTCATTGTACAATGTGCATAGAATCAAACGCTCCTCTTAGAAGCTTTGAGAGTCTTTGGATCACAAATACAAAACTGAGGATGCGGTTCCAGCAAATATATCATGGGCCGTTTTTTCGAGTTCCATATGATGGATTCAAAGACTCTAGTCATTCAAGTGCAGGAACTGGCTCTAGTGTTTCAAGTGCAGAAACTGCAACTGATCATGGAAAGACTTCAAGAACTATCTCAAGCATAAGCGCAAGGAGATGAGCTTTGAAGAGTTGGTAGTTCGTCTTCAAATTGAAAAAGACAACTGAGGTTGTTATAGAAGGCTTTAAAGCACCGTCAGAGAGAGCTAGCATGGTAGAGCATGGTGATAGCTCAAAGTGGAAGGCACCCTCCAAGAAGATTGAGCCCAAGGATAGAGCCTTCAAGAAGCAACAACCCAAGTTCGAGGGTAAATGCTTCAACTATAACAAATAGGGTCACGGGGCTACTCACTGTAAGAAGCCGCTAAAGAGAAAGAACAAGGAAGTCAACTCAGCTGAAATTCATGAAGACTTTCTGGTGGCGTGATATCCGAGCTAAACTTGATGGATTCAAATCCATGGAATGGTGGTTGGATATCGGAGCAACTCGCCACATATGCTCAGACGAGAACTAACAGAAGATGAGATAAGCTATACATGGGGCAACTCTGCGACTTCTAAGATCAAGGGAAAGGGCAGAGTGATCCTGAAGCTGACATTAAGAAGAGAACTAAAGTTGACAAGGGTTCTCTACGTGCCCGAGATATGGAAGAATCTCCTGTCTCGGACACTACTTTGTTTTCATGGCTTTAGAGTGATCTTTGAATCCCATAGAGTAGTCATCACAAAGAATGACACGTTTTTGGAGAAAGATTATGTAAAAGATGACATGTGAAAGTTAAATGTAATTGCCATCTTACCCACAGTGATAAATAAAAGTGATTCTCCTATTTATTTGCTTGAGTAATCTAATTTATGGCATAAACGATTAGGTCATGTAAATTAAGACATGTTAAGGAAACTAATGAATTTAGAGTGTATACCAAATGTTATATAGATTTCAAACACAAGTGTGAAACTTGTGTAGAAGACAAACAAAAGAGAACATTCTTTCATAGAATTGAAAGCAAAAGTGAACATCTTGAACTAATCCATAGTGATTTATGTGATTTGAAATTCATGCAACCTAGAGGTGATAATAAGTATTTGGTGACTTTCATTGATAATAATGCAAATATCATTTATGTGATTTGAAATTCATGCAACTTAGAGGTGACAATAAGTATTTGGTGACTTTCATTGATAATAATGCAAATATCATTATGTGTACTCGCCGAAAAGAAAAGATGAGGAAGTTGAGAAACTTATCGAGTATAAACTGGAAGTCGAAAATCAAAAGGTTGAGAAGTGAGCGTAGAGGGGAATATATGAAACCGTTTGGTGCCTTTTGTGCAAGACGGAACTACTTACGAACTAACTCCACCATACTCATGACTTAGTATATTCGAGCTCATGAACATTTTTATCTCGCTAATTAAATGTTTGAGTGTTGGGAAATGATTAAATATTTGAAAGAAAAATTAAGAGCCTAGATACATTCTATATTCGACTGTCATTTACAAATAATACATATTACTAAATAGTAAGAGAATATATAGAATAAATTTGTATATATGGGAAAAATATAAATTTTATAGTCTGATTAGGAAATTTCAATGCGGTACAAATCATTAAGTTTTCATCAGTTACTAAACAAAGGCATGATTAAGTTAAAATAATAAATTAACTTTAATATTATTTTTTAAATAAAACATTTACTTAGTAATTTATGAATTTAATGATGTGTTTTTAAAGAAAAATTACAACCAAACCACTTTTGCTTTCAGATTGAAAACTGTCATGATATACGAACCTCCCTTAATATCTATCTTAATAAAAATTTAGATAGATAAAATTTAAGTATTTTTGTATAAAAAGTCAATTTTGTAGATTTGGACTAGATAATTCTAAAATTGTTGGGATGCCATTACCATTAACTTGCTTCATTAATTAGTGAGGTTAAAAATTAAAACAAATTTTGAGTTACAGAATCTAATGGATTTAATGAGTTTAGTTCATGGCGATGTGCATCTCTCATATATAAATTTGATGGGCAAATGCAAATAACAAATATTCTAAATCAACTTAAGTTCGAGGATATGATATAGATTGCAGAAACAAAGCTCAAAATTGTTTCACAAGAGTTCCCAGTTCATGCATCCACCAAAGAATGATCAAATTTGGTTCACCAACCCTTGCCAATCAGCCACAGCCAATCGAGGCATATCCCTACAAATATACCGCATTGGAGACACAAGCAAAGAATATTGCCAATTGCATTTTGTTCCGGCCCCTGCACATTCCCATGATTTAAGAGGCAATCTTGCTATGATAAAAATCACAGAGAGTTGTGAAATTAGCGAACCTTATAACCCTTTGGAGCAGCAGTGAAGACGCATACGCTGAAGTAACCGTTGGTCAGCCCCAAGAAGGACGTTAAAAAGATCATCCAGCCTTCATCTCCGTACTTGGCTGTGAAATAAAATGCTGGAATGAGCAGGAGGCGAGAACAGATCAGCGTAAACAGCAACTTTCGCGACTTGATGGACAGGAGTTTTACTAGGGGCACGTATCGACCAATGAGATCCCACAGGTTATAGGCTGCAATGAGAACAAGGCCATACCTGAAAATTATGAAATCAGCTACAAATGGAATTTGTGAGGTTAAGAGGATTCTTAGATACTACATTTGAACTGAATACAACTTACCATGAGCCGAGGCTGTGATGGCCTGTATCTTCAAACAGAAATCCGGGAAATATTGATAGAGTGAGGGTATTATTAAGAAATGTGTCGAATCCATAGTCTAAGTTTTTCATGAATAAATCGACAACACCCAAACGATTATCGCTCTCCGCACCCATCTCGTCCTGCACCATATCATGACAAAAAATCAGATAGTGAAAGTTTGGAAATTACAGATAATGTTAATTGCACCTCGTTTTCTGTTTCGACCCAAATACCAGCAGCTGCAAGATCAGCCACGACCGTCTTTGACCCTTCTAAGGATGCCTTCAAACGATAATGCTTCACTAATGGAAGCTTGGGGAACACAAACGCGTAGACAAGAACACAGATCAAGTTGAAAACAGCAGAGAGAGCGAAAAATGTCACTGCAGTATCAATATAAGACAATATTAATTCAGAACACCAACGAGTATAACTTCAGTCCATAAAGCATGTAGTGTTGATCAGTTCTTACAGGCGCCGTGGCCCATGCCAGTCTTTGAATCCTGAAATGCTGCTTTTGTGACTAGTCTTAAACCGGAAGTCAGGACCCCTGAGGCTGCCATACCGGCCAAAAATGACTGGAAAACATATGCTATTATTACAACTTCAGTTGGCTTACTACATGCAACCATTGTTGTTAGATAATCATGTGGAGAACATTGTTTGCAAAAAAAAAAAAAAAAACTTACTTGAGTGAACTCAGGTTGCATAAAGGAGAGCTCTCCTATCATCCCACCGGCAACATGCGCATCAGCGTACCCAATGGCTCCGCTCGATAAGCAGATCCCAATAAATTTCCCTGCCCCTCCTTTTCTAGCCGTAAAGATTTCCAACTAAACAAATAAATAAATGAAGCACAAGCAGGGACAAAGCTGAAAAGAATCTCAGGTTGGAAATTTTGGTCATAATACTTACGACTAAAACAAACACGGAAATCACAAAATAAATGACGTAGCCGGTGAGATTGCGCAGCCTGGTATTGATTCTGTACTCGAAGCACACCATAACAGCAAGAGTGACGAAAGCCAAAGGTGAGTAAACAAGGCTGAGAACTCTAGATGGATGATATTTCTGCCGAAAACAGAACATTGTTAATTCATCATTCCACATAAATCAACCTGAGTGATGAACACTCTCATCAAATTATGAATCACCGGGAATAATCTGGTGTAGTAATCTACGACATTGAGCATGCTGTTCCACGGAAAGAGACAACCATTGCCCAGAAGCCAACATATAACCATCAACAAATATTTTCCCTGCAAATCAATCGCCGGTAAAAGATGAAGCTGCACTCCATGCCATCAACAATCTGGCAAATGAAATAAGAGACTGTGAGACCTCGGGCTTGGGTGGTTCACAAGCTCCAATCCGCTCTGATTCAGGCATGGCTGCTCGCTGGCGAAACAAAGGTGAGAAGTTTGTGAAATGGGAGGAGGTGAGTGCCGGGTTAGAATCAACTAGAAGCTTCTTTGATTTTGCAATTTATAGGCTGCGCATGTCAGCAAGCGTTTCATTTGATACTATTTTCTGTGAATGAACCCAAGCCCGTTATTTTATTATTATAATTATATAAATATTTTCTCTTGTTATTTCAGGGTTACTTTTAAGTACAGAAAAATAAAAAAAATTCTTTTATATTTATAAAATAAATATAAATATTATATAAGTATAAAAGAACCGTACTTCTTTCTTCTAAGAGGAAGTGTTACTAAAGATATAGATAAACTTCAAACATGGAAAATATAAAAGGAAGAATTAAAGTGTTTGTAGAATTTCGAAAAAAGTGAACCAGACTACTTTGGTTTTGAAAATTGGACCGTTCTTGAAAACTCGCGCGCTTGTTACTCCCAATAAAATTGATAGCTGGCAACGATCCATTTACTTATGCGGTTGAAAAAAGAGTAGACATCAAACTATAACTTTTGATCTTATTCCACCTACAATAATTTCTACATCATAAGGAAAACTTTAATTAACATAAATGAATCTATGAATAAGGATCCATCATAATTCATGTTGTTCAATTCAAAAAATTTTGATTAAGAAAATTGAAGCATAAGTCATACATGTCGCTGTTCACGTGTCACATTTGCCAAAGGTAGTGAGGAGGGTGGTCCCATGCCCAAAATTGGCGACCTTTTCAGAGGTGATTTTTTTGGTTTTGCTATTACTCATTGAAACTTGACATTTACAATCAAGTCACTTTTGATGTAAATAAAACAAACTAAACCATTGGTCCACGTACTGTGTGTGTTGTTAAAAAGTTTGATTGATAAGTAAACTGATATTAACTACTTCAATTAAATAGCAACGTAAACGCCACCACATCCTCCCTCTCCCATTCCTACCCACCGGCATAAGGGAGAGAAGCCAAGCCTCAAGATTTCACCTGCAGACATCAAATGATCACCTTGACACCATAATTTATATGGTAGTACGTAACTTTACAAATATCTCCCCATAATTTATGATCACCTTCAGCTTCCTCATGTGTTATTCTACTTTCAAATTTTACAAGTCCATAACATATTTTAAAGGCAAATTAATTAGAGTAGTAATTAAGTTCAATCACGATGTTTTTATTAAATGTGTATGTATGGAGTGTGATTGTAATGTAATCAGATCCTCCATATTATATATACATTCAATTTGAATTTTTCTCCTTATCTATGAGAAAGAGAGATGTTGTAAAATGAGATTACAAACTGGTCTGTAATTCTTTATTTACCTAGATAATAGGTTTGCTGCTTTAGGTAGTGGTAACTCTGTTTTAGCCATTGATTTGTTATGTAATTGTGGCCGCATTGGAAGCTTATGAATATAAATGGTCGGCGGAAGAAAAATTAAGGAAAAAAGAGAGTCAAGCGGAAGCTTACAACCTCTTGGTGCTAAACCTGACAGATTCAGTTTTGCGTCAGGTAAGCACCTCTAAAACTTCCTTACACATGTGGCTTGCATTAGAGTCTTTGTATGCTAATAGGGTTGCACCTAATCTTGCGTACTTAAAGAGGATTAATGAAATAGTCCACATGGCTGATAATAATTACTGCAAGGTAGAGGGAATTGGAAACATTAACCTGAATTTCCCTGGAAAATAAAAGGCTCTGTTTGACTAATGTGAGATTAGTCCCTGACCTGAAAAGGAACTTGATTTCTCTTAGTACTCTTGATAATTTAGGATGTGTATATGTACTTGAACATGGACTGTTAAATGTTTACAGAAGAGACAACTTGATTTTTTCTGGTGTTAAACATCATGGATTGTATGTCTTGAATGGTAGTTGCAGTGCTGAATACTTGAATGTGGCTTCAGTAGGTGCTGGTAAGATATTATACCCGTTAAAATGGCATCTAAGACTTTGTCACTTAAGGGAGAAGAGTCTAACTGCCCTAAGTAACCAAAGCCTATTAGGTATTGCTGTCATAAATGATTTTGCCCTTCTGTGAAACACGTATTTTGTCTAAGCAACATAGATTGAGATTTCCTGTTGGTGTACATCGCACTCAGTCCATTCTAGAATACATACATGCTTATTTATGGGGTTCAGAGAGCCATGAGACACATGGGGGAAACAATTATTTCCTTAACCTAGTAGATGATTATTCGAGGAATGTTTGGAACTTTTTGCTTAGAACTAAAGATGAAACCCTATTTAGATTTAAAGAGTGGTCGGTTTTAGTGTAAAATCAAACCAACAAAAGAGTTAAAACATTTAGGACAGACAACGGTCTTGAGTTCTATAATGCTGACTTTGATTAATTATGCAAAGATCATGCCATAGTTAGGCATAAAACAATGAAGAATACTCCCCAACAGAATAAAGTAGCAGAGAAAATGAATAGACACCCACTAGAAAAGGTTAGAGCTTTGCTAATTACATCAGGTGTGCACAAGGACTTTTGGGGTGAGGCCCTTGCCACTACCACCCATGTAGCTAATAGGAGTCCCTTTACGGTTTTAGACTTTAAGTGTCTCGTAGAAATATGGACAAACATGAAACCTAGTTAGACTACCTCAGAACTTTTGGGCGTGCCGCCTATGTACACAATAGGGAAGGGAAGCTTGACCCTAGGTTCTTAAAATATATTTTTTAAGGTATCAGCCCGGAACAAAAGGGTTTAGATTGTGGGAGTTCATTTCTAGGGGTATTAAGATTATTATCAATATAGATATGATATTTGATGAGTGTTCTTTCCCATATAAGAATAGAGACAGTCCTGACCCTAGTGAATGTGTTTCCCCATCACTTCACGAAGTCCAAGTCGAGATGGAGCTTCGTAAAACAGACCTTGCTCAACCTCAGGGTATGTAAAGTAATCAGGTAGCCCCCCTCCCTGAAGATATTGAGGTTCAGGGGAACCCAGGGTCCGGAGAGGTGACCTCTGATCGGCAGAGATGCCTGATCAGGAGGAACATCTCGTTGTTGCTGCTCCAGAGGCTCAGCAGAATTACCAGTTGGCTCGGGACACCGACTAGATTTTCTGAGGCTGACTTAGTGTTATATGCATTGTATTCTGATCATGATGTGATTGATTGTCAACCTGAAATTTTTTTGAGTAGAATTAGGAGTAAAATGGGAAACAATGGCAGATTACAATGAATGAGGAAATGGAGTCCCTTTGGATTAATAATACCAGGATTTTTGTAGATAAACCAGAAAATCACAAACTTGTTGAGTGTAAGTGGCTCTATAAGATTAAGATAGTATGAACATAGAGGAACCGTCTAGGTTTAAGGCTAGGTTAATGGAAAAGGGCTACACTTAGCGGGAGGGAATTGATTTCACAAAAATCTTCTCTCCGGTCGAGAAATTTAAAACAATTAGAATCATGTTTTTACTGGCTGCTAGGTCCTTGGAAGTTGAACAATTAGATGTAAAAACAGCATTTTTACATGGGGCCTAGGGGAGAAAATATATATGTGCCAGCCTGAAGGTTTTGTTGATAAAAAGAGTCCAAATAAGGTTTGCCTGCTCAAGAAAATCTTTATATTGATTAAAACAAAGCCCTATGCAATGGTATAAGAAGTTTGACTCATTTGTATATGTGGTAAGGATTTATTAGAAGCAGTTTTGATAGCTGCTTGTATTTTTCTAACTTGAATGATCTCTCTGTTTTTCTGCTGATATATGTGGATGATATTATGTTGATTAGTAGCTCATTGAATAAGATAAATGATTTGAAGAGTAAGCTGAGTTCTGTGTTTGATATGAAAGACTTAAGAAAGGCTAAGAAAATATTAGGAATGATTATTGAGAGGAACAGACCTGGAAATTGGTTAAAACTTCACCAAAGACCTTACTTAGAGAAGTTGGTCTTGAAGTTTGGTAACCTGAATTGCATGAAGACCTCTTTTCCTCTAGCTCCTCACTTTTCCTTAAGTAAGGAGCAGTGTCCTACCACTAGGATAGATATTATTGCTATGGAAAAATTCCCTTATGCAAATGTGGTTGGTTCAGTGATGTATGCTATGATAAGTACTCGTCCTGACATGGCTTTCGTTATTTCTTTGTTGAGTCGGTTCATGTCTAAACCTGGTTTGGAACATTGAAATGCTCTTAAAGGTGTCGTGTCTTATATAAGCAGTACTTTGAATGTTTGATTGTGTTATGCTGACTCGTCTGATGAATTAAAGTTAGTAGGATTTGTAGATGCTGATTTTGCTGAAGATAAAGACTCCAGAAAATCACCCACTGGATTATGTTTACTCTAGACGGGGAATTCTCTATCCTAGATATCTAACTTACAGTCAATAATAGCGCTTTCTACAACTGAGTCTGAATATGTTGTTATTACTGATGCTTTAAAGGAAACCGTGTGGCTTAACAATTTGTTAATGGAAATTGGTGGGCTTGAGTTGGTGCCTGAAATTTATTTTGACAGTCAATCTGCTATTTATTTGAGTAAAAGTTCTATTTACCATGAGCGTTCTAAACATATTGATGTTAAATATAATTTTGTTAGGGAGTTGATTGCTGAAAACTTCGTCAAGCTGTTTAAAATAAATACAGTTGAAAACCCTACTGATATGAGTACTAAAGTGGTGTCAAATGCTAAGTTCCAATTGTGTTTGGACTTGTTGCATATTGGTTGATTGTTATGCAGGTACTTGAGCTTTAACAGCCTGGCAGACAGTTCTCTATGTGTAGCAAGTTAGAACCTTTGCAATCTCTTTTAAGGTGGAGAATTTGTTATAAAATGAGATTGCAAAATAGTCTGTAATTCTTTATTTAGCTAGATAACAGGTTTGCTGCTTTAGGTAGTGTTGAGTCTGTTTTAGCCGTTGATTTATGATGTAATTGATGGCTGAGATTGACTGCTCTGGATGAGCTGAGCGTTGCGTTTTGTGGCAAGTATTTAAGGCGTAGGTCTCTGACAAGCGTATTTTTAACCATTTATAGTTGTCAGATATAAGTTTCAGGGGTCAAATTGTAGTCAAACATAATTTATAGACCTTGGTAAGCCAAGGGTGGATCCTAGGAACAGGCGCGTGTATATGCTAGCTAGCAATCAATGTGTTCAGCTACTCCTAATAGAAATTCTGAGTTCGTTCTAATTATCCTAATTGTTCTAATTAATATAGCTAACGGTTGATTTGATATGAGAAAGTAATTCCCAGATCGAACTTCACTCATCCTCGCAACACAATTCATGCAATCAGTCACACCATATAGTCATGCAAAATAGATTTGGAAATAACCCAAATTGACATCAGGTGAGCCTCCCATTCACGGATCGTCACCTGAATTAATCTACACTATTGGACGCCGCCCAATCTCGGATTATCAACAGTTTCAATTTAATAAGTCTAGGGTTTCCAGACAAAAGATGTCAACTTTCCTATCGATTCATATACTAACAATATAGCTACCATGTTTTAATATCAACTCTACTCAATCCGGTTAATTACCTCAGACCCAATCATCATTTTGGATCTTAACCTAATTTCGTTCTAACATGCAGTCATCACAATCAACGATCAACAATGATAAAACGGTAGAATTAAGCATAATAGAATTGAAAAACATAAACTTGCATTAGGCTAAACTGATGTTCGTACAAATCACATGTAATCAGGTTACAAGCATGGGATCCGTAAGATCCCAGGTGATTACTACTAACACAAGAATGAAGAGAATATAGAACGAAGAACCTTTGACGATGATCTTCAATCCAAGCTTGTCTCTTCTCTCCTACTCTCATTCTCCAAATCGTCCAACCCTAGCCAATGAGTTCTCAATTTGTATTTATACTCAAAATCAATTGGACTGATTTTTTGAATTAAGCTTCGGGCCGATTTGCTGTCAAACCGGCGGTTCAGTGTCCAAACCGCCGGTTCAATTGGTAAACCGCCGGTTCTACATTAAATCAGCCTGTCTCAGAGAATCATGAAATTTTGCCTTTGGGGCCGGTTCAACACCAAACCGCCGGTTTGACCAGTAAACCGGTGATTTGACTAGTGAACCGGCGGTTCTTACTTGAACCGGGCTACTATTCACTCAACATTGTAAATCTGACTCTTCTTGCGTTTTTGACCATCTAAACCCTCGAATTATGTCTTGTAGTAAACGATAATGTTGTAACCCTTTGAGTTAGCTTTCCAACAAGATATAGCACGCCTCAATCGGATAAGAATCATTTTCTAAGTAAGCCTTTGATGGCGAATAGGTCAATCTGCCCAGATTTGGTCTGTGTTCGTTTGAATCTTTGTGTTTTGCCTTATTTTGCTCCAAAAGGACTACAAAACCTCGATATAACATAATTTGGCTTGAAAGGAGATTAGAGTGGTAAAAACACGATGAAAAGTTTGGGAGAGGAGCGAAATTCATCATCGAATGAAGCAAATAATCGATAAGAAATTAACCGATCAGTCTCCTCGAGTCTACATAAACACTGCAAGCTTAACTAAGAACCAAGAGAAAGAAAAGAGGGCCGCGAGATTTAGGTCAAAGCTCCAGAGAAGTCATCAAATCCTTGGCAGTGTGGTCGAAACTCCAGCAGCCTATGGTAGAGTTGTGGAGCTGTAAGGTCGAGTGATTGAAGCCGGCTGGGTCCTCAGTGTGTCCCAAGTAAGTCAGTAATCATTTGTTGTTTTTTGCTTGGTTGGTTAGGAGTTAGGGCAGGAGGTATCCAATTTGTTCTAGACTGTTATTCTCTGATTTTGTAATAGAGGATTAGGCGTTGTATAAACTTGTTGTCTATAGTGAATTTGAGCAAGGACTGTGGTCAACGTGGATGTAGCCTTGCTGTCAATGTAAACCGCTGTAAAATTGGTGTTCTTGTTGTTTTCAGTTCCTCTTTGCATTATTGTTAGTGCTGAGTAGCTTGAGGTAGAGGTTAAGGGTCTATTCTTTAGAGCTGAACTGATATTTAACTTAATTTAACTGAATTTAACTTCACTTAAGTACTTAAGTTAAATACTATAACTTTGTGGTAGTTTAGTTTTGGTATTTTGGGGTGGTGGTGGTACTGTGGTGGTGTGATGGTGTAGTGGTGAAGTAGTGGTGGTGGTCAGAGGCGGTTCTCGGTGCTTCATTTGACTGTATATGTTGGCCAAATCACTTCCCTTTCAATTTGACTCGCCCGAATCACTTGTCAAAGCTTGCACGAAAGTGATGTGCATAAGCTTGGGCAAATCATTTGATTCGGGCAAGCTTCAAAGTGATTCGGGCGAGTCAAATGTGCTTGGGCCGATCATTTTGAAGCAAATTCTTTGACCTCCTTTTATGAATTTCTACTATTGTTTAACAATGCTTCATAAGTTATTTTAATGTCGTTCTTATTGAAATTTATTTTATTGTGTTTGTTTGTGGACTAGGTAATACAAATATGGATAAATTTGTAGTGCGCCGTAAGAGAGGGTTAGAATCTAGTGTTGAACCTCCTTTAGATAATCATGTTGAATGCGAAATTGTTGCGAATGTTCCTCTTCAAATTGAAAATTTTATTGATGAAGAGGTTGGTGCTTCGGGTAAAAAAGAGTCCGAACAAAGAATGATAGTGATGATTTTATTATCATGAGTGATCCGGCACTAAGGTTACCGATCAATCAATACGATCATTTAGTAAGAGACAACGTTCGAAGGGCTTATGTAGTTCAAAGTCCGTGCCAACCACATTCACATAATTTTCCAAAAAAGAACTTGGGAAATACGTTTAGGTGCTTTCGAAGTGAGTGGTTTATGAAATGGGAATGGTTGGAGTATAGCGTGTCTAAAGATGGAGCATTTTACTTTTTGTGTTATCTCTTTAGTGGAGATAGCTGAAATGATGTATTTGTAAAGAAAGAATTTCGAAATTGGAAAAAAGCTACCGTCAAATTTAAAGATCATGTTGGCGATATGTGTATTGCACACAATAATGCCAAGACATTATTGTTCACTTTCAAGGATCAAAGACATAGTTTGGTGAGAAAGATATCTTCCGGAAGTCGAGCTTTGGAAGTTGCATACCGTACTCGTTTGACCGCGGTTGTTGATGTTGTTCGATTGCTTATTCAACAAGGATTAGCTTTTAGAGGTCACGATGAAATGGAAGGTTCACTCAGTACAGGAAACGTTTAGAAATTCTAAATTGGTATAGTTCAAGAAATGATGAAGTTGGAAAAGTGATGAATGAGAATGCGCTGGGAAATAATAAACGTATTTGTCATTCGATTCAAAAGGATATTGCAAGAACATGTGAATATTTGACAACAAAAGCCATTATTAGTGATATTGGAAATAAATTCTTTTCTTTATTGGTTGATGAGGCACGTGATTGCTCGATCAAAGAGCAAATGGCTATAGTCTTGCGATATGTCAACGATGATGGAATTGTGATGGAGCGCTTCATTGCTCGTTCATGTTGTCGATACTACATCACAAGCTTTAAAAAACAGGAATCGATGAAATATTTTATAAGAATGGATTGTCTCTTTCTATACTAAGAGGTCAAGGATATGATGGAGCTTCTAATATCGAGGTGAGCTTAATGGATTGAAGACACTTATCTTGAATGAAAATCCAAGTACAAGGTACATTCATTGTTTTGCACATCAACTCCAATTAGTTGTTGTGGCCATTGCTCAAAGTAAGGAAATTGTGAGTGATTTTTTTGAAGACTTATCTATGGTCATAAATATGGTTGGTGCTTCGTGCAAAAAAAAGGATGAATTTCAACAAAAATAACATGAACACTGGTGGAGATGTTAGCCGACAAAAAAAACATAAATATGGAGTTTAGGGAAAATGGATGGAAAGATCTTTTACAATCCGTGAATGACATTTGTGTCAAATATCATATTAAATATCATATTGACATTCTCAATATGGAAGATAAAGTCAAAAGTCGCTTTCGCTCTACAAAAAATGACTCCCACTTTCGAATCGATATATATTATCAGGTATTTTTTTAACATTCTACTTTTTGTGTTGAAGTATTTTTTATAATCGTACGTTAATATTATAAAATATATTTTATAGGTGACTAATCAGATTAGTCAAGAGATGGAGAATCGCTTTTGTGAGTCAAACACAGAATTACTCACTTGTATCGGATGTCTTGATCCTAAGAACTCATTCTCCAACTTCAAAGCATCAAACATAATTCAACTTGCGGAGCTTTATCCACAAGAGTTCTCCAAGTGTGCTTTGATGGAGTTGGAAGAAGAACTTAAATGTTGGATTTATGAGATGAGAGAAAATGATACATTTTTAAAGATACAAGACATTAAAGATGTGGCCATAAAGATGGTTGAGGTTGGTTATCATACTGCATTTCCCTTGGTATATCGCATTATTGAGTTGATTTTGGTGTTACCGATTGCGACAACTACAGTTGAAAGAGCTTTTTCTGCAATGAAGATTGTTAAGACGAATTTGCGTAACAAAATTGGAGATGACTTTCTCAATGATTGTTTGGTGTGTTACATTGAGAGGGATGTGTTTAAGAGCATCGACAATGAAGTTATAATGCGCTATTTTCAGGACATGAAGACTCGCAAACAAATTCTATCTTCTTTACCGCCTTCGGCGGCAAAGTGACATAGTGGTTATTTAGCTATAGCATCTTTTTGATGACTACTTAAATTGAATATTTACGTTTCATTGTCATTTTATATGAAGTAAAATGATTCAAACTCTCAATGCCTTTTTGTAAAAGATATATACTACTGTATGCAATTTTTCCCCCCTTGTTGATCGGCCGGATCCGCCACTGGCGGTGATGGTTTGAGTGATGGTGTTGTAGTGGTGGTAGTGGTGGTGTGGCGTGGTGGTATAATAGTGCTATGTTAGGATGGTGGTGTTGTGGTGGTGTAGTAGTGTGGTGGTGGTGTGGTGATGTAGTAGTGTTATGATTGGGGTGGTGGTGTTCTGGTGGTGTAGTAGTGTGGTGTGGTAGTGTGATAGTGTTATGGTTGGGGTGGTGGTGTTGTGGTATAGTAGTATGGTGTGGTGGTGTAGTAGTGTTATGGTTGGAGTGGTTGGTTGTGGTGGTGTAATAGTGTGGTGGTGGTGTGGTGATGTAGTAGTGTTATGGTTGGGGTGGTGGTGTAGTAGTGTGGTGTTGTGGTGTGGTAGTGTTATGTTGGGGTGGTGGTGGTGTGGTAGTGTGGTGGTGGTGTGGTGATGTAGTAGTGTTATGGTTGAGATGGTGGTGTAGTAGTGTAGTGGTGGTGTGGTGATGTAGTATTGTTATGGTTGGGGTGGCGGTGTTGTGGTGGTGTAGTAGTGTTATGGTTGGGGTGGTTGTGTTGTGGGGTGGTGTAATAATGTGGTGGTGGTGTGGTGATGTAGTAGTGTTATGGTGGGGGTGGTGGTGTAGTAGTGTTTTGTTGGGGTGGTGCTGTTGTGGTGGTGTGGTAGTGTGGTGGTGGTGTGGTGATGTAGTAGTGTTATGGTTGAGGTGGTGGTGTTGTGGTGGTGTAGTAGTGTAGTGGTGGTGTGGTGATGTAGTATTGTTATGGTTGAGGTGGTGGTGTTGTGGTGTTGTAGTAGTGTGGTGTGGTTGTGTAGTAGTGTTATGGTTGCGGTGGTGGTGTTATGGTGGTCTAGTAGTGTTATGGTTGGGGTGGTTGTGTTGTGGTGTAGTAGTGTTATGGTTGGGGTGATGGTGTAATAGTGTTATGGTTGGGGTGGTGGTGTAGTAGTGTTATGTTGGGGTGGTGGTGTTGTGATGGTGTAGTAGTGTGGTGGTGGTGTGGTGATGTAGTAGTGTTATGGTTGGGATTGTGGTGTAGTAGTGTGGTGTGTTGGTGTAGTAGTGTTATGTTGGGGTGATAGTGTTGTGGTGGTGTAATAGTGTGGTGGTGGTATAGTGATACAATAGTGTTATGGTTGAGGTGGTGGTGTTGTGGTGGTGGCGGTAGTGATGTGTGGATGAAAGAGATGTTGAATAGTATTGGTGGTGGTGATGAATAGTGGTAGTACTTAATTTAACTTAACTGAATTTTGCTGAACTTAATTTAATTTAATTGAACATAATTTAATTTAAGTACTAAAATTTTAAATTATAAAGAACAGCCTAAGACTGATTCTTGGTAAGAGAAAATATATTAGGTAAGTGAGTGAACGATAAAGAACTACTGCAAGAGAAAATGAAAGCCTTTTTAGAACTGTAGTAACATAACTTATATTAGGTAAGTGAGCGAACGGTAAAGAACTACTACAAGAGAAAATGAAAGCCTTTTGAGAACTTGTAGTAACATAACTTATAAATTTGTTTTTGCTTCGGTCAGACCAAACTCTAATAACAAAAATATTACTTGTGGTTAATAACAAGCTTGTTCGGCAAGATGGTTTTTACTAGAGATGACTGACCTTACCCTTGTGTGTACGCATCACATTTCACACAACATGTTCAAAATGAACATATGTCTCAAAACCACCCCATGCAGCCAAAAACTAGAATCAATATTTTCTACTGACTTCAAATTTTGTCTTTATATGCCAACTTTTCATTTATATATGAGCAACGAGTTTCCTCAATTTATTCATACACTATCTCACAAACCCTCTTCTTTTGCATACGTTGATCGCGTCAAATGGGTAGTTTGGATCAAAAATCATCCCGAGTCCAAATCCAGGGAGAATTCAAACCCCTGGATGTGGAAGAATTCCGCAAACAAGCTCACCAGATGGTTGATTTCATAGCTGAATACTATAGCAACATTGAATCCTACCCGGTTTTGAGCCGCGTCCAGCCCGGATACCTTCGGGCTCAGCTACCCGAATCCGCTCCCAACGCACCAGAGTCGATGAAACACATCATGGACGATGTCAAGACTCACATAATGCCAGGCATGACCCACTGGCTGAGTCCCAACTTCTTTGCTTACTTTCCCGCCACTGTCAGCTCGGCAGCATTTGTTGGGGAGATGCTATGCACGGCGTTCAACTCGGTTGGATTCAACTGGGTTGCATCCCCAGCCTCCACCGAGCTTGAAATGGTCGTCATGGACTGGCTGGCTCGCATGCTCAAGCTCCCGGAATCATTCATGTTCGCTGGCTCGGGAGGTGGCGTGATCCAAAACACCACGAGTGAATCGATTCTCGTCACGTTAATTGCAGCAAGAGATAGATGTCTGAGCGTGAACGGGCCGGAGAGCTTGTCTAAACTGGTCGTTTATGGGTCGGACCAGACACATTCAACTTTCAACAAGGCTTGTAAAATTATTGGTTTGAATAATGTTCGAACCATTCCAACAACAAGACAGTCCGGGTTTGCATTATCAGCCGTGGATCTCAAGAAAACAATGAAGGCGGACGTGGCGGCTGGGCTGATTCCTCTCTACCTGTGTGCCACTGCTGGGACCACATCCACCACGGCCGTGGATCCGGTGTTAGAACTAACCACGGTAGCTGAGAAGTATGGAGTTTGGGTCCATTTGGATGCGGCTTATGGCGGAAGTGCATGCATATGTCCCGAATTCAGAAACTATTTGGAAGGAGTCGAGCGGGTCGACTCGTTAAGTTTCAGTCCTCACAAATGGCTGCTGAGTTACCTTGATTGCTGTTGCTTGTGGGTCAAGCAACCAGTCTTGCTAACCAAGGCACTGAGTACGAACCCTGAATATTTGAAGAACCAACAAAGCGAGTTAAACAGTGTAGTAGACTACAAAGACTGGCAAGTGGGTACGGGTCGAAAGTTCAAATCAATCCGTCTGTGGCTGGTTCTGCGCAACTATGGGGTGGCCAATCTCCAAAGTCACATCCGGTCAGACGTGAGGATGGCCAAAATGTTCGAGGCATTGGTGCTGTCTGATCCTAGATTTGAGATAGTGGCTCCTAGGCGGTTCGCGTTAGTATGTTTCAGGCTGAACCCGACAGGCTTTGGATGCATTGAATTCTTGAACAGGAAGTTGTTGGATTGGGTCAACTCGACAGGCAGGATGTACATGACCCACACGATAGCGGGAGGAGTGTACATGCTGAGGTTCGCAGTTGGTGCAACTCTAACCGAGGATCGCCACATCATTGCAGCTTGGAATCTAATCAAAGAAGGAGCTGACGCTTTGCTCATCAATGGAAGCAAGAATGGAGTACCGTGAGGTGAGAAGAGATGTGACAGAGACAGAGTGGTTGGGGAGCTTTGTGGTTATGGATTTTCATCAAAGTTTATATACGCGTGCAGGTCGAGCAAGCTTACGTCATTAAATTTTACTACTACTACTGCTGCTACTACTACTGTATAAAGCAATAATAGTAAACTGTGTAAATTTGTAGAAATAAGTGACACGCGGAATATGTGTTGTATTGGGTGTGAAAGAAGGCAGCGTCAGATGTGTTGGTGAAAGTTGTGAATTGTGTCTCACCTGTTCGATATTATTTCTATATGTAAGTTTTCATGTTGCAACAAAATTTGAAGTTTGGCGTTACATTTGCTCACACAATAATGTCGAGGTTGGTAAGCAAGTTAGGTGTAGGAAAGAAATCATAAATGATGAATGGCATTGCTTAACCTTCTAATTTGGCACGCTGCTAATGGGAAATCAAGTCAGCATTTGAACTTTGAAGCAATATTGATCATGGGTCACACTCACTCATGACTGGGACCGTTTATATGATTGATGCCAATGTATAAGATAAAATACAAATAAGATTATAAAAAATCAACAAATTAGTCCGTACAAGTTAATTCCGCAGCGGAGGAGAAGATGAGGAAATATTTTGATGCACATGTCCTAAACAATTTCAACCCTTTGATATCGCTAATTCCTGAATTTTCAGTACTTTAAAATGTCAGAAACAAGTTCGACAACTTGGGCTAAGTGGACCGGCCCGAAAGACAACAAAACGCAGTAGAACACGCGCGAAAAGACAGCAAGTGATAAAACCAACACATGATCGCACCGTATTGTTGAGTTAATTTATTATATCAACCGCCACCTTCCAAACCCGAATCGCTGCAGTTATTAAGAACCACCACGCTCTGCTTTCTCGATCAAAAAGCGCATAAGGCAGGCCATCCCACGAATCTCTCCATCAATGAAAGTCCACCATGCTAAAGAGAACGTCGTCGTTGACCGGAGTAACAGCTTTAGTCGCTTCCTCTGTTTCAAGCCGCTGGACCCTCTGAAAACCGAAAACGTCTTCTTTTACCTGCCGGCGAATCGCCAAAGTGATTCAGAAATGGATACGTTTTTCCCAGACAAGGAAAGCAAGATCAGTTCTCGTGATGAGAACGTGTCGAAAAGACGAAGGTTTATTCGCGCTGTTAGGGCGGTTCTGTTTCACATCAAATTGGTGAGAATTCGTATTCTTTCTCCTCTCAACTCCTCCGTTTATATGGGAAATAATTTAATGGGCTTTGGATTTTTGATTTGTTTCTCAGAGAAGCAGAAATCGAGAGAGCAGAATCGGAAGGGATTTCAGGAGTTGCAGTTTTCGGTTCAGAAAACGCAACCACGATTTTGATTCGGCGAAATCCGCATCCATGCGCTCGACGTCATCATCCATGATATCATCGTCGTCATCCTCGCGCTCATCGTTTCAGACGTCAGAACCGAGCACATCCTTATCATCGTCGTCAAACCCGAACCCTAGCAGCCTCAAAGAACATGGCAGCCTAGAAAAACAGGCTAGTCTCAGAAAACAGAGCTCTGGTTCAATCATCATCGGATTTTCGCTGATTCTGATTAGTCTGGCGTTAACAATTTTCTGGGGAAGGCTCTTGGCAATCGCGTTCAATGCAATTTGGCTGGCCTCTATTCCTCAAAGTTGGGTTTTGAGGTGGTCTCGGGTGGGCCCAGGGAGTGAGGATGCGGATAAGATTGAGTCAGTCAGGGAGCAGAGGAGGAGGAGGGTGATAATGGAGGGATTGTTGGACAGAAGGCATTACCACCAGCATAATCATCATCGGCAAAAGTTGTAGGAAGAAACAGGTTGATTGCACTGGGCATTGTGCAGAGAGATTATTACGATGAATGTCTGAAAGGGACTCTTCAGACAACAAACCGGAGCGTGTCAGTATCTACTTCATTACGCGTTCAATGTTTGAAGTTGGGTTGATGATGTATTTATAGCATTTATGAAGAGAGAGAGAAAAGAAGAAAAAGAAGAAGAAGAAGAAGTTTCATTTGAAGTTGCTTCTACACCAAGGAACAACAATTGTAAGAAAACTATGATCCTGCAACAGGATCGAGGATGTAAGAGCAACTGTTATGGAGTGCCGATTGTAAATCTTGGGACCGAAACTATGGAGCTTTACTATTTTGCACTTCCATTGCTGCAAATGTAGAATATAATAAACCTTTTTAAATACCCATTTCTAATTAAATACCCAGCAGATATCAAAATCTTTAATTAAAATATAAAGTTATCTGATTTTTTCAATTCAAATATTAGTTTTAGTTCATATACGGCGGACTATAGCATCTTTCAAGTATTAAAATGAAAGATTAAGTTTTTGAAATATTAGGAAACTCATATTAACAAGAGTGTATTGATATAACAAAAGATAAAATATTATTTCCAGATTATAAGAGAGCAAAAACGAAATTGGGCTTACAACACCTACACAGGAGAGTAATCGAACCAGGATAAGAACTGAAATTCAATCCCAATAACAAGATCTTATAATTCCATATTTATATTTTTCTAATTATTAATTTTCACGCATCGGTATACTTTACAAGTTGATCCTCCATTCATCAGTATATTGTCGATATTCATTAGGTATATCATGCTTTTCAACCGGTTCATCAATACATTGTAAATCCTTACTTAAAATTCATCATGTGCTTTTATTGTTCTTCAATTCGTAATTCTTATTTTAAGAAGTGGTATTTACCTGAACCTCACCCTAATTACATGTATTACATCTATTAGTCAATACATATTATGCTTTTGTAGGTATTCAACAATACGGGTGTGCGAATATCGAAATATTTATATACATATTAAAGATAAATAAATCGTTCCACGATTTGCTTAAAGGGTGATTGATATTCCTTCGCTGCTGGAATTCTGTCAACCACAATACAATAGCTCTGGGGCTATCCTTCGTGCACTAAGAACTAGCTCCGCAAACTTAGTGTGTCTTCCATTTGTTAAGATTATGATATTTTTGAGAAAACAAGCACAAGAAGTTGCTACAACGTTCGGTAGATAGAAGCTGAAGCAAGTTTCTGAAGCTGACAAAAAGACCGTAAGAAGTTGTTACAACACTCTTACCGTTTTAGAAGTACGAGCAAGTTTGGAAGTTGGCAACCGAACACAAGAAGTTGCTACAACATCCTGTGAAGATGCAAAGCTTGATCAACTTAGCTGATCAACATGGAGCAGACGGAGAGCGATTGAAGGGTTGCTGCCGGCGTCGCAACAACTCAGGGAGTCCCCAGTGAATCATATTTGATCAGAAGTCTTCATCAAGCGATCAGAATAGATTGAAAGAAGATAAGTTTCTAAATTCATTGAGTATATCATGCTTTTCAACCAGTTCATCAATATACTCACAAAATTCTTTGATTTTATCTCTAAAAATTCATCAAAGTGCTTTTATTGTTCATCATGTCCTAATTTTATTTTAAGAAGTGGTTCTTAGCCGAACATGACCCTAATTACATATATTATATCTATTAGTCAATACACTTTATGATGTTATTTCATACAAATTCCTTATACTTATTTTCTGTTGCAAAGTTTTGTGACTTAGGGTATGTTCTTTATTACTGAAAAAGTTACTGATATTTTTTATTTTATTTATATTTACTGATATGTACTTATATTTATTAATATTTACTTATATTTACTGATATGTAATTATAAGTCAAAAAAGCTCAATTTATCTTTTGAACAACTAAACTTCATTATTTATTTATTTTATAAACACAAGAAAATAAATTGAATTAAAAACTACAAGTGGAGAGACAGAAGACTGCATAAATGAGTTTGTGCTTTTTCTCTCAAAGCGGACCGCGTTATCCTTATCCTCGAATCCCAGTGGACTCTTCGAAGACGAACAGTTAGAAATTTTTTGATCTGGGGCTACCTCCCGGGGGTTGATTGTTCAGTCATTTTGTGGTGGGATGTTTATGATTGTTGTTTAGGGTTTCCTTATGTGTCATGGACGAAGCTTACATTTTGATGTCAATTGACGTTGTTGTTTTTTTTTTTCATGCTTTTCCATGTGCTGTTCATTGATTTTGCCGATTGATGTTTGTATTATTGGATGTTAATGGACTCTCGTGTTTGCTGTCCTTTGAAGTTTTTTGTTTACTGTCGAAAATATTTTTGGATACTAATTTTAAACATTTGGATAGTTATGTGGTCTTCTGAAGAGAGTAAAAAACTGATGCAAATTCTAGTTGAAATGAAGAGTGCTGGGAACAATAGTACTATTGGTTGGAAACTTGTTGAGAGTAGATACAATTCCCAAGCCACCGTTAAGAAAAAGTTGAAGCAAATGTTAAATCATTCTAATAGTTGTAAGCATAAGTGGACAACATGAAATTAAATGAAATTTGCAATGTGTTACTGTTGACGAAGAACCACGGTTTGCTTCAGCCACTCTTCCGCTAAGTTGTTAACGATTTGGCCAAATCTAAATAACACAAACAAATTTGTTGACCCACTTCGGCAACAACCTACATATGGGAAGGATTACCTCGGTCCTCAAGATTTCACTATCTCAGTTAGAGTTCAATGGTTTTCAACAACTCAGTCACCGCTAGTTTCACCACTACTCCTAACCCAGTCGAAATCTCCGCTCAATCTATCAATACAGACTAGCCTTCACTACCAACACACTCCAGTAATAGATAGCTAACGACCTGATCACACAAATTCAGCTTATTCTATTACAATGTTGTTGGATCGTAGGTTAGTTTAAGTTTAACTTGGGTTCACTGTGGGTGTCCCCAAGTGCAGTTTGCACAGCGGATAAGTAATATAAAGCAGAAAAGCAAAGTAAGGGACTCGTACACAGAGATTTATAGTGGAAACTCTAGTACAACTGTACTTAGAGAAAAATCACTACCTTTCAGCTTTCACTGGAAGGATTTTGAGAAGCAGTCTTTTATTGCAGTGTACCGAACTTTTCACAAAAGACTAGACAAGTTGAATAGCACCCGAATCTCCAATTCGCCTAGATCCACCTTCTATCTTTTCGAGAATCAACCGGACTGCTCTTGCGGACGCTTCCCCTTTGCGTTTATGCAACAGCTCACTGAACTGGTCTATCGGACCCTTCCTCAGACGCAGCGACGTGCAACAGCTCGTAAAACCGCAGATCGACCTCACCAAAAATTCTGAACTCTCAACTGTAGACCGATGTCTTGATTTGAGACTTTGAAGCTCTATTTATATTGCTAGGATTTCTAACTTGAGTTTAAATCTTTTGCTTCCTAATCAAGAAAACCAAAGAGATAATAATAAGAAAAAGATAATAGATATTTCTAAGTATGTGAATTAAGATTATGAAATATCTACAACAGAATCCTAACAATATTTCGAATATTCTTTTATTTCTAAATCACAAAAGATATGCATCTATTATAAATTTCAAATGTAGGATCCAAGGATATGCAAAATCTAAAAGGTTTAGAAATCTAACAATCATAGATATGCATAATCTAAAAGATAATGAAATCTAATAATCATAAATATGCAAGAATATTCTACTTATGTTTGTTCCATCAAAACTGCTGAGGACATGTTCCCACATGTCCCAACAATTTCCCCCTTTTTGATGGTGACAAACATCCTTCCCTAAGATAGGTAACCAGTACCATAGTTCTAAGGAAATCTGAACAGTTTTAACGTACTTCATCGTGACATTGGACTCGTTCCCCCTTAGATGACTACGCAAGTGACCTGCGAACGGGTTCCCCCTCAATTTATGCTTCCGGTCTTACCTTCCCCCTTTTGGCATCATCAAAAAGAAAACAGTGAAGTATTAAAGCTATAGAGAGCACGAAAGACAGTTTAAAGCAGTATGTCTCAGCTAACATTTAAAGCTGAATGCAGTGACAATGGACAAGTACACAGTTTGAAAGAGTAAGCACACAATGAACCAGGCCAAAAGAAAATATGACGAAAAACGGGAAAAGATGTGCGAGGAGATCAAAGAGGGCCTGAACCATGATGAGTCTAAGGAGCTGGGGGAGCACTGAAGGATTTAGACTGAGAGACGAGGATCTCAAGGAGGCCACGGATATCAGCTAGGACCATGTGAGTTTGTGCTTGGCGATCTTCCAACTGTTGGAGTCGGTCCTCAGTCAGTTGCTGGCCTTCGGCTAGCTTACGGAGCCCGTCCTCAACTAGAGTGCGCATGTCCGAGGACCTGTCCATAGCTGGAACCCTGGAAGACAGGGAGGGCAGCTCCCTGATCCATTCTTGGCCAGGAATGAAGCTGAACCCCATTTTGCGAATGGTTGCTTCGTCCAGTGCCCGGCACCATTTGGTCTCCCTGCCCATCGGCTTGTAGCAACCATGGGAGAGCATTATCCTTTTGACGATGGAGGGAAAGCCTAGTGCATGAGTGCCCTGCTCCCGGATATGCTCCATATGGGCCATGATAATCATTGGGAGATTGATCTTTTCTCTTAGAAGCATTTTGTTCAGTAGAACGGCCTCTTGTATTTGAAGGATGCTTCCTTTCTCCTTGCGCGGCAGAATGTTCTTGACTGTGAAGCAGTGGAGAAACCGGTGTACTGGAGGCATTTTAGTCGTGCCTACAGTTCGGCCAGGGGACAGATCCCCACTGAGAAACCGGACAATCTCCTCCCCATTCAGTCCTTCCGGCCAGACTTTGCTCGTGTAAGCCCCATACCCTTCATGAGGTACCCCCAGTACCATTGACAAATGTCCGCTAGAGAATGCGTAGGGCATCCCCTCTCTGAGGTAGGTCGCAACCAGACCTGTCCCCTTACTTTCCACAAAGTAGAAGGAGTAGAATTCACAGACTAGAGCCTCATCCACTTCACAACTGTTAAAGAGCCTTTCCCAACCTTGAAAGCTAAGTACCTCAAGCACCTCATCCATATGATTAGCGACCAAGAATGAACTGTCAAAAATTAATTCTTTCACGATACCTCTGGTGGACAAGTCCATGTTATCCTTGGAGGCAGTCTTGGACACAGATGGCGTGCCTAGGCTTGGATGAGAGGATCGGATCCTCTTGGCAGGCGAGGGAAGCACTGGCTGATCGGGAGATCCGTCCTTAGGCAGCTTCCTGGCCGGGGATGTCCTTTTCACAGACGAGGGCCGCGGAGAGCGGTCAACAGTCTCCCCAGCTTTCTCCATGAGAAAAGGCTGAGTGCGGCAGAGACGCCTGCGGGACCGCCACGTACCTCGGCTCACCGGATTAATGATGTTGACGCTGGTGATTTCCACATCCGGTGAGGGGGGGGGGGGTCGGTAGACCAGTGGTTGGGGCCGCATTCTCAGGGTCGTCGGCCACCCGGGGCTCCTGCTCCTCATTCGACGAGATGGCCTCTGAAATGTTATACCATGGTAGGGCAAGGACTGGAGGGGCTAGCGGTGCTTCATCGGAGGAGGAGGAGGTACCGGAGACGGCGGCAGAGCTGGAAGACATCTTGATCGAGGGTGGGAAGGCTGCTGGAGACTGGCTGTGCAGATGGGGGTTTAGGGTTTGAGAGTGAGTCCCGTTCTTCTCAATTCTTGATACTTTCCCCCAAATCTTGCACTCTGAATATTCCCCCCAATTTTTTTTTTTTTGGTGCAGCCTTTCACGAGTGTCACATCAGTTCTAAGGTGGAGCTGCTCTGCATGTCCTTTCTGATGCAGCTTACCATATTGCCGGTGAGGACCAGTCCACTGACGGGCTGTTACTTGTATCACTAACCTATCCATAGCGGTATCCGTTACCTATTCTGTCCACGGTTCCTTCCTTCCAACTATCTCTCCCCTGACCTTAGAGATCATCATGGTTCTTTCAAGGATTATTGTATGATGCGGACGGTTACCCAAATGGTTTTATAAAAAGCATCATACACAATATTCAAGAGTATGTAGTATAAAGGAGAGTACCTCATAGCCAGCAGTCCAGAGGAGTATTCAAGGGGATCATAGGACCACTGTTTGCTATGAGTAGGCTAGGGATGGCTGTGGACCCGTTCCTTCATGTTAGGCTTATAGTGAGGGTGCAAGTATCCGGAAGGGTCCTTTGGGCTAGAATAAACCTGCCTTTGTTAATTATGTGTAGTGCACTTTCCAACGAGTGTTTCCCATGCAAGCCATATACATACAGCTAATAGTGAGCATAAGACATAGTGATTTAACTCTTTAGTGTTCTATGACTAGAATAAGTCACACTCTCATTTCATAGCCAGTCATCGAGGTAGGGACAGAAAGTCAATTAATTTGAGAAGGAAACCATACCTAGTTCCATTCGTAGCTTCTCGAAGGGCTCACGACTCAATGCCTTAGTGAAGATGTCCGCAACTTGTTCTTCAATTCTACAGAACTCTATGGACACCAGTCTCTTCTCTACACAATCCCTTAGGAAGTGATGCTTGATCTCTATATGTTTAGTGCGTGAGTGTTGTATGGGATTTTTAGAAATATTTATAGCACTAGTATTATCACACAAGATAGGGATATGAGATACAGAGATACCGTAATCGCTGAGTTGCTACTTTAGCCATAGGAGCTGAGTACAGCAAGCTGCGGCAGCAATGTACTCGGCCTCAGCTGTAGAGAGGGACACCGAGTTTTGCTTCTTTGATCCCCACGAGACTAGGCTGGGACCCAGGTATTGTGCCATGCCAGACGTAGATTTTCTATCAACTTTGTTCCCAGCAAAGTCAGCGTCAGTGTACCCTACTAGGTCTAAGCTTCCTCCTCTCGGGTACCAAAGGGACAGGTCCTTAGTCCCCTTTAGGTATCTCAGGATCCTCTTCACTGCCTTCAGATGTGTTTCTCTGGGGTCTGTCTGAAATCGAGCACACAGACAAACAGTAAACATTATGTTAGGTCTACTAGCAGTTATGTATAAGAGAGATCCTATCATTCCTCTATAAAGGGTTTGGTCCACTGCGGACGAGTGTTCATCCTTCCCCAGAGACTCATTAGATGAGCTAGTGGGGAAGGGTTTGGATCCTTCCAGTTTAAATTTCTTTATCATCTCCCGCATGTACTTTTGTTTATGTATGCGACCGTCCTTTTCCTATGAGACTTGAAGTCCTAGGAAGAATTTTAGTTCTCCCATCATGCTCATCTCGAATTCTCTCGCCATTAAATCTGTAAACTTTTTGACCAAAGCATCGTTAGTAGAACCAAAAATAATATCGTCAACATATATTTGAACTACTAAGGTATGCTTCCCTTCCCTATATAGAAATAGGGTTTGATCTACCAGTCCTCGGACATATCCATGTGCCATCAGAAATTGGGATAGTCTTTCGTACCATGCACGTGGTGCCTGCTTCAGTCCATACAGGGCCTTGTCCAAAATGTAAACATGATCAGCCATGGACTGGTCCTCAAACCCTGGAGTCTGCTCAATGTACACTTCCTCCTTTAAGACTCCGTTGAGGAAGGTTGTCTTTACGTCCATTTGCTGCAGTTTGAAACCATGATAAGTAGAATAAGCAATTAACAAACGAATGGCTTCTAACCTGGCAACCGGGGATAAAGTTTCATCGTAGTCGATTCCTTCTTGTTGATTGTACCCTTTCACAACAAGTCTTGCTTTATTTCTGACTACCCTTCCTTGGTCATCAAGTTTGTTTCGGAATACCCATTTGGTCCCAATGATGGTGCGATCTTTGGGTCTAGGGACCAATCTCCAGACCTTGTTCCTTTCAAATTGATGCAACTCCTCTTGCATTGCGTTCACCCAATCTGGATCTTTGAGGGCTTCCGAGACCTTCTTAGGTTCTGAAAGAGACACAAAGGCATTAGATGAACATACCTGTTCGATCGGTTCGTGCATGTTTGCTGACTCCTTGTCTTGAGAAGTAGTGTCTGTGGACGGGTTCTCAACTTGAGAGCAGAAAACATCGTAGCCTTCGAGTCGTCTGGATGGTATCCTGTCACGCTCACTCCTTCGAGGACCCACTATTTCCTGAATGCCTTCAGTGGACGTGTCCTCAGCTTCTTCAATGGGTACCGGTCCGTGCTCTGGAGTCTGATCTTGCTCAGGGACTGGTTTCTCTTCCACAGTTTCCAACTGTTCAGTTCCCTCTGAGGACATGCCCGTTGCCTCTGGTGAATCCATATCAGCAACTCCATGGTACCTGTCCACAGGTACTGTCTCCGTGAGAGAGAACTCTTCCTCGAACTGTAGAGGAGTATGTTTCCCATCCTTTACAAGGTTCCCTCCCATGGTTTGCTCATTGAAGACGACGTGTATGCTTTCTTCCACCTTACGAAGCCGTAGGTTGTACACTTTGTAGGCTCTACTGTGGAGGGAGTAGCCCACAAATGTTCCTTCATCACCTCTAGGATCAAACTTCCCTAAGTTGTCCTTTCCATTGTTATGGACGAATGCCTTGCAGCCAAAGATTCTTAGATGGGACACGTTGGGTTTCTGTCCTCTGAGCAACTCATATGGTGTCTTGTCCAGACCCTTCCGTAGATAAGCTCGGTTCAGTACGTAGCATGCTGAGCTCAGTGCTTCTGCCCAAAAGCTTTTAGGAAGTCCACTATCGATTAGAAGGGATCTAGTAATGTTCTCCAATGTTCTATTCTTTCTTTCTACGACACCATTCTGTTGAGGAGTGCGGGGAGCTGAGAAGTTGTGAAAGATACCCTTTTTCCTACAAAAAAGTAGAAACTGAGAGTTTTCAAACTCAGTTCCATGGTCAGTGCGGACTGATGCTAGGGACGTGTCCAGTAGGTTCTCCGTAGTTAGTAGCCATGTCTCAAATTCTGCAAACACTTCATCCTTGGATGGCAAAAAGTAAGTTCAAGTGTATCTAGAATAATCATCAACAATGACTAATTCATATATGTTACCTCCCCGGCTTTTAGTGCGGACGGGTCCGCACATATCCATGTGGATCAACTCCAGGGGTCTGGTGGTGCTTACCGTTCCCTTGGATTTTAATGAGGACCTAGCTTGTTTCCTCAATGTACATGAGCTGCATATGGTATGGAGGCTATCATCCACCTTGGGCATCCCTCTAACCAAGTTCTTTTTGAAGAGTGTGGACAAGAGTCGTAGATTTGCATGTCCAAATCTTTTGTGCCATAGAGCCGTCTCCTCTATGATTGATGACAAGCAGATTTTCCCATCTGGTAGAAAGGAATGGTCCACTTTGTAGACTTTGTTCTGGCATATTCCCTTCAAAATCACCCTTCCTGTGCTCATACACTCAACCACACAATCATTAGCAGTAAAGGTGACTTTGTATCCCTTTTGGCATAATTGGGAGACGCTTAGCAAATCAAATTTCAGATTGTCCACAAGACTTACATTGTCAATTTCAACATTATCTGAAATATGTATCTTTCCTAAGCCAAATATCTTACCGGATGTTTTGTTACCGAAGGACACGTTTCCTCCGGTATGTTATTGAAGTGAGGTGAACCAGTCCATGCTTCCCGTCATATATCCTGAGCACGCGCTGTCTATGTACCAGGGACTGCTCCTCACTTCCTCATGCAGAATTTAATATTAGTTTTTACGAACCCAGACAAGCTTGGGCTTACTGGGTTTTGAAATAAAAGCAGAAGTAACAACAATATCAATGGTATGGGAAGGGTTCGTTAGATAAATCTTTTTCCTGGGAGTCATCCTGGGTTTGACTCTAGGTGCACGGACTCCTCTGAGGGACAGAATGTTCACAGAGGACTTAGGTACAGGTCCTAATGTATTCTTGTAATGGTGTTCTTTGGTCCTGTTTCCGTGAATGGGTGTCCTGTTCCAGTGGACGGGTTCCTTACCCCTGTTCCCGTTCTGCCTTTTTCTTTTATCAGATCTGGCATAATTCCTCATCTTTTCGACCAGTCTCCTTTTCTCAGGACATGATGAGAGAACGTGTCCTACCTTTCCACAGTGCCAGCACACAGTGTGGTCTTTCAAGCATACATACTTGCTCCGTCCAGCGGGAATGGACCTGTTCTCTATCCTTGCTTGAAAGTCAATGGAAGGTGGTTCCTTGTTGCTGGCTTGCTTCTTCCACATCTTGTAGGCAGGTTCGTTGTCTCTTGTGAACAGGTGTGACTGCGCTGAAGGAGTTCCTTTCTTTGATTTTTTCTTATCCTTCTCTGTTGTGGACGGGTTCGTGGCAGCAATGGTTCCGTTCAATCCTAAGCCTGGGCGTAACCGGTCCTTGAAGTCCGTTTCAAGGATTTTGACTTTGTTTTCCATCAACCACTTAGATTTCCTTATCTCCTCATTGGCTTTAATGAATTTTAGCTCCTCGGCCATTACCTCCTTTTCGGACTCCAAATCATGTACATGTCCTCTGAGTGCCTTGATCTGCCTTTCCTGCTCCTTCCGTTCGGTTATCAGCTTTTCATTCTCATTTCTCAGGAGCTGGATTTCTTTGATATGGTCTTTGCAGATACAGAGCGTCTCGTTCAGTTCGTCCTCTAGCTCTTTAGCCTTCCCTGTCCATAAGTTGTTGTTCTCTTCAAGCCCTGCAAACAGCTCTCTGTTCTGTTCTATCTCTTCCAACAGCTCTTCATTCTTGATTACCATAACTTTTAAAGCAAGAGACAGTTTAGTATTTTTAGAAATAGAAGGGTCAGAAAGTACCTCTGCGGACAGGTCCTCAGAGTGAGCCATCATGCACAGTCCTTCCTCATAAGGTTCCTCCTTGCTTTCTTCGTCTGATGCTCCCCATGCAGCAATCATAGCTTGTCTATTCTGGTGGGGTTTGATGACGTCCTTCAGCTTCACACGACAGCCTTTGCCATGTGTCCTTTCTTTCCGCATCGAAAGCATTTAAAGGTTGAAGCTTTGGATTCTTTGGCGTCTGCCTTGCTCTCCGTTTGATCTCATATTCCTGCAAAGCTAACAAAAATCTAGAGCACAAGGCTCTGATACCACTTGTTGGATCGTAGGTTAGTTTAAGTTTAACTTGGGTTCACTGTGGACGTGTCCCCAAGTGCAGTTTGCACAGCGGATAAGTAATATAAAGCAGAAAAACAAAGTAAGGGACTCGTACACAGAGATTTATAGTGGAAACTCTAGTGCAACCGTACTTAGAGAAAAACCACTACCTTTCAGCTTTCACTAAAAGGATTTTGAGAAGCAGTCTTTTATTGTAGTGTACCGATATACTTTTCATAAAAGACTAGACAAGTTGAATAGCACCCGAATTTCCAATTCGCCCTAGACCCACCTTCTATCTTTTCGAGAATCAACCGGACTGCTCTTGCGGACGCTTCCCCTTTGCGTTTATGCAGCAGCTCACTGGACTGGTCTATCGGACCCTTCCTCAGACGCAGCGACGTGCAACAGCTCGTAAACTGCAGATCGACCTCACCAAAAATTCTGAACTCTCAACTGTAGACCGATGTCTTGATTTTGAGACTTTGAAGCTCTATTTATATTGCTAGGATTTCTAACTTGTGTTTAAATCTTTTGCTTCCTAATCAAGAAAACCAAAGAGATAATAACAAGAAAAAGATAATAGATATTTCTAAGTATGTGAATTAAGATTATGAAATATCTACAACAGAATCCTAACAATATTTCGAATATTCTTTTATTTCTAAATCACAAAAGATATGCATCTATTATAAATTTCAAATGTAGGATCCAAGGACATGCAAAATCTAAAAGGTTTAGAAATCTAACAATCATAGATATGCATAATCTAAAAGATAATGAAATCTAATAATCATAGATATGCAAGAATATTATACTTATGTTTGTTCCATCAAAACTGCTGAGGACATGTCCCCACATGTCACAACAAATGTGTTACAACGGATGTTGCAGCAACTTCTTCCGCCAAGTTGCTGACGCTTCTGTCGACGACTTCTCCAAGCACTCCCTACTGAGCAGTCGGACACTCTGTGCTGCTCCCCCTCGATCAATAACCTCCCATCATTATCAAGGAGCACGTTGGGACAGCCTGTGCAAGCTGTACTCCGCAACTGTCAACCCTTCGGTCCGTCAACGAGCCTTTGCTCATTGTGTGTGTTTTCTTCGATGTGTGTTGTTGCTTTTTCAGTCTCTGTCTGCATATATAGCTTCAGCACCTCATCAACTATAGTCGCAACAGATAATGCTACCTTCTGAATTCTCCTCTGGATCTCTGGAAGTTTGTTGAGATTCGAATCCTCTCTTGGATTCCTGGAAGATGCTCCGATCTTGTTTCCTAAAATACAAATAAATCTTGCCGTCATCCAAGCCTCTGCTGAAGATTACTGATCATCTTGGCCACTCTCTGACCATTACTACACTGACAGCAATCACCCGGACATGCTCCGCGCTCCTCCAGATTGATCGGGTATAAAGAAACTCTCTTTATGCTTTAGCCTTGAACCTTCAAGGGATGTTATAGCCTTTTGAACCCTTCTGACAATATGCACCAGCTTCAATGGCTCTTTTGTTTTGTCAGTCTTTATTTGCACGTACCAGCTCCTGGTATTACAGAATGTTGTAGCCTCTTCTTCCGCTCGGCTTCTTCCGCTTTATCACATATGCCATATCCGTAACAAAATATAATAACTAGTATTGCCTTCAACGAATATGGTTTACCAACTTATGAGGAGCTTCAAAGTGAGAGGATGGAAGAATTAGTGCAGGTACAATTGATATTAGCACATAAATCGTAACCCAATAGTTTACGAAGTATGCTGATTCGTTTTATGCAAATTTTCATTTCAGGAACACTCTACAAATGGTGTTGGAAACGATGTGGTAAAATAAGTGCCTCCAAATTTGGATATGTGGGGTCCTATTTTTTTGGGCAGATGTGCGCCTGTTTTAAATAATGTCTCGCCGGTATTATTGAAATCACAATCAACATTGGGTAAATGGAAAGGAAAGGACATTGTGGGAAGTGAAGAAGGTTCAGGGGATAGTGATGATGTGCTTCATATTCCACATATGAAGTTATTGTCGAATGAAGATGGAGAAAGTCGGTGTCCTTTGAAGACTACAAGCTCTACAAAAAGAGAAGATTGGTTCTAGCTCAATTTCCAAGAGAAAAAAGAGCACGAATTTGACAAAGCATTCAGAATTTTGGAACTGACCAACGAGCAATCTCATGAGGATAATTTGTATGTGTTGCGAATATGGAGTAAGTAAAGCTGCATGGTGATTCTTTCCTAGCTATCTCCATCAAACTCATTGACAATAAGCTTGATCGTATGCTCTTGAAATTGAGAAATGATCAACAGAGGTGGGCATGGCTCAGGAGCTTATGTTGTGTGTCATGGGAAAGTGACTATGTTTGCTTCTTGCTCTTTCGACGAACTATGGAAAAGTGAATATGTGTTATGTTACTCTTTGTAGTATGACATTAGTTGTTTGCTTGTATTACCGTATTATTTGTGAACCTGTATTCTAACATTATATGTATGACCTTGTATTGTGATATTATATGTGAGCTTGTTGTATTATTTTTGTTATTATAATGAGGTGTATGTTTTCATATTTTGTAGCATGCATGAAGAAACCTCTAGAGGCTTATAAGAGGATTGCACTTGATAAATTGAGAAGTGTTGATAGAAATTATGCAAGCAAATCGTGAGAATGAAGTAGAAGATATGAACGAAGATGAAGACATTTAGATTGTAATTTTTATTATTAATATAAATGTAACGTTATAGTTTTCTCATGTCAAATATAAATTTTTTGGATTTGTTATTTATCAGTGAAAAAAGATAGTGATGTTTATTACTTTATATATATTTTACTGATATATATTTGTATAAGCACTTTATAAGTATAAAAAAACATATATTAATACTACATAATGAGAAAAGAATGGTCATGAATTTTCATTATATTTTTCCTTTTCGGACAAAATCTGATACTCAGCCTTACAAAAAGTGAGACTTGATACGCGCGCCATATATAAGAAAATATATGTGCTTCTCATAGGCAAGGAGCTAAAGATGCAATAGTGGAAATAGAAGTCTTAATAACTCTGAGTAATCATTTGCATTGATTATGACTAGGAATGATTACCGAGTTAACAATGCCGGAGGTAATGGCAAAAGTGCTTGCCTCGACCCAATCCGTCACATTGAGTTTTACTTGAGTAAACATCTAGCGATGCCGTACTAAAGTGAAAGGCTGTGTGCTCATTTTCATGCCATTAAAGTTGCCATTATATTTTGTCTTCATGCTTTACAATTTCATTTAACTTCATATGAAGAAGCGTTAATCTAATTTGGTTTTAACAGATGGATGAGATGAGGAATTAATTGGACTAGTCTTTTTGGATACCCTACTTCATTCAAGCTTAGGTTTGACGATATCATCTTTTTAATTAAATGACCTAAACTTAAAAGTAGATCAATTTAACATTGATTTTGAGAGGGTAAAATTGGAGATTTTTATCAGCAACTTGATTGGAATTAATACAGATATTTGCTGCAGCAGCAGAGATAGAGGTCATTGGTATCAACCAAAACGAGTATATCTCTCAAGGGGGATATGTCAAAAAATGGACTCCAACAAATCTGCAATGAGATAATCTAGCTGCCCAAATGGCTGCTTGATACTTTTCTTTGGTACTTCAGACTCGTCTGCACGGGACAGAATGATATCTTGTAAGAACACTCCTTGGTCTTTCACCAGCGCAACAACTTGTTCCTCTTCTTCAGTATCCATGTAGTTGTGCATTAATACTTGTTTGAGGCAAGGCAGGTTCAAATGCTTTGGCCTTTGTAACACTTCTTCTGGTATTTTCTCCTATACATCAGGGTAGAGTCTTTTAAGTCTGAAAGATATTTGCATCTAGGTTGTAGCAAACACTTAAAACAATATTTACCTCTTCAAACCAATTACTGAGAGTATGAAGGCTCAGCGTCTCAAGGTTAGGACAACATTCAAGAAGTGCAACAAACCCAAGGATTTCACATTTTGAATATCCTGTCCGTAGCTGCAATACTTTGAGATTTGGGAATTTAAAATTGTCAAATAGCAGTTTTTCAGATAGCAGAAGCTGTGACAAAATAAGAAACAAATTGTAAGTCTTCAGAATAGATGTTCCAGGTTCAAGAGCTGATGAATTACCAAAGGCAATAAGATCATGCCAGTGTGAACAGATTAAATTCCACTTCACTTAGCAAGTAACAATAAACAGAGTTCACAGGTTAGCTAATCAATCTAACTTCCTCCGCGAATGTTTCTACAGTTAAGATTGTATATGGACACCCTGAGTTCTTGTCTTTTGATCTACCAAGCCACACTGTTTTCAAAAGCGGTTGACCCACCTCTTCCAATGTCTTTCTTAAACATCCCATTTATCTTTCCATAATGTCTTTATAGGTTTCAAATATCTCTAGTAGGCAGCTAGCAGAGGGATTCGTTACTAAGTTACTTAGTATAACCAACTGAAATAATTTGATAACAAGAATTCACATCAACAACTTAGTGACCACAATGGAGGACGTAATATGTCCCGTGGACACTATGAATCATGGTCCTACTAATACAGTACCCCCCCCACAATCTGATGGCGTTTTGCATCATGGACAGCTTATTACTTTCTGAAAAATAAGCATGCATTATATTTAATAGTCTCAAATTCAATGGGTTGGCTGAGAAGCTTATCCAATTCAAATTTCATTAAAGAAGTTCAAAAAACATACCGTCATTGGAGAGTGCAGCTCAGTTAGGATGATTGAAAGTAAAAAATGAAGGGAAAACAGTACCTCAAACCAGCAATTCTGCACTACAAGATGCTGGACATGCATGAGTAGCCTCACAACTTTACTCCAATCTTCATAATATAAACTGGTGATTCGAGCTTCAACCAACCTGGACACCTCTGTAAATATATACTCTTCAGCTTCAAATGCAGCCATAACCAACAGACTCAGATTTGGTGCAAATATCTCAACAGACTTCCCCAAATCCCAATGCTTAAGGGACATCTCCCTCAATGTAAAAGACCTCAAATTCAAAACCTCAATCCCGTGTATCCTACTCAACTCAAGAGCTTCCAGATTCACGCAGCAAGTCATCAAATCCCTTACCACCTGATCTGTCATGTAAACTTTGTCTAGCAACATGGATTTGATCGCCCCAAATTGCATTCCCCGACCAAACGTAGTTAAAACAGGCAGCAACAGCTTGCTCTCCCGGAGCTTAAAATTTGTTATGCAACTAAATTCCAACTCCCGGAAATCAAAATCATACCACAGCTCATGATTCTCGTCTCCATCGGAATCATAATCTTCATCAGCCACCACCCCTCGGTGCTCATTCCCATCCTCCCCCTCACTCTCTCCAACCACCACAACCAAGAAACCCTCCTTATTCAAATCCACATCCAGACACAAAGCTCCTTGAGAAACCGCGTACTGAACACAGAAATCGACAAAATCAGCATACCGATGGGAGACGTAAGCGTACCTGATGACGAAACTCCCGAGCGGAGCCGACGTGAGGCGGAGGTGGAGCGTCTGGGTGACGAAGAAGCCGAATCTGACAATCTGCTCGACCACGGACTCATGCGATGGGAAGGTATCTTGATTAAAGTTTAGGGAGGTGAGAGAGCGCCAGAGGCCGCGCCATCTCCTAGAGATTAAGGTTGTCTTGACAGCGTCTAGGGTTGTCGGGAGGAAGGAGATGATATGCCTGAGGATGTCTTCCGGGAGTTCGTTCAGAGTTTTAGTTGATACAGAAGTGGCGGTGGAGGCGGCCTTGCGGCGGTGATTCTCCATTTTCCGAGAATGAATTCGTAGCTCGAAATGAAGAAGAAGAAGAAGAAAGGTGCTCGGGTTGGATTTGATCACGTTGCGGTTTTATACAGTTCAACCAACCACCATATTACTCGTACGACGGCGTTCTGGTATAATTTCAAATTAGCCGCCTTGTTCAATTTTGTTCATATCAATTAGATTGGGTTACATAACATTATTATTTTTGTGAGATTTACAAAATAAATTTAAATAATGGCAAAATTGTAGTTGGGTGAGCCTCATGGTTAAGAATGCGCTGAAGATGGTGATCGGTGACAATATGGTTACTGATAAATGCCGACATCTATCCAATTGCGGTGGTCCTTCATTGTAGCTTCCTTTTTGTGAAACTTGAATAGATTGCCTCATAAGCCTAATCATCATTGTTACTATTTTATCCTTTCATTTTACGATTTTTTTTCTTATTTCGCTTGAGGAATATAATAGACGACTGAGAGGCTGTGTTTGTTCACTAAAGGGTAAAATGCTGCAATAAATTGTTGTAAGAAATTAAACACTTGTTATAACAAAATAAGATACACAACGAAAATGAATTAACCCATTAATACTCATATCAGTCAATTAATAAGATCATTGAACTTTATCTTCCATGTTAAGAATGCTAATATCATTTTTAGCACAAAAATTATTTACACCTTCCAAAAGCTCATCCCATCCATTCCCCCTCAATGCTAGCAATCTTGTTTGATGTTATAAATTAAACTTACGGCCTCCATAATGTTTTGAATCTTTTTTTGCAAGAATTGTGACAAATCTGTCAACCTCAATACTAGTTTCATTAAGTGAGCAATGAAAACTAATTAGAATTGGTGAGCAAAATAATGAATGTACATTGCATATGGATTTTCATTCAAGATAAGAGTCTTCAAACCATTAAGTTCACATTGCATATTAGAAGCTGCATCATATCCTTGACCTCTTAGCTTAAAGAGACATAATCAATACTTACCAAAGAATTCATTAATCCTCTTTCGCAAGTGATGTGGTATCAATAACATGGACGACTCCAACGAAGTGTTCCATCATTATTCTATGATTGTGTGCATGAGAAAGTCGAATGTAATAATTTGCATCAATCACGGATGCATTTATCTGCAAATATTCTCCTGTCATTTTTGAGGCCATTTGATCTGTAGATGAGATATATTGTCGGGCCATGTTTAATTTCATGGGTGCACACAAAATAAGTCTTTACTCACCCAAAACTCTTTGCATGTATGCTCTCCCATCAATTGAAGCCATTTAAGGTTTCATCCCTCCTCGACTCGACCACATCAGTTCTTGTTAGTTTTCCTTTTCCCAACCCTACTCTATTTATGTTTCCTGGTTGTACAGCTACTGAGAAGTTGAATGCGACCTTAAATCTTATCAGGATGTTCTGTACTGCTTGGATGTTCCTGAATGTCCTTCGGCTTTGGGTCACGGAGGACCGCATACAAGTTATCAAGAAATATGAGGACTACAGCCTCCTGCTTAAACCTCCTTTACTTAAATATGTTAGTCGTGTAAAAGTCACATGCTACCTTCAGCCCAACAAAATACAAGCAACATCATATTGTGTTCTAGATTTGTATTACAACCTAGTTTTTTACTTTTAATTTTTTTTTCTTGATTTGAAATATATTTATTATTTGATTTGTCTGCGTCGGATCTGAATCATAATACTTAAGCCAGCATATGTAGGTCGAAACTAATTCAGCCAAGATTTTTTAAATAAAACATAAATATTTCCAGCCCCCATGTTAAAAATGAAGTTAATGGATTTGGAGAGATTGAAAATGGTTGTATCCACTATCTAAATATATTTGATATGAATTGCATAAATAATAATCCAAAACTAGTATCAGTGATTTTGACATGTTTTTCACTAAAAATGTGATGAAGGTGCTCAAATTAAATCGGCAGGGCAAGTGTGCCCTATTAGATGCTCTCACTATATCATCATCATCTTTTCAGTTTTTATAGACACAAAATATGTCTATTCAGGACATTGATTTGAGCAGCGGGCAGTAGGACCGTATTGAAGAGCTCAAGGGCTGAGGTGAAGATAAAGTTAATTATATATATATATATACCAGTTGGATTGTCAAATGTATAGGACGGGAGTTGTTTCAATGGGTTGGCTTGGGTATAAGTTGAAGCATACTGAAGAAATTGAATTCAATAGAAATGACAAATATTATATATCTTCTGTCTTTCAAAAATAAATAACTTGGTCTTCCTCGCCTTTTTAACTCTGGATTATGGTCGAGTCCATAGGTCACTTATGATGATGACACGCCACTGCATTTGGAAAGAAACGCCTTCATTTATTGATTATGCGCAGGTCTCTGTCTCCCCCGTCTTAAACTCTTAGAGGGTGTCCCTCGGACCCACATCACCCAAAATCTCTCGTCCAGGCTAATTTCAAAATTCATACTTTTATTAGCCCAATTTGTCATACTTTTATGCATTCGATTATAAATATTGCTTCTTTTATTGATACTCCTTTTATATTGATGTGACAAAGTGCGAAACGCTCTCCTGTGGCACAGCGCTCTAGTGTGAGCCACAAGTTTTTGTTAACCTCTAAAAGTAGACCCAGTTAATTTCAAAAAAAAGAAAAAAAAGATCGGAAATCAAAATTTGAAGTTTTAGCCATCTGTGAAAATACCAAGTATAACAGAAACCCTAATTTATAACATATTAAATTCGTAAGAGACCCCTCGAGTCTCAGATTATATCATTTTGCTTCACCATATCTCATTTTCCGCATCCCTTTCTTTCTACGGTTCTCTGTCGTAATCTTAGGGCTTCTGAGCGATTTCCAGAAAAGCAACTCTTCGTCAACTTTGTGATTGATTGATTGTGTACGATCAGGTAAGTTTCTTTTTTGTTTACTTGTGTTTTCGGCAATAATTATTGGAAGAGACTGGTGATATGTTGTGGATCAGCTACAGAAACAGAACAGCACGGTCTTCGTGAAAGCTGTGGATTGAAGCTTTCCTGTTGGTAAGTTGATTCGAATCAGAGTAAGAGTTCTAGATGGCGTGCTTGCATGACCACAGCTGCGAGGATCACCACTGCTCTTCCAATTGGTCTCTATACAAACATATTGATATGTCCAAGGTGAGTTTCAGTTGATTGTCATATTTGTTGCAGTAATGATTTATAGAACTCATTTCGTAAAGGTTAACGAATACCTGCTAAGGAATTTACTGGTACTTCGAGTTGTTAGCCGCGTATTTAGTCTTTGTTGGCTGTAGCTTTAGAAAGATATGCTTTGGGTACGTGCTCAAAGTTTCAGTTTAAATCTTAATGTAACATGATCCAGATGAACCATGGAGTTGAAGTTGAAAGATTAAAAGACTCTCACCATGTGGCAAAGGGTCTATCAATTTAATGATTTTGCCTCTAGTGTGCCAAACTGGTTTAGATTTAGACTACGTAACCTTGTTGCAGCAGCAGTTATGGCCTAACGAATCGGATCACTGCTGAGGAGATGGCTCTTAGGTTTTAGGCTCAGCGAGATGGTACTAGGGCGCTTGTTGTGTGCATGATCAACAAGTAGCTCATCGTCTTCTTTGTTTTTGTTATGATTCACTTGTTGCATTGGTTTCTATATTTGTTCCACTAATATGATGAGTAAGCTTATAAGATTTTATCATTATGCTTTCCACCCATTCATTAGTTTTTTTGAAGACATATATGTCCCTCTGTCATTCTTTTGCCTAAAAGTTTTCCTTTGTTTCATTTCAAAGGTTTCTGCCCTTAATGAGGCTGTTCGAGGTAGTGTGAAGACAATTTTCAGAGCTTGGGAGCATCGCCTTGACTCTTCAGGGGTAGATAATTGTTTTCGCGATCTTATGTTCTGACTGGATTGTTTTCATTCAATTATTAGACTTCATTTTCATAAAAATTGGGCTGCCTGCTTGCAGTATACTGTCTGTTGATACATCTAATAACCTTCTGATGGTTGCAAAAGTCAATAGCATCTAGATTGCAATAGTTATTTAAACTTGGAGCATTCATCTGAGTGTCTAAATGGTTGCAAAAGTCAATAGCATCTTAGTGCTTACTGTCTTGTCCTATTGAATGACTCTTTTTGTTACAAAATGTCTAAATGGGTTAAAGATGTTCAGCTATGGATCTTACATCGTGATATGTTTAGTTTTCTTCTATAGAGAGTCTCAGTTGTTACTAGAGGGCGGGCATCTCAGGTTGTACTTTTTGTGGTGCGACAGGGATATTTGGAGAGCAATGAAGGAGATCCAGAGTTGATTATTTTCATCCCGTAAGCATATATGTCATTTGACTACTGGGTCATAAACCATGTCACGAATTAAATTTACATGTTTAGCAAATTGTCTGACAAAATTGTATGAGATAAGACCCATTGTCTTTCAACTTTACAATTGAGTGTGATAGGTTCACTTCTGATGTCAAGCTCAAGAGCATTTCAATCGTTGGTGGTGCTGATGGAACAAGCCCCTCGAAGATGAGAGCGTGAGTCATTTGCTTTTGAAATTTCTGCCGTATTGGCATCGTCAAAATGGTTCATACTACTTGCCATTCAGTTTCTATACCCATATTGGAAGTTCCCACCAGATAAACTAAAATGTGTATTCAGATTCATTAATCGGGATGGAATCGACTTCTCTGATGCTCAAAGCATGCAACCTGTTCAGGTAAATTATCACCTGTCATGATAAAAAACAAAGGTTATCTAATTTTCAACATCAATTTGTGAACTTGATGTCACATATTTCAATTCCTGCTTAGGAATGGGATTTGGTTGAGAATCTCCAGGGAGAGTTGGAATATCAGACTAGGTAAGTCATAAGAACTTTAAATAATAAGTTTTGGTGTCCACCTTTTATAAATCAAAATCCAATTTGTAGCCAGTGAATAGGATCATGAGGTGAACATGTCAATGTTTAATGCAGTTTTGGTTTCATCATCTCATTGCTTACCTTTTCTATATTGCATCGTTGTATTTGAAAAAGTTTTTGCTCGCTCAAATTTCATAGTTTGAAACTTGTTGTTTATAAGAGTGGAGAGATGAATTCATCATTGCATTTTCTTTTCACTTATACATGAGAAATGAGATCATGAATAAATTAAACAAAAAACCTGACATGAATCTATCTAATCCACACATAAATCTTATCTTTTATTTCAATTTTGTTGCCAGCGTGTCACTTTTAACTTATAAACATGGCTTACATTACTTGATTTGTTTATCTGTATTTACATTGGTTCTTATTGTCAATTGGTTTATCGAATACTTTATAATATTCTATATCTTCTTAATAGATTTTCAAAATTTCAAAGTGTGGGAAACCTTACTTTGCATTTCCCGGATAATTATGGAGGTGACCAAAGTCAGATACATTACATAGGTCTGAAGGGTGAAGCTACTCAGGTAAGTCTCATTTCATTATTCATCCCATTCTGGTTTCTGTTGTCACAAATTTTTTTGATTTAGCTGTACTTCACAGATGAAAAGGGATGTGGTTGCAACAATTGTCTATGAGCTGATGCCAAATCCTTCAGACCACAAGTAAGTCCCCTGAAAATAGGCCTGTCCAAAACTAGATTAGCACGTAATTGTTTCACTTTTCACGCTCTTTCTGGCTGTAACCAAAGGGTCAAATTCAAGTCTGAAAAAAAAAAATCTCTGGCCTTAAACTCCGCCAATCACTGGCCATGCTATCGCAGTTAAAAGATATGGCGGAATTGTTCACTGTTGAGTCAAAATTGCTTGTATTCTGATTTAGGACAAAAGCTGAAAGCGGAGGAGGCCTATCTCAAATATAGTGAACTGGATGCACCAATAGCGAGCAAGGCCAGTATCGGAGAGCGATCAACTTGTATACATCACCACACCATGCCTTCTTGCCTAAGTTTTTTTCACTTTAATTTTCCGCAAGGACGAGTTAACATTTTGATACAAATGTAATGAAACCGTTTACCTGTTATCAATTATGATTCTTACCATTGTCATTTTCCTGGTTCTGATATCCGAGAATTGTATTAAACATTATGAAAAAAATCAGTAAATTTCTAATCAAAGTTATATTATTTGATTGAAATTAAAATAAAGACATAAGGTAGATACACTAACTGGAGATGCAATAATGCTCATGTGATCCTTGTCTTCGATTATCCAAATCTGAATTCAACCTTTTTTATTTCTTTACTATCTTTCATTTAGACTTATTGTGCCACCACCATGAATGCAGTCAAATGGGACGTCCACTCTATCATTATCTCAACTAACTCTTGACGACTTGATTTCATCTGTCACGTTTCTACAAGGACAAAATCTCTCTCTTTATGATCCGAGACAAATGTAAAAAATATCTCTTATATTTTCATCTTGCTACTAATTTAAAATCATTCAGTATTTAACTTACAGATCATTGCGGTTTTAAAGAAAAAGATCCGAACTGTGAAAGTCCATCATTTGAAGTTTGGAAGACCTTGGCGTAACTGACACAGAAGCAGTTTCCTATGTCACACAAGGTAAGTCAATGGACTAGTTTACAATCACCAATTAGAAGCAAAACAAAGTATTAAACTGGAGCCAAAATGTAGTAGATAGATTGAAAAACATATCCCTTCCTGCTTTAAAGGAATCTGTTGCTAGGCGCATTATCCTACCATCATCACCTAGCTAGCTAGCTAGTTAGTCTGAAGACGACCGCTCTTCATTTGTTATTACTTATATCTATTTTGTTGTAAGGTTGGGTTCCCATTATTTGATAATAGTATTTCTACCTTCTTTATGGATAATTTAGTTATTACGCATCTATGTAACTCTAGCGTTCACTTGATATTTTCTTTTGCATCTTCCATACTGATTCTACTCCCACCATTTGGTTAGTCCTTATACATATGACATTCATTAGGACAGTTATGGCGGTTCTCCATTGGCTATCCAAATGACTCATGTTCACCAGGCAAAACCCAAGTTGAATCTGGTTTAAAAAGCACTTGATCTTTATTTTCTAATACAGGAGGAGCTTATAAACCCACAGTTTCATGACTCTGATTCTTAAAAAAACTAGCCTTGATTCGGCCACCTGATTGCTGTGGGTCCAAAACAAAAAAGAAGGGTTGTTTAATCTGGCATTATTGGAGTTTGTTTAGGCTAGGTCTGCCACTAATACTGTACTGTTTACCTTGCCCATTTCTTTTTAACATCTATTTTTAAACCTACATGAAAGGAAGCTAATGAATCACAAATCAAAATCAGGAGGCTTAGGGTGATGTGTCATCAGAAACAGAGAATTTCCATCAATGTTGGCTCCGTTGCTAACCCCAGTGCAGTGCCTATGAGTAAAATATATACAAAAGGTAGCTAACTTGTAGTTTTGAACCCAAACGACAGCGTTTTGTCGAACCATTCTCTTCTTGTCCTCTTATCTCATTCACCCAATCAAGCATTCATTTGCAATCTGCTGGCTCAGTTCGATAGGACACTTGGTTGGGTCAATCATGGTGTTATTAGGTAGTGGCAATCAAAAATGATATGAATAAAAGGCTTTCTTTGTGGCAATGCGGACTGGAAGTTGACATTGACAGGCTTATCATACACGACAAGAATGAAGAAATGACCACAGAAAAAGGTACAAGGGAAGACATAGAGAACATGTTCCCCAAATACAATGAGTGGAGAGGCGGAGGCGGAGGCGGAGGCGGAGGGTTTCTAGTGGCGGTGGTGTACGCATTCGGCAGGGGTAGTGGGAAACCTAGCGGTGTCAGTGCAGTAGTCATAGATCATATGCTTCGCGCGCACCCACATGAGCTGGTGGCTCTGGTGGAGGCTAAGCTCAGAGAGAGTTGGCTCATCCCACCAGAACCTCTTCTGCCCGTTGCTGCTGCACTTGCTAGCATTGTCAGTCTCAGCAGTAGCAACTGCTTCACAGCCATTGATGTCGAAGCCTTTGTATGATGCAACAAAGGGTGCGTGGGCCCAGTTTGTCTTCACCAGCCCCCCCTGTGTTGCCCAGTCATCTGCATTCCAGATCGAGCTGTACACACCCATTGCCTGATTTTTTGGGAAAGGCAGTCCTTGTTTCTCCATGTTGCTGTGGACTCTTATAGGCGTCTCATCCACCAAAAATCTGCATTTACCCAAATCCTAAAACTCATAAATTAAAAGTCCTATAACACTCCCATTTCATCATTTAAGCTCATTTTTGGTGATGGGAAGATGCTAAAGGCAATACATATTCTGCATCACTGTAAAGCCTTCAATAATGGGGCCAGCTGAGCACAAACATGTATATCAAAGAGCCCTTATCATCATCATCATATTTTAGCTTACTTAGTTTTATCAAACAACTGAATCATTCCTTCTCTATGATACTGGCCAACCCTATACTGTTCATATGCCTCTTTTTCTTTCTTACTTAGTGCGAGTGCTTTTCAGAGGTCAAATTCATGTCCAGTTTGCCGACACCGCATTCATAACAAGTGCAGTTGAACATACAACGATGTTATGTTGATAAACTTACACAACTTGACGCTGGTTCCAGAGGATGGAGTAGGAGTGGAACTCCTTAGTTGGATCAAACCAAAGGTTGAGCCTTTGCTCCCTGTTACCCACTCCATTTACATACAAATTTGTCTGCACCACATAGGGCTCACCACTGGTGTTGCCCAGGAACTCAAAATCAAATTCATTGTGAGCTGGTCCATCTGATGACATCTGCAACAACACAACAAATAAATGTTAACCATTTGTCAGGCTTTCTCTTGAATTAAGCAAAATACAAAAGATCAATGAGTGAAAATTTGTGGGCATGTATTTTCTTTCCAAGGACAAATGTGGAAAATTTATTAGGGTCACAATAATGAATTGAGATGTTAGCATTAGGTAGGTGTTGCTATTAGCCAAGCAACTTTATACTCTGCATAGTGTGGAGCACTGAATGATGGCTTGTGAAGCTCTCTGAATTTTCACATATAAGTTAAACATGTTTTACTGATGCTTATCTTTTGATTGGAAATATGCTAGTGGGTACTTCTACCCAGTATATATAAATAGAATATTGAGTTGAGAAAAACCGAGTGGCATACATAGAAAGCAGTGACAGTGCCAGCAGAGTCACCCTCTACAAGTTTGATCTGAACAGTGACCTTCCCAAACATGTATTTGCTCTTTGATCCAAACCCAGCTCCTGAATTTTGAAACCATCGACAGATAAGCATTATAAGTGAAAAAGATCAAGTCTTGATTCTAGATTCTGAAGCAGCTGATTTGTTTGTTTACCAGAATAGTTATCAAGCTTGAGCTTCAGAAGCTCTCCATCGTACTCAAAATGGTCTTGAGCCCAGCTTGGTTGAAACAGCTCCTCAAACCTAGCAGCTGAGCTCACAGATACGACCATCAAGAAGAAGCCCAACAACACTGCAGATAGTGAAGCAGCCATGGATGTGCAAGGTGAGGCAAGAAAATGATTAATGCCCAGCAAACTGCCGTTGGTGATTTGAGTCGCCTTGAGAGATATGCAACGAAACAGCAGCTACAGGTCTTTATATAGCACATTTCTGGGAATGGCTTCTTAAGCAAGCCCCCACCCTTGTCAACATTTAACACGTAGGACGGGGATATTTTCTGACGTGGCAAATCGTAAAAATATGAAAAAAGCGTGTTGATTTTTTAAAAATATAGTCGTTAGAATTTTGTAGTATTTTGCTTAGCTGGAGAAAGCTGTGAGAGGGGACTACGCAGTACGACATGTCGTTTTAGGAATAGGGAGGGATCCGACGCGATGCCAGCCAATGAGTAACCGCCACGTGTAAATATACAGCTGTGAAGTTCTACAGCTGTCACTGTTTGCTCCAAACCTCCCGCTTTTGCTCCCATAATAATAATATTTTGTTTGGGTGATATTCAGTGCACGTACTCAGCTGATCTACTTTACCACTGTTGTCTTGTAAGTAGGGTTCAAACCGGTTCGGTTTTGAATCTAAAGTGGTTCGGCTCGGTTCGGTTCGATTCGAATAAGCGCGTGTTACCATTTGTGCCTGATAATAGTAAATTTTCTAGACTAAACCAACCCTAATTTTACTAGAACCTTTTGATGTGCGGGACCGAAAAGTCATGTTTAAGAATATTGTTAAAGTTTCAAAAATAATGCTAAAGAGTAAAGTTATAAAAGAAAGAATAGATAGTGAAGTCGTAAAATAAGTGAATAAAGAGTGAAGTTGCAAAATAAGAAAATAAATGATGAAATTGTAAACTTTCCAATGAGATGCCAATAAGAAAATAAAATAAGTTATAAAATTGGTAACGGTACTATCATGATTAATTATAGCGCATTAAATAATTGATGGTTTTGATACCATATTAAAGTTACAAAAATAAAAATAGAACTAAGTGGATGTTAGTATTTCATGTATGCACATATATCTGATAGAAAAAATATAAATAAAAGTGAAAAGATTAAAAAATATATAAATACTAGTATAGTAACTAAGATTAACAAAATAGAACGAGAGCGAACCGTGTTGAAGGAGGAACACAAATTGATTCTTTGTTGGACATGCCTTCTTTATGCGTTACTTAGGAGAGGGTGAGTTGAGAGGTGGAATAAAAAAGAAGAAGAATGAATGGATCGCACTATTCATGTTTGATGAGTAAAGTACATTCACCATTATCATTTATTCATTCTTATGAATTGATGATGATGTTGGCAGTATTTGATTTTTACCAGGCGGATGGGCAATGAATTGAATTCCATTTCCATGGAAATAAATCCAAAACTCGTAATAAATATTTGCATTTGGATATGTGCCACCCTCATTCTATTGTTTCTCTCTCAACTTTACAACTAGTAATCACTGCTCCAAGACTCTTAATCACTAATAAGTGCATTACTAATTCGATGATTAAACTTGAAAAGTAAGATGAGCACTGCACTTGAGACCATCTCATCCCTCTTGTCAAGCAAGATCAAAGAATTAACTGATTCAATATTGCTTTTTGTGTTTATTTTATTGTCAATTTGAATGTAAATGCAGGAATGGGCTTAAGTGATGTCTGCATATGAACAAGGGAACACGCTGCTGCTCCTTTGTTTCCTACCACATCTAATTATCCATTCATTCATATAGCAGCTGTCCGTCCTCTCATGTCCTTTTTTTTTTCTTCTCATTAAATATGATAATGCACGTTCCAGGTTCAATTTCAAACAATGTATTCGATGAACTCGTATGGAATCATTCATTTCCAAGGACTACGATCCTACTACCACTTATGGCCTCAGTTTTTAACTAAAAAAATTGCAGCAGTGAATGATGGGATGGGAGTGGGTGGCAGATTGTGCTCTCATTATCTCCAACTCCAACTGGTGGTGCAGTGCACGCAATTTGAAAACCCATATGATGTCATTCCCTGACCTATTTATCCATCTCTGTTTAACTTTATTTATGTTCAGTAAACATGTCATCATCTTTCTATTTCAAGCTATACTTGCCTGCAAATCTCTCTGTGCTTATTCATCATCACCAGCCACAGGCCACAATCCTATCTCCATCTCCATCACCATCGCATCATCAACACTCACAGTTGAAGTTACACACACCTCTATACAAAGATTTTAAGTCCCCTCACTAACCCATGCCAGCCAGCCATGGTTACATGAGCAGCTAGCTGTCTGAAGCAAGCAGTGCATATTCATAAATTTCATCATACACATTTTGTGAATGTGTAAACATAAATATTTGTAGGGTATACCATAGACTAGAGCGTGACTACGAGGGAAGTGGGTGAGAGTGAAGTGACGGCTGGTGCATAGACAAAAAACACCACTACGTTGAAATGTGTTGCATGGATAATAAATAATATATTATCACTTCACAAACCTCAATAAAACACACACGTGAACCTTACATTGCAATAATGCAAACAAAACCTCAACATCCAAACACATTTATCTCATTTTTCAATTTATGTTTGTCTCACTTCCTTGTCTCAAATCAAGATTCAAGAAAAACTCATGTTTATCAAAGAGGGACAAAAATACAAAGGATTGAAAATGAAACCCTTGCTGGGTCTGTTGACTTTTTAGGTGTCTTATCATCATTATCCTTGTAATGGGGCTTCTTATCATGATCATTCTAAAGTATGCCAAGTTCTACTATGTGTGAGGTACGACATGGGAGTTGGGAGTTGCATTTTGTATTCATTCATTGCGAATACTGAGTATTGCACCAACCCTTTTTAAATATCTTGAGGATTGCTGCATTGCCCTGCAATCAATTCTATTGATTAATTTGCTGTGCCTCATGAGCTACCTGTTTCCATTAACTCCATCATAAGAATGAGGTCAGAAAGAGTGCCCTCTGGAGCAATTCAAACTTGATGTTGAAGTTTTACAAACCCCAGATACACCTTGTGATTGGAGCTTGGCTCCACCTATATTTCATCTCATTCGCAATCTGAGAGTTCACTCTTTGATTAGCTCTCTTCTGGAGATGTGTAGCTCTAAATTTCCACTCCAAGTCTACAATGCCTCCAATTCGAGGGTTGATGTTTCAGTGAAATTATAGGGGCTATAAAATCGATTGAAGTAGAAGCATTACACATTTCGATGTAGACCATGCATAGAGTGGACTTTCCATTACAACAAAATGTACATATGTTAGGTCCTTATGTTTTGATTATTTATTAAGTGTGCAGGAAGGTTTGAATGTTCAAAGATCGGTTGCGAATATTTCGGTAATATTTTAATCTAAAATATAGTTATTAGTTATAGAATATCTATTATTATGGGATAATGATATCCTAATTTAAACGGTTGTAATGGTGCAATCTTATAAATTGGATCTTCATAATGATATCCCATTTTAGAAGGTTGTTAACTTGTGCAATCCTAATTTAGAACTTAGAGTCAATTAAAACATAGAAACTAAAGCCTGAACTATGGAATCCTTAAACTCAGTTTTGCACAATTGACCTAAACAAGCAAATACGAATAACAGTCCGCAAGGTATACGTGGAAACCGGAGAATCCGGAGAAAAACCACGGCCTCCCAGCCGTAGAGGTTGAGACAGAGAATTCACTAAGCCAAGAACAACAATACAATGTCCCAAACTTGGCTCGACAAACCAAGGCCAAGATTAACATCATATGCATCAGGGACAAGAACATTTTCAGACTGAATATCATGATGAGGTGGATCAGATATTACCTCATTTTCTTCCCCCCTAATTGGGAAGTTTGCAAATTACTTAACCCTTCATCAACTTGGTTTCCTGGGCTGGTCTTCATGAGATATCCCATCATCAAATTCATCTGGCCCATGCTCATTTTCTTGTTGATCATTATTAAAATACCCTGCAGGAACAAAACTGGTCACATCTTGAGATGTGCCTGTATTCTCAGAACTTTGGGTTAGTTTTGACTTAAAACAATAGTCATTTTCATTAATTGTTACAAATCTTGAAGTTAAAACTTGACAACCTTCTGGCTGAAGACTAATGACTTGTAACCCTTAACACATTCGGGGAAACCAATCATCACACATTTGAGAGCTCTAGGCTGTATAACCAAAGGGCCTCAAATATTTGAGGTTTGGTTTCTTTCTAGTCCACACCTCTTGAGGTGTTTTAAAAGCAAGAGCTTTAGAAGGTGATCTATTAATCAAATAGGCTGACGTAATAACAGCCTCTCCCCACATTGAGGACTTTAAACTAGAACTGGTGAGAAGACACCTTGCTTTTTCAAGCAAAGTCCGATTCATTCTTTCAGCAGTCCCATTCTGTTGGGAAGTTCCAGGTACAGTTAAATGTCTTTTGATACCATGTTCAGCACAAAAATCATTAAACATTTTACTACTCTAACTCATTGTCAGTCCAAAGACATTTTACCCTCAAACCAGTTTGATTTTCCACAAGATTTTTCCCGGATTTAAGAGTTTCAAAAGTTTCATCTTTACTTTTCAAAAGATAAACTCAAACTCTTCTAGAAAATGATTAACTAAGGAAAGAAAATAAATTCTACCTCCTATGTTAGAGACCTGAGCAGGTCCCTAGAGATTAGCTTGCATATACTCTAATGGTTTATTGACTGCAAAAGTAGATTTTTGAAAACTATCAGCAATTTTCTTGTCTAAAACACAGATTTCACAAAAAGAAATAATTATAGGCCTAATATCAATCAAACCAGCTTTATACAAATAATGCAAACCCGTATTCTCAAGATGACCAAGTCTAGCATGCCAAACATTTGTATTAATATTAGAATCAGGCAAAGCATCACTTATTTCAGGCAGAGTAATAACATGATAGAAACCATTTTTGTTGATACTCTTGATGAACACAGTTCCATTTCATGAAACTTTTCTAACTTCATTGAAAGTTTTAATTGGAGCATCCAAGATTATCAAGTACTGACTCTGAAAGCAGATTTCTCCTCAAGTTCACTTAACATTTTGGAGAGTTCTGACTTTTCCATCATGCATTTTTAAAGGTATATTACATATACCTTTAATTTGAAGCGATGTATGATCTCCTAAGAGAACTTCATCACCTTCAATAAGCAGTAAAGAACTAAACAGTTCCTTACATGGTGGAGCATGAATGGTACATCCAGAGTCAAGTATCCAAGAGCTTGAATTAGGGGATGCGCTAACCATGAGAAGCTCATTGTTGTTTGAGCTTTCTTCTCACAAACATTAGTCTGATGGCCTGGCTTCTTGCCAACAGCCTTATCCTTTTTCCCGCAATGATAATAATTAGCTTAGGTACCGGGAGCATTTTTCTTCTCGGGGGGGGGGGGGAGGGGGTTGGGTTTGAGAAGAATTGTTATTGTTAAACTTCTTCTTTTTCCCCTTATTTAACCCTTAACCATCATCAATTTTATCAGTAGTTAGTTCAACACCTTTGTATTTCAAAACAGTCCTAATGGTGTTGAACTGTGATGGTAGTGCATTTTAAAGCACTATAACATGATGATTTTTCTCCTTCCATGCTGCTGATTTTTCTGCTCGTCTAGATGTGACTGGAGAGGTCTTCTCTGCGTCCCTGACAAACACCATCTTGTTAGTTGCCTTGAATCCAGTGAATTCAATGCCTCTCGTGTCTTTACTTGGTCTTTGCATGGATAGGATAGAGTCTAGCTTCTCGGTTCCAGAGTTGAGCATTTTTTGAAACTTCTTGAGAGAGCTCAGCTCTTCTGTAACTTCAGCAAGTTCTTGTCGCAGCCGGTTGATGATTCTGCAGTGCTCAGCTTTTTCTTTGTCCAGGATGTTGTTCTGGCTTTGTAGTTGAGCGTTCTCTTCTTTTAAGTTGCAGATCGTGGTGTTGAGCTTGGTGTTGATGCTTACTACTTCAGTCCACTTTGTGTACAAGAGGGAGAATTTTTCAATGATGCATTTTTTGCTGGGTTCATCATCTTCACTGTTTTCATTGCCCAACTCTTCACTTGAACAACTGCTGGTATAGATTTCTGAAATTGTAGAGGTCAGGGCCACAATGTTGTTGTTCTCCTCAGGCATATCCTCTTCAGAATCTCCATCACTCCATGTAGCTGTCAAGGACTTGTTCCTTTTGCGAGTATTTGCACACTCTGCCTGAATGTGACCGTATCCCTCGCATTCTCTGCATTGAATCCCCTTAGGATGACTTTGTTCCTTTGAGTCCAGCTGTCTGCCTCTAGTTTGGGAATTTCCTCTGGATCTGTACTGGCCGTTGTACTGAGTAGACTGTCCCACCACTTTCTTGTTCATGAACTTTTCAAACTTCTTACTCAAGAGATCCATTGCTTCTGAGATTTCTTCTCCACTATCATAGTCTGCTGCCTCAGCTTTTAATCCAATAGTCTTGTCTTTGAATGCAGATCGGTTGCTATCTATCCTCATTTCATAGGTAGTGAGTGATTCTAGGAGGTCATCAAGTCTCATGCTTTTCACATCTTGAGCTTTCTCGATCGCGGTCACTTTCATTTCAAATCTGGCAGGTAGTGATCGCAATGCCTTTCGAACCAGCTTCTCTTCAAGCATGGGTTCTCCTAGGTTGAAAGCTTGATTGGACAGGTGATAGAGCCTATTTATACGCATTATTTAGATCATAACCCTATGCTTGTTTGCATTATTTTATGTACAAGATTACTGGTTTCCAGTGTTTTTGTATTACAGGGCAAAACGAGGGCCTAAATCGGATACGCGCTAACAGGCAGCGTTTAGGATGCGCATCACACAGCCTGCGGAGCTAGACGCGCAAACAGAAGAATTGGCAGAGTCGACCACGGTGCGCTAACCGATTGCGCTAAGCAGATGCCGTGCGCCGTGCGCAGATGATGGTGTTTCCAAATCCTGACACAACCAGATTTGGAAGTTGCCAAGGTTGAGCCTCTTGAGCAGTATATAAAGGAGAGGAAGGTCTAGGGTTTAGAGAGCATCATATCATACGAGACTTCAGAGGAATCACATCATAATTCAGAGAGAGAGAGCAGCAAAACTGGAAAACACACGAGCTTGCTGAGAGGACCTGCGCTAGCCGACTGCGCCAGCCAAGACTGCAATCTGCACGCACTGTTTGCTATTGTTTTCTTGGACACCTTAGTTATTATTTACTGTTTCTATGATGTTTACCACTAGCATGTCTAGCTAAACGCTTAGTATCGGTTGGGCATGAATCTATGAGTATTTCCTTTGAGACTTGTGCTTAATGCATAGCTTGCTTGCTTATATTAATTCTGTGCACATTGTTGGCAGCTTGTTACATGAGTAGGGAAAGCCTTGAACCGCAATCTTACTCGTGTTGCTTGTTGTTGTATGTTAAACTAGTTGAATAGCCTGACGGTGCCAACTAGGAGTAACGCGCTAGGATAGACAATTACTACTTTGATCGGATTCGTAATTGTTTAGTCTAGCGCAAGAATTAATAGCACATGAACTTTGATCGGAACATGCGCACATGTTAGGAAGCCTTGACCGGACACTAACTTAAGTAAAACCAAGCTATAGACATTTAGAGTCGATGATAAGGAAGACACTCATAGAGGATTGTCTGCGCCGATACTTCTCATAGTCGTAGTACTTAATCTCTACTGCCTGCGCACGTCTAGTGCAATTCTTGCGTTTACGACTGTTTACTCGCGCATAGCGCAACCCCAATCACTCACACCCCCATTTTCGTAAGTGTAGGTCACTGGTTAAAACTGAACTGCTTGCTCCCTGTGGAGATCGACCCTTACTTAACCGCTGTACTAGTGGAAGAGGAAGGATTAATTTAACGCGTACAACGACGCGCGATCAACAGGTCTCCCAACTTTGCGAAGAATTCTCTTATGGTCTCGGCTTCGTCCATCTTCAACTCCTCAAACTGTGTATTGATCATCTGCATCCGGGACAACTTAACCTTCTCAGTTCCTTCATGATGAGTAGCCAATATGTCCCACGCTTCTTTGGCAACTTCGCATTTTGAGATGAGCTTGAAGATCTTCTCATCTACTCCGGTGAATATGACATTCAAGGCTTTTGCATTGCTGGTCTGTGCCCATTCTTCAACCTTTGTCCACTCTTCTTCAGGTTTCTCGGTCACGTTTCAGTCCTTGTCACTTTTTGTTGGGACACTCCAGGGCTTCAGAATAGCTCTCCATGCACGGTCATCAACTGTTTGGATGTATGCCTTCATCCTTGCTTTCCAGTAGCCGTAATTGTCTTCATCCAACAGTGGGGGTCATGCTATGCTCTGACCTTCTCTTATACTCATTTTCCTGCAGCTTTTTCCCAAGATCTAACTCTGTATGTCGAGCACGCTTGCTCTGATACCAATTGAAATTGCAGTGTGCAGGATGATGAGAACTTGTCCAACTTGTTGTTCGGACTTCTTCCTTGAACAGGTTACGCAGCGGAATAAAATGATAGAAATAAAAGCTACTGCTAAGGACACAAAGATGGTGACCCAGTTCGGCAAAACCAGCCTACGTCTGGGGGGCTCATCCCAAGCCCGTGGGAACCGATTCACTAGTTTACGATCAAGTACAAGGACGTTACAGAACAACGGACTCCCTCTCTATTCTAACCTCTACTCATCTACTAGTGATCGACACTCAGGCTCCCCCTGAATGTGAGACCTCCCGTCACTTTCCACTATGCACTCAGGCTCCCCCTGAATGTTTATTGACAGCTTTGTATGCACCCGAACTTCCCAGAACCAGCTTGCCGTCTTTCCGTTTTTCCCACAGCTAGTGTCTACACAATTGTATACTTCGAACACTCATGAACCAGCTGCTGTGTATATGTGTATTTTTCTCTAGATGATCGATAATCACAGCTGCATGAGTTCCTCGTATTTAACCTAGGAGACGCACAAATCTCTCAAGTTGTTATGAGAAGAATTGTTATTGTTAAACTTCTTCTTTTTCCCCTTATTTAACCCTTTAACCATCATAACCTCAGTTTTAGACTCATCAGGTAAACCATTTTTATTTTTAAAAACTTTTAAGGACTTGTTTTCCTGAATAAGCATTTCTTCAATGATCAGTAGTTAGTTCAACACCTTTGTATTTCAAAACAGTCCTAATAGTGTTGAATTGTGATGGTAGTGCATTTAAAAGCACTATAACATGATGAGAGGGTTTGATGTGCTTATCAGACCTTGATACTTCTTGAGTCAATTTCAATAATATATCAAAGTTGTCTTGCAGAGACATATTGACATCTAACTTATAATTAAAGAGCATTCCTAAACTTCAATAGCATTAAGAATATTCTTAACCAAATAGCTCAAGTTTGTCCCATACCTTCTTAAGATTAGTAAGATCCATTACCTGTCTGGCCACTTCAGCAGTAAGCCTCATCATGATCTCTTTGAGAGCTAACTTCTGAGTTTAGGTCTTGAGGTCTTTATCAATCCCATCTGACCATATCCCATTGACAGCCACGTCACATTTCTCTTTGACAAGTATGAGCATCATCCGATATTTCCCCATGGGAAAATCAGTTGCCCCATCAAAGGGTTTGAGCTTCACAACATCAGCCATATATCTTGCAAAAATCAGAACAAAAACAAGTAGTTAAGGTCCATAAATAATAGCAACAATAAAATACTCACTCTAGCAAGATAAATACTATCTCGGGTTAGTCACAGAAGAAATCAACCCAGAATCACAGAATATATGCTAAAACTAAATAATTTTCATAATAGTTCTTATCAAGAAACTATCAAGAAAGCAATCAGCGGCTCTGATACCAACTGTAATCCTAATTCAGAACTCAGAGTCAATTAAAACATAGAAACTAAAGCCTGAACTATGGAATCCCTAAACTCAGTTTTGCGCAATTGACCTAAACAACCAAATACGAAAAACAGTGCACAAGGTATATGTGGAAACTGGAGAACCCGAAGAAAAACCACGGCGTCTCAGCTGCAGAGGCTAAGACAGAGAATTCACTAAGCCAAGAACAACAATACAATGTCCCAAACTTGGCCTCGACAAACCAAAGCCAAGACTAACATCAAATTCAACCTAAGCTCTAGAGACTGACTCAAAATAAAGAATGTACAATACTTGAACAAGTACACCTGAAGAAGTCATCCGAATCGGAGAACGGCTGGACGAAGAAAGCGGTGTCGCTGTCGGAGACAACTGCGCTGCCTTGGCTGGAAATAGCTTCAAACCACCACGCCGATCAAACGAAGCCACAAGCGAACAACTCAGGAATTGTTTCTCAAGTATCAAGCTCTGAATCGCTCACTACGCTTCAAGAATGATTTCGAGGAATTGGGGTTCTTCGCAAATACGAAATTGTTGTCTTCAGCTTTAATTCTTGATATTTGTTTGGTTGAGAGAAAACAAGAGTATACGATGTCGCTTTTGTGCACGTGCTGCGTCTTAGCCAAAAATTAAAGCAGTCAGCGGCTTTGATACCAATCCGTAATCCTAATTCAGAACTCAGAGTCAATTAAAACATAGAAATTAAAGCCTGAACTATGGAATCCCTAAACTCAGTTTTGCACAATTGACCTAAACAACCAAATACGAAAAACAGTGCACAAAGTATACGTGGAAACTGGAGAACCCGAAGAAAAACCACGGCGTCTCAGCTGCAGAGGCTGAGACAGAGAATTCACTAAACCAAGAACAACAATACAATGTCCCAAACTTGGCCTCGACAAACCAAAGCCAAGACTAACATCAAATTCAACCTAAGCTCTAGAGACTGACTCAAAATAAAGAATGTACAATACTTGAACAAGTACACCTGAATAAGTCACCCGAATCGGAGAACGGCTGGACGAAGAAAGCGGTGTCGCTGTCGGAGACAACTGCGCTGCCTTGGCTGGAAATAGCTTCAAACCACCACGCCGATCAAACCAAGCCACAAGCGAACAACTCAGGAACTGTTACTCAAGTATCAAGCTCTGAATCGCTCACTACACTTCAAGAATGATTTCAAGGAATTAGGGTTCTTCGCAAATATGAAATTGTTGTCTTCAGCTTCAATTCTTGATATTTGTTTGGTTGGGAGAGAACAAGAGGAAACGACGTCGCCTTTGTGCACGTGCTGCGTTTTAGCCAAAAACGCAGCTCTTCTTAATTAATTTAGAACTTATCACACCTGTCCACTTAATCAAAACAGTCTGTATTCTACTCTAAAGCATTCCAGCAAAACTTGTTATGAGGCAATTTTTAGAATCTTGATAATTATCCATACGATATTTTTGGAAATTATCATGATTTAGATATTAGGAAATCAGCAAAGTGATCTCCAAGTATAAACGGATGCGAAGCTGACGCCAAGAAGAGTGATCGGAAATAGAGAAAATCAAGGAAATCAAAAAGGATTGAAGCGTACGAGAAGTGCGAGCAGCAATCCGGCAGCCACCTAGTGTGGAGGACACCTCGGATTTAGATGATGAAGTCTAATAAAAATGGGTTGCGCCACATTTTTCGAGCATGATTTGAGTGTGGAGGACACCTCGGATTTAGATGATGAAGTTTAATGAAAATTTCCTTGTAGTGAGGAGTATGAAATCGATCATTAAAATGCAAATATTGGATTTGACCAAAATTATTGAATATTTAGACTTAAGATGAAATGGATGGGTGGAAAAAAACGATTTAAGGGTCATTCTCCCGTTGACTAGAATTGTGAGAATTGTTGAATTTATATATAACTTCATTCCTATCATTGATAAGAAATTAACTAAAGCCATCCCATGGGCTCTACACGCCGGCACAGGGAGGTGCAAATCCTCGGCGGATTTGGCCTGGTTTGTGTGCGCCCGCACCTACGGACACTAACTGAGCTGCTCTTTGAAGAGTAAAGAACCTAGTTTGTTTTGCAATTTTTTTTTAAAACAATTTAATCTATTCGTCGAGTCGGTTGAGATATTGTTTCATAATATCTTGGGAACGGTTCAGCTTTCTACGGGAGTCTGTTGAAAGATTCTGTGCTAATCATCCCTATATCAAGCAGCGCATAAATACAACGAAAGAAACCCCCCTGCAGTATACTTTGTTTACCTCGTTTTTGGTGGTCAGCCTCAGTTCGATCAACAAGGCTCTAATGCATAGTGCTTGCTGGAAGACTGCTTTATTCTTGGGAACGAACTGCCAAGTCAAATCCAGCACATACTGGTAATAATTTTGCTTCAAGAATAACGTTCAGCGCAATTCTCCTATTTATTGATTCAGAATAAATTTGATGCTTACTAATATCTAACTAATATCTAGCTAGATCCCTAGGATTAACTCTACATGAACTTGTTGAGTAATTTTATTGTAAAGATATTGTGCGAGGCATGTAATTCAGTAAACTTGGTGTGTGATTCTGCTCGAGAGCCTGAATGATTTCTAACCCATACATTTGCACACATCCATATGAGTATTTGGGCTACAAACCCAACGAGCCCATTCACACAATAGTTCGGTCCATAAGTGTTTCAGCCCAACTATATAAACACTTTCTTTCTCCTTCGATTCCTCCCTAAACCCTAATCTCCGGCTTTTCTCTCCGACTCCACCCACCCGCCATGGGACGTGTTATTCGTGCTCAGCGTAAGGGAGCAGGTTCCGTCTTCAAGTCCCACACACACCACCGCAAGGGCCCCGCTCGCTTCCGCTCCCTCGACTTCGGCGAGAGGAATGGTTACATCCGAGGCGTGATTACCGAGATCATCCACGATCCAGGTAGGGGTGCGCCTCTCGCAAGAGTCACTTTCCGTCATCCATTCAGGTACAAGCACCAGAAGGAACTGTTTGTTGCGGCCGAAGGGACTTACACTGGACAGTTTGTGTACTGTGGAAAGAAGGCTACTTTGGCTGTCGGGAATGTGCTGCCGCTTAGATCGATTCCTGAGGGAGCGGTTATTTGTAATGTGGAGCACCATGTTGGTGACCGTGGTGTGTTTGCCAGAGCTTCTGGGGATTATGCCATTGTTGTATCTCACAATCCTGACAACGACACAAGCAGGTTCATCTCTTTTTTATTGAAGTTCATCACTTGCCTTTTTTTATTTGACTTAGTTGTAATACAATTAGTTTAAAATGCCCAATGTTTATTTGAATTGGTTGATTAATTCAATTTGTTAGCATTGTGCAATTGTGGTTTGAATTGGCTTCACAATCTAATTAGTTTGAGATATCTTACGGAATATGTTCCTGCTCTTATCTGAATTTTGCAATTGTAGGAAAATTATGTGTATCTGTTTGATTTTCATGTGAAATACAGTGCTTCTATAGTGTTTTCGACATGTTGTGTCAATTAGTTACATTGTCTGGGTAACGTTAGCTGGTAATTGTATCGTGAAATTGTCAACTGTATGCAAATAGAAACTTTGCCCATCTTGTATATTTGTGTATATTTGTATTTTATTTCAAGCACCTTGCTTATTATGTTGTCTGTTTCTGTGTCAATTTGAAATATTTGTCTGGTTAACTTTGCTGTGTATTTTATCTTTATGACACTCTGATAACTTGATGCACAAGTTAGCTTTTGATGCTAAAAATCCTCGATGTGGATACTTAGCTTCTGAAAAATATTGTCAAGTTAGCATATGGTCAATGTGAGAGTCTTAACTGCAATAGTTATGTGTACGTAATTTATCTGTAATAGTTGATGTTATGTTTGATTTTAGAATAAAACTTCCATCTGGAGCCAAGAAGATTGTTCCCAGCGGTTGCAGAGCCATGGTTGGACAAATTGCTGGTGGAGGCAGAACTGAGAAGCCAATGTTGAAGGCAGGAAACGCTTACCACAAATACAGAGTGAAACGTAACTGCTGGCCTAAGGTTCGTGGTGTGGCTATGAACCCTGTGGAGCATCCTCATGGTGGTGGTAACCATCAACATATTGGTCATGCCAGTACTGTTCGTCGTGACTCTGCCCCTGGACAAAAGGTTGGTCTCATTGCTGCCAGAAGAACTGGACGTCTTAGAGGACAAGCCGCAGCAACAGCTGCTAAGGCTGACAAGTAATAAATTTGAGAGCTATCATCATTTCGAGTTTTATTTTGTATTGTTGTTTCTATTGAAGCCTCTTGATGGGTGTTGCAATAGTTTTGAACTTGGAAGTTTTGTACTTCTATGGTACTGTTGTTTTATTTTTCAAAGCTATTTGCCTCTGCTGTGCCCTGTTACAGTCTTTTATTTTTCATTTCGGAACACTGGATAATGAAGCCACTGAGGCTTATTGCATTAACTAGTAGGGATGAAAAACAACAAAGCATCGGGCAGTCCTCCCATCAAAAAAAAATTACACGGTCAATTTGAACTTGTCAAGATTCCTGTAATTTTGATTTTTTTTTAAATTGGCACAATTTCATTGCTTTTTCCAAATTGCCATAATTTCATTTCTTTTACAATCGGCCACACTCAAAGATTTCTTTTAAATATGTCTTTTTTTCTTCTTTTGCGAACTGTTATTGGCAAGAGTTGTTTTTCAAAATTTTGATTTCCTCGTCCAATCAGCGCTTAACAGCTCCTCCCAAACGAGAGTGACTTTCCTGAAAATCGCATTTGTCAAGAGCGGTGATGAGAGAAATACACATCAGTAGGCTTTCACTGAAAACCGCAATTGATAAAGTCGACTTTTAAACACAAATGAGTCGCGTCCTCTCATAACCACTATTGTCAGGAAAAGTTGCGTTTGAGGAGAACATCTTTCACGAATTGACACCCTAGAGCCACTAAGCGCTGCCTGAACGAAGAATTCAAATTTTTGAAAAATCGTTCTTGCCAAAAGCGATTTTCAGAAGAAAAAAAATGATATATCTGAAAAAAAAATCTTCGACAGATTATAAAAGAATTAGTGAAATTATGCGGTTTGAAATTTGTGTGTAATCACCGTAAGTATGAACATGGGCACAAAAGTTTAAGCATCCACCTAGGTTAATATGTGCGGGCTTCCAAGAGTTGATACTCGAGTAAAGTAACGTTTAAGCACATTTTATCGGTTTCAACAGTTTGTTTCCTCTGCTTTTCACACACAGGATGCAACGGCCAGATCGTCTAACCTAAAAATGCATCGATGCCTACACATAATAATAACAGAAGCACGTGATTATCTGCTGTTAAAATTTAAACCCTAAATCAATCCCAACCTGTTTTAATTAGCTAAAATGAGGTTGTTAGAGTATGTTTGAACGACAGTTGTGGCATTTTGAGGACCAAGAATGCCAGAGCCACAACAACTGATTTTAACTAGCAGCAGATGGCCGCCTTTTCGGCTCAACATCTCTTCTTACTTTATTATTATTTGTCCCTATTTTGTATCACGGGATCATTCTACGTGGTTGATTGCTTCTCTCTGCCAAATATCATAACCCGACTGACCTAAACCAAAATTGTGTAATCTGGATATTCCAGTCTCTTCTGGAGTTTGACACTTGACTAGGAAAGTAGCAAGTCATTCTTCATTTACAAACCTAAATTTGCTGCTCCTGATGCATGTCTACAGTGTAATATATTACTGGCTTATCAAGAACAAAGCTTAGGTAAAGATCTCATACCACTATGGCTTCCTGGTCTCGATTTCATTGTTTTTAACATCTGCGTTTGCATATTCTTGCACAGTTTCTCAAGCTCTAGGACCCTCCACTGCATTCCATGTATATTCTCGTTCAGCTTCTGGTGGTCGGTAGTGACATTGTCGGTGGCTCTGCCGACTATACCTTTTTTGGTCGACTTGTCCTTTATACACTTGGTAACATCAGAAATGAAATTTTGAGGGTAGTCCTCCAAGTTAATGTTTCCAAGTACGCTCTTCAGCTTCAAGTGTTGAGAAATCAGAACCTCCACTGCTGGTTTTGACGGGAATTTTGTGTTCTGCGCAAGGTCAGAACAGGTTTCAGACGAGAGTTTGCTGTAGTTCAATGCAGAGCATATCTTCAACTTGTCTTCTTTTGACAGTCCTGCGTGTACCTGCAGGACGTTGCAACAAGTTGTTATGTATTTTTGAACATAGAATGTAAAACTACTATTATGATCAGACGTACCTGAATATACATATCCATGGCGCGATAGACACCATCATAAGACTCTCTAGCGAAATCAGGCAAGAGTGTGGCTAGAGCAAGCAACTTTGATGGTTTCAAAGACGGATCTGGCGCTACTTCTGTCATGTACATATCCATCAAGTTTGCAAGAGACTGTAGACGAATAAGAGATATGTCACTGCATCCTCCACGAACAAATGCCTTGAGTAGACGCAGTACTAAATTCACATTGTACGAGTACTTCTGCTTCATCCCATTTGGAGATGGAATAAGCAAATCGTCCAATGTGGCCTGGTCCAGCTGAGAACCTATCATACTCTCCAACTTTCTGCTACATGATTTCTCTATTTTTGCACCTGAAGTGATTCTCAGCAGCCCCAGTAAGCTTTTGAAGGAAACCAAACTCCAATCGAGTAAGTATAGCATGTCAATGACAGACACAGTGAGCTTGGGCTTCTCGTCGGCCACTGCTGCAGCACACTTTGATCTATGGTAGAAGAAGAGAAACTTACTAATGACGACATTGTCTAGTTTCTGTGAAATCATGAATTTCACCAAATGTTGTAATAATTCAAGGTTCAGGAATGCAAGATCCTCAAACCACCATGTTACGCTGTTTTTCAATGAATCTGTGCTTTTGGTATCACATGAGAACCGGACGGCAGAAGTATCTGAAGAAGAAGAAGAGGAAAGGCACGAACTTGCCTCACTAGCTGAAGCTAGCCGCCCCACAATAGCCGCGATGCATTTGTGCAAAAGACTTGAAGAAGTTTCAAGCTTCAATGTATCTTGACATTGCTTAAGAGCTGCCAGAAGTTCATTCCACCTCCAGTATTTGATGTCCTTGAGAAAGTTGTGAGTTTGTTGGACTAGATTCTCAGCTCCAGCAACAGTCTTATGCATTTCCATGTAAAGAGCTGCAGAATGCAGTAGACAAATATTGAAGGGTGTTATACCGATGCTGGCATTGTTGTAACAGAACCTTGTCAGAAGCTCAAAGCTCTCTGGTCCTCCTGGAAAGTCATTAATAAAATTGACTTTCAGTTTTTTTGCCGGGCAGGTTGTTGACTTCAATCTACCCAATAGTTTGCTGAATTTACTTGAATATGTGCATAAAAGTCCCTGCAAATTGCAAAGAAATAAAATCTTATACCACCATAGCCAGCAGAAAAACAAATTAAGAGATCCATAATGAGACTAAACTCAACTCCAAGCTATGAGAATTTTCAAAAATTGGTAGCAACAAGCAGGTTTTTAAGGTGAGCGCAAAAGCGTCCCTCGTTCAGACCATCGATGCCCATTACATAGAGTTATTCACTGAACTAAAGAATGTAAACTAGCCTGGGACTGATGAAAGGATCAACATCAACTGACAGTAAGGGTATGGTGAGGCAGATCATAGAGTAACGTTGGGCTGATCATTGCCAAGAAGTGGCAGCAATAAGTGTATGAGCATACACTACTGCCATCAAAGTCTATGGTGAGAAAAGATGTGAATGGAGTTAATGTGGACAAAGAGCATTAAAGAACCTCTATAGCTACTGAAACAATGACCCACATTTAGGTGCACATATTACATCGACAAGTAACAACAGCACAGAAATGTACACAAGTGAAACTCATGACTGTTTGCACTGAGCAGCCAGCAGAAGTGACTGAGAGGTGGAAGATGAAAAACCCAGTTGCAGATGGACATGAAAGAATGAAATGACCAGACCCAGTTCAAAAGATGAGATTTTTTCAACTCAAAATCAAGAATGGGTCTGAATGATTTTTGAGCATGATCAGCTTAAGTACCTTATCAACCATGAAAGTCTCTTCCCCATTGACATCGACTTCAAGGTAACAGGAGAGTCCTGCCATATATACACTTCTGAGGGCTTGTGCAGAGGGAGCAAGCTTATATTATAATCAGGAAGCAGACAAAGGGCAAGAAAGTGGAATTGTATATTCTGATTCGGGCAATCAGACAAACACAAGCCGAGTCAATTGTTTCAGCAACTGATCAAAGATGCGGCACTCAACTGATATGGCGGAGAAGTCCCATGATACAGTTTTGGAGATTAGTAACAAGACGAGAACAAGTTGTGAAAGGCAGAGAGCATTTACACATGATGCATATGTATATATATATAGCTGAATGACAGTTGCTTAGAAGTTGTGACTCATCATTGTTTCGATTTTTACTCCTATTATTATTTCAGCAAAGGCAGGATTATATTTGATGCAAGATGCTCGGCATGTATCTTTATTTTAATTGCAATTACGGCAATGTGAAGCACTAGCTGTCTCCCGATTGTCTTGCTCTATGTTTCAGATGGGGACGACCTTCCATATCTGACTAATGAATTTTTGGAGAAGATATTAATATACAGTCAAACCAAATATAGCCGATCCAGTTTTATTTAAAGAAATATATTAAACACCAAAAAAAAAAATTAGGCTGTGTTATAAATTAAAATTTAAAACGATGTTCTATTATAATTAGTTCTAGTTTGTTGATCTCATTCCATGAGTGATGATTCTAAGTAAAACGATGTAGTTTTGATGTTAAAACGACATAATTTTATAGGAAAATAAAATAAAAAACTGGAAGTATTATAAACCCCGAAACAGAAATTTTACTGCTACACATGTCATTCCCATCGGTAGCATTTCATTTTTGAAGGGCAATAAATAGATACCATTGATTAAAATTGGTGTGAGTATGGACCCAAACCAACAAATAAGGCATTCAATTCTGTCTAACTTTGTAGCTTTGGGTGACCACCATAATCAAATTTCCATTCATTGGCTTGGCTTGGTACAACTAATTACCCACACCGACTAAATATTTTAACTCTGATTTTGGCTTATTACCTGTGCTGTGAATTGTGATGATCATAAGTAATTACATGTGGGGTCAAGACACACGATCGGGTTTTGAGGACCAAACTTTGCAGTTGCATGAGTTGTACACAGCAAACATATATAACGTTTAAAGATGACAATTCATCCCATTTTCATGTTGTGGTCCTTGATTTGTAGACTGAAACTCAATCTCTTTATCTCTCACTTGCATATATTTTGGGTGTGCTTTCTTTTTATTCATGCGTTGCTGAGTGCAACTGTGAGCTGGGCTGGCTTAAGGGTATATCCCAGTAATGTTTCTTGACAGCGACCCAGAAAAGGACAACACAAACGGAGCCCATGGTTCATGCAAGCCATCTGTTCTCGTCTTGGGCTCAATAATAACATCAACAAGTTCAACCTTTGTTAAGAGTTTTGTAAAACAGCTGGGGAATCAGAGACTAGCCAATCGACACGTTCTTGCACTGTTTGATGGCTTTAAGAAGACAAAATGATTTTGTCACTAGAAAAAGAGAAGCTATGGATGGTATGGCATGTTTCTTTTCATCATATTTGGTATATGGCATGTGAATCATTCAAAACTTGTTGTGTTCGTGATATATGTTGGAAATTTTAGAATTTGAAGGTGTGAAGAAAAATGAGTTTGTTTCGTCTTCAAGAGCTAATGTCGGTATCGTGTATACATCGAATTGAATAGTTAAGATCTTGATAAAAATCCTTATAAGGTGTACTATAAGAGTGGTTATTCGAACGCCTAAATTGATCAAGTATCGAATCGATACTCAAAGTTACATAGAAAACATGTGAAGTTTGAGTCCATTGAGAATAAATGTCAAGGCTTGATTGTTTTCACTTGGTTGATATCCCACATTGGTGGGATAAGGCAAAATATGTTGATACTTATATAATCTCATGTTGGGTATGTATAAGTCATTAATGAAATTTATTCTCCAACGCCTGCGCGGGCGTCCGGGGAATCACGAGCTAACTAATTTTGCCGAAAACGTGAAGAAATTGGGTGCCGCATGTTACGGACACGAATGTAGCTCCAATCGGAGTGCGAGCTAAGTCTTTGTTTATTTATAGCCGGATCTTCCTATCTTCCCAATCACGTAACTGTTCGTGATTAGTGGAACCTAGCCATACAACATTCAAGGGCTTGCTGCTTTGATCCTCTTGAGCATAGCCCATATAATTACCAACGTTTTCTCGGGCCACCATTCCATCTGTTCCGAATCAAACCAAAATGGCAAGTTTTCATGTTTCAGAAAGCTCGCCCGTTTCTCCATAATTTTCTCATGGTAAGAAAACATGTTCTGTGTTCATACATATATATAAATATCATTAGCAACAACCAGCAACTAACCTGCTCATGTTCCATGGCTGTCCAGGTTAACGTTATTCCTCCCTGTAATGGTGGCACTGCTTATAGGGATGTATCCAAACATCCCATCAAGTGGCTCGCGTGGATTCTCACACTTATGGTCGTTGTACATAGGATCAGGGTTGAGTTGCTTTGTGCACTCCTGAGGTGTCAGACGGAGTTGTTCTCTCGGAGTTCTCGACTATATCTGTTTTGAGCAACCCCATTTCAGCGGATGGGAGAGGGGTCGATGAGGTGGTGGGGCAGAAAGTTATTCATATTCAGGCCATTCTAATAGAGGTGTCTAAATTGGATAATCCGCAATTGGAGTTATTAATTTTGCGGGCTTGTGTAGCCATGCCGAAGATGATGTATAATTTGCGGAGTTCACCGTTCGATTGGATTGAGGGTTCGATTCATTCTTTTGACGCAGCGGTGCATCAGAGTTTAGTGCATATTTGGAACACGGGGTTCACGTTGAAGCAAATGAGGTTGGTGGGTTTGCCTCTAAAATTCGGTGGGCTAGGGATTCCGGTGGGGAGCAATGTGGTTCTCTCAGCTTCAGTGGCTTCCTTGGTGCAGGCAGGGGGTTTGTGGGAGATGCTTACCAAGGATTCTTTCTCTTCGTCGAGGTGCGGAAGCTTGCTTGAGGAGTGGAATATGAGATTTCGTCCTGCCTCCCTAGTTGGATTGGAGGAGCTTAGATCGAAGGGTAAGTCACAACAATGGCTTACCGATTTGGCTGCATAAGTCATTGGGGAAGAGATTAAGGAGCGGGGAGAGGCCCGGATTAATATTCTAGTGAATGTTGTATCTGCGTTAGGGAGCGGTATTTGGACCACAGCGATACCTACGCCTTTCTCTGGGCTTCATATGAACCTGACGGCGTATCGTTTGACCCTCAAGTACCGTACCGGACACGACGTGTGCTTGTACGGTCTGTAGGGGGTTTCACACGTCCGACGCGGCCAGGGATCACGATTCCCATTGTCCGGGAGTGGGAGGAGGATTCGAAGGCATAACGCGGTAAGAGATGCATTATTCACTTTTTTTAGGGAGGTTAATATGGAGCCTAGGCTGGAAGTGGCCGGCCTTCTCGACGGGGGGGGGGGGGAATGCAGGTAGAGATCTTTGTGTGGATGTATTCATTGTCTCTCTTTTTGTGGGAGGAGGGACATGGATGAGGTCAGGGGAGGCAGCTAGAAGAGCTGAGGAGATGAAGATCTCTAAATGTGGAGCTGGTTGTTCAACCAATGGGCTTATGTTCGTGCCTTTCATCATGGAAACCTTAGGAGATTTCGGAGTGAGAGCAGATCAGCTGATCAGAACAGTGGCGGTGAGGTGGGCTGAGGCCTAGGGTATGGAGCCACCAGCAGCACTCACCATTTTGAGACAGAGATTGTCTTTTATCTCGCAGAAGGCGTTGGCAGACGGATTTTTATTTAGAAATGATTACAATTAATTCCTGTCGCGAATCAAGATGATCCGGCTCGTCTGTCATTCCCTTTTTTATTTGAGATCCCCATTTGTAATTGTCTTCTATTGAGTTATAAGAATGAATATATGTTATTTTCTGCACTGGGTACTACTTTTGTCCTGCAGTCGCGATCCACTCGGAGAGGAAGATGATTGCTGCTACAAGGCCACTTGCCTTCGCTACAGTACCTGTATCTGAAGATCAGTGTTGCTCTAAGTTTTAATCAGGTTTGGGTAGGGACTTCTGTTGGAGTATGTTCACTCCATGTTTTTGATGAGACAAACACCCAACTAATAATGCTACTTGAGTGTGCAGGGAATGATCACTGGAACGGACATCGCAACACAAAAGCAGGAGGCTGATAGAATTTCTGAGATTACGATCTCTATCTAGATTCTCGGAGCAAAATAAGGATCAAGATTGTCAAGATTATTGATAATCCTTGACAATCAGATTCATCTCCAAATTTGGAAGGTGATTCTGGGATTTGTTGCCCAACAAATCTAGGATTTGCGGTCGAGCAAATCTAGAGGCTTTTCCAAGGAGATCAATAATAAAAGAGAAGGCAGAGCTTTCGTCTAAAGCAGCGAATTGGAAAAGGTCCTTGACACCCATCAGCTAACAGTTAAGGCTCGGAAGACTACACCGCCAAGAAGTTGAGAAAAGAGAAGTTCGCTACTCCGGAGGGAACTGAAGACGGTGATGTAGTCTGTGTCAAAAGGAAATACTACTTGTGGTGCGGCTAACCTATGAAGGATACCCTACCAGTGAACTGGAATGTCTGAATGCTAGAGGTATAATTTCAAGTGTAACCGATAAACACACCTAAATACAAGAGTATTTTCAATCCTTCTAGCTTGCTAGAAGGTAGTGATTTTTCTCTCAGATACTAATTAAGGTACCGAAATTTCCACTATAAATTACTGTGCAAGTCCATTTACTTTCTGCATTATTTACTTCCGTTGCTTTATTACCTGGCAAGGAACAAAACCCCTTGTTTCTTGCTAAGGAACACTAACAACGATCCAACAATTGGTATCAGAGTCTAGTCTCTAGATTTTTGATTTAGCATTGCAGGAAGATTATAGAGAGGGCGCATGACCAGAGGGGGAAATCATATCTGCTGATATCAATGTTTTTATGAGGGGGAACTGTATAGTGCTGAAAGGGAACACAGAGAGGAACACTAGTTAAAACAAATGTTGAGTATGATTATTGATTTATTGTTGAGGGTGTTAGTCATCATCAAAAAGGGAGAAATTGTTGGAGTATGTCCACTCCATGTTTTTGATGAGAAAACACCCAACTAATAATGTTACTTGAGTGTCCAGGGAACGATCCCTGAAATGGACATCACAACATGAAAGTAGGAGGCTGATAGAATCTGTGAGATTACAATTTCTATCTAGATTCTAGGAGCAAAATAAGAATCAAGATTGAGAAGGTCCGGTCAAAGATTGTCAAGATTATTATGGAATAATACTTGACAATGTAAGAGATTCATCTCCAAATTTGGAAGGTGAATCTGGGATTTGCGGTTGAGCAAATCTAGAGGCTTTTCCAAGGAGATCAATATAAAAGAGAAGGCATAGCTTTCGTCTAAAGCATTGAATTGGAAAAGGTCCTTGACACCCATCAGCGTAACAACTAAGGCTCGGAAGACTACACCGGCAAGAAGTTGAGAAAGAAGAAGTTCGCTACTCCGGATGGAACTGAAGACGGTGTTGTGGTCTATGTCAAAAGGGAGTAACTTGTGGTGCGGCTAACCTGTGGAGGATACCCTAGTAGACAGTGAACTGTAATCTCTGGATGCTAGAGGTATAATTTCAAGTGTAACTGATAAACATACCTAAATACAGGAGTATTTTCAAATCCTTCTAGCTTACTAGAAGGTAGTGGTTTTTCTATCAGATAATAATTAAGGTACCGGAGTTTCCACTATAAATTAGTGTGCAAGTCCATTTACTTTCTGCATTATTTACTTCCGTTGCTTTATTACCTGGCAAGGAACAAAACCCTTTGTTTCTTGCTAAGAAACACTAACCACGATCCAAGAATAAACATCAATTAAAGCTCTTTGAATGTAGAAAAAAGGAAACTGAACACAATCTCTAGTATAGCCTCATACAAATCTTAACTTGAAATCAACGTTTATGGGATTCTCTCGGTTCTAGATAGATAAATTCATAGTTGTGCTACTTGGATGTTCCATGCCATTAGTGTTTAAACATGGATCATTAAGATGAAATCTGGATGAGAGGAACTGGCTCCAAATGAAGTAGCACAATGCAAGAAGCATTGTCGCCCGGCTCGTGCTAAAATCATCAACAGCATATCCTTGGAGCATAAGATGCGCAGGAACAAAAAGCATAGAAGCAAATTGTAAGATAATAGAGCATACGGTAAGTTATGACTCGATAATCCAATATAAGATAACTCATTATCTCTTCATTAGGCATGCAAGACAATTTTTTTTAAATGATTCATACATAACATTTACTGATTATCAAAATTTAATAATTAACATGAAATTCAATTGGACATTCTAAGAGACGACTAGTAAAATGAAAATTATGCGTGAAGCTGTATGGGCTGGTGTTTAATGTCGAAACGTAAAAACAAGGCAGGCAGTCGAATCTTTGTTATACTAAAATAGAATTAATATGAAATTTTAATATGCATGTTGAAAGTTGATAAGTAAGAAAATTCTGAGACATTATAATATAACTAAGCAAGCCATCATATTATATGAAAAAGCTAGACAGCACTCTCATAAAATTATAAGAATATGAACGTAACCAGCTTGTAAGGCAAATTGAATCAGTGATGGTTGGAGAGGGCTCTTCTCGTGTTCCTACTATATTACTGTTATCAGTTCTTACTATGTTGTGTTCTTGCTAATAGGAGGGCATGTTGTTGAGTTTTTGATACTAATATGACTTGTTTGATCTTGTTATTGCCTTGATTGGTCCTGTAGAACAGCTTTAGAGTCAGGTCTCAAATTGAGACTCCTTTGGATTGGTTTATGGCTGAGTCTCGAATTGTTCAGGATTGTTTTTAGCGTTGGAGCTGTTTTTGATCAGTTGCAGATTTAACTTTTAAAGTGCTAAAGAGAGCAAAGGAAATCTTGAGGGAATTTGTCTTTTGGGACAAAACGCCTTCGTTTTGCTAGGCCACCCATCTTAAGATGTAAGACTCGATGTGGAAATTAGGGCACGGATTGAAAAACCAAAGACAAAGGAAATCGCTCAGAGGCGCATCAAGAAAAGTCTTCAGCCGAAGGTGCGAGAGGCGAGCGTGCGTCTGGCTTGGCAACTCTGATCATGGCACCTTTGATTGAGCATTCAAGGTACGCTGCTAAAGTAGTTGAAGTCGGGAAGAAGTTCCGTGGCTGTCCGAGGACGCAGTGCCTACTGAAGGTTGTCGAGTAGTGCAGCTCTTCAGCGCGAGGTCTTGCGGCATTTTTCCACTTGCCCTATTTAGTCATAAGTATTTTTGATTTGTCTTACTATCTGAAAATATTTTTATTTTGTCTTGTTTTTTAATCGGTCGATCTTATAAGACCGGCCAGTTAAGAAAATAAAACCGACCGATCTTTATAAGACTGGCCGGTTAAGAAATTAAGATTTAGTTTAGTTTTTTAGACTGGTCAGTCTTTATAGCAACCGATCGGTCTGATTATTAAGCGGCCGGTCTTATTAAGACCGGCCGCTTGTTAAATACAAATCGCGGCCTGTCTTCTTTCTCTTCTCTTCTCTTCCTCCCTCATCTCCGAAATTCCCTCTCCCCTGCAGCGAATCTTGTCTGGACGAACGACTTTGCTGAGTTGTGTTGTTGCTTCCCTGCTCTTCATCAGTCGAATCGTCAAATTTGGAGGTAAGTGGGGTGATTTTGAAATTTAGGGTTTGAATTTTAGGTATCTCTGATTTGTTGTTTAGAGTTTTATGGATTTTTGGTTGAAGCAAGGCACCCAATGTGTTGCAAATTGATGTTAGTTTAGGGTTATGTTAGTATATGTGTTGATTAATTTACGGTTTAGGGTTAGGATTATGTGTAGATTAGGGTTAAGGGTATATATGCAGTTTTAGGTTTTGATTTGATTTGTATTTGATTAATTTACGGTATATGTTTTTGATTAATTTACGGTTTAGGGTTGGTCAGATTTGTATTTGATTAATTTGGATTGATTATGAGTTTGCATTTTATTGTATTTGTTGTACTTGTTAGAATTCGGTTTGAGAATTGTTGTTTTATATGATTAATTCTATATGATTAGAATTGTTGTTTTTATATGATTAATTCAAGTTTTATTGTCCGTTTGAGATTAATTCTATATGTTGTTTTAGAATTGTATATGATTAGAATTGTTGTTTTAGATTAGTTTTATTGTCCGTTTGAGATTAGAATTATGGGAAATTTTCTTATATATGTTGTATTGTCCGTTAACTCTATTGTTGAATTTTTGTCAGTTTTAGGTTAGTTTGGATTCACAATTTGTGTGTAATTTATGTTTTTCTTTGATTTGACTGTGACATTGTCCTTATTTGAAGATTAATGAGGATATTTTGCAATTGTTAATTTTACATATCGTATAGATGGATATTGATCAGCCTAGACCAATAAACCATTCGGTCCTTACACGACAACGTACACATCGATCGGAGGGAGTTTGGAACAATCAGGTTAGTAATCATTGTTTAGAAAATGAATTTATTCAATAGTTAAAGTTTGTGATTTGTAATGATTTGTACTTGTTTGAAATCATTGCAGGCTGGTAAAGTTTTAAAGATAGTACATCGTAGAATGTGGGAGATGGACCATCTACATAGTTAGAGCTGGATTTCTACCTTGGACCCAAGTCCAAAATATGCAGGCCGACTGGGCTTTGCTGACTGCATTAGTTGAGCGTTAGAGGCAGGAGACCCATACATTTCATCTAAAGACTGGAGATGCTACTATTGGCCTCCAGGATGTGGGACTCCTTACTGGCCTGCCTATTGAAGGCAATGTGATCACGGGTAATGTAGACAAGGATTAGAGGGAATTAAGCATTAGTTTACTGGGCGCATACCCGGAGTGTCCGAAGCAGCCTTCATTGGCCAAGAGGAGATGGTTTGTAGAAAATATGAGTGAGCTATCAGTTGACGCATCAGAGGAAGTTGTGAAGATGCATGCGAGAGCGTACATATTGTGTATGATAGGGTCATCCCTGATGCCCGATCTATCAGGGGATAGGATTTCTCTCTACTACCTTCCCTTGCTTGCCGACCTCGACGCAGTCTGCTCGTATAGTTGGTTTGGTACATTGTCATGTTGATGATGAGTAGCTTTAATGTTGATATATTTGACGTTCCGCAGCTCCTGTCGAGGCACATGATGATGATGATGATGAGGATGAGGATGACGAGGAGGATTTTACACCTCTTCACTCGCAGCAGGCAGATTCTTCCAATCAGGCAGGTCCATCACAACCGAGTATGAAAAGCCGATCAGAAATAGGAGGGCTCCAGAACGTCTGTCTTATAGTAGATTCAAATGGTGATCTTGTACGACTTACATTTTGATTTGCATTATCACTCTTTATGACGTGCATATTACAAGTCTAGTAACACTTTAGCATACTTTATCACACTTCAAATATGCATTGCAAGAAAATGATCACTTGAAACACTGTCTATTTCATTTTACCACTCTTTAACAAACATCACATTACAAGCGCCAAATTAAAGAACACACGGTTACAAATACATATTACACTCCCTTCTTATATCAAACTTGTTTGGATGGACATGATCTTCTGTTATGTCCTGTTGCATGACAAAGACCGCATTTATGCCCACGTGCCTGGCCTTGGCTGCTGGATTCCCCTTGGTCCATCTCGTTATGTCTTCGCCTCGATGGTTGGCGTCCAACTTTGTCTCGTCTGAAGGCGAGGGCGGGGACGTGTGTTATCCTATCGATTTGAGTACAATGTTGTTCGTCTGGAATAACATAAAAGGTGGATGCCCAGGTCGCATTGTACGCATCTATCGTATAGTGGTGATTGACTAATCCATGGTATGACATATTCTCACTTTTACACACAGCCATGACGTGAGAACATGGATAATGGAATGCATCCCATTTTCCACAAGTGCACGTACCCTCTTCTAGTGTAACCGCATGTCTGTGATGTTTCCGCAATGTTGTCACTTGGAATACACCTCTAGTTCTGTCAAACACCTGTACTCGGTGGTACTGTGCTTTATCCATAATCTCCCGTAACTTCAACTCTATTTTAGGCAAGAAACTTCCGGCCACATTTTGATACTCATCTCGTCGCTTGCACAAGTATGTGTTACATTGCATGTAAGTAAACTGGACAAGAGCACATATCGGAAGATCACGACAACCCTTCAGAATATTATTAAAATATTCACTAGCATTGGTTGTCATCGATCCCCATCTACTGCCACCCTCATCATAAGCTAATGACCACTTTGAAAACGGAATGCCATCTAACCACTCCCAAACCATTGGTCTATCACGCAGCAAGACACGCAGTTCTTCGTACTCTTTGTCAAACTTTATCTTTTGCCGCTGATGAGCAATGTGACCGAGTTTCTTCTTCAAACTGCGGTTGATGAGCTCGAGGAGCTGACCAAACTTTATCTTCGTACTCTTTGATGTTGAAGTTACTTTGAAGATGTCGGATACATACCCTATGATGAGCCCGAGGAGCTGACTAATCTGGATCCTGCATCGCCGCAATGATGCCTTTGTGTCTATCAGAAATGACGCACAACCCATCCCGGTCAGTTACGCCCTCACGTATGCACTACATAAACCATTTCCAACTGGAATTATTTTCGCTCTCAACCAAAGCGAAGGCAATAGGGAAAATATGGTTGTTCGCGTCAAGACTTACAACGACAAGTAATTTACCATTACTTCCCGTAAAGATGATTACCATCAACGCATAACACAGGACGACAATGTCGAAAACCTTCAATTGTTGGACCAAAAGCCCAAAATACACGATGTACGATCATCTGACCACTCTGCTCATCCACATGTCGAACCCATTTAACCACCGTGCCAGGATTTGTGTCCTGCAATGCATCCATGAATCCGGGCAATCTTCCAAACGATTCATCCCAATCGCCGAATAGATTTTTGAGAGCTTGTTGCCTTGCCTGCCAAGCCTGCAAATACTTAATTTCATATCCATAATCTTTGAATATTTTGGCTCTTATTTCCCCAGGAGATAATCTCAACCTTTCACTAATGACATCGCCAATATCGATTGCTATAAAATATCGGGTTAGGTGCACATTTGAGCTTGTCATTTGATCGTGAACACAAGTATGATCCCCTCTGTATTTACGAACCTCCCAGTAGGAACAATTTTTTTTCACTGCAATCCTTATCCCCCAAGGACAATTGATCTCACCTTCTCGATAATGAAGTACTAAGAACCGTGGTTCTGATTCCTTCGTCAAATATTCGACACGGTTCAGTATAGAAAATTTCTGGACGGCGTAAATTGCTTCAGCTTTGCAACTAAATGTTGCTCCGACACCAAGTGTCGGCGTACCTCCATAGTTACAACCCAAATATTCATCAATAGGATTATGAGCGTCTCAAGCTGATATATCACTGAATGCAGGAATATCCCATACACATCGCGGTTAGGGAACCGGAAAAACCCCCTATGCGTCTAATTCTTCAAGGTGCTCCATTTCATCTCGGTCATACTCGTCTATCACTGGTATTTCAAGTGTCGCATAGCTGGACATAACCATTGGATCTGAATCCATATTATCTTTATATGTTACCTTTCACTTCTCCAAATAACATCAACGTAAAAATTAACAAATCAACCATTTAATGTGCACTCTCTTCACATTATCGATAATATACTCACACACTTTCAGATCCAGTGCATCAGGCACACATTTACATACAATTTTAGGTTCACACATCAAATTATCATATATGGAGAACAAACATACCATACATACACTAATTTCGAAGAATTTTTACCTGCAGCCTTACATACCGTTTGAAGGTTCAACCCACGGCCAGAGAGGATGTCGGCAGGGAGGAAGTAGTGTAGAAAGAAGGAAGAGGAAAAGGAGAGGAGGAGGAGAAAAAACGGGCTGTGCGTTTCTTATCAACAAGCGAGAAAGACCGGCCGGTCTAAAAAACTAAACTAAATCTTAATTTCTCAACCGGTCGGTCTTAGTGTTTATAAGACCGGCCTATTAAAAAACAGGACCGGTCTTTATAAGACCGGCCTATTAAAAAACAGGACCGGTTGAGAAAATAGAACCGACCGGTCTTTATAAGACCGGCCTATTAAAAAACAGGACAAAACAAAAATGTTTTCACATAGTAGGGCAAATCAAAAATACTTATGGCTAAAAAGGGCAAATCTAAAAAAATTTCCCAAAATCAGAGAAGTAACCTTGCTTGGTTTCAATTTCCTTTGTTGATCAAGTAAGTTTTGAGTATTTATTTTGATTAGAGTGACACTTGTATGAACGGAGAAGCAGTTACTATAGTGGAAATTGAGTTGAGCCTCCTCGACATGAGGTTCCATGGATGTAGAGTCGCTTGCGGCTCCAACCATGTAAAAATTCTTGGTGTCTTTGTTGCTGAACTTTCGATTCTTGTAATTGTTATATTCAGATGGAAGATTAGTATTAAGCATTAGACACATATACAATAAAGAATTTTTACAATAATTATTCAGTGGTCACGTACATGAAGCAGTATATTTCTTGGACATAATAAATTTTTTCGATAAATATTAACATTATTATATATTGTGAGTAATAGCAAATAAAATTTTTGATCTCTTAAATCATGTGGTGCTTAATTAAACTTTGTAATCAAATTTTGAGTCTTTGTTCCTAAACTAACAGTGGTCTTAAAACACAAAGAACTCAAAAACTCATCAGAGAGTATTTTTAATAAGCGAAAATAATGTATTGCTTTTAAATGATTTGGAGAGCAAATGAGTTAATCCTTGTATGCATATTCATTTCTCCATTGAACAATGAGGATTAAAAGAATCATACCATTAAGATTTGTCCCATCTAGTTGGTTCCTATTACATCTTTTCTCTTTTTGGGACCAATCCATTTTAAGTCTAAAATATAGGGATGTAACACCGTCCACTAATGAATGCAGATGTTATCTTACAGTCTTTCAACTTTAGAGCAAGTTAATACATGGCAAAATTATCGATTCACAAGTGACAAATACTACTTGAAATTCTCAAGCAAAAAGTATATGATCTATTTTCAAAGACGAAATAAACAGACACATGTCACACCCGATTCTAGAAGCATCATTATAATCAAAAATTTGAATATTGAAAGATGATTGAAAAACTATTGAGATTGATATAAATGGTATTCTTGCATATTCAGGATACACATCTTACTAGTAGAATGTCTTGGTCCTCTACGTAGATTAAGATTATATCATCCAAAGAAGTAATAAGGGAGATTAGTGGACGTGGACAATACTTTTTTGGCCTAATCTTAAAAGTCAGCGGATGCAGTCAATTTGCTGTACAGATAGAGCTGTATTGAACCTCAAGTTACAAGGCAGATTTTCTACAACCTGTCTTTACCAAGGCATTATTATGATTCCAAGCCGAATGCTGTATAACTATGCCAGACTGAGTGCACTCCCTAACGAATTTACAAATAGACAATACCAATCCTTAAAAGTATAGCTTGTCGGTCTGGGTAAGCAAGAGTGGCTCAGAAAGTTAGCTACTCGTGCTCAATGAAGAGTAAAAACCCTTCTCATACAAGAGGTGTCAGAAATACTAAGCTCTTCATCCTTGCCACTACTCAACTCCCTTCAATACCAACATCGGGTCATAATTCATATATTCTTCAGAAATTACATTCAATTGAATTCAACACTAGTGTCCTATATTTATGTGGTTTTTCCAGGACTATCAGGCATGGATATATATACCAGTAATCAGGATAGACCACAGCATCAACTCTGGCACCCAAGCCATTATACCATGAGGAATTAAATTCACCCTCCGGAATTGGTAATGGGTGCTACCCAAAAAAACAACAACCTACGATGAGAATTATAGCAAAATAATGCTCAGTGGAAGGAGAAGTCGTTTTAAAAATAGGGCTCACGGTTTTCAACCCACTGCCCAGAAAACACATCCAGTGCTTCACCTCATCATAGCATCTGAAATTCAGAATTAAAAATTAGCAGTCAGAATGAAAACGAGGCTTCAGTGTGTGTAACAATCAGATCATCGATTTGAAAAACCTCACTGAAATCCGCTAAGATAATTTATGATATCATCATAAGCCCATAAAAACACAATCTTGAACACAAAAGAGAAAAAACTGAAAGGAGTATTTGGTTGAGGAAAGGGTAGTTAGCTCAGACAGCCAAGGGGTTGTAATCAGTTTACTGGGAGAAGAGCCCAGATCAGAAACTCTAGTCCACACAGATTATCATCACCGCTAATAAAACCCACCCTCGAACAAATCTCACAAATTTGGAAGCCAAAGTTAACTGGGCATACAAGACACGATGAAGAGGCGCATGAAAGACTGATGTGAGACTCAGAATGCGTTCTGGTTATATACAGTACAACGATGGATGCTCGTCTCTGAATTTAGGGTTTGTGAATGAAATGAGCAATGGGTTTAGTCGGTCTTCAGATGGTTGGGCTTTGGGCCAGAGAAATAAAGCTACAATCTCGGCCCAAATCTCAGCTTAGTAGTCAACTACTTACCTTGCCCTTTGTACATGAAGCCCTAATTTTGTTCACTCGTAAAATCATGTTGTAAGTATTAATCTAAGCTCAATTAGCTGAAAGGGAAGTGTATCGATGCCTCCGAGGGAATCGAATTTCGTTCCTCTGACTTTCGAGCTAAGAGATTAATCAATCGATTCACTGCCCCTTTTTTGAACATAAAAATTATTTTAAATTAGTAAATTAAGATCCTAATTGAAGTTTGTCGGTTCAAGTTTCCTATTCGAGTCAAGTTAAGTTCAATGGTTCGTTGAATGAAAATAAACTAAATTACTAGAATTCAAATGTAATCTGAAATAACTTTTCAATTGATCCACATTCCACCCGAACCCAACAAGTCTCAAAAGGCCAAGTCTATAATGTGGAATCATGTCGTTGCTTACCCTGCTGAAGTGGTAGAGGATAAACTAATTTAAAGTCAGAAAAAATTACAATCCAATTTTATCTAACAACACCTATTCCCATGCATCTATATACGTATAACGTCAATTATTTATTGACCCAAATGCCCTGTTAACTTCTTGTGTATTGAATAGGGGCATGTATGATTCAAGCATAAACTCAAATTGAGTTCTAATTCATCAATTTCAGAATGCACTTGAAACCTAACGAGAAATGCGTGTTTGTGTTTTACAAGTCTTGGTAAGAGGTCATCAACCCATAAGAATAACTACTACCATACCTACTGCTGTATATAATTTTCTGATTGATACATGAAACATTTCTACTCTACTCGAGTGTGGTAAAACATCTTTCTCAATAAGTAGCTTAAAGTTCATAATCCATGATTCATAAGTACAGTTTAATATATTGATGAATTCAGTAATTTAAAATTGCAAAAGAGAAAGGAGGCTAGCTTGAGAAATATGCTAACTCCAGACTTCATCATTAATTTGCATAGCAACCCTTTGCTGATTCCAACATCTCAGTACGATCTTACAATCAGGTTATACAATCGAAAAGGTGGTCAAAAATGAAGGTGTGAGTTTGTCCCTTGCAAAACCTCTTAAAAGGCCGAGAATAAACATCAAATGCCAACATGAACTCATGTTTGCCAATCTCTTTGTTGATTCTCTAATTGATGTTTTACATACAAGAAAACTATCCACACAAGCACCTTATTACACATGATTCTGATAATCTCACTTTCTTCTCAAGTTATTGAGCTAACCAAAGACCCAATGCACCATCACTTTTAGTTCACCTTTGAACACACTATCCTTATCTCACCAGCCGAACCCGTCTTCACATCTATTTTATTCATCTTCTCCATCGACTTGGCAAACTCGGTGTAGAAATTCAGCGATCCATCCACAAGTTGCTTGATGAGATGGGTGGATGTTGAGTCAGTAGTCAAGGCTGCGTCAGATTGGAACAGACCCCGTCTTTTGAGCAACAGTGTGTAGTAGCTTAGATCAAATGTCCGGAAGCTGCCAGGGTCCATTTCCACAAATGTCACATTATCCGTCCGCGTCTTGCACTTCCTTGCCCTGAGGTTGGCAGCATATTCGCTGTCTAGTGCAGGATCTTCATCTCCTCTGCCACTGAAATTGTATAGACGGTTTGAGAAGGAGGTGCAGTGCCCGATTCCAATGGTGTGAGCCCCTACAAAAAAAAAAAAAAAAAACAGAACATCAACCTTAACTACCATTTAGCTTTATCGAATTTGAAAAGAGAATTCGCGATTTTTAAGTGAATTGTACCTGAAAGCAAAACTAGATCCTTAACGTCGAGGCTCTTGTTAGCAAAAATGGATTTCAGAGTGGAGAAGTTTCCTGTGGGACGCGGAATGAATGTGAGGGCTTCAGCCCCGTTGGAGACCGTTCCATCTCGTCTTCCGGTGGGAACATTCCACGAGGGACCTCCCTGTGGAAAATGGATGTAGAGTACAAATTAGTTAAGCAATGAAACTTGCATACATATTTTGATCTGAGGATTTATATATCTTTGTACCGCGGTTACAACAGCATCTCTTGCGGCTAGGCTGAGGATATCAGCGCAGGAGACAACACCAGGGCACTCGGCTTCAAGCAGCCTCTTGATCCCCTCAATGAAGCCAAAGCCTCGGAGAGTCAAGTTCGGGGGAGCGTCTCTCTCGACTTGTGCTGACGAGGTTGCATTGATGAGCACTGACGCATCACATCCCTAAGATCATATGCAATATTGAATATGACACAGAAAAAGAAGAGGAACAAAAATGAGCAGAGGAAACAGAGAACATTCTTGGCAACGCACGTACGTACTCTGACAAAGCAGTCATGGAAGTGCATCCTAATAAGGGCCGCGGCCAATGTCGGGGCTGTATGGATGCGTTTCTTGACATATTCCAACACTATCTTCTCAGCATTGGGACAGGTCTGGGAATAAAAGTTCAAACTCAGCTGAGCTTGAGCTTGCGCCACCAGGCCAAAAACCAAAACCAGCCCGACTGCCAAGCAAATTCCTCTACCCATATTATCAACCAAAACTCCGACACTCCACTTCTGATCACTGAATCTTTTCTGCTAGAAAAACTGTGACTTATATTCTTCCTTGGCGTTTTTTTTATAGAGTATTGGCGATTGTACAGGATTAGAATGTATGAAAAAGAACCAAGTTACAGGCAGTCACTGAAAATGTCAGTTAGTTTATGTTTATGTGGATATTCTAACTACCACATGTTGTCGTATTAAAGAATTAAGTTAAGACAAAAAATTTCAGATTGTCATTTTTCTACCATTTGTTTTTGAAAATAATATGCTGCCAGCCCGGAGCAGTTTGATGTGCAGGAGGAGAGGGGAAAAAGAAAGAAACCAGCGATATTTATATTAGGACCAATTACTATTAACAATAATGTTTGTAGTTTTGCCCAAGGATACTAATAGATAGATGCTAATCGACCGAAAGTAAATATTTTTGGATAAACACTTGTTAATAGCGTTTTGACAAAAAATGTTCAACCGCTACTTTCATGGACAAAATGTCATAAGTTGAATGTTTTAAAATGAAAAACAAATAATATAAAAACTTATCGAAAAATTACGAATTTGAATTTTTCTCTAAGACAGTGCTGATGAAATTTTTATTTTTTTAGTTCATTTTGAATTAGAAGCTGTTAGATCTAGATAGTTCATGAGTGGTATGTTTTTTGACAAACAAGGCAAAGCGGCAGTGACAGAAGGTAAGATAGTATTTGTTCAGACAGGCGCTGCAACATTATCAGTCGAGATCTACGAATAGAATCAAATCAGCAAGGAAATATTATGGAGATATACCGAAGATATATATTCGCAGATATTGCGCTCCGAAGATCTGATTCTGCGCTCCAAAGATTAGATCCTCTCCGAAAAATGGAAAGTATAATTGAACATTATCTACCTTCCAAAAAAATAAGGCAAAAGCGCATCTAATCTATTTATGTGATTCAGATGATTAGAGTGGTGTACCACGAAAACAAAGATAATCAAATGGAGGCAGATTAGAGCTATTTGACTGGCGATCTTCATCAGAGTTAGTGAGAAAACTCGACATAGCAAAAGCTTGATCGTCGTGAGCTGAAGAACTGTGTTGAACAGACTGAGTTCCAGGTCTGATATTCTCAGGAAAGGAATTACCGATCTGTGGGAGACAGATCGAGGTGGGAAGAGGATGATCTCCGTCTGAGGGAGCAGACGCGCTCACATTAGCTCAACTACACAGTGGTAACTAGTGAAGATAAGTTACTTAAAGATATGTTGTACTTGATCAAATACTTGTGAGTGATTTCCACTTGGGGTTCCGAGTAACCCCTAAGTAAGCTCGGTGAGCTGAAAGATTAAACATATCATGTGCCGTTTCCTGTTCTTCGTACTGTTCCAATTACAACTAATCATCATCGAAACGCAATCTGTTAAAGCTTTCTGAAACAATTAAACAAGTGATCTGGAACAGCTCGAGTAGAACAGATCCATAACTTTCAGAAGAGAGAGTTGAAGTAGAACCCTAGCTAAGTTCATATTGATCTCTATGGAGAGGTATTCTCCTCATGCATTTTTGTTCATATTTGTGTAAGCAACTTGTAAAGCAAGTTTACAAGCAGCCAAGTACATATTAGTTGTCATTGCATATCTGTATGTTTTTGGATTCTGTTTGAAGTTTCTTTGGTTCCATCTTCCATGTAGTCTGAAATTGGATGGATTTTGTCAGTACTGTTGTTTTGTTCTTTTTCACAGGGACATTTAAATGAAATCCTTAGGCTAGTGATTTATAATACATGTAGGGTTTTGATTGAATTATGGGGTAGTTGACTTCAAAACTCATGTGATTTTGATTATTGAACTGCTATGTATGACTTTTACAGGAAGTCATATTTTGGCATAAAACTATGCGTCATAAAAGGAAAGTGCATCGCTCAGTGGAGCGTTGTGTTTATAATACATATAACCTGCTCTCTAACAACTCTCAACATACTTGTGCACATTGACTGACTACCTTCACCAACAGGTAAGTCGATTACATTATGCACCTGCTCTACCTCTACCTTCTTCTGTTTGTTGACCACTTGACAGCAACATCTCAAACAATTAAGGGTTGAAACCTCTTGATCAAGAAAGCATCCTTGATGTCACTTTTTGCATTGACGTTGTTGCAATACAATGCCTCACTGCTCTTTCATGATACAATTTTGCTGTAAATTAAACATTTACTTTGGGCATTTGCACCGGTTCTCACTTTGAGATAGAACGATCTCAAAGTGAGAACGTTCTCGTCAGTAATCCACGCACCGGTGGAGGCAAAGATCTGGAGGAGGTCGAACGATCTCGGAGCCGATCTCGTCTGGATAGGCGAGAAGATCGATCCAGGAGGAGAGAGAAACTAATGGGAGAGAGAGGAAAGCACGTGAAAATATCACGTGATAGATCTGGTTCGTTAGATCATATTCAAATTTGATCTAACGGTTCAGATTTATTTCTAACGGGATTTAATCCAAAAAAATATAAAAAATCGAAAAAATATGAAAAGCTCCTCGAGATAGTTATGAGTGCATAAAATGTGTAAATTGCTATTACTGTTTGTTGAATAGTAACAGGAATTGCTTCTCGAGAAATTTCTCAACGGATGCGGATGCAACGGGTGCGGATGCCCTTATATCTCTTTTTTTACTTTTATGAAAGAGATACAGATTCATAATTTCATAGTTAGGTCAGTTTTTTAGCATTAGTTTGTCACAACATAGACAAAGCATATAGCACACTCTCGCAACAATACTTTTTTTCTCATAGATAAATACGTACGAGTAAGTAGATCTGAGAAAATAGACTTATAAAGGTTGTTAAATTCATGTGTCTCATAGATGTATTTGACATGTTTTTTTTTTGTTTTTGTTGCAATAATATGTATCAGTCAAGTGTCTGTAAACTGTAACAGGAGTGTCGAAGCAGACCAATAAAGTTCGAAAGACCAAGGAAGTTCAAGTTAGCTTAAACAGAGCCGCGCGCAATCAGTCCGGATTTCCTAAAATGGCGTCAAGGAGATCTTGAGGCGGCTGAGGTTTGGAAGAGTATCTAAACCAAAGATATCGGGATTCTATCAACGAGAGATTGATAAGTTTTAGAAAGGGATGATTATCTACAATCTAAAGATAATCATTGTTTGCCTAAAAAGAGCATGCAACCGGTTCATATAATTGCTGCATCGCGTGTATCTGATTATTATGCAAAAATAAATAATCCTAAATTAAGATCATTCTCGCGTGGAGAAACGCATTAGAGGGAGCTCGATCATTATTGGAGATCGGTCGGAAGTTGAGCTCACTCGAAGTTGATCATAGGCTCTTCCTTTACTGTACGAACAGACTATGAAAGCATTTCGTTGAAGTGCTGGTGTTCTCGGGAGGAGAACTTACTATCTGTGGTAGGCAGATCAAGGTGGACTAGAGAGGGATCTCATTCTGAGGGAGTCGAACGCATTCACTATGGTGCAACAACATAGTTGTAACAGAGGAATACTTATTACGTAAGACGTATTATTCTTGACCATTTGATTGTGAAGTGTTTTCCACCTGGAGTTCAGAGAAACCCCCCCTGATGATGCTCGTGGAGCTGAACATGGTGATATATCTTGTGTCCTTTACATTTCATCGTACCACTTGATTAGTCACTAACAACTATCGAAATGCTATCTGTTTAAATATTATGAAATAGCTAATACAGTATACTAGAACAGTCAAAGTAATACATACATATGAATTTCACAAGTAACCAAATGTTGAAAGAAATATGAATCTCAAGTATACTTACGATCGTGTTCGGATTTTTAAAGTGAAGCTTTTACTTTCAATATGATAGAAGAATCGGCTTTTTTTCTGCAAGATTAGATTGAGCAACTCCTCTGTGAAGTCCACTATAATGCTTTGCCCTGGAAAACTCATGCATGAACGTTATATATTTATGCCTGGTTTGTTCTTAATCTAGAGATGGAAGTGGGTCGGGCCACGGGTCGAGCTGGGTCAAAATTTCATAACTCACGCGAGCTAGGGTTGGGTTAAAAAAAAATGAACTAGCCCACGAGCTGGGTCAAGTAAAAAAATCTGAACCCAGCCCGACTCATGGGTTATAAGTCAGCTCGCCACGAACGAGCTGGGTCGGGCTGACCCACGAGTTGGACAGACGGGTTTGACCCACAAGTTGAGTTCATGGGTTGGATCTACGAATTGAGCACACAGGTTAGACCCACGAATTGAGCACACAGGTTAGACCCACGAATTGAGCTCAAGGGTTGGACCCACGAATTTAGGATTATTAAACAAGGGTTTAGGGATTTGGAATATAGGGTTTAGGGAACTTGTACTTGTACATATATTTTATCTAAATTATATTTAGAAGATAGTAGTAAAATATTTATGAGTACAGAAAAAAATATTCTTTTAATTTTATTTAGAGACCCGCTCATTTATTAATTGGGCGCCAAACATCCTGGCTCGAGGGAAGTACATACCGATGGCCAAAGCGTGACACAAACTCTAAGTGTCTACTGGAACTTCATAAATAGTTCAATTTTACAATAGCCTATCACCAATTAACTATAAAACATGCTAAAAAAGACAATGATATATTATTCTAATTCATCTCCAATTTCATAATCAAAATATGTTTTACTGTCTTATTCTCTTCTTTCAGCAGCAAGCCAATCTGTTAGGCAAATACACATTTCAATTGAAATATCATTCAACCGTGATATTTTATCATCCAATACCCTTGTACCTGCAGGAAAATAAGCTTCGGACGCCACAGTTGACATCGGAGCGGTTAGTAGATCCCTAGCCATAGCAGATAGTATAGGCCAAGTATGACCGTTTACCTTTGAAGTTCATTGTAATTTGAACTCCCCACGTTTGATTGAAAGGAGGTACTAGACTCAGCTGTGGCTTGCCTTTTATATGCTTGTCATTGACACAATGCAAAATCTTCCTCACAAGCGAAAGACACATTAGTTGTATCTTGTTGTGAGGATGAACCACAATCAGAACCTAAACCTAAACCCTAAATATTGTACACTTGCTAAGCAACCAATCAAGGGAATATTCTCCCAATATTGTTTAAATTTTGCTTTCATGGAAGAGCAGATGTCAACATAAAAGTCTGAACTCCTATGTTTTTGAAAACATGTAGACATAGTAAATAATTTATGTAATAAAAAAGGAGAAGTAGAAAAATAAGTACCATCCGATTTGTTAGTAGCAACATAAAAAACTTCTAAATGTGAAAGAATCAATTCGGCATTATGCCAATCTTCTTCATCAATTGAATTTTGAAAGTTTCTTTCATTGCAAAAAAAACATACAACATTTAAGCATATCTCGTGTAGAATTCCATCTAGTGATCACATCTAAAGAAAATTATTTATACCGCAAGTTATGAAATTTACAAAGATATTTAAATCTTGATTACGATGACCATTTGATTGAATATATTTAAGTGCACCTCTAATTTTCTCTATGTGTTGCTTGATAATTTCTAAGTTGAATTGCATATACATATTAATAATATGACATGCACATCTAATATGAAATAATTTACCACCAAAAATTGGTTTGAGGCGGGTGATTAAATGTGTGACCACAACATTATTATTAGATGCATTGTCAAATAATATTAAAAAAACTTTTCCAACTAATCCAAACTCATTTACAGTATTTTCAATCATATGTGCTATAAAAAGTCCCGTATGTGGATGCTCCATAGGTTTAAACATAAGAATTCTTTTTTGCATCACCCAATCAATATCAATCCAATGACCAGTTAAATAAAAATATCCATATCCAAAAGGAGAAGTCCAAATATCAGACGTTGGAAAAATCATACATTACTTATCTAAAAACATATTAATTAGCGTTTATTTTTTACAGTTAAATATACAAAAAACAATAGTTTTTCTTGACCCTTAAAATATGGTTGTAAATATTTTTTAATAAAACTAATAAACTTAGGATCATCACCCATTGAAAAAAGTTGTTCGACCTCTATTATATATTTAGCTAGACCATTACGAGCTTTAGCTTCTGAGTAACGCCATGTTGGTCCCGGTTGTTCACAAGATTGTGCACTACCAGTTCCGACGGACTCACCAACTAAAGTCGTTGGATTGAAATCAATAATCCAATCCTAATGTTTTTTAGCAATATGCCTTGAAAACATACCCTTACCCCCTCCCACTGAAATTTTATATTTTTGTCCCATTTTTTACATTTGGCAAATCTTACATTATCTTTCCAAATGATTTCAAAATAAATCCAAGATTTATACATGTGTTTATAGCTTGGAGCTTCGTCCATCCTCGGAACACTATCCAAACGTTCTCTGTTTTCCACCTCATTCTCATCATTGGGAAAAAGAAATTCAAAATTATAGAGTTTAAAATTTTCCGCAACAAATACAACAACAATTAATATCTAAATAGCAAAATAAAATATACCGAAATGAAAATTTGAGAAGCCCGTTGCTTGCAAAAATGAGGCTTGAGCACTTGAGAAGAAGAGATGTTCTAAAGAGTTGTTGGTGTGTAAAATATGATATAAAGAATGATGTATTTATAGAATTTGGGAATGAGATCTAAATTTTGAATTTTTGAACTTCCAACGACAAAATTTTTGAATTTTAGCCTGTGGATCGAACCCGTGGATCGGGCGAGCTAATCAGGGCTGAGCTAGGTCGAACCCGGCTGACTCGAAATTTTTTTTGACGGACCCTGTTAGGATCGCGCTAACAATTACGAATCAAGAACACGAAATAAACGATGAAAAATTGCAGAAACGAAATTGACACACGAGATTTATAGTGGTTCCCTCCCAGTGTAGGAGGTACGTCCACTTGCCGCTTGCAGGCTCAATCCACTATAATCAAGTTTCCGGAAGATCGTTATACCCTCAGAATCGCCTCACACACTCGCTCAACTATTCTGATTGCAAAACCTGTGACGGCCACACACCGTATAAACGAGAATTAGGTTTTCGGGCCCGACGCAATACGACCCATACGGTCAATACGGTTGATACGGTCCATACGACTATATCCATTCGACGCTCTGCGTAGGGTCTCAATGGTGCGCTTGTGCAGATTAGGCTTCACACTCAACAGACCCAACCTGACTCGCGAACTGTAACCCAACCAATTCGATTCACGAATTAATGTGTCCGGACCAAACTGGATCGAGCCAGTCCACAATCCATCCCGACTGACCCACGATTGCCTAAGCCATTTTCATCTCTGGTCCTCACTTACAAAGAATCATGTATTATTTTACAATGATGAGATAAAAAGTTAAAACCGATTGAGTGTGTCAGTTGGTGTTCAACTATTTGTACCTAATGGATACGTGTATAGGGTTGGTTACGAGGCGATTAATGCCTGCAAATCAATCTCATTGCTTTAGTGGGGAAATTTGTTTGAAAAATGAAGTTTTTATGACAAGGAGTTAATCATTGAGGGGATCGGATTCGATATTAAGTTAATTTGTTTACTCGGATAACAGGTGTAAATTATTTGAAATGTGTATGCTATTAGTTATGTTTTATGATTATTGGCTAAAAAGTGTAATTATGAGAAAAATATTGTAAGTATATCACACTTATCTATTGCCGATAAGTGGGATTATTATCTTTGGTCTACTACAAGTGGATTCTAATTAGCATTTTCATTCTTAATCAGAAACGATTCGTCGGCACCACAATTCATTTGTTGATTCAATACTTAGGATACATAATGACCTTTGTTCATATGGTTTGTGAAATAATATTTTCACTCATTTTCAGTTTGGGGTGCTAAGTCTGTTTCCAGATTTTGAGGTTTGGATTGATTATGAATTGGGTATGAAGTGGAGTGATTAGATACATTTGTATCATAAGAAAGTAGAATCTTTTGTTTAGGGATGTGGGAGTGATACTTGAAAGTGTTGATAATCTTGATCGAATGAAACCATCAGCTAAAATTCATAAGAAAAGGTACTTATAGTTTGTTCAGTATTTGTTAATTTGAGTTGTGCAAAACTCAAATTTCATCTTTATTTGCGTAAAGTCTCATAGGAGATGGTGCTTTTGTGAGATGCTGATTAATGTTAGTAATAATTTTAAGTATAATTTCTTATCAAAATTTGTTTATAAGGGCATATGCAGCGGTCATTTTCTCCTCGAGCAATCAGCAAGCAATTGTTCCATTTTTTTGCGCAGCGGTGAATGCTTGGTGAGAAAAAATGCTGGAGGAAGAAATTTCTCTGGCAAATGCTTCTCGAGGAAGCGGAGGAGAAATTGATGCTTGAAAGTTGGAGCAATTGATCCTTGAGAATTGCTGGTGGAGAAAAAAATTACTCGAGGAGAAATTGCTGACGGAGAACTTTCTCGCCAACAAAACTGTTGCATATGCTCTAAGTAGTTTTATTTATATACAATCTATTTTCATGGGTTGAGGACCCAACTTATGTCGATAAGTAGCAGAATTACAAGTGTGATTGATGTTAATATAAAATTTACCGAATAAGTTTTTTCTTTGTTGTATGTTTTGCATCCTAGTAATTAATGGTATAAATTATTATTTTAACTGCTTATATATTTGTTTATTTTTTAATAGTTTTAAAGATTTTAAAACATTCCGCTAGGATACTTTTTTATTTTTAAAATATAATTATTAGTTTTGCTATCAAGAGTATTGTTGTGTAATTTAGCCGAGATATTTTGAAATTCTTGCTCGGCCCGTCCTTGAAACACAATCTTATATTCAAAGTACAACTGATGTTTCTTAGAAAGTTTCTTTTATTTATTCATGACATTTTGTTAGGCGAACTATTAATCTATACTCGATGACGATATTTTTAACCCTACATAGTTTCAAATCCTAACTCCATCCGTGATTAATCATTGAATAATTTCTAACAAATATAATTAGCAGTTTTGCTTATGAAGTTCTTTTACATTGAGACGTGGAATGTGAGTAAAAGAGACCATTGAGAAATGAAGTACTCACATATCTTAAATAGTGGAGTAATCTTCATCAAAATTCACAACCACCTTCTAAAAAGAAACATCCTTGTGAGAATGGTTAGATCGTTCCCTGAACTCATGAAATATATACATTTGACGTTTGACTTCCTTGCTGGTTCTACATGCATCTTGTGGGCTTCATCGAGATTTAATGGCATCCGAGCCAGTCAAGATTAATCTAAAGTCCGAAATGGGCATTCAAACATACTGGCTGAAGGCCAACCTTGTAGTGTAGAGGAACCCGAATCCAAGGAATGAAGATATGCATCTAGAATTAATGAGAACCTAAATGCATTTTCTGTGAACGGTGATCACACTGTTTGGAGCTTCAAGATCAGTTATCCACCATGAGTTTTTGATATATAAGTCCTTAAAACTTGTCCTTGCAAAAAGAAAGGAAAGCTTTTTGCATTTCAAACAACAGCAATGAAGGTCACCATAGCTGTAAAGGAGCACGAGTTTGGCCTTGAAGTTGCAAAAGTGGACTCTGTGTTAGACATCAAACACAAGATAGAACAACTATTAGGTGCCTCGATCGAGTCACAGACGCTCTCCGTGCTCGGATGGGAATTGGTTGATGGACTAGACATGGAGGATTATCCCATTGTCATGGAAGGTACAAGAATTAACTTGTCTATAAGGTCTGTTGAGTTGGATCATTCAAGAAGCTATGATAAGATTCCATTAGTTATTAAGTTCTCATCCAAAAAAATGAAGATAGATGTTGATATAAATGATACTGTTAGAAGCTTGAAAGAAAAGATTCACATAATGGATGGCACGCCATTGAGAAGAATGATGTTGTACTTTATGGGAAAAGAATTAACTGAAGATTTTCGCAATTTAGATGAGTATGGTATTAAAGAACTCTCTGAAATTATTGTGTATTTCAACGCATTGAATCATTCCAAGGATGATCCTCCTTGCAAGAGGCTTAGTGTGGTGGTGCAAACCTCATCAGCTCTGTTGAACTCGGCTAGATTCCCATTGGAGGTTAGAGATTCAAGCACAATAGGTGAGTTGACGCAACTGCTTTTGTGTCGCAACATTCTTCCTAAGGATGATTACATATTCATACACAGACAAAGAATTATGCGAGGCAAGTGCAGCCTTAGATGGCACGGGGTGGAAAACGGAGACTTCCTTTATGTATTCAAAGGAATTGTTACTCATGAGGGGTAATAGTTCATGGATTTTCTAGATTTACGAATCGATTATGTATACACTACACTATCAAACTCGAGTATTTCAATTGCAGTTTGCTGGGTTTCTAGGGTTTTTTTAGCCCCATTTGATTCTTGAGAATTCTGATAGATGGAAAGAAAATGATTTTCTTAACATTTGAGTTCTTATGTAAAATGAAAAAAAAAAAAAACATATTATAAACTTTTCCATATATCTTTCCATTGGAAAGCCATTTTCCAACATTTTTCCATTTGCAAAATTTTCAAAGATCCAAATTGAGAGGAAATGATAAATATGAGTAACTATTTGCTGGGTAAAATCAACTAGCGCAATAGCCATGAAGTTCGTCAACCTATAATATTTTCAGGACGAGACTGAAGTCAGCACCCAACTTCTACATATGATTAAAATTAAGAATACAATACAATACAAAATGAAGATGATATTATGTGAATCTTAACACTTTCAATTCCTCAATGCAGTTCAGTGAATTAATATGGTCCTATTTAAATAAAACCTACATCAACCGAACCTCAAACCAGGAAGGAAATTCATCCCAAAAATCTACTAGTGAAAGAATGCTAGGGCACAATACAACAACCATTCATAAAAAGGACTCATGCAAATCGAATCAACGGCTAAAACTACAGACTACACTGGCAGAAGAATTAGGATAAAATAATAAGAAAGAAGGGATTCAACCCTACTTCAAAGCTTGTTGATGTGACGGGAAACTATTGGGTAATTCAATTTTATTGTAATTCGGTTTGGATATTTGAACCATTTACGCTTCAGTAACAATACAAGGCGCTGTCAGTGCCAAAAGGAAAGAATCAACTTGCATTTTTAAAAATCTCGTCCTTCATTCTCTCTCCCGTTTGTTAGTATATTCAGAAATTTCCTTGAAACGGTTTTCTGTTCGTAATTGTTTCTGGGCTGAATATCTTCATGCTTGATATCTTGGTGATTTTTGGATGAAGGGGTATTATTGCAGATCTGATTTCCGGTCTCATTGGTATCAGTTTCATCGATCCTCGCAACCTGAACCCATGGCAGAAACTCGAAATCAGTCATTGATCGAGATGAACAAACAGCTGGAGGAGGTTCGTAAACAATCGGAGGAACGAACCTAGAGCTCAAATTAGAACTGGCAGGCATTAAAGATATTCTGATGAGCTTCGTCTCTCAGAAACAAGCTCAGTCTGATTCAGGACCACCGTCAGACCCCATCAGCTCATCATCCGCACCTCCGCTCAACACCAACCAGACAGCCTCACCTGCCTCTGCTGCAATCGGACAACTCACAAACACCAAACAGCTGACAGAATATCAGCGAGCACCGTTCTTCCCTGACTATTTCGCAACCCGCATATCCAAAGTAGAGTTTCCGAAGTTCGATAGTACTCTACTCAAAGAGTGGTTGTATAAATGTGATGAGTTCTTTCTCTTAGACAACACTGCACCTGAGATCAAGGTGCGTCTCGCTTCACTACATCTTGAAGGTAAGGCTCTCCAATGGCACCATAATTTCATGAGTTTCGGAAGAATGTTTAATGATCTGTTAGCAGATTTGGTAACAGGCCACAAATTCTGTTGAAAAATATCTAGACAAGTTCGAATGTACACTTACTCGTATGAACTTAGGCCAGCCTCATGCCTTGAATATCTTCCTTACAAATCTCCATCTGCACCTTGCACTTCATGTCAGGCAGTTCAACGTTTCTACAGTTGGCGGAATCTGCAAGAATTGCAAGACTATATGAATCATCTCTTTAGAAAACCCCTAATAGGTTCGCTAGAGCACCCTTCAATCCATCATATAAATCCTAGCCACCTTACACATTCAAAATCTTACACCCACCTCACTTACCCACACCAGACACACCTAAAACCATCCGAGTCCGACCACCTCCCAACCCTCTCTTTACAAACCAACAGATCAGTGCCAAACCCACACGAAAATTCCCCTATGAAGAAATCCAGGATAGAAGGACAAAAAGACTTTGTATGTTTTGAGATGAACCATATTCTCCAGGTCACCACTTAAAGCATCGTCGATCTCAAATCTATGTAATGGAAGCTGACGAGAAAGAATTATCTGGTGACGAAACACCTCAACAATATGATGAGCCAACAGAGGAGATGACAGGTAACACCTCCACTATTTCTGTTAATGCTCTGGATGGTTCTTCGGCTTTTAATTGTATGCGAGTTGTTGGGCAATACAATAAACGGAAACTCTACATTTTGATTGATCCTGGTAGTACTCACAATTTTTTTGACTTGAATGTTGCCAAGGAACTTGGTTCTTTGCTAGAAGCTGTAAAACCGATGCAAGTGACGGTTGCTAATGGAAATAACATGATTTCCGCTTATAAGTGTAGAACTTTACTTGGAAATTGCAAGGATACTCTTTCTTCACGGAAGTCCGCACTCTCCTTTTGGATTGTTGTGATCTTGTTCTCGGAGTCCAATGATTAAAAACTTTTGGTTCTATATGTTGGAATTTCTCAAACATACGGATGAAATTCACAATTGGGGGACAAAAACATGTTTTACGTGGTGTGACAAAGTCCAATTGCAAGTTGATTAAAAAGTGGCAGCCTTAACAAAGTTTTGATTCATGGTCCTCGAATAGCTTTATTACACATTAGTGAATTTTTAAATGTCAATGATCCTCAGTTATCATCATCGACCAGTGGCCTCTTATCTCATATCTCAGTTACAGGAGATTTTATGAGCAGCAATGAAGCTTTACAGAATTTATTAACTTCATTCCTTGAATTGTTTGAGATGCCTACAGCTTTGCCTCCGTTTAGAATAAGCTTTAACCATCAAATTCCTGTGGTAGAGGGAGCAAACCCGATTAACCAAAGACCTTACAGATATTCAACGCTGCAAAAGATAGTTATTGATGAGCTTACATGATGCATCAGGATATTATTCAATACAGTTGTAGTCCTTACGCAACCCCGGTTGTTTTAGTAAAGGAAAAAGATGGCTTCTTGGTATTGTGTATCTATTATAGGGGATTAAATCAACAGACAATCAAAGATAAATATTGAATTCCCTTGTTGGAAGATCTGTAGATGAATTGGACAATTCGAAATATTTTTCAAAGCTTGACCTTCGTGCCGGATTTCACCAGATTCGAATGGCTCCGCAGGATATCTAGAAAACTGCTCTTAAAACACATTCTGGGCATTATGAATATCTAATTATGCCGTTTGGCTTAACAAATGCTCCCTGCACCTTCCAAGGCTTAATGAATCATATTTTTAGGGACATCGCTCGTAAGTTTTATTGGTCTTCTTTGATGATATTTTAGTATACAGCTGCTCTTGGGAAGATCATATTCATCATCTCCATTCAGTATTCTCTATTCTAAGACAACATCAGCTATGTCTAAAGATGTCTAACTGTACTTGGGGCATTACATTTCCGCAGCTGGCGTTAGTACCGATCCCAACAAGATTCAAACCATCAACAATGGCCATTCCCCAAAAATCAAAAAGAGATTCGAAGTTTTTTGGGACTAGCAAATTATTATCGTCGTTTCATAAGGAATTATAGTGTTATTGCTCATCCGCTTACTAATCTGCTCAAGAAGGATGCATTTTTGTGGAACACCGAAGCTGAACAAGCATTCATTCACCTTAAAATGGCTTTATCAACAACACCTTTTCTTGCCTTGCCTAATTTTGACAAACAGTGTATTGTTGAGACCGATGCTTCTCATACATGCATAGGAGTTGTACTTATGCAGGAGCACCATCCTATTTTCTATATAAGCAGGTCACTCGGACCTCGACATCAATCTTTATCCGTATACGAAAAAGAGCTACTGGCTGTTGTGCATGCTGTCCAAACTTAAAGTTCTTATTTAACACACAGGCCTTTTGTCATCAAAACTGATCAAAGGAGCCTAAAATATCTACTCGAGGAGAAGATCAGTACTCCGTTCCAACATATGTGGTTGTCTAAACTTATGGGTTATTCCTTCGAAATTCAATATAGGCAAGGAAAGGAAAAAACTACGTAGCTGACGCTTTATCTCGAGTAACAGATTCTCAAATTTTGCAAATTACATTGGCACAAGCACATCAAAATTTTTCTGATTCTGATAAGCTCTTATGGCAGAGTGATTCTCATTTGCGTAAAACAATTTCAGAGCTGCAAGTTAATGCATCTTCACGCTGAAAATTCACATATACTAATGGAGACCTCAGACATAAGGAAAAATTAGTTATTTGCAATGATCCGGCTGTCAAAACTCATATATTCAAATGGTTGCACGATTCCACAATCGGAGGACATTCAGGCAAAGATGCCAATCTGCAACGGATAAAATCTCTACTCTATTGGCCTAAAATGCGACAAGTACAAAACTATGTTCGTAATTGTCCGATTTTCCAGGAAAAATAAGTATGACACAGAGCCCCTGCCAATTTCAGAAGGTATGCTCCCGTCGCGGAATAAACATTGCATTTTGGTCGTTGTCGATTGGCTCAGTAAATATGCTAATTTCTTGGCTTTATCTCACCCTTATACTGTCATTGATGTTGCCCAAATTTATATGGACAATGTATTTAAATTGCACGGTATGCCTCAATCTATTATCAGCGAAAGAGACCCAACTTTCTTAAGCCAAGTCTTGAAGGAATTATTCAGAGTCCATAGAGTTGATTAAAGCTTCTCCACTGCTTATGAGATTACGAACAAAACATTGGAGACTTACTTACGATGTATGACCTCTGACGCTTCGAATATTTGGAGCAAGTGGCTGCCATTAGCCGAATGGTGATACAATACCACATTCCATACAACCATCCAAGGAACCCCTTTTGAGATTGTTTATGGCCAGCCACCTCCAAATCACTTACCATATTTACCTGTAGAAAGCTTATGCATTGTAGTTGATCGAAATCTGCAAAAGCGAGAAGAAGTCATCACATGCTGAAATTCCATCTTCTCCGAGCTCAAAACAGGATGCGTCAATATGCAAACTCACATCCCTCCACTAGTGAATTCAGCATTGGCGATTTTGTATATCTAAAGGTCCAAACTTGTAGGTAACACTCCTTGAAAACAAAAGTGCCGCACAAGCTTTCTCCATGTTTCTATAGTCCATTTAAAGTGATTGATCGAGTAGGATCAGTGGCATACAAGCTAGACCTGCCTAACGACGCTGCTATACATAATGTGTTTCATGTGAGCACCGCAACACCTGATCGTATACCCAATCTGTCTCAGTATTTGACCGATGTGGGAACTACAAAACAATCCGAAACTATTCTTGATAGAAAAATGGTGAAGCGTCGCAACACAACTGTCACCAAAATCCTCGTCAAATTGAAGGGGCTGCCTGAAGAGCTTGCAACCTGAGAGTTTTACCAGGATTTCATAAGCAAGTTTTCTGAATTTCATCCTTGAGGACAAAGATGTCGTTGAAGGGGGGAGTAATGTGATAGTAAACTATTGTGTAATTCAATTTGGATATTTAAACCATTTACGATTCAGTAACAGTATAAGGCACTATCAGTGCCAAAAGAAAAGAATCAACTGCATTTTAGAAAATCTTGTCCTTCATTCTCTCTCCCGTGTGTTAGTATATTCAGCAATTCTCTTGAAATAATTTTCTATCCGTAATTGGTTCTGGGCTGAATATCTTCATCCTTGATATTTTGGTGATTTCTGGGTAAAGCGGTATTATTGCAGATCTGAATTCCGGTTGCTTTTTTGCTCCCATCTTCTCTCTCGAATGTGATCCCTCCTTTCTTCCGATTTTTGAAACCTCAATTCCAAAAAGTAAAGGCTGTTTTTTTTTAAAATATTTAACTTATTAAAATATTTAATTTAATTTAAATGGTATGATGTTTATTGCTAAATGAGTGATGCGGCGTCAGTCCGGGAGGGACGATGAATTTATATACTTAAATATACTCTAACCTAAATACTTTAAGTTAAATGGACCACCACCGCATTGCCACGGTACGGCAGCGGCAGTGACTGTGGAATTAAAAATTTTAAATATAATTATTTGCATTTAATTTAACTTATTTACTTAAATTTAAATTACAAAAAAACAATGCCCCAACACCCTTTGTTCTGTCCTTCCTTTTAAAAAAACGCTCCGTTTTAATAAACCCAAATAATGGCCAGGCGTTGGCCTGCTGTAACTTAACCCCGACGGAAGACTATGCTGAACTCTATTACATATACATACCAGTGCACCAAAAATAAGAATAGAAACACTTGGACATTATCTTGCCAGTTAAATGAAGATCGTGAGTGTTGTTGAGCCATTGATTATTTGTTTCATTCTTAATAAAATTTGAATTGATTTGGTTGATTTTAGTTTTAATTTTTCAAATTTTAGGGCAAAATTTGAAGAATAAAAAAAGAGACAATATGCATCGATTTGAACTAAATCAGCTTGCATCCTCATGTCGTATCAGAAATTGGTAACCTGTATCGTTCGTTGCTGTACGATGCTTGTTTGCGTATAATATGAACCCTAAAGATCAAGGAGAGGCACAATTTTCATAAATAATTGTGAGGAAAACTCCTTTTTTATTTATCATTTCTTTTTGTTTCATAAAATTTTATATACATGAACTCATAGTTAAATTTCATATATAAAATTAGATAATAACGAGGACAATGGCCAACCCGACACATCAAATACGCAATCACTCATCAGATCGTATCATCTACAGCTCCTGCTTGCTCCAGCCATCAGCCCCAATTTCTTTCCTGATGCGACCATCATCATCACCTGCCTCCTCAATGCTCACCTCTTTCACCTGATTCTTCATCTTCTCCGGAGGAACTTTTGCCAGCCACACCTTCAACACCCCATCTTCCAGCTTCGCCTTTACCGACTCCAACTCCACATTATCCGCCAACCGAAACTGCCTCATGAACTTACCGTAAGAACGCTCCACGCTGTGCCACTGATCCCCCTCCTTTTCCTCCTCGCGCTTTCTCTCCCCGCTGACCTTCAAAATCCGACTACTCTGATCCACCTCGATCCTCAACTCCTCCTTCTTCAATCCGGGCACGTCCAGAATGATTAAATGCCCTTCCGGAGTCTCCTTCCAGTCCACCTTCGACATGGAAATCTGCTCATCTTTCCCGAGCGAGAACGGCAGCGGGAGATGGTCCAGGACTCGGAATGGGTCGAGGTTTAACCGGTCCGATAACCAGAGATCGGTGGTGGTCAGAGGAAGGAGGCGAGACGCATTGGCCAACGGCGCTGCTAAGAACAGTAATGAAAATGTCAATGGCAGAAGCTGAACGAGAGACGCCCTCATTGATTCAACAATGCTTGACAGGACAAGAGTGGCAATTGACTTGTAGAATATCGAGCCTGATTGTTGAGGTGGAGAAGATGGTGCTGAGGTATTTATAAGGAGAGATTGGAATGTAATGTATAGCTGAACTGTCAAGCTTCTGGAGTGTTGAATTGAATAATGGAGAAGTTTCGAGGACCACCTTCGATTTTTCGAGAGGTATCTGTTGGGTAAACGCTGCCGTTTGGGTTCTGATATACAATATTTTTATTTTCTTTACTCTACTGTTTTTCAAAAATCTAAATTGCTTTTTACAAAAGAAGATAGATATACAAAAAACTTTATCCTGAGAATAAAAATAGGAATGAAGTTAACCCTAAAAATACCAAGTGCTTGTCTATTTTCTACCAAATCCCGGATATGGCTATCCACGATTACTTTTGATTGGTGTACAGCATAGCGTCCCTCCTACGCCCCCTCTATTTATATATTCCACGCACGTATCCAATTTCATCGTTGTTGTTGCTTGCTCGCTTGCTCCAACCGCCACGCAAATCAAACTAAGACTTCATCAGGTATAACGATCCCTTGGATCCCTGTTGCGATTCTTGAAAACTGGACTATGATCTCGCATGGAGCTTTTTTTATTTGAGTTTCGAATTTTGTTGTGTGATGGATCAATGGGAATTGATTGTTCTTGCGCTGACTCAGTCTTTGCTGATTTATTGGAGGTAGTTGGATTGGGATTCTCATTCTGTGATGTTGGATTTAGGGATGTGGTTCCGTGCCAATCAGGCGGTTAGGGTTTTGAATATTGGTGTATTGTGTTCATAATTATATTAAGTGTGATTGTAAATATTTGATATGGTGATGTATTGAAGGTGGTGAATTTGGATTGTTCTGAAGGGGTCTCAGTTTGATGATTCTCGTCTGTGGCTGCTTGACTTCGTAGTTGCATGTTTGGATCTGTGTTATAGTTGTTTATCCTTGTTTTCTTCATGTTGAATTTGACAGTCCAGGAAAGCTACAAAACATGCGTGGTTTGGTATCCTTCTTCCATATTTTTCATCTAGTTTAGATAAGTGTCTAGGTTAGGCTGATTGCTACATTTTCAACGTGTGTATTAATTTTGATTTATTTTGAGGTTTGCATATGGATTGATTATGTTCCAGGAAAGTTGTTTATGTCCTCAGTGAACAAGGTCTGGAACAAATTTGCAAATAAAATGGTAGTTTGGGATGCTGGAGCATTTTCATCTGTGATATTTGTAGTTGTAGGATTGCTAGTGGTTATGTTATCTGACCTGTATCATGTTCACGATCTTCTGGTGATGTTTATAGATATTATATTGTTCGTGGGGCGTATTTCATTATCAATGTCTTAGTTCTTTTAGGATTATGACAAAATTTTAGGATTATGGATTTTAACTATCAAGATTTGTGTTCAAGGATTGTACTACGAAATAGTAATTTGGTGCACATAGATCGTAATGGTCAATGCATTTTGTGTGGTGGAGAAATGTTCATGGCCAATGAGGCACATCCGCACATATACATGATGAGTTAACTCACCCACTTACATCATTAAAAGAATCGAGTTCACTTTCTTGTGTTTGTGGTTGACCATTGGAAGCAATTACAAGTTCATTACTGTATCAAATCAACCCTGGTGAATTAATTATAGAGCGCTTGTTCAATTTTCCTTCACCAAGAGCTTCGTGGAGCTTTTCTTGGATTATTGTGCTGCGGGCAGTGTTTTTAATTTATTTGTTCTAGGGCTTCAAGTTTCTTAGATTCGGGTGTACTGAACCATGGGTGTTTTAAGCATAATATTTTGTGGCATTTGTGAATAAGTTGGGCGTTGCTCTCAACATGGATTAGTTAAATCATGGGATCTTACTATAATCTGACTGTCATACATCGTGGTATTATGAATGTTTCTTCTTCTCTCACAAAAATAATTTTTGTGTTAGTCTCAGTCAATAACAAGATCAAAGGGAAATCTCGGTGTTTGGTTGATCGTCAAGCCCTTTTCATGTCTGTGGATGACATTCAAATCCCCTCTACGTTCGGTATAACCTTGGCCCTCTTTCTATTATTGAAAGCTGAACTTCATGAATAGATACTATTTATGTGCAACTGAAACCATTATTGATTGTTTATATCCACTCCTCCATCTGAACTGTGCTCTGATAGATGTTTGCATCATTGTATACTGTGACATACAATTATTTTCTGCTGGTGTTAGATCCCTTTGCTGATGCAAATGCTGATGACGGGGGTGCTGGGACCAAAGAGTACGTCCATGTGCGTGTCCAGCAGCGTAATGGTAGGAAAAGCCTGACTACTGTCCAGGGTTTAAAGAAGGAATTTAGCTACAACAGGATACTTAAAGACCTCAAGAAAGAGTTCTGCTGCAATGGTACAGTTGTTGAGGACCCTGAATTAGGTCAGGTCAGTTTTTCGACCAGCACTGTCTCCATTGCATTTGATCGTAACTTAGTTTGCACAACTTTTTTCACTTTTAAATAAAATTGATGATTAACAGCTTTTGTCAATCAATTCGGGTTTAGGTTATTCAACTACAGGGTGATCAGAGGAAGAATGTGTCCAATTTCCTGGTGCAGGTATGTGGGTAATTGTTTATTTAAGTTGGTTTCAGGTTTAGATTTCTCTGTATGTCATTTTATGAATTGGGGGCATGTCCAACAGGCTGGTATTGTGAAGAAAGAACTCATCAAGATCCATGGTTTCTAAGAAGTGGCATGGTATATGGTGCTTAGTATCATTTCAACTCTGCTGGGATTGAAAGAAGTTGCCATCCATCCATTATCTCTGCATTCATAGGCACATGAATTATCAAGTGTCGATGTTGACCTTAACAAAAGGTTCTCCATGTTCAAAAAAACATTGTGTTGTACTTCTAGTTTCTTTAACAAGCATAAGATGTCTTCTTATGAATTTGTGCGCATATCCGATTGCCAATGTTGCCCAAGAGCAACTATGCATGTCTTTGATAGGCTAATTTATTGTGTTGGATGTCCCACTCTAGTCAAAATGCATGTTTGTTTGAGGTAATTTGAGGGCCTGTATTTTTACACTTAAATTGTAAGTAAATAAGTTAAGTAATTAGATTATTATTTTTTATTAGTTGTGTGTTGTTTTTGTGATTGTGTGGTGTTATGTTTTTGGAAGTGTTGTGGTAAGGTGGTGGTAGTGATGTGGTGATGGTAGTGTTTTTGTGGTGGTGGGGTGTTGATGTATTGTGGTGGTGGACTATTATTGTTGTAGTGGTGGTGGTGGTGTGATGGTAGTGGATTGTTGTTGTATTCAGGGTGGCCCAACCATGAGGCAGCCGCCTCTGGCCTCATGGTTGAGAAGGCCACAAAAAAAAGTTGCTTCCCTTCTCTTCCGACTTTCGCCGAACGCAGCAACGCTTTAACGACACTCAAGCTCAGGGCTTCAGGCAAAGACACTCTATCTCTCTAATCTGATACCATCTCGACAGGCGACATGCCCACTGTCCCCTACGGCCTACCCTCCTCTCCGTGCAATTGCAAGACCTGCTCGGCTAGTCGGCTGCTCCTTCGCAGTCCGCCCTCAACGGCTCAATCCCTACAACCCTACTCCCCCGTTACCGCATCAAGTCGTCGACTTTGGTGCCACCTGCCAAGATCTGGAATCTGGATCTGTCCTCTGCGGACCTGCCCCCTCTACCACCAGCGCAGCGCAGACAGCCCTATTCCGTTGTTATATCAGCCATCAGGTTCTTTTGTTTCATTATATTTGTGTGTTGGCTGTTTTTTGGGTGATTTTATGATAGGATTGTTTAATAATTAGTTCATTTGGATAATTGATCATATTTGTGTGTTGGCTGTATTTTTGGTGATTTTGTGATAGGATTGTTTAATAATTAGTTCATTTGGGTAATTGATCATAATTGTATGTTGGTTGTATTTTTGTGATTTGTGATAGAATTGTTTATCATTTAGGTCATTTGAGTAATTGATTGAATATTTGTACATAATGTCAAATCGTAAACATGAATTCGGCTTTTCAAAAGTTTTAAAAAAGAGAAAGATTGATGGTTTTAAAAAAGTCACAACAAGGAGCTGTTGATAAGTTTATAATTAAGGGTCCTGTGAATGTAACAAATGAAATTCATGATTCGTGTTTAGATGAAAATGAAATTATTGAAGAAAAAGTTCCAAAAGAAACGAGGCATGTTGATTCGCAATCTTGTGAATTGATGGATCATAGTAATACTTTAGATGATGTAAATTCTAAAAAAATATTTGATCCAAGTCAATTGACTCACATTGATAATAGAATGAGAGATCTACTAGTTGAAAAATGTCTTATTCGTGTAACTAATATAGATTTTGTTAAGGATTCGCAAAATCGACATTTCTTATCAACACATTACTACCATTATTTACCGACTGGAGAAAAATATAAAAGGAGGTGGATTGTTTATTCACGTGATTTAGATATGATCTTTTGTTTTCGTTGCAAACTATTTGGTGTTGTTTCTAATTGGAATAGGCTAGCTAACGAAGGTTGTAATGATTGGAAAAATATAGGTAGAACTCTAAAAAGCCATGAGAAAAGCGATGAACATGTTAAAACTTCTATAATGTGGTATGAGTTAGAGAGTAAATTCCAAAAGAATAAGACACTTGATAAGCATGCTCAAGATATGTTAATAATGAAAAGCAACATTGAAAAAATGTGTTATTCAATAATTTCGGTAATTAAAATAATTGGCAAAAATAATTTGGCTTTCCGTAGAAAAAATGAAAAGATTTACCAAGAGAATAATGGAAATTTTTTAAGTCTAATTGAAATGATAACGGAGTTTGATAGTGTCATATAAGAACATGTTAGAAGTATTTAGGATGATAAAATTCATAATCATTACTTAGGACATAATATACAAAATGAATTGATTAACTTAATAGCAAGTGAAATAAAAAAAAGATTATTAGTAAGGTGATGGGTTCTAAATATTTTTCTATCATATTTGATTGTACTCCGGATATTAGTCATCAAGAACAAATGTCATTTATATTATGTAGTGTGGATGTACCATCTAATCCTCTAAAGGTTGATGAATTTTTTTTTAGGATTTATAAATGTGGATGATACAACCGGAAAAGGTCTTTTTGTTGTTATTATAAATGAGGTAACAAATATTGGTCTTGAAGTATTATGAGGGGACTGGGTGTAATAATGGATCGAATATGAAAATAAAACATCAAGGGATTTAAAAACGATTTTTGGATGTTAATCATAGAGTATTTTACACTCCATGTGGTTGTCATAGTCTTAACTTAGTTATTTGTGATATAGCTAATTCTTGTAATAAAGAAAATTTTTTTATGGTGTGTTACAACGTGTTTACTCATTATTTGCATCTTCTGCCAAAAGATGAAATTTTTTACAAGATCATCTACATAATTTAACTCTTAAGTCTTAATCACAGGCAAGAGTGGAAAGTAGAATTGATAATGTTAAAGCAATACTGTATCAAACATCACAAATACGAGATGCTTTGTTGGAATTAAGTGAAAGTAGTGATGATCTTAAAATTAAAAGTGAAGCCGAATGTTTAGTTTTTTACGAACTTGAAAACTTTGAATTTTTGTTGGGTATGTGTATTTGGTATGACATATTATTTGATTTTAATGCAATTAGTAAAAATTTACAATCTAGATATATGTATATGGATGTTGCTATAAATTAATTACAAGGTCTTATTTTATATTTAGAGATACAAAGAAAATGGATTTGAAGACATCGCGATTTGTCTAAAAAATTGTCAAAGAGATGGATGTACATCTAAGTTTAGAGATAAACGTATTATTCTTAAGAATAAAAGATTTGATGAACATGTTGACAATGAAACAATTATGTCTCCACAAGAGTCATTTCGAGTTGATTATTTTCTATATATTGTTGATGAAGCAACTCTTTTACTTCAAAGTAGATTTGAGCAATTTACATTATATGATAAAATTTTGGTTTTCTTTTTAGTGTAGAGAAATTAAAATCGCTAAACAATGATGAGTTAAAATAAAATTGTCTTAATCTTGAAACTTTTTTAAAATATGACGATAATTTAGACATAGATGATTTAGATTTATTTGTAGGTTTAAAAATTCTAAGAGAAATTATACAAGTGGAGAACAATGTTTCTATTTGTATACTTGATCAAATAAAAATAGTGGATTCATTTCCAAATGCTTTCGTTGCTTATAGAATAATGCTAACGGTGCCAATAACGGTTGCTTCGGCGGAAAGAAGTTTTTCAAAATTAAAATTAATTAAGTCCTGTTTGAAATTCACCATGACTCAACATAGATTGAATGGATTGGTTATTCTTTTTATTGAAAATAAGATGCTTCAAGAAATTCACTATGAAGATCTAATAAGTAACTTTGCTTCGCAGAAAGCTAGAAAAATAAAATTTGTTAGTTATTTATTGCATATGGTTGTTCTTCAAGTATTTTGCTAATTGAAGGATGAAAGCAAGGTATGGATGTCACCAAACTTTATTTTTGGATATCTTATAAAATATGTTTGATTTTTTATTTAGAATGATCAAGTGATGATGTACTTTTTGCTTTAAATTGTAAGTTCATCCCTCGAATGATTGAAGTCGTCATTCAAAAGGCCTCTTTTTGTGTTTCGCATCAGGCTACCGAAAGCGTTGAGCCGCTTCTGGTTGTGTTGTGGTGGGGTAGTATTTTTGTGGTGAATTATTTTTATTGCAATGATGAATAGTAATTTAATTTAAAATAATTTAATAAATAATTTAAAATTAAACGAACAGATTATGGACAGTAGAATGCATTAGCAGAACATACCACTATAATTATAGTTATTTTATTATGTCTCAAGGTTGTACCAGTTTTTGTCTCTACTTCATTAAGATGCATGGCTCTTACATCTCATATTCAAATAATAAAAAAAGAACAAGTAAATTGACTGAAACAAGGAACAAGCATACTTACTTTATCTGTATTCTTAATGTGTTTTTTTAGTCTTTTTCATCAAACAATTTTTGGGTGCATCTAGAAATAATGTGTGACTAATAATTATAAAACAAGAATAATAAAATAAAGGAAAGATAATAGTAGCCTGCACCCCCACCCAACCCTGCCTGACAAAGTTCAAAAAAAACAAAGGTCCGACCAATGAATGAAAATTGAAAACTACTCCTCGCCTCGATATGCTAAATGAGACATATCATCCATTCCTTACTCCACAGCTCTTTCGACCAACACCCACTTGTCGGTCTACTCTTATAATTTGATGTTTATTTATTATCACTTCACTTCATCATATCCAACTCAGTATTATTTATCACGTAGAAGTGTCTTCAATGTACTTCAAAATAAGTGTTTTCACATTTTCTTTATATCGTTACAGCGGATGTGGAAGTCGAGACAGCTAGTTGCCACTCAGAACCGCGGCTAATGCCATCTGCGGCTCAACCCAACTTTTGCATAAATCAACACAATCGGCAGTTCTCATGACTCATCCATGATTTGTTACAAAATACAAATGTAGGGGCTGAAATCCACACTTCTCGTTTCTGCAAATTGATGTTTATTTTAAATTTTATATAAATAGTTAAGAATATGAATTGAGTCTATATTCATATGAGTCCAATAGGCCTTTACATAGAATACATACGTACTAAATATATAAGAATATGAGTTGAAAATAGATAAAGAACGTACTAAATGTATAAGAATATGAGTTGAAAATGATACCAATATGAATAGGCTTTAAAACTCCTATACTCATGGTGGATCAAAAATGAGTTTGGAGAGATAAATTTCACGTAGAGCTGCCTTCGTAAAGAAGTTAACGAACTGAAATTGTGAAGGAACATACAAAAGTGTAATAATCTGGTTCTGTGCCTAAGACCAAACATAAGAAACATTCACATCAATATGTTAGGTGGACTCATACTTCATGGGGTTCGAGCAATACTGATAGCCCCTGTGCTTTTTGACAAAAGGGGAGTAGGTGCAGAAACCGAAACACCAAAATCCTCAGGTAACTATTGAAGCCATGCGCCCACCAAGGGCTAGCCTAGTGGTCGTGGTGGTGTATTATAAACTCCATGTCACAGGTTCGATTCCTGGTGGGTGTTAGGGCTGGGGCTCTAACGGGGTGGGTTTAAAAAAAAAAAAAAAAAAAAACCTATTGAAGCCATGTAACCTCACATGTCAATGAGAGAACCACTGAGAACCACATAATAGGAAGACAAAGACTGACCCTCAGAGGGATTGTTAGCCCAGGTTGTGTCAGAATAAGCCTCAAGCTGAAAGGAGCTAAATCGAGGAAAGAAAATGCGACAAATGATAGTTCCACGAAGATATCGTAGAATACGGAGAAGGCGACTATAGTGGAGTTGAGTGGGATCAAAGACTAACTGACTCATGATAAGAAATATAAGGACGAGTGACACCTAAATATATGAGGCTACCAACCTGATGATGATCATAACAAGTAGAATCCTCAAAAGCTCATCATTCGTGGGAGAAGGTGAACATTAACTATCAAGAAGATCCCATAGGAAGAAATCCTCGGAAGTAGAGAAAACTTCAATCCAAGAAAATAATGAAGAGGTCCCAAATCAGACATGAGAAATTGAATACTGAGCTGATCATTCACAAACATGATATAGTTATGTATCACTAATAATATGATCATATCATCAACGTGGAGAAGGAGAAGCGTCCGACTACGAGATGATGAATGGATAAAAATAGTAGGATTATGAACACTAGCAGAGAAGTTAGTTATAGTGATAACACAAGGGAAGCGCTCAAACCAAGCACATTGAGCTTGCTTAAGGTTGTATAAAAAGTGACGAAGACGACAGACCATATCCTCTGAAACATAATACTCGGGTAGTGGTCGCATAGACTTCCCCATGCAACTCACCGTTAAGAAAATTATTCTTAACATCCAGCTAACAAATGAACCACTCACGAACAAAGGTCACATTAAAGAGCTTGCGAACATAGATCATGTGGGGCGCCGAGAGCAAATGTCTCTTAATAGTCGCGTTCATGCTCTTTATAGAAGCCACGTATCACAAGCAGGTCCGACCCTGGGGGTGGGTCACCAGGGCACCAGCACAGGCCTCACAAAAACAGAGAGTCCATTGAATTTTTTTTTTAAAAGATCAGTAGAGTCCAATTTTTTTTTTTAAAGGTAACAGGGCCTATTGGAAAAAAAAAAATCTTTAAACGGTAAATTTTTTTTCATCCAGGACCTACAAATGAGTAGGATCGGGACTGTCCATAAAATACGCGAATAGCCCTAATAAAAATCATCATACCGGATTTTTATCTTATACACCCATCCACTTACATGAATAGCGATATCTTCCGCCATACATGTGGTCAGTTCTAATGAAGAATGACCTCGCGATAACAAGTTGGTTGGACGACAACAATATTTAAACGTGTAGATGTTCGAATAGAAAGACGATTATAAAAAATATACCGAGGAGAGGGCGCACGAAAGAATGACTTATCATGAACAAAAAGGAGAACCAACGAATGTAATGTAATGAAGAGGATAACCGGTGATCTAGCCATCTTCAGCTCTTCCTAATCCGACACGTTTGACATGTTCGTGGAATGTGTCTGTCTGACGGGTTGCCACGGGGTGTGCTGACCTCTTAAAGTGCCGCCATTGCTGACTGGACGCGACACGCAGAGCTTACTCATTGACATACGTGGAATAGAATTTGTGAGGGGCATGGTCGAAAAGAGAAGACTACAGTAATGAAGCATGGGTACATATACGCCATACATCTAGTTGAGGTCATCAATGACAAGTTGTGCAGAGAATCAATCCACCGGAAACGACGCCGGATTCACCTCAGCCAGCACCACCATATGTCTACTCCCAAGATAACAATCAGCCCATATCTCAATAATATTGGATATGGAACAAGTTTCTCGGTTTGCATGTTGTCCTCATCTTATCTCGCCTGTTTTCTCAATTATTTTACAATAACATATTCCATATAAATTGAGTAGCTTGGTTGTGTTACTTCATTCATTCTTTCTAGCATTGCATTGCTTCTGTTCTAACGTTGTACACAGAGCAGCTAGCAAGCTTCTCTAGTCTGAGAGACTGGTCCAAGGTTCTAGCCATGGCTGCATCTTTCTCAGTCCCTTCAATGGTATTCATTCTCTTTTATCCTCAATGCTAGCGAGCTAATGGGTTTCTGTATACATAGTTACTGGTCGATTTTGGAACATGCACATGATTCCTAGTTTGATTCTTTATCGGTTTCCTACTTATTAGTTTTCATTCATTCATTTTCTCCATATGTAAATTCAAAGCAGCTAAAAGTTCGATCCAGCAGTTAGATCTTTGTTGCATTAAGACTTTTAAGCATATAAACCTCGTACCACAACCATGCATGGATTTTTACAATTAGAGACACACGTTCTGAAAAAGTTCGTATTAGACCCTGTAATTTAATAAAAAGACACTTTGCCAGATAATGGAGGAAGAAGGACGATTTGAAGCAGAGGTAGCAGAGGTGCAAGCATGGTGGAGCTCGGAGCGATTCAAGCTAACACATCGCCCCTACACGGCCCGCGACGTGGTCTCTCTCCGCGGAAACCTCGAGCAATCCTACGGCTCGAACGAGCAGGCCAAGAAGCTCTGGCGCACTCTCAAAACCCACCAAGCACAAGGCACTGCCTCTCGCACTTTCGGCGCTTTGGATCCAGTCCAAGTCACCATGATGGCCAAACACCTTGACACCATTTACGTATCTGGCTGGCAGTGCTCCTCCACCCACACTTCCACCAACGAGCCAGGCCCTGACCTCGCTGACTACCCATACGACACTGTCCCCAACAAGGTGGAGCATCTGTTCTTCGCGCAGCAGTACCATGACAGGAAGCAGCGGGAGGCGAGGATGAGCATGAGCCGGGAGGAGCGGGCTAGGACGCCATATGTGGACTACTTGAAGCCCATCATTGCTGATGGGGATACTGGGTTTGGGGGGACGACTGCCACTGTGAAGCTGTGCAAGTTGTTTGTGGAGCGCGGTGCTGCTGGAGTTCACATTGAGGATCAGAGCTCGGTCACGAAGAAGTGTGGACATATGGCTGGGAAGGTGCTGGTTTCGGTGAGCGAGCATATCAATAGGCTTGTGGCTGCAAGGTTGCAGTTTGATGTTATGGGAGTTGAGACTGTGCTTGTGGCCAGGACTGATGCTGTTGCTGCTACTCTGATTCAGACTAACGTTGATCACAGGGATCATCAGTTCATTCTTGGTGCTACGAACCCTAATATGAAGGGGAAGAGCCTTGCTGGAATGCTCGCTCAAGCCATGGCGGCAGGTAGCCTTCATCAGTTGATGTGTTGGTGGGATGGACTAATTATTTGATGATAAATTTGTAGGTAACACAGGGGCGGAGCTTCAGGCAATAGAGGATAACTGGATGGCGATGGCGCAGATGAAGACATTCTCTCAATGCGTGGAGGATGCGGTGAAGAGGATGAACATCGGGGAGGATGAGAAGCGGAGGAGGCTCAACGAGTGGGCTAACCACTCTAGCTTTGACAAGTGCTTGGCCAATGAGCAGGGGAGGGAGATTGCTGATAGATTGGGACTGAAGAACCTGTTCTGGGACTGGGACTTGCCCAGGACCAGAGAAGGTTTCTACAGGTTCCAAGGATCGGTGGGTGCAGCCATTGTGCGTGGCTGGGCTTTTGCCAACCATGCTGACATTATCTGGATGGAAACCTCCAGCCCTGATCTGGTGGAATGCACTGAATTTGCTCATGGAGTGAAGACCCAGCAGCCTGAAATCATGCTGGCTTATAATCTGTCCCCTTCCTTCAACTGGGATGCTTCTGGAATGAGTGATGAGCAGATGAGGGACTTCATTCCACAGATTGCCAGGCTTGGGTTTTGCTGGCAGTTCATAACCCTGGCCGGGTTCCACGCAGATGCTTTGGTGACTGACACATTTGCCAAAGATTATGCGCGCAGGGGGATGCTGGCTTATGTGGAGAGGATCCAGAGGGAGGAGCGAAATAATGGGGTTGACACTCTGGCTCATCAGAAGTGGTCTGGTGCTAACTTCTACGACAAGTATCTTAAAACAGTTCAGGGTGGGATATCCTCCACTGCGGCAATGGGGAAAGGTAAGCCTAACCCACCAAAGCCTGGACTATCTTAAAATTTAGGGTCACTAGTCCTGATAAAATGTCTGCTGTTTTAATGAAGGTGTCACAGAGGAGCAGTTCAAGGATACACCATCATCATCGTGGACTAGGCCAGGGACGATGGAGATGGGAGAAGGGAGTCCGCTAGTGGTTGCCAAGTCAAGGATGTGAGATCACTGCCATTCCACTGATGCTGCTACTGCTTCTTTGAAGCTGCATCATCGTGGAACTATATCCGATAATTCTCATTGTTTTCTTCCTCGAAGAATGACATTCATGAACGGGGCAAAATAAGGTCTGTCAAATGTTGTTTTCGTGTGTTTATGTGTCTGCTGCTGTAATGGTTTCAGGACCTTGTTGTTACTTAATACTTCTTACTATTTTTATCCTACAACGAACCTGTTGTAGCTCCTATGAAAACAGATTGGGTTAAAAGATCAATCAAAACATATTATTTTGAGCGGTCTCATTCTTCATTCTGTACCCAACTTTAACTTACGCTGCTGTTCTATTTTTTCTATCCGAGGAAGTGCAGCTTTTTAGGGTAGCTTAAAGATGAGAGCTTGTTATTATATGCTGTGCGGGAATTTCTGGTCTTACATTTGCTGATCACTCTCACCTTATTTCGAAATTCGGGATGGCTTCAAACTTTTAGTAGGTTTGTTATTGAAATGCTTATTGAGAAATAAGTGTACGAAAATGCTTTAATGTATGTTACGATCTTTATACGGCTTTGTTGAAAAATATAGGATGTGATGGGGGTGGAAATTAGGAAGGCCGCTGGATATCCGGATGTGTTTGCTGCCGAGGGAGAAATCTTTAATTCTTCATTATAAATTATATTTATGTTAAAACGTTTTGATACGCATGATCAACAAAATGTATGTGTTCTTTGCTTAATTGTATTCGAGCGAAGAACGTGGTGCACTTTTAAAGGTAATTATGGGAGAAAAACTAACTGAATCAGTTTAAATCGTTCCAACTATTCCCTTAGGCATAGCAACATTCGATATGCGTTGGAGGCTTATGGTTTGGCCTGTTCACTCATTGACAATAACCCACTGACATCAGCTGTTGTGATTTCGGCGATCGAGGCTTATGGTTTGGCCTCTTTCCTCACCGATAATAATCCACATACATTTAGTTCCTAGATCAGAAAGGATCGTGTAATCCTTCCATAGATTCGGTCTACTTTGACCATTCCTCTCATCGGCATCATTGCTCGCACTATCACTACTGCTGAAGAGTGGAGAATTCTTGTGCGAACATTTCACGGGCAAACCGGTGCTTTACAGACGCATGTCCATCAACAACTTCAAACTCTAACGAAGGGGTAATCATTGGTTCACGATTATTTGGAAAAGAAGTGTGCCCTTCTTGTTGCATTGCGTTATTGTAAGTGCTTCGTTTCTAATGCTGATTCTGTGGCCTATCTTTTATATGGCTCTGGTTCTCAGTACAGTGCGTTTGCTTTGCCCTCTCTATGCCGATTGAATTACTGTCTTCGAATGAGTTACTTGGTTTGTTGCTTCAAGAAGAACAACGACCGGAGGAAGACACTCTCTCTGTCATCTCCATATGCCAATGCTGCATTTCGCAAACCTGGCGTCCGAAAATCACGTACTTCTACAAGCTCGTTGGATCACTCATCTGAAAATAATCCTTCATCATATGACTTTTTTACTGATAAGTCAAAGGCCCTCTGTCAAATTTGGAAGCGTTCGAGACCTGAGGCTCTCAACTGTTTTCACCATTTGAATCTGTGTGAGTTTCCAGCAACTAATTGGAATGTTGTTGCTCGGATGAATATGTCTATGAAAGATGTTTTTATGGCATCCTCAATCAATCCATCTGACATGGTTAATCCGTGGTTTGTTGATTATGGAGTAACCAATCATGTGACAGCTGATCTCGGCAACCTCAATCTTCAATCCAACTACAATGATAATGGTCGACTTATGGTCGGGGATGGTAAGTCTCTTCCATTACTCATCTAGAGCATTCTGTTTTTCCTGCACAACCTACTTACGAGCCTTTACAACTTAATCATATCTTTTTTGTTTCAAAAATTATAAAAAGTCTTTCAAGTGTTTCACAATTATCTAAAGATAATAATATTTATTTAGAGTTTCATCATGAGTTTTGTATTATCAAGAACATGTCCTACTAAAAGGAACAGTTGAGAATGGCCTTTACCATCTCCCTCGTCTTACTGGGTTGTCTTCTTCCCCTTCTACTAGTTGTCATGTTGCTTGTCTTGGTGAATGCACATCCCTCCACTGCTGGCACCATCGTCTTTCTCATTTACATGAGCCTATATTATATTGTTTAGTGTCAATTCGTCAGTTGCCTATGTCATGTCATAATTTGGACCATATTTGCCAACTTGGTAAAAGTCATAGATTACCTTTACCAAAAAACCGAGTCCTCCTCAAAACCTTTTGATTTGGTTCACTCTTTTGTGTGGAGTCCTTCCCCTCGAGTTGTCTATAGTTGGTGTCGTTACTATGTCAGTTTTATTGATGACTGCACCAAGTCATTCCCCCGATTTGTCTCAGGCTTCTCCATATTTCCATTATTTCTTCAGCTAATCCAAGCACGATTCTCTAATAAGGTCAACGCATTCCAAATAGACTGGCGTAATGAGTATCGTATTATTTCTACCCTTCTTGAGACTACGGGTATACGTCATAGGGACTCTTGTCCCTACACTCCAGAACAAAATAGTTCCTCACAGGGTCGTAATCGGGTTGTTGTTGAAAAAAGTTCTTGCTCACCTAGCTCATTCTCATTTACCTATCAAATTTTAGGAACCAACCATTCATACTGTTTATCTTATTAATCGCTTACACCTATTTTTGGTTACAAATCAACTTTTGAGTGTTTATATGGTAGATTGTCGGATTGTGGCTTTCTTAAGTTGTTTGGGTGTTTATGTTACCCCTTTTTTGTGCCCTTTCAACAACAAAAAGTTGGAGTATAAATCCTTACCTTGTGTCTTTTTGAGTTACAACTCTGAACATAAGGGGTATGTGTGTTTACATATTCCTACAGCCCATTCACTCCTCATCTTTTGTATTGCTTGAATCCAATTCTTCAGGCTCAACTACGCTCTCAATACTATAACAAACGTTCGTTTTATATTCACCTTCTTTGGTCGAGTCGAGTCCCTCTGTTGAGCGTGCTTTGAATTTGGAAGCCACTCTGAGTCTCTTTGAGTTAGTTTCTTCGGTGGCATTCAGTCAAGTGAAGTTTTCTTCTGAGGCTGAGATGACTTCATGCCCTTCATCAACACTCCTCTTTTTGGATATGTTCCTTCTTCACTACCCATTATATCTCAATTTCTTGCCTCATGCGCGCACTAAATCCACTCTACTGAAATGCCTCGTCAAGATTTCATGCACTCGGAAACTCCACACATGCTATTAGAACCCGCTCATTCACTCATTTCCTTAAGCCAAAAGCACTCACCACCACTAAATATCCATTACCAATGCCCTTATAGCGCCCCTTGAACCTAAACTCTTTCATCAAGTAGCAAAGAACTCTAATTGGCAGCATACTATGCAGATAAAATTTGATGCTTTAATGATAAATTGGGATTCAGACTTAGTTCCTCGTCCATCGGGAGCTAACATTGTTTATTGTAAGTGGGTTTATAGGATCAAACGAAAATCTGATGGTTCAATTGATCGGTATAAGGCTCGGTTGATGGAAAATGGATGTAATCAAGAAGCTGGTGTCGATTATTTTGATATATTTAGTCATATTGTGAAGCCTACTACCATCTGTATTATTTTGAGTTTGGCTATCACTAATGGTTAATGTCTTCGGCAAGTTAATATTATGATTTCTTATTGGATTGCTTGATTGTCAACCTTGAGAAATAGTTAGAATATTTAGCCCAAATTATGTAATATGTGATTTTTATCATATGTAAACAAGATGTTCTTTATTTTAATGTAATGTAACTTTTTTTTAAACAATGTTAATTTTTTGTAATGCTGCAGTCTATTTTTGTTTGTCCCCTATCTCAACTCCCGATCCTTCCTTGCATCCATCCATCAACAAACCATTTCTCAAGAGTACATGTGCTCATGCCGTCCAGAGGACCATGAACAAAAAAGTTACTATTCACTACTTACTTGTTTCTGAATACAATGAAATAGAATGGAGGGATGAATAGGACCAATCAAATGGTCTCTAAAACTCTAGAGTGGTTTCCTACTCTTCATTCTCCTCCACGCTATCGATGGAAGTGTGTTGTTATCTTCTTGTTCTCGAAGCTAGGTCAACACAGTAATTTTTCATGTCTATTTCTCGACGAACAGTGTTTACTGTTTATAGGAGTTAGATGTGGTTTGAAAATTTGAATAGCCCATACTTGCTTGGTATGACCGTATCGCGGGTGATACGATTGTATCACTTAGTCGATACGACTAGTACGGACACGGTCTCTTCAGGCACCTCTCCTTTGGTCATACCAATTCACCGATATGAGAGTATCAAAAATAATATGGCTATAAAGACCAGAAGATACGGGTGGTACGGAGATAATGCTCCATGAACCATCTCACGCCCATGTCGGTGGTGATAATGTCAGAGTCCTTAACGATTCGATGTTTTTCAGTGCGGTTTGATGCAAGACCACTCCCTTATGCAATTTGGGCTAGATAATTACTAGAAACACGAAGGGGAAAGTTAAATGGCTAATAGCGCTTGGAAATAAACAAACTTTACTAAGAAATGAAAGCAGACATCGATCAAGATTTTGACCGACTAACAAGCGTATTTTTAACCCTTTATAGTTGTCAAGTGTATGTTTTAGGGGTCAAAATGCAATCAAAAATAATTTATAAAACTTGGTAAGCCAAGGATCGATCCAAGGAGCAAACGCATGTGTATACTATGCAAGATAGTGCTTTCGTTTAGCTATACTAATAAAGAAAAATTTGTAATTACCTAACTAAATAATTCTGGCGAAGAACAAGATTATGCAAATAAAATAAATATTCCAGAATCAAACTTCACCCATGCCTAACACACAAATCATGCAATAATCCAAACAATTCAATTGTACCATGGAATTATGGAAATAACCTAATAACATCAGGCAAGCCGTCCAATCACGGATCATTGCCTAAATTAATCTAGACTACGGAACGCCCCCTCCAATCACGGATTATCGACAGTTTCGATTTGTTAAAAACCCAGGATTTCAGACAAATAATGTCAACTTACCTATCGATTCATGTACTAACAATATAGCTATAATGCTTCGATATCAATTCTACTTAATCCGGTTAATTACCTCAGACCCAATCATATTTTTGGTTCTTAACCTGATTTCATTCTAACAAGAAATCATCCTAATCAGTGTCAAACATGAAAGAACGACGAATTAAGAACAGTAGAATTAAAGAACTCAATTAACATAATTGAAATTTTTTATTAAGATCACATGATTTGTTGAGTCAAGCATAAGATCCGCAGGATACCAGAACGAGACGACTACTCACTAATTATGGTGATAAAACCAGAATACATGTATAAAAAAGAATTAAAGAAGAAGAAGTCGAAGGTAGAGAAGAAATCTTCTCTGCGAAGCCGAGTCTCCGATCTTCAATCTTCTTGGAGTCTTGAGCCATCTGTCGTCTCTTCAATAATTACGTTAAATCTTTCTCAGGTCCAGAATTCTTTTTCCTGGGTTCTAGGTATTTGTTTATACCAAAATCAATTAGGCCGATTTTAGAAATCAATTTCGGACTGGTTCAGGTTCAAACCGCCGGTTCTCCTTTGAATAGGGCCAGCTCAAAAAGTCACGAAAATTCATGTTTTTGGCCGGTTCCAACCTTAATCGCCGGTTCAGTGTCCAAACAGGTGGTTCAGTTTATGAACCGGATGTTCGGTCTTAAACTGGGCGCTGTTCACTTTGCACGACGATTCTGACGTTTCTCGCTTGTTTGACCCTTTAAACCTTTGAATTTGATCTTGATGTAAACTAGGGAGTTGTATCCCTTTGCGTTAGCTTTCCAACGATATATGCACGCCTCAATCGGACAATGATCATGCGCTCGGCAAGCCTTTGGACAAATAGGTCAATCTGCACAGATTTGGTATGTATTCGTCTGAATCTTTGTGTTTTTTCTTATTTTGCTCTAAATGGGCTACAAAGCTTCAATTTAGTAAACTTTGACCTAGAACAAGAGTAATATGGTAAAAAGACAATAAAAAGTCCGGAAAACCAATTGAAATTTATTGGAAACGAGTGAATATTTAGTCAATAAATCGACCGATCAAAATACTCCACACTTAAGATGTTCGTCCCGAATAAATATTAAATTCATATCAATAAAATAAATGAAAGAATAGGTCAACATTTAAGATTCCCAACAATTTGTTATAAATACTCACTTAAGCTTCATGCAATTCTTCATAACTATTTTAACATGCAATAAAGGTAAATCACTAAACTAAACATAACTCACTTTCGTTGGAATCACGAATGCATTTAGCATATGCATCAAGCCTTTAAACCCCTATGCTACCATAGTGGACGAATTATAGTCTCGTGAAGGTTTTCAGATGAGGGATTACCTACAAATCCCTAATGCATGCATCCTACATGAATGTATGAAATGGGTGCTCAAAAATCACAGCATTATTGCAACAATCTCAAACTCATGCGCCAAACCAATATTCAAGTCAAATTATATTCAAATGAGTTTTCAAACCTTCATAGTTCAAACAAGAGTAGCACTCAAACAAGTCGGTATCAAAAAACCTTTAAATGACTAACCACGTGTCTTAACATCTTTTTTCAAGCTATGCATCCGAAACATGGATCCATGTTACACAAAACTTGCCCGCCATTTACTTATGCTATCTAGAGATGGTCTACGGGCTCTTGACGCAAAGCTCATTCTCAAGTGTTAAAGTCCGGCTTTAACCCATAAGAGAAGAGGATGTTGGTTTGGCATTTTATAAAAATTGCATAAGCAATTCAATGATTCCGTGCAAGCACAAGGTTTGTTTCTTAACTCATCTTATATGACTTCTAATACATGATGTAATCACACACCATAAACAAGTGGTATAATACACAATGTCAAAGTTAAGATGGAGTATCTAATGGCCTTGGCCTTATTATGCTTAAGAATGAACTTTTATTCCATTCCTTTGCATTTTATTTCTCCTTATTTTTTTCAGAAATAATTTCTTTGTTGAGGCCTATTTTGTGCCTTCTCTTGACTTTCTTTTTGTCTCTCTCTTTCGAGGAATTCCACACTTGAAGCCTGACAAAGTATAAAAAATAAAGGCGGGTGTGTGTGAAGTAACAACATACACGAGAATATATGATAAGAGAATTAAAATCACCGGAAATCACAAACAATGCTTAAGTTTTCAGTAAGATTATTTTAAGACCGGTGCCTACCAGTATCAAGTTCAAAGCATGCTTTCAAAAGTGTGTAGGACACATGACAGACAAAAGATAGTAATAATATTAGCTCGAAAGAATACTTACTCTTACAAACTATTTCAGGTTCTAAACACAAGCTCAAATATAATGAAAAGATAACTGATATAGCTCATAAAGTATGAGAGAGTTAACAATAAGTCATCGATAATTTGATAGCACTAGTGTCCCTAAACTAATATGCTATCAATCTAACTAAAATGCAGTACATGATTATGAGGGAGTGACTATGTGCTCCCAAACACTCCACACTTAAGAGCAAGCTTAGTGAATACTGCAAATAGAATGTCTTAGTCATGAGATTTGTAAGCCATGTAAAGTGACTTTTGAGAGGAGTTTTTGTGTTGGAACATCCATGTAGAGGGATGTGTTGTTTTCGTAGATTTTTGTTTAGAGAAAATCTATCACCCTGGTTTGTAGACTTTCAAGTTAGAAAAACCTAGACGTGACAATATCTATTCAAAAGTGCTGAGTAGAGGGCGTCAATTCTTGTAATACATATTTATCTATATTGAAAATCGTGGACATAAGCTATTGTTAAAAGGCGAATTAAGTTAAAAATATTATGTCTCTCTTTCGTTCTTATTTATGAAGATGTATTTGCATGTTTGATTCGTATGTGAGAGAGTGAAGACAATGTGCAAGTTCTGCTATGTGCCCAACGAGTGATAGTAGCAAACCCGAGTACCAACAAATAATAAAAGCTCGGAGTCATGAATGATAAGGAGAGAGCTCTTATCATCCAAAACACAACTATTTCGGGGGAGACCCTCCGTAGACAAATCACTTGAGAAATTAGTCTGAATGACTATAATGTGTGGAACAATTCCATGCAGCAAACTAGAGTGTCATTTTAGCTTAGCTGATGTCTCCCAAATTAAGGCACTTCACTTGTAGGGAAAGCATTAGTATTGTGCAGTCACATCAAATAACACCTCATATATATATGTAAATGATGTTGATTTAAAGAAGCACCCATTCCTGATTCTGAAGCTTAATCCAGTTGTCAAGAAGCTCTTTATTATTATTTTAAAAGAAAAAAGAAAGATTATTTATAGAAGATAACGACATGGATCCCCGTCATGATCTGTTTGTAGCAGCATTAGGATAAGCATAGCCGCGCCTGATTAGGTTCAACTACCTAATCTCTCACTTACTGAGAACCTGGAGAAGAAACTGAATTAGTTCCATTTTGGAGCATTGTATAATACACAAAGTTAGGCGTGTGAGCACGCCAATAATTTGGTTTGACGATACTGGCAAGAGCCAATCAATTAGTGGGACACCATTTGCAACACAAAACCCGATTAATATAGAATATTTCATCTTTCACAGGCCGGACATGGTCGTCTCTAGGTTTAATATTTGCAAAGTAACTTTCAGGTGCAACTGTCACCAATACCGGCCTCATGGCTTAAGAACACGTATCAAATTGAATAATCATTAGGTCAGTTAGGGTGGAGTCAACTATAGGAATAAATGTGTTGGTAATACATTATTTAGTAGCTACTTAATTCTTCACCTGCTTTAACTTCCCAGCACATGGAGGGGTCTCCAAATCAAGATTATTTTTAATCATTTCTGGCCTGCGCTATTGGTAATTGGGTACCCTTGACCGACCACTGCTTATTATATTTGTATTACTGTTTAATTCAGAGTTAATTTTATATATATGGATTGATGAAACCCTAAAGCTTTATAATTCTAAAAATTCAGGTGTAATATAACAATGCATGTTGATTGTGGAAAAACTGAAAGTAATTATAATTGTCGATCATTCCTTAGGTTAATGGAATTTGTTTTTATTTTTGAGTTAGGAATATTCATTTCTTTTAACAAGGGGAATATTTTCAGTTACTCAACTTAAGAATAATGAATGAAGCTAATTTATCTTAAGATGAAATGCAGTTCATGTGCTACGTACTTTTGGACTCTTGTACATAATCACTCTACCTCCCTCCGCCCAGATTTTACTAGGCGCCATCCACTAAGATTCTTCGATAGAAGAGGATGGCCATATGTATAGCAATAGCAGGAAGGATCCCTGCTGGTTTATTGTTTCATTTGATGCTTTTGGCTCTTCATATTGTCCACAAAAGTTTCATCAAGTAAAGAATAAAGAGAGATGGGACCAATTAACCAGTGTGGCTTATACATATATATATACATGGCTTAATTTGTACAATAAAAAGCAAACACGATCTTTGAAGTAAAAATGAATGTGATAATAGGCATGGCAGCACATAAGTGTCGCTAACCGATATAGTAGTTTATCAACATTGAAACAGGAACCAGGCACAATCCTTTCTTTCTTAGCCTCCTCTCACCATCTTTCTGCTTCAACTCACACTGCTCTTCTTCATCTCCTCTGCCCTGCATCAACCAAAAATCAACAATATTACACCTATTCTTTCTTTTTCTCTTTGTCCCAATGGATAATGAGTTATGAACATCATTTGTGCTGCTCATCAGAGAAGAATTAAAACTCTAAAAGAAAAACAGAAATCAGTTTTTGTTAAGAAATATATACCTTGGGGGTATTAACTGGAGAACTGGCAGTGTCTTCCAATGAATCATCATAGCAATCACTGAATTTCTTGTGCCTGTTGGATGTTTTAAACCTCAGTTTCTGTCTGCCATCAAATGAAGAACAAGCAGCCCTCGTAGTACTTCTTCCATCATTATTATTTTTCCATGCAGCGCAAGAAGCAGCATCAGAAACCATGGAAGGTCGGCTTTGAAGGTCACACAACATGGAACCTGATCCTCCGCCATCATCATATATATGTTTTGCAGGAGTCTTGTCCGAGAAATAATCATCAAAATAAGCAGTCCATCCGCTCTCCTCTTCTTGATCATCATCCTCCAGATTAAAAGCTGTAGCCGAATTATCGACTGATGAAGAGCCCAGGTTGGAGTTGTTCATCATTAAAAACAAAGTTGTTGTTGATAGAACAAGTTTGATGAGTTGAGGGAAAGGGAGAGGTAATGGAAAGAAGTCAATGAAGGAGACTCTAAACTAGTAGTTTTGATAGATTGGAGAGAGATTTTTATAAGAGGTGGAGGAAGAGGAAGAAGAAGAAGAAAATTTCAATAAAGCAGTTTTTCTAGGCCATTAATTCCTTGATGTATACTTGCGGAGAGAAGGTCAGTTTTGTAAATATATTTAGTTGTGATTTCAGTTAATTGTTGCTTGCCCCAAAACTATATATGCATTGCTCATCCAGAGAGAAAAGAATGAAGCTTCCAAAGTTTCCTGGAAGAGCTTCGGAAAAACAAACCATAATCTGACAGTGACAATTTTCTAGATTATCTTCTGAATTTGTGCGGTTGTCTGGAATCTTCTCGGACTTGGAGGCAGCATGCAACCAATAGAAGAGGGAGGAGCTTCGTTGTCATAAACAACTCCCACTTTTTGGTACCAATATAGACTAAAGCCGATGGGTAGTGTAGTCAGTGTTCGATCAACTTGAACATATCAAATCAGCTATTAGACTCCTACTTCGTTGCCTGCCTTTCCAGACGCCAATACAACGTGTGACATGTGCAAAACATCTTGAATTGAACTTGAATGTGGAGCAAGACCTATTAATCACCGCCGTTAAGCTGTCTCAATGTGAACACAACTAACTATATATCCCTTCCACGAAAACTTAACAAACACAAAATCAAAACTAATGGAACAAAACGCCACCCCAATCCCAAATGACTACAACTCTCATCTCTAGCTCTTAAGATACTTTGTGATATATAAAAATATGTGCGTGCATAGTCTTTCACATGACTGTCAACATTTCTCTGACTTGGCATCTGTTTCTGCACAAAGGGCGCTTTCATTCAAAATTGGGCACCACCCAAAACACAACACCTCAAAAAGGAAAATCAACACTACAAAACACACAATATCACTTAGCCACCATGACCAACAGTATCAAAAGGATTAGACTGTTGAATCCAATTCAATATTTCTCCCTGTCCTTCATATATATGGGAATCTTGTTTTCAAGCAATCTGCTTGATCAGCAAATCTCTGTCCCTAACTTCATGCCTTCAAAGATAGTGTTTTTTTTCTTTTTCTCCAAACAGCAGCATTAATTAAGAAGAGACTACCTACTTTTTTCCATTACTTTTCCAAGGTTCCTGCGGGAGGATACTCAAGGCAACGGACAATGATGAAGCAGCTGAAAAGAAACTAATAAAGGATGATTGAGTTGGTGGCTGCCCCTTCGGCCTTTTTCTCTATATGACACAAAATGTCAATGGCCAGTTGTGGAAAGAAACATTCTGAGATTCCACACTTTGTGAATCTGAGCATACTAAAGGCTTGCATATATAACAAAGGAGCTCATAAGAAACTAACAATTTTCAAGGGCCCAAGATGGCTTGCAAAATAGGAATCTTACTCATGAGTGATCAATGCAGAAAATATGGACAAACCTTTATGACAGAATCTAAAAACGGTTATATTCGCTAGATGAATAGATACGCAAAGAAAATTAGTTAAGATCATACATGTAACCATAACGAACAGTTGAGCATGTCCATTAAATAAAACAATCAACTGGAAGAAATATAGAATGAATGACAACAATACAGAATTAACTGTTGATCAGCATTTACTGACAAACCAGTTTGTTTTCAGGCATAGCTGAAAAAACTCCTACTTTTGATCTTATGCAAGTCCATCCTTAACTCTATAAAGAGATGCAAATTCAATGCCAAAACATTTTCCTGTGGATCATTTTGATATTCATGTATAATTGTTCTCCCTCATAAATAATCTGCATTTAAAATCAATGAACCAGAACCACTAGTGCCCATGAACTAGATGATGATAAATGGTAATGAGATACAGAAAAGCAGGGAAAATGACTATTGACGGCAAAATGTATGAATTCACTAACAAACTAGCTAATGTGGACAGAAGCGGGAGTCTGAGCGAATACGCCAACTCTTTCAAACTGATATGCACATTTTTCAGAACAAAAAATCCACAATATTCCTGAAAAGCAGTGAGAGACCCAATGCAAATATAAAGAGAAAAAACACCACATACACTACCAGATAAGTAAACCTTGGCAACTCTATCGTGGGCTTTATAGCTGCTTACATGTCGAATCCCCTAGTAAATTTCAGGATCAACAGGATTGCTGAAAAAACACCAGAAAGTAATGGACAGTGAAACTGCTGATACTAGCTCAATCATGTCTCTTGTCAAGATGGCCCCTCTCTTATGTAGAAAGATAGATAAATTAAACTGTCAACCAAATTAAATCTGTGTAGGCTGCGCAATTTCTCATGAAAACACTGTCAAATGATGTTTAAAAAAGATGAACTGTTCCAGACAACATCTAACCAGAGTGAACAATCTTATTCAAAGATATTCATGTTTAATTGCCAACATAACAGATCAGTAACAGAGATATAGAATCATAACATGCTTACAGGGAAATGGCTTGAGTTTTAATCAATTGAAACTGAAACCAATAATGATGATATGCTCCAAGAACAAAGTCAAGAGTTACAAGAGCTACACTACTGGCAGAGTTGTGAATCAGTCACGTTTCTTTCTTGGTAACGGCCTCCTGCCAGAGCCCGAAGTAGTTTTGCTAGATGTTGGTACCAAGCCTCGGAGAATGGATAGAACACCCAGACCCAGAAATGGATAGTACAGCCCAAGTAGCTTATCAGATGCCTTTCCTGTTCCAAGCATATCAGCTAATATAGCTACCTGCAAATGAATGATGCTAATCAGAAGTGATTTATTCCAGAACAACCACTGTACACAAGTCCATAAAGTCGCTAACTCATTAAAGAATTGAAAACAACATTAATGTGGACAATGACCCAGTAAAATCCAATATATCTCCAGAAGCCAAAGAGACTGAAGAACAATCTCCAGAGGGTACAGAAATTAAGAGGCATGCACAGTCCAAAGATCAATCCCAAGAAATAGTCCTCCAGCCTGAATCAAATTTGTTCATGCTCACACCGCAATATTAACAAAACTGAGGTTCTCATGTGGTCAACAGCGCTTTGTTTCAATGGTGTCAAAGCTAACATTACGAACAACTCATGAAAAAGAAGTACCACACAAAGTTTCTACTTCTTAATTTCACTCGTCTCAACTGCATTTATACAAATTCGATCTAATACTATGATATTGCCCATATCCCTGAGAATTGCGACAATGTTTTCATGAGCAATACCATTAAATCTATACTACTTGGAACAAACAGAAAGTCAGAAACTACGTTTGACACAATGTCAACGAAAGGTCAAAGATATCAATTTATATTATTGCCTAATATCCTAATTTAAATGATAGGCTGTTTAAAAATATCAACATACTTTCATACCTCACAAAAATCAAAGAACAAGACACTCTTCTTGGCTTTCTTTACAAAGTCAACGCCCCTTTTCATCTGTATTGCTTTTCCATCCAAATAATAAAAATTACTCTCATTCTTCTTTCATTGAAGAATCAAATGTTTTCCTTCAATTAATTCCCATGTTACCCTCTTCCAATGAATGTATCCTCTTGCGATGATGGAACTCCCATCTCCAATTGTGTTCTTTTTCACTTCTTGAATTCTTTTAATCATAGCTTAAATAATATATCTAGATGAAATATATTTCCACAATAGTAGAAATCTACATTGATACCTCACATCAGAAGCAAGTGTCAACCTAATTGTACCCCAACTCAATTTTGTATGCATTTCCAAGTCGAGTCACTCATCCTATCTCACTTTTTTTTTCCTACTCTTAGGGCTCACAAAGACCTTCTTGTATTATAAATCCTTCACAATAAGCTACCACAGCATGATATCCATCTTCCCATCGTTCTTTAAAACATCAATCTTCAAGAATCTAATAACATTCAAGGTGTCATGTGATTCACAAACTACTTTTTTCATAACTCACAGCAGCTAGCATCCCCTAAACCTGAATCAATCATTAGTGATTCTCAAATTTGAACTTTACTGTTTAGATTAAAGATTAGGGTGTTAAGAGCTTACTGACCAAAAATTAACTCAACTGAACCACAATTGAGCCTCAAATCGGACTTGATCCCAACTGTGCAACGTTGAAATTCTACAAGTTTCCCATAACTTCATCAAAAACTGCTTTGTGCAGCAACTAACGCCACAAGTTGCACACATAGAAAAGAAAGTAAGAACACGACGATTTTGTGGACAAGCTCATGCTCAATAAACCATAAAGTCACCACTTTGATGAAAAAGTCATTCTCACCCTCAGCATTCTTGCTCATACAAAGCATGTCATAAGCTTTTGATTCAGTCCTTCATTTATAAGATACCACTATATCTAAAACAAATAGTATTAATGTTCCCAATATGACAAATAATTAGTAACTTTCTCAAATCATAACCAGAACACTTCCTAATTCTATTTGTTAGGATTCCTAACAATTAGCGGAGAATTAACCTACAAAAAAGAACTGAGTTCTAAGGATTACACAATGACAAAAGTATCAACCATACCATGGAAGTGAGAAGAGATACTCCATACATCAAGCAAGATGTACTAAACCACGACTTCCTGGCAACAACACCGTACATATTCACCACAGCAAGCGGCCATTGAAACAGAATCTCAACCCAAACCAGACCCACAAAGAAGGCAGGCTTCTCAGCAGTCAAATAATCACCATACTCAGCAGTGTACCACTTTTTCAGATCTATAAGAGCATCAGGAAAGAGATGGGATGGGAGACAGGATTGTGCGTCCAACGTTGGCGCAAAAACAGCTACCACGAGAAATCCAAAGAACAGAATCGCTTCCACGACATTGCACAGAAACCCCATCTCAAGAATTCAGATTGCAATCTCACAAATTGACTATTTTCAATCAAGATCGAATATTTATAGACGAATTCTGAATATTAAAATCACTTATATAAAGTGCGGGGTTTCGATTTTTATAGTTTTTCTTAATTTAAATGTTTTGTTTTATTTTTAAATTACCAGTGAGGTGGAGATGGAGACGCCATAGATCAAGCTGGTGGTGGGAAACCAGGGCTGGCCGGAGAGAAGGGCATAGATGTTGAGAAGCGCAAGCGGCCACTGAAAGAAGAGCTCGAGCCAGACAAGGCCGACGAAGAAATGAGGCTTATCAACCATCAAGTAATCATCGTAGTGTTTGACGTACCAGGCGCTGAGATCGTTGAAGCAGCTGGGAATGTACATGGAGTCGAGGCAAATGTGGGCGTCCATGACGGGTGCGGTTACTGCCATCGCGAGGAAGAAGATGAATAGCACCGCGTCCACCAGGCTGCCGATCAGTCCCATTGTAGGGGTCAGATTGTTTTTGATGATGGGGAAGTTGAGGGTTGTTTTCTTTTTTAGTTAATTGGACGTCGGATGGGTTGAGGCAACATTTGGGCAGAGATAAACTTGGCGAGAGAATCGATGGCTGACATTTTCAAACTCGTTCTGGAGATGCAACAATGGTGTTTTGATGTTGGATTTGGATGATATGTTGAAAAAAAATTTAGAAATGTCCCTCCTCAAACTAAATTTCATAAATATTTTTCTAAAATTCCTTTCTTAAATGTCCCGTTTATTATTGGAATCGGAAATATCATTTTCGATCTTTTACGTTTTTCAATGAGGGCAGAGATGACGTTACTGGTCTCTTATGTTTTTCATTGACACCGGTTGTGGCATTATCGATCTCTTTATGAAGACCGATGACATGGAGCAAAGTGGAAGAAAAAGTCGAGTCATCATCCACGTAGAGACCGATTATACCATTTCCGATTCTGAAACCGAAAATGGCATACCTATTTCATGTTGATAAGAAATGCAGTTCCCTCATTTCTCATTTTCACCGCTGCATTTTTCTCCTTCATTCTCTCCAGGCGAACTGCAAAATTTGAAGTGATTCCGGCTTACTCACCAGTTAGATCTAGAGCATACTTTGGGTAAGAGTTGCTTGTATATGTTAGATCTAGTGTATATATATGTATTTGCTGAATAGATTTGATGTTATTAGTAGGTTAATATTATTATAATTCGTTATATGTTATTCTTCTCGAAATTTTATATGTTTGTGTATGTAAGTATGATGGATTTGATATAATTGGTTATAATTAAGTTAGATTGTTTGCTTATTTATGTTTGTTGTATTTTTATGTTGTTGGATTTGTTAGATTTGAGATAGTCGAATTCTATAATAAAAAATGTACGTTGTATTAGATGAATGCTTGGTAAAACAAGAGGTTAACTTTTTATTGTTGTTAAAATTGTTTCAATTTCTATGTTTAATTGTTGGTTATTTTATCTGTAGGTACGAAAAAAATGGAAAACATCGAAAATGATCCAATGATTATGTCGACTTTTGAAATCCTGGACATGCCAGTAATTGATGAGTTTGACAGGGAGGAGATGCAGCACTTAGACCAAATGGATGGAGTACTTCCGCTCTCGTCGTCTCCCATTGTGATCTGTGCAGGGTCCACACCAAGTTTGACCAGCTCGCCCAGTCTCTCAAGTTCCTCCACGGCCGAATGGAATATTTAGTGACTTCCCATCCTTGATATAGGACACGTGGTATTCAAGAACATGTGGCTCGTTGTACGCCCGTGATCCACAAAAACTCTCACCTGTTGTAATCATCAAACATCAATTCGTTGTCTCCCATATTGAAAATAATTTTACTAAACCAATAATAAACAATTACATACTAGACAATGGTGAACGAGAGCAGTGAGAATGATATGGCTGAGAATCAGGATCCGGAGGCTGAATGAAACGGCGGGTGGTGTTCTGGTACCAGGTGCTATATTCTTGTGTAGGCACGGCCTCAACCTCTCCTTGAACAATTCGATCTCTCCAAATTTCAAGATATTGTGCCAACACAACAACCCCCCCCCCCCCCCCCCTCCTTTCATTCTTTAGTTTTTTCCTCGTCAAGCCGTGGTTAGGATCTGTTGCCGCCAAAGGTGGTCCCGGTATTAATTGTCTAAACCCAAACTGCCTCATCACTCAAAAAGGATGATGCCACTCAACAATGTTGTAGCACAAGAGGGGAACTTCCGCACCTCAGCTCAATCGCCCTTCTATGCATGTTGAGTTTAGGAGGGGAAACATGTTCTCGTCATACGGTCTCCATACAAAATCATCATGACTAATCTGATCCAACTGAGCCCAATAGAATACGAGGGACCCGTGTGGAGTCTCCATGTATGATTTCAGTCCATACCATTTTCTGAAACATAAGAGGTTACACTATTACATCTGCGGAAGTAAACATACACGGGAACATTGTAGTTTAATTGAAAATGACATTCACGTGTATGACCACGTCCCTCGGTAATATGGATGGATATCAGCATCCAGTAGCTCGAGAATTTAACTAAATCCAGTCGGACGACCAATTTGAATTCTCTCCCAGCTCCACAACTGTAAAAGAATTTTGCACCCACCCATCTGCTTATGTCCCTCTCATGCAGCACTGCACAGCTGTCTATACAAATATCCAAGAACTGCGCTCCCTTAGCTATACGTTTGTGATGCATCTAGGTCGGCAAGAAGAGGAAGAAAATGAAGTGATACCTATCTCCGAATAGATCGGGCATCAAGGCCTACCCTAACATACAAAGAATGTATGCCCTCGCGTACCTCTTCAAATCCTCTTCCGATGCGTCTTCTGGAACCACACTCATATTGTTCTGGAACCACTTTCGCTTTGCCAATGTGGGCGAACGTGGACACTCAGGATATGCACCAAGCAACCATATGCACATAACTTCCCATTCTTCTTCCTCAGTTCCAGTGACAATATCACCCTCGACTGGTAATCCTTTCAACATGCCCACATCCTGAAGGGTTACGGTGCATTCTCCCGTCCTCAAATGAAAAGTATGGGTCTCGAGTCTCTATCGCTCTACTAATGATGTGATTAAGGCCCAATCCACGTCAATGTTTTGCACTTGAGTCCATGGATAAAACCCGGCTCTAGCAACAAGCTCGACTATCCGAGGGTCCATGTCCCACATCCTCCGATGGACCAACTTTAAATTCCTTCTCGCCTGTCATAATCCAATGCAATGTCAGCCAATAGATAACCAATTCTACATCAATAGAATATACTTAACTTCTAATCGTACACTTATAGGATCTACCCATACTTCACCCGACCGGTGTATCCGTTGCTGCGTCAAATTGAATCATCTATAGGACCAGGCTCAACTATGTCATCTATATCCTTCTACATTGCAATAGATGAGACGTTACAATGATCATCTGAATCACCAACATCATCATCAAATGGAACATCATCACCATCATAATCAGCAAATTTATCATCCCCATCATAATAAGCAATATCATCATCGTCATGATCATATTCATCATCATCACATTCATAAACATCGACAAGATCATCATCGTACTCTACAAGTTCATACTCATCGTCATCGTCATCATCATATCATAATCTTCTACAACATCATCATCATCGTCATTATCACCATCATCAATATCATACGCATTATTCTCAAAATCATCAACATCAAGATCATCATCATAATAATCATCATCATCGGCATCATAAGCATCATCATAATAATCATCAACATAGACAACATCATCATCATCATATCATCAGCACCAACGACATCATCATAATCATATGCATGCTCACCATCATGAATAACATCATCATAATCCACACTACCATCATCTGAATTAATCTGAATTCACATAACCCCAAATCTACCTGTAACAGCTACCAGACGATGACGCCGCACTCGGATCTCGACGCTTGGAGATGGGAAAGTCGCCGTCGGAAGCTTGCTAGCTTAACGGAGGACGAAGGGCTGAAGAGGTAAGGGCAAATCGTGTGTGCTCGGATCTGGAGCAATCTTCAATCGGAACCGCCGCCGTCTTCGATTCGCAGCGCAGAAGAATACCGACAGGGGGAGGAAGAGCGGTTGAACCGATGCAGATCTGGAGGATGGGGAGGTCGTCGCCGAAGTACGCGTCGTTTCGCCGGAGGAGCAGAATATGTTATCCGCAAAGGAAGAGCGAGAGAAGGTCGCCCAGATCTTGTTTTCAATGAGACTGGATATAGCATTATCGGTCTCTTATTGACACCTACGTGGATGATGACTCGGCTTTGGTGCCATGTCATTAGTCTTCATAAGGAGACCGGTAACGCCATCTCCACTCTCATTGAAATACGTAAGAGACCGACAATGGCATTATTTGGTCTTTTTATTTTTTTAATGACATCGGAGATGACATCTTCAGTCTCAATAGCAAACAGGACATTTGAAAAAGAAATTTTAGAGAGCAAGTATTTGTGAAATTTGGTTTTTGGGAGGGGCATTTCTAAAAAAAATTTCCGGATATGTTGCATCCATGGCAAAGTCTAATCCTTGAAAATGACACCGTTTGGAAGAATGTAGGACTTCCTAGGACATGGGACACATAACTGAGCTAATCAAGGCAACTACATTTATGAAGTCATTGACATTGTTGCCTGCTCAAGCACTGTTCCATAGCATAAATATGTGACTTTTGAGACATGGGGCAAGTAGACAGAGATTTCCAAGTTCGGAAATCAGTTGGGTAATGGCCATATTCAGATCCCAGATAAGTGAAACCGCAAATGACTTGTGCACAATGCAATTGTTGACGGATCCGTATCTGTGATAGAGAGAGCATCTTGCCTTTATTATTTTCAAAAGTTGAAAACAACTCAGAACTAATGCCGGCATTTGAACTGCTCCGGTCATCGTCCGGTTGACCTTTGTGTTACAAAAAACAAAAATGACCTCCAACAACCAAAGCAATTTTGCTATGTACAAAATCTGCAGGGATTGATGAAGATGATGACAAATATGTATTTCAAACTAATATATTAACCGACTGATGTGATCATCCAGCTCTTCTAGAAATCAATCATTGGTTCCCCCATTGTAAGATTCCTCTCCACTGTCCAGGGTAGATCGAAAACCTTTGCAGTTATGAATTTGAAAATCTTATTCACATTAATGTTGTATGTCGCACTTGAGAAGAAAAGCGTAGCGTTCAATGCCTTTGCGTATGACCTTGCCTGCCACAAAACCAAAATAACGACAACAACATCAAATAAATATATAGATTCAAAGACACCAGGCTTGCATAAATCACATTTGTCCATCTGAAACAATTACCTCACTTGCAATAGTCCATTGCAGATCGATGGGGAGCTGGATAAAGTCATCGAACTTGGTTCCTACCATAACAGGAATAGCTGACTGATTCCATCTTCTGGCCTGTTTATACCACTTGACGACACTGCAATGTAAAACATAAACCAATCCTCCCTCAATACCAACTTACAACACTACATAACATTTGAATCTTGAACTAATTATGAGAACAAGGAACCTGTTTAACGTGCAACGGCTGGTAAGATCAAACATGAACAAAATAGCTACTGAATCTTTACAAGCAGCCGGGATCTGTTCCACAGATTTCTCATCACCTGAAAATTTAATCATCAGAAATGGTTGGAAATGTTTAAATATATATTTACTCTTATAACTCAATAGAAGCCAATGACAAATGTTTAAATCGTTGGGAAATCGAATAAATACAGTCAGTACCTTCAACTTCCCAAATGTTGTATGTAATTCTAGCACCTTTGACAATCATTGTCTTGTCCATCAAATATAATCCCTTCGTCTTATCATCTCCTTGTTTCTTCCCATTCCCTGCATAACTCACCTGCAACCAATTCACTCCAAATTATTAAAAATGTTGCGAATTTCTGGGAGAGATCTGAAACATTTTCTTTTAATACAAAAAAAATATATTACCAGAAAGCTGGTTTTGCCAGTGTGAGAATCACCCAACAAACTGATCTTCAAATCGACCAAGTCGGAATTCGATTTTCTCGCAGAAGCGGACTTGAATCCTCCACCATCACCACTCTCCACATCCGCGACCTGCGACAGCTGACTCGACACCGTGGCACTGGACGCGGCAACCGCAGAAGTTCTGGACAACCTGGCGTAATCAATCGCCTTACACAAACAGCCAATCCTGAGAATCTTGCTCCAGAACACCCTGAAGCACCTCCTGAGGATCGCCAGCCGCCTCGTAACGTTTCTGCGGAGGCTCATTTTCTTGCATAGCTGCTGTTGAGCCATCGATCGATCAAGTAGCGGAAAGAGAGAGAGAGAGATAGGGAGATGGAACAGAAGAAGAAAATGATGAGATGAGAAATGAAAGAGATGGAAGTTTTCTATGGCGATTTCATCAGCAGACGAAGCTTTTAATTTCACTCATTTTTAGCAATCAAATTTCTCAACCAATTTTTTTTTTTCTCTTTTAATTTTCTTCCACAGAATGTGACTGCAAAATCGGCGAAAGGTTTGATCGATTTCAAAAGTCAAAATTGGCGGATTAGATTTGGTTTAATTATAACGCTACAAGGGTATTTCCGTCTTTGTGATTCTCTCTCACTGCTAATCTCACCAGCTGTAAGTTACGGATTCGTACACGTCATCACAATCGAGTGCTCTGAAGGTGTCTGTTATGTAACGTAACGTGACGGGCTGTTACTCTGCGTTGCTAATTAACGCCTATGTAGAAAATTTGGTAGTGGGCCGCGACGCACACCTAAAAAGTCCAAACATAACTAATTAATTGTTGAATTTGAAACATGAGAAACCAAAAAAAGAATAATTCAAAGAAAATGTTTTTTTTTATGTAAACTGATTTATTTAATGATGCGATTCAAGTTAGAGCGACACACGTGCTTTTTGTGGTACGAAAATAGTGTTTGAAGTAAGGTAGTTAGGTGATATGCAATTGACGGTTGTTAATATTTAAGGAATCATTCAATCATGCATTATAATAACTAATTAATCTCTACTGACCAGTTCATCTGCTGCAGGGCTTGTTACTCGGTCCTTGAGGGGAGTTCTGACAAAAAAAATCTGATGCTGTCTTCTGTTCAATACACGTCATTCATATCGTAACATGGTATGAAGAGCAAGTTATATATTTTTTTTCACGATCCAATTTTCTTCATCTATTTTCAGCAGCCGCATCTCGTCTGCCGCCGCCTGAGCACCAACCTCACGCCCGCAGCAAGCCCAGATCGGCTCGCCCAGCCAGCTCCGCTTTGACGACGCTGAGAAGCTTCTCGACTGCTCCCGCGTCCAGCCGTACATCAGCAACGGAGCCAAGGTATCACAATCTGCAACACGAATCGATGCTCTGATCAACTACATTCATCGCTGCGACTTCCTTCCCGCTCCGCGATCCGGCTATCCTCGACCTTTCTCGTCTGCCAGATCCCCCACCTTCCGCGATCCTTCCGCTGCTGCATGGATTAAAAAGGCAGATCTGCCTCTTTTGCTACGTACTATTATTAAAAAACAGTACTGCCACAGCACTGAGGTATTCGACCCAGTCAAAACTCTTAAAAGTCAACGTGTGACTCGTTCACAGCTAGCTGACTATTAAAAAATCAAAAAAAAAAAAAAAGACAAATCAAAACAATTATCGATCTTCTATTTCTTTTTCAGATATTGTGTCTATGTCTCCCTGCCCTATAATATTTGATGACCTTAATTTCAAGATTAATTTCAGTACATGTGTTGTCAACGTCTTTGAAACATTCTCATAGTTGAAATAGCTTGTCCGCTCGCACTACTACACATATCATGCTAGAGATTCCGGCCGACGAAACTAATGCCGCAAATAAGACGACGTCTGACGCTTATGCTGATACATTGAATTCCTTTCACACTGAGATTACTGACTATTATCGATGGATTAATTATGATGTTCGCGCCTCTTCCATCTTGGTTGCTAATATGAAGGTACATCTAACTTGTGGCATTATCAATTTATTTTCTACTCATCACATGTGAGACCTATTTAGAAACGCTATGACGCATCTGGCAATTCTATATATTTGGTGCTTGTATGTCAGGAGCATCACTACACAAGGGAGATTCCAGCGGCGATGATTTTTACACGTAATTTCAACTAAATTCATTAGGACCAGATGTGTACAAAACTTGTCATTGTTGTCAGCATCGTCGCTCTCACTTAGAGCTTTGTAGTATCTATGACTTCTTGTCCCGCCTTTGCACTGAGTTTGAATAGATTTGTGCTCAGTTACTAGCCCGTCACATTAGAATATCCTTCATGGAGGCCTTTACAGCTGTTTGCATTGAAGAAACTCAATTTCGTAGTGCAGGTTTGCAATCACAGTCCTCCATTTTGGCTCCCATGCACCTTCTCCTACCGCTCTAGCTTCCTCTACACCGGTAGCTACTTCTATTGAGATCGTGTTCGCTATGTTGCAATCGGAATGGTCATTTGGTACACGATTGCTACAAGAGGCAGAGGGATGATACTAGTCGTCTTTAACCTCACTCCATTTAGGGACAATTCAAAGTCTCGAAAGCTCAGGAACTGCTCACGTTGCTTCATCGCGTGGCTGCCTCTACATCGTCAGGACTTGTTAGATCTGCCGCTCAGTCCTCAACCAATAAGAGAATTATCTCGACCTCACCTCCTTCAGGTGCATCATCTTGTATTTTAAATCTGGTACTTCCTTTCATATGACATCTAATCTCACATGTCTTAAGTCTCTTAGTCCTCTAGCATCGCATATGCCTGTTGAGAATGCAAACATGATTAGCCTACCTGTTACTAAATTGGGAACTCTCTCGACACCCTCTCTTCATATTTTGAGGTGTCCCTTATTCCCAAATTGACTATGCAGCTCGTTTTTATTGGTCAACTCAATGATCAAGGATAACGTATAATCCTTAAATCGAATTCATCTTCGATTCAAGATCGTCTGACGGGGACTCTAGTTGGTACCGGCCCTAGGAGCCGTGACTCATAGCATCTTTGGGAACTTGACATACTTCATGTTCCTTCTTGTGCCTCTTCCGGTCTCTCCGTAGCAGCTTTAAATTCTCGTTCCATTGCATCGTTTGCTAAATGGCATCATCGTTTGGGTCATATTTGTAGCTCTCGCCTCTCTTCTTTAGTCCATTGTGGTCTCTTAGGTTCTGTGTTTGGCGACACATCTTTAGGTTATCAAGGTTGTAGGCTAGGCAAGGAGCTTTAACTCACTTGTCCTACTACTGAGTCTATTTCTCAGCGTCTCTTTGATCTTATTCATTTCGATGTATGGTGTCCAACTCTCTTCTTCTCGAAAGGGGGTCATCAATATTGTATCATTTTTATAGATGACTATTCTCTTTATACATGGATATATTTCATGTCATATTGAAGTGAAGTCTTATCCATAATTGTTACTATAATTCGTACTTAGTTTGATTCAAGAATTCGCGTCCCCTGTGCTGATTTTGCTGGAGAATACTTATCGCGTCATCTTCAGAGTTTCCTTGCGGTCAAGGCACTTTTTCTCAGTTTTCATATCCAGGCGCATACGCTCAGAATGGTGTTTCACATTGCAAGCATCATCATCTTCTTGGGTCTGCTCGTATGGTTATGATTGCTTCATATGTCCCATCTCATTTTTAGGCTGAGACTGTTTCTACCGCTGCTTATCCCATTAATATTCAGCCTTTCAGTGAGGTATTCTGTTGGAACGCCTGTATGGAAAGCCTCTAGAGTATTCACATATGCGCTTTTTTAGTTGTGTATGTTATGTTCTCCTAGCACCTCGGGAGCGAACAAAGTTGACGATTCTATCTATTGTTGTGATCCAATTGGATGGCGATTACAGATTTCTCAGGATGTGACTTTTGATGAGTCTCGTCCTTCTATCCTCGACCCTTATCTGGTTCAGCTCTGATCTCATTGGTCGCATTCCTCTCCTTCTTAACATTCCATGACACTCCTCTTATCACTGCCTCACAAACCACATTCGCCGCCCACCAATGGGGCTACCTCCCCATCTTCTTCCCTTTCTACAAGGCCTGTCACCCCCGTATTCCCTTTGACATTATATTAGCATATCGACTCCATTATACTCGTTGTTAGCCAATTGCACCTTCATCTCCCTCCTCTAATCTTCCCTCTTATTTCACTTCGTCACCACTATTGCTGCACCCTCATCTCCTGTGCTCTCTCCTCAGTATGTTCTTCGTGATCATCAGTCTCTGCAGGCTCCTACGTGTTGTGGCGTTGCTGCTACAACTCTTGCTGAACCCACCTCTTATAGACAGCTTGTTGTTCATTAGGAGTGGCATCATGCAATGACAGAGGAGCTAGCCGCCCTTTGAGCGCACTTGTACTTGCCTCTCCCTTCCCATGTTCGTCTTATAACTTGCAAGTGGATCTATAAGGTTAAGATTCACTCTGATGGTTCATTTGAACGTATAAAGCTTTGTTTGTTGCTCACGGCTTTCAAAAGGAGCATGAACGTGACTATGAGGAGACGTTTGCCCCTTTAGCCATTTGATCAAATGGCTCACACATTGCTAAGTGGCATTGAAGGAATGAATCAAACGAATATCTTTTTGGCATCAAAGGATAGTAGAATTAATTGACACATTAATTTTCTCTCCCCAGTCAAATCTCATCAAACTTTCACTGTAGCGGCACCCATTTCACGTAGCGAAACACAATTACTGTAGCGAAACTCATTATACTATATTGATTTTTTCTAACAAAGTGCATTGAGTTTAAGTTATGAATGTAATACACTTAAATATTAGATTTTTTTTGAAAAATGTATTGTTAATGTCCATTGTTAAAGTGCATTGCTACGTATATATTCAAATAAACTAGCAAAGTTCAAATTGAAGCTAAGTGCATTGCTACAAATTATGAGAAATCCTCCAAAGATCTGAAGTGTATTGTTACATATCAAATAAACTAGAAAATTGCGACATACAATAGTAAAAGTGCATTGCCAAATCCTCTGAAACCTACATATTAAGTGCATTGCCTATAGTGTATTAAGTGCATTGCCCAAATACTATGCCAAAATCTGCTAAAATCCTAAAGTGCATTGCTATAAATATTTGGATTGTGTTAAAATAAATTGAAATTTGATTGAAATAATAGTGTGAATACTGAGACACATGGTGAAAGAGAAATTAAATAAAAGGACATGCGAATATTGACATGTGATTGAGAAAAGTTGAATGAGTAACACTCAAATGCCTTTTTCTAGTTCATTCAAATTGAAAGTTCAACTAATAGTGAAAAAAGTATTGGAGAAATGACAATATATTAATTGTTGGATTTTTTGATCCAAATGATAGAAAAAGACATTATGGATGTATCTTTTTGGAGTGGCCTCATTTGAACGCTTGTAAATATATATGTGTGCAATTGATGCCTGATAGAGCCTATTTATACGCGCTATTTAGATCCTAACTCTGTGTCTGTTTGCATTATTTTGTGTACAAGATTACTGGTTTCCGGTGTTTTTGTATTTCAGGGCGAAACGAGGGCCTAAGTCGGATACGCGCTAACAGGCGGCGTTTAAGGAGCGCAACACACAGCCTGCGGAGCTAGCAACGCAAACAGGATAGGAAGTGGCAGAGTCGACTACGGTGCGCAGACCGATTGCGCTAACCAATGTGTGCAGTGCGCCATGCGCAGGATATTGGTGTTTCCAAATCTTGACACCATCAGATTTGGAAGTTGCCAAGGCCGTCCTTGGGCCTCATGAGCAGTATATAAAGAGAGGAAGGCTAGGGTTTGGAAGAGACGATTATAGAGGAACACAGCACACGAGAGAGAGGCAGAACTGAAAAACACACGAGCTACTGAGAGGACCTGCGCTAGCCGACTGCGCCAGCCGAGACACTGCAACCTGCACGCACCTGCTTGTTACTGTTTTCTTGGATACTTTAGTTGTTATTTACTATTTCTATGATGTTTACTACTAGCATGTCTAGCTAAACGCTTTGTATCGGTTGAGCATGATTCTATGAGTATTTCCTTTGAGACTAGTGCTTAATGCATAGTTTGTTTGCTTGTATTAATTCTGTGCACACGGTTGACAGCTAGTTGCATGAGTAGGGGAAGCCTTGAACCGCAATCTTACTCTTGCTACTTGTTTGTTATATGTTAAACTAGTTGATAGCTTGACGGTGACAACTAGGAGTAACGCGCTAGGATAATCAGTTGCTACTGTGACAGGATTCGTAGCTGCTTAGACTAGTCTTAAGAATTAATAGCTCATGAACTTTGATCGGAACATGCGCACATGTTAGAAAGCCTTGACCGGACACTAACATCAGTAAACCGAACTATAGACGTTTAGAGTCGATGATAAGGAATACATTCATAGAGGATTGTCTGCGCCGATACTTTTCATAGTCATAGTACTTAATCTCTACTGCCTGCGCACGTCTAGTGCAATTCCTGCGTTAACTATTGTCATTCGCGCACTTGCGCAACCCAAGCACTTACACCCCAATTTTCGTAAGTGTAGGTTATTAGTTAGAGCTAATCTACTTGCTCCCTATAGAATCGACCCTGACTTAGCCGCTATACTAAGTGGAGGAGGAAGGATTAATTTGACGCGCACAACGACGCGCGGATCAATGCCCCCTCATAAGGTACATCCAAAAAGTACTTTGTGAGTCATATCATCAAATGACTCACAAATTACCATGCAACGGTAGACAAAAGTGAAAATTTTTGTCTTTTACTGGGTTGAAAAGGTATGGTAGACATTTTGTGTTAACTTTTATACTTTATACTTATATTAGTTTGTTGAGTTTGAATTTATTGTATTTAATGTGCATTGGATATTACGAATTTTGATTCTTGAAATCTAAGTTTAAAAAAAATGCAGTTTGTAAATAAAGTGTACTGTCATTATTCATTAATACTCTTATATGAAAGTGCATTGACTCTCAAATGTTTTAAAAACATAAAGTGCATGGCTACATGTATGTTGAAAAACTTTAAAAGTTGAAGTTCAGTTCTATATGCATGTCCAAATGCTCAAAAAATCTAAAGTACATTGATACATCTATATTTTTGTTCTTGTATATTTAAGTGCATAACGGGTTGTGTTAAAAAAATTGGAGAGAGAAAAGTTTATGCATAGTGAGACACATTTTTTTCTTCCTATTCTACCCCTCAGCACCCACCAGATCTCCTGCTCTGGTCATCAGGAATCAAAATCTAGTAGTGTTGAATATTTGACGTTCTTTTTACCACTAAACCAAGTCCTGATGAGCCATAGTGGGACCCATGACACATGTGTGTTATGTGAAAATAATGAGAGAGAAAAAGAAATATAGATGATTGGAGAAAAAATGATAAAAAAAAAGATTAGAAGGAGAAAACTTTATAGGGAAAAGTCAAAAAAAATTGACCAATTTGTTATTTCAAACGTAATGTTTAATGAGTGCTGTGGCTTACTGTGAGTCATTTGATCAAATGATGACTCATAAAGTACTTTAGATATAAGTTATTGAGGAAGCCTCATTTGAATGCTTATATATATATAATGGAGATATCCAATGAGTGAGATTGCGCACAATGCTCCATTTTATCAAAAGGCTCATCAAATTATGCATCACTAGAAGATGTTAAAGAGTAAATCTGCCTTTTACGGCCTGGGCAAGATTATGTGATGTAGGAAACGAAATGGGACTGCTGGGATCCCTTATGCACAACGAAAATGAAAGTTGTGAAAATAAGAGTTGGAAGCAGTGGACCTTGGAGTTCAACACAAGTGGTAAAAAAGCATATAGCTCAATAGCCACTAGATATTTAGTAACATAAAGGGAACAAGCGTTTAATCAAATAGACTGAAGTATCATTTAAGGTACATACACATGATCTGACCAATTGTTATTGACTTATAATTTAATGATGGGAATATAATAGATTATCTTCTACTCCGATAAAGTCATCAAACATTTTGGAATATTATGAAAAAATAAATAAGAACAAAGCAATTACAAAATTAATAGTAAGTCTATGTTGTTTTGTACTTACAAAATATTTAAGTATATATAAGTAAGTATAAGTACATAAAAATAAATATAAAAATATAATTGTTCATCATCTCTTTCACCACTATCACCACAACACCATCATTATTCATCATCTATTTCAACAACACACCACCACCATCATTATTCATCATCTATTTTATTAACACATCACCACCAATATTCATCACCACCACCACCACCACCACCATAACAACATCAACACCACTATTCATCATCTTTTTCATCCACACACCACCAGCACCACCCCAACCATAACACTATTAAACCACTACCATTATTTATCATCTCTTTCATTAACACACGACACCACTATTCATTACCATTATCACCACCAACACAACAATCACCACTACCACAATAAAAAATAATAATTAATATAAATATAAGTACATATAAATAAATATAAATAAAGTAATAAAATATCAGTACAAAATAAATTCAAAAAACATACCCAAAAAATAAAAACTCAAAAGTCATGTTGTGAAGGTAAGAAAGTACAGCACAAATTCAAAATCTTATTAATATAGGAAGGAGAAAGAGGAGGTGGTAGATTAAATTTTAATAAATAGATTAAGTTCTACGAGAGTATTTTCAAAAGTGAATATCATGATGTGAAATTATACAAAAGTAGTTACTCAAAAATGTATATTCAATTCAAAAACAATAGACCCTAACTCACCTCTTCCATTCTCTGAAATATTGTTTGGATGTGTCAGTTAGAAACTCTGAAACGGAAATAAATATTAAATTAAACTAAAACATTAAATTATAGACAATAACACGTTAAAAACAAACCAATCATACACTAGTGGGTTGTTCATGAAAATAATGTTGGCTCCTTTATTAAAAAGCCTAAAAGTTTTTTCGTACAAAACTTTATGTATTATTTGTTGGCTTCAGTCACTAAAATTTCAAGTGCTAATATTCACCAGGAAAAAAATAAAACCATGGGTCTTGTTTACAGTACCTTGGTATTTTCAATCACATGAACTTGAGGAGTGTCCAAAGTCAGATATTTGTTTATGCAATTGCCAACAAGTCAAGCAGTTTTTAATTCAAAATGTTTTTACATCAAGCCGAGCTGAGCTGAGCTGTTCATCAGTTCAACAATGGTTGCTTCTTGTCATCCCATTTATCCAGCCTCTTCTGTGCATCCTCAACCTGCACGTCAGCAACAAACATCCAGCAATAGAGTGAGTCATAAACCTCCCCATATGCCAAAACTCGAATCTACTATGCCTTTAATCACCTCTTTTTTCCAATCTGTTCGAAATGTTGTCCATAACAAAATCACAGTTTGCAGAAACGTTCCTCCAATCATGCCACTCCATAGTCCCTATATATATCACTAATAATTAATCACCAACCGCTTGAATCATAAGATTCTATTTGAAATCCGATACTTATTTGTGTTGATTGCACCCCATCTGAATCTAAATATATACCTTGGCGCCCAAATCAAAGTAGAACCCGAAAAGCACGCCCAAGGGTACTCCAACAAAATAATAACATACAACATTGACATAGGCCACGAATGTTTGCCAACCACACCCAACTGCCACACCTGAAAACCCACAAGCCTCAAAACCATCTTCAATGCCTCAGTTACTTATTTTGTAACAGAAAAAGTGTACCTGATAAAACTGGTTGAATGCCATTGAGGACTATGGTGATAGCTAGGAAAGGACTTAGATCAGCCACGGCTTCGGCCACTTCCTCCCCGTCCGTGAATATGTAGCTAATCACATTGCGCAATGCCATAATAATCACCGCAATGATAACGGCAATGACAAAGGAAACAAGGTTCACCACAATAACAGAAAACTCTGCTGATTTAGCATTTCCAGCTCCCAACTCATTGCTCACTCTCACACTGCGCGTAATCATTACTAAAATAAATTTACTCATACATTGGAAAGAAGAAAAGGGTCATGAGATACCTGGCAGCAGCATTAAAGCCAACTGAGATCATGAAAACCCATCCAGAGATGGTCATGCTACAAAAAGAAAGAAGAACATATATAAAAATCAAAATGGCCGTACTGAACCCTAAACCTTAATTATTGAATGGCAACACTAATTCACTCGACACATGCATTCTGCTAGCTATATGACTTTTTGCTTGTCATAGGACGGAAGTGGGTAACACAGAATCATTGTTCAATGCTTTATCGATATCTGTGCTTGTCCTCCATGGCTGAATAATGCAAAACATGTTGAAGACTAAAATAAGTATCATACCAGACAGTGAGCGAGTCGAGAGCCAACTCGGGATTCTCTAGCAAACCAGCAACAAGAACCAGAATCTGAAAGTACCAATTTTCCAAGCACAACATAACGGCGGACGCAGCTGAAAGCTTAAAGAATCCAGGTAGTCCGGAGAAAGCCTCAACAGTAAACCCTGCCCACGTCAGCCTGCATTTCTGACTTTTCATTATATACACCATCTGACCAATCACAACGATCCACCAAGACAGGCTGAGGACCAAGGAGGCGCCCAAAAGGCCTAGACCCAGTTTGAAAATGGCTAGCCAAGATAGAACCAGGTGCAGGAAAAAGGTGGCAATGGAGATGTAGGCGCTTGGAGCAACTATGCTTTGTGCTTGGAGGAATTTTTGGATCGGGAAGTTGAAAGCGTATGCGAAGATTTGTGGAATGAGGCCGTACACGAAAAGCGCCGCGGCTGAGGCGATGTGCGGAGCCTCGCCAAGGAGTATGAGGAGAGGCTCGCAGAAGATGTAGACCAAGGAGAGGAGGAGTCCTGTTAGGGTTAGGAGGATGGTCGAGCGTTGGAGGTATGTGCCTAGCAGCTCATACTTTTGGGCTCCATAGGCTTGGCCACATAGTGTCTCCACTGCACTCCCCATTCCCAGCTACACAAATAGTTAACCTTAGCTACAACAATTGCATGAAAAATGATGAGAGGAGAGGTTGAGGGAGAGGGGTACCAAAAGGCCGTAGGCCAGGATTTGAATGCCAGTGTTTCCAAGGGAAGCGGCAGCGAGCTCAAGATTACCAAGGTGGCCGGCGAAGATCTGGGTGGACATGGACATGACATAGTTAAGCAGATAAACAGCAACGGCTGGACCGGCCAAGTAGAAAAGGAGCTTCGTCTCAATCCATGAGGCAGCCCTGATGCGTTGGAATGAGGTCAAGCGTGTGTCGTTAAGTATGCTTTCCAGGCGGCCATCTATGCCGTGCTGCTTGCTGCCATCTCCTTTGAAACTGCCTAGCTGATCAGCCATGGCCGTGTTCCTGCCTGCTTGGTAATGTATGGTGAAACTGAAGCTAGGCAAGTAAATATGACGATGATGATTTTTGTTATTTATGTTGATACCATGATGGGGCTGTGATATTCACGTGCCCGAGTATGAGTAGATTTTACAAAATTGAATACGATAACCGTACGATGATTGAATACGACACAACCCAAACCGGACAAAGTTAGTGACGTAAGCAATTACAGCATCAATTTGGAGAATTAATATATATTGCATGGAGAATTAACAGTACCCCATTTGTCTGTTATAATATGTGAGAATTAATCTTGCATTTGTGGAAGTAGTGTCGTGGCAAATGATGTATCAAATAGTAGGGTTTGTTTTCTGATATTAAATTCAAAGGAGGACCCTGAGCACGTTTGAGATAGAATAAAAATTAAATTTATATAATTTCAAAAAAAGAAGTTCAAAACAAAGAGCAAATTCAATTAAAATAATATAATTTTATGTAAAAAAGTAAGTCTCTTCATAACTTAATTGCGGACTCAAAACCTTAAACTAGTAAATAATAAAATTTAGTTTGAGTAGAGGACGATTTAGACAATTTCAAAACATGATTCAGGTAAGAATAACATTAAGATGGATTTGTGCCATTTTAAGGCTATGATGAGATCTCCCTTTCCACACTTGTTGTAGTCAAAAATCACTACTGTTTAATGCGTATTTTATCGTCAGTTGCTAACATTAAAGCACGTGAGACAAATACATGAGCGCAATAAATGGCGAATAAGCATCTTGCAGACCACTGACAAGTGTAACATATCTACATGTTCCTCTCGGCCACACAAACATTCAACCTTCTCTCCTCCTAACATTGCTACTTTTAAAATCAGATTCCGTTCCATGTTTATTATTTACTCTCTTCTATTTTAATAACACTTTTTTTTTTAAGATGACATGTGACACTGTTTAAATAGTGCAACGTGTCATGTTTTAATTCGTTACAGAATAAAAGATATTCAAAACTTTTAAAAGCCATAAATAAAAAATTAATCGCCAAATATAGTTAAAAAATATATCAACAAATTTATTTTTTGAGCTCTATTGAAGCGACCAATTTTACTATATTTTAATAGTAAATAATGATGGATGTCGGATATAGAATTAAAAGAGAATGGGATGATTTTTTATTTGATCATTGTTAAGAGAAACGTTTGAAAAAAAGATCATAGGGTGAGTTTTAATTGAAATAGAACGAGAGAATAGTAGATAATCTTATTTTTTAAGATCATTGTAAGTGATGCTCTTAGTTTCATCTTGCATCTCCACATTTTAGATGCCACATCCAAACCCAAGCAAGCTCAACCCCTAAAATAAGTCCCACGCACAAGCTCATAAAAAGTTATTCAAATGTCAAAAAGTATTAGAAATGGTAAGTTTAGGAGGCCAAATCACAGGCCCGAAAGTCTTGGCTCCAAGCTAATGAGACTAGGCTCTTTTGAACCTGTCTAACTTAAAAGTAATCGAAATAAATATTAGCTTTTAGTAACTAAATTGAATCAAAAGGTTAAAAAATGTTCAGTTCAAAAGACCATGTCCTAAATCATATGATTGAGCGTCTTTCTAAGAGAAACTCTAGTAGATAAGCAAAGATCAAAGAGCTATGGTGTGCAAAAATAGCATTATCAAATAAAAGTGATTTAGCAGAAAGAACAATGAGCAATGAGCGAAAATGGCTTTTGCTCTGCTTTTAACACGTGCAGCAAAAGAGCAAAAAGCAAAAAAGAAATCTTTCTATATTTCAATATCATTAATATTTCAATTATCTCATTTTCGATAAGGATGTGACAAAAGGCATTTTTTGATTCGCTGTACATATTACGTTTCTTTTCCGTGTGACACATGTTTTATCTTATCTTTAAGAAATCAACTTTTCAGCCATTAAATACACTTCCCAAAAGTCTTTTGTAGTCATCATCAGCTCTTCTTTCCTACAACTTTCTACTTTTATTTGCAATGGATCCATGAGATGAATTCATGATTGAGCAAGAGCAACAAAGAATCAGGAGGAACCGTCGAAGAAGTCTAATTATTCAAGCAGCAACCACACATAATTTGGAGATTCAGGAGGATGAAGCTGAAAGCAACAAATCCCACAGTCGTAGACAAGTCATTCGAAGGAATTGCCAAGCCATGGGATCAGAGACTAAAAACATTATATTTTACCTCTCATTGTCGATTTAAGGAGACTTATTTCGTGGGAGGTATCGAATGCGACCTGAATTATTTGATCGTATAATGCATGATGTTACTAATCATGATCGCTATTTTGTCCAACAAGCAAATGCCGACGTTCTTGGCTCATAGAACAAGCTCGTTTTCCAAAAGAAGAATCATATAGAAAAGATGTGGAACGAGCTTTCAGTACACTTCAAGCTCGTTTTGCAATTGTCAAAGAACCTACTCGTGGATGGAATATAGATGATCTACAATATATCATGATGACGTGCATTATCTTACATAATATGATTGTTGAAAATGAACGTGATAGTATGAAAATGGAATTGATATTGATCCTGATAGTGCCGACCAAGCCTAGAAGAGCTAAAGTTTATGATAGACCATTGGAAGATGTTGATATTGAACTTGAGCGTGACACTACTGTCATTGGTGAGTTTATGGACCGCTACAGAAGTGTTACATGTCCAATAGTTCATAAACAGCTTAAGGAGGATTTAATAAATCACATTTGGAATGTGAGACATCACTGACTTTATTGTCTTGACTTTTCCGTAATTGTATTTCTCTTTTGTATTTCATTTGATAGTCATGAATAAAATAAAAATTATAAATGACTCATTGAAGTTGCATAAAAGTGCAATAATTAATATTGTTTGTTTTCTTTCAAGATTCTTATTCTTTTCTGATTTTTTTCCTCATTTATATTTATCATTTTTAAATTTTGTCTACCAAAGTTTCAATTAATGAGACTTATCAAAATTGTTTCTCACTCTTCTTTCCAATTTCTCTTTTATTTCCACCACCCACTCCATTTTTGCAACCCTTTCAAGCATTGCTTTTTATCCTTTTTTTTTTTGATCAAATGGTATAAGTTGAGCAATAAACAAAAATCCTTTCTATTATTGTTTATTGATCAACTGGTGCACTTGTTCTAAAGTGAAGGCAGAGGAGGATGTACGGATGATATTTTCATAGTGAATGTTATGATAATTTGGACCATACTTTAACGTTATTTTGTCGGAAGTGCGATGGAAGAGCATGTTATTTTTATATTAAATGAATATTGAATTTTAATGTTAAATTCAGTTCAACTTTTTTCCAAATACAAAAAAACAATGTAAGTTCACTTTATCAAACATAATATCTAGATATTTTTCTCACAGACATATAAAGTTAAATTTTATTCAATTATTTTCAGTATAATTCAGTTTATTTTGATCCGAAAGGTGGTGTAAACTCCATGAAGCATGGTGCTTTCCAGCAAGTGAGAGCTATATTGGTGGGCAAGAGATCAGAAAGTTGATTCTTCTTTGAATTATTCATTTGCATATAATGAGTGATCTTGTTTTAGTTTTTGGTTTAAAATTTCACTATCTACCAATTCCATCAGCTAAGCAGTAAATGTGATGACAATGAGTAGGTGGTGACGGCGACTGTGATGGTGTGGTTGGGTAGGTAACAAACTTCAACTATGAAATTTTCTGGTGCAAGGAGGAGCTACACATTATTATGTGTTCCCGGACTCAGCCTACACAACTTCTGACAATCGCTTGTAATTTAATTGATGAAACTACATCATTCTAATTATAAATTTGGTTTGGTTGCAGCAAACTGAATTCATGAACCCATGATAGTGAAGTAGGCTGGGCAACTGCGTTTGAATTGTGGACTGTATGAACGTTAGAAGGTCCTCGTGCATTCAATGAATGAATGTGACGATGCTCGTATTTACCGGCTTTCTGATCAACAACATCTTAAAAGATATTCACTTCCACATTGCTAAATATTTAAAAATTATAATAGTTTTATGTTGAAAAAATGTGTATTAAGTGCGAAGAAATGGTGGTGCGACTCCATTTTGTGGCCAAAATCGAGGGTATTGTACACCTTGGATTGAGATGAATTAATCAAAATAAATATCTTGAGATGAGAGGTATCAAATTGATTATTCATAGATCAAAATCCAAGTTAAATTGAATAAAATATGCTCAAAGAGTGGTCTAAACTAATGAAAATGTGAGTCCATTAAGAATAGAACACTCAACCTTGTGGAGTAGAATTATAAGTAATTGCAAGTATCACACACTGCTTGAAAAGTGACTAGAATGTAAGTTTATATATAAACTCATTCTATATACTGGGTAAGATAGTAACCTAGGAGACTCTCTCTACGCAAGAGTGCACATCACAAGTAGATTTGAGTTCGAAATTAGGGTTCAATGGGTGCGCCCGCGACGTACGTGACGCGAATGGTCGATCGATTTAGTCGCATTAGGACAGATCCAACTGTGTTTGAACTTAAACGAGTGACGCTTGGATGACAAAAATAATTTGTTCACCTAGTTCAGCAACTTGCCTACGTCTGGGGAGGATCACACTCCGATCCTCAAGATTTCACTATCCGGTTTAAAGTACAAAGGACTCTAACCTCTACTTCTCACCTAGCTGAAATCTGTGTTCGCAATCTGATCACACAGATTCGCGTCGTGCCCTACACACCTCTATTAACAAATAGCTACAGACCTGACTCACAGACTTAGCCTATTCTATTACAATGTGTAGCAGACGGAATGCTATAGCACACTCTACAACAGACGTGCTGTAACTTTGGTAGACAATTATTCTAGTACACTCTGCAAACAGTCGGACTCAATCTGAGTTCTTCAAACTCAGACCTTGCTCCCCCTCGATCAATAACCATCTGTTACTATCGGGCAGCAATGATCGGTTCTTCACAATTTGCGACAACGCCTGTTCACAACTGTTCTCTGAAGCACTGATTGGCCCTTCAACGAGTTGCGCTCCAGTTGAATTCTGTGGATCAATGCTTGTTAAAAATCCACGAGTTCTGATCTCCTCTGGGCACTACACAACTCTGTAAGTTATTGTGTATTCTCTGCTTCCGTTCTCTTGCTTGATCGATCCGCTCTTCTTAATCATCAATCAGCTTTTGGAATCCGCATTGCCTTCGAATTCCTCGGGCAGCACAACACCTGTAGAATCTTTTTTTGGATTCTTGCGGAGTTGTTTGAGATTCGGTTGTCTGAATCGGAATTTAGAAACATTATCTTTCAAAAAAGCTTCTGTCCGCGTGATGACGTTTGCTGACCTGTTGATGACATTTGCGGCGCACTCTGAACTTCCGCAATGCATGCAACACCTCACCGAAGTCTCTCCGTGCGGCTTCAAGTTGATCCGTCAGCCTGTTCTAGCTCCAAATCAACACGATTTACTATAGCAGATTCTGTCCTTTGTCCGTTGCTCAGTTTGCCTCAACTTTTGTGGCCCACATAGTGCTACAACAAATTTTGGTTCTTTGGCGCTGAATTGTGTTGCTGTTTTGCCAGTGTCCAGATTGTGCTCCAGCTCCAAATCTTCAAGGATTGCTATAACAGAATGTTTTGCTATTTTGTTAAGGGATGTCATACCTTAATAAATTCAATTAAGGAAAACTGAATGAACTCGACGCAAAATAGAGAAAACATACGTTTTGGTAGAAAACAAGGACCACCCGTGCCGATACAGCCTGTGCAGCCCATAAATAAAGCATGACACGACCTAACTCTCGGATCGTGCACAAATAATGCAGCACGGGTAAAAATCAACAAGCGCGACAAGACTAACTCTGCATCCCTGATCTGCTATAAAGGGTTAAAAATACGATTGACAATCGTAAGTTCATAGATGTCAGATATAAGTTTCAGGGGTCAAATTGTAGTAAAAAACAATTTATAGACCTTGGTAAGCCAAAGGTCGATTCTAGGAACAGGCGCGTGTATATACTAGCTAGCAAACAATATGTTCAGCTACTCCTAATGAAAAGTGTGGGTTTGTTCTAACTATCCTAATTTTCCTAATTAATATAACTAACGGTTGATTCGATCAGAGAAAGTAATTCCAAGATCGAATTTCACCCATGCTCGCAACACAATTCATGCAATCAGTCACATCATATAGTCATGCAAAATAGCTTTGGAAATAACCTAAATTGACATCAGATGAGCCGCCCATTCACGGATCATGACCTGAATTAATCTACACTATTGAACGCCGCCCAATCACAGATTATCAACAGTTTCGATTTATTAGACACAAAGGTTTCCAGACAATATATGTCAACTCTCCTATCGATTCATGTACTAACAATATAGCTACCATGTCTCGACATCAATCCTATTTGTTCCAGTTAACTGCCTCAGACCCATTCATCTTTTTGGCATCTAACCTAGTTTCGTTCTAACATGCAGTCATCCCAATCAATGATCAACAATGGTAAAACGATAGAATGAAGCATAATAGAATTGAAAACATAAACTTGCATTAGACTAAAACTGATATTAGTACAATCACATGAAATTAGGTTACAGGCACGGGATCCGTAGGATCCCAGAACTAAATAAACTACTCGCTACTCATCGGGATTACTACCAATACAAGAATGAAGAGAATAAAGAACGAAGAACCCGTGACGACGAGCCCTCGATTTCTATTTATATGAAAATCAATTAGGCTGATTTTCAAAATTGATTTGCGGCCCGGTCTGGTTCCAAACCGTCGGTTCAGTGACCAAACCGCCGGTTTAACGTCTAAACCGCCGGTTCTAAGTTGAACCGGCCCTCTTCAGAGAAAAACGAAATTTTGCCTTTGGGGCCGGTTTGAACAGTAAACCGGCCGTTTGACCAGTAAACCGGCGGTTTGACCAGTGAACCGGCGGTTCTTACTTGAACCGGGCAACTGTTCACTCAGCACTGTAAATCTGACTTGTCTTGCATTTTTGACCATCTAAACCTTCGAATTACATCTTGCTATAAACTACAAAGTTGTAGCCCTTCGAGTCAGCTTTCTAACAAGATATAGCACGCCTCAATCGGATAAGAATCATGTTCTCGGCAAGCTTTTGATGACGAATAGGTCAATCTGCCCATATTTGGTCTGTATTCGTTTGAATCTTTGTGTTTTACCTTATTTTGCTCCAAACGAACTACAAACCCTCAATTTAATATAACTTGACCTGAAATGAGAGTAGAGTGGTGAAAACACAATGAAAAGTTCGGGAGAGGAGCGAAATTCGTCATCGAATGATGCGAATAATCAGTAAGAAATCGACCGATCAATCCCCAAACAATTCAACACTGACCAAAATCAATAGGCAAGACACAAACCAACTCTCGGGTCGGGCCCAAACAATTCAGCACGGCCCAAAATCAATAGGCGAGGCACGACCCAACTCTCGGATCATGCCGAGACAAACCAAAATAAATAGGCATCGCATGACCCAACTTTGCACACCGTGCCCATTAAGACCATGTTGACCTACAAACAGCATGTTGTGCTACAGACCGTGCCATGCAAATTTCAAACCTTGTCGCACGTGGGGAATACCAAAATTCACAAATCTTTATCGGAATATGCATGCCTAGGAGAACTAAAATATATCACATTTGTTGGGATTTATTGAGTAGTGTACTACCTTTGCCGGAGTATATTACAAGATTTATGACATATGATTTTTAATGTCTGTGATATTAGTCATAAGTGATTATTCTAGATTGATACTTAAAATAATTGGAAATCTTCTTCTTTGTTTATTGTGTCCAAAAATACTCACGACCCCCCTTTTTATTATTGTTACAGGAATAACTTACCCGTTCCCTGTAGATTCGACCTCGACTTACCGCTACATTAATGTTGAATTAGAGAAATCAAATTTGGTGCGAATTGTGTCAAAATTTTGAAAAGGAAATTTAGCTAAACATGGTTTGTTCTAAAGAACAAGAAGTAGTAGAAATCGTCAAGATAGTGCACTGATGAGGCATATTTATACGACTCGTTGAACCATTTAAGCCTAACAATTTCTACATTTTTGTATGTGAACAGTTACTTTTTAGTGTTGTTTGCATTTTAGGTGTTCGGAATACATAAAAAGAGACTCATGGCTTAAAATAGCATTTTTAGAGAATCGATGCAGAAATTGACGTTGAACGAAGCTAAGTGTACTTTTCAGTAGACACGATGCCGAAAGAACACTTTAGCGTCGCACCACGAAACTTAATGTATCTTCCTGACGCGCTGGTTAATGTCAACGTGCGGAGCGCTAGTACGAAGGAAATTAAGTGCGCGTTTCAGTAGATCCCGCTCCGGAAGAAGACTTTATTTTCTATTCCTAGCACGCCACTTAATGTCTACTTGGGGCGCGGCCAACAAGTGATGACATTAGCATCGGGCCCGAGATCAAATTTTTAAAACCTAACCTCAATTAGGGTTTTTGATGGAGAATTAGAGAGAGTTTTTTTGGGGCGGCCGTCTTGTGCACATAGCTTGGAGACGAGAAGCAACACAGCACGAAAGTTTTAGTATTTTTATAAACTTTATTTTCATTGTTATTAGATGGATAGTCGTAGCTAAACCCTAATTCGGTTTGGGGATTTATGTTGCATCGTACAGTTTGAGATACTTATATTTTCATAATTCGATTCAGTGAATTACTGTTCTTCGTTTGAATTGCATGCTTTGATTAAGTGGGCAAATGTTGTTGGCCGCACCCCAAGTAAACATTAGGTGGCACGCCGATAAGAGACATTAAGGTCCGTTGCGTGACAATAAAGTCTTCTTCCGGAGCGGAATCTATTGAAACGCGCATTTAAATTTCCTTCGTACTAGCGCTCCACATGTTGACATAAACCAGCGTCGAGAAGAGACATTAAGTTCTGGCGCGCGACACTAAAGTGTTCTTCCGGTGCTGTGTCTACTGAAACATACACATAGCTTCCTTCAACGTCAATTTCTGCATCGACTCTCTAAGAAAGCCATTTTAAGCCATAAGTCTCTTTTTATGTATTCCGAACACCTGAAATGCAAATAACACTAAAAAGTAACTGTTCACATACAAAAATGTCAAAATTGTTTGGGTTAAACGGTTTAACCAATAGTATAAATACGCCTCATCAAACCACCCCACACTTAGACTTGTTCGTCCCGAACAAGAATAAAAGCAAGACTCGCAGCACTCAAAACACTTCTATCATGCCGAATACTAAACACTGAATCTACTCGAGATGTCCTCACTAATCAGTTCATTAATATATACTCACAGTCATTCTTCAATAATGATTAGTCAGAAACTGCAATGATACATATTATTGTGAGGTAGAGATGGAATTTAATGGATGATTGGGAGATAGTCCTCTTTAGACTCCTGACTCCATTCTTCAGCTCAAGGTCATAGTCATGCGCGTACATTGAGTTTGCTTTCTCTGGCACGTGAGAAATCCAAGCTATGAGGAACTCAACTTTATTTTCTTCTTCTTTTGGAAGATAGCTTTTGAAACTTCTTGTTTTGTTTGGTCCGAAGACTTCACACAACTCGATTACTTTTCTGATTTTTGTTTCATATTTGTCTGAATTTTCTTTTTGAGCTTTGCTCTCCAATGTGAATTTGTTGTCCTTTATCAGTTTTTGCTCTTGAACCGTTCCAATCACAGCCTTCGAATAACAACATATTGAGCACATCCCGCTCTTTCTCATCATTATCCTTTCAGTGCGAGACAGGATAGGGGTTACCCACCCATTTCCGGTTACTAGGACTAGAGATAGGACGGTTTGTTTTCTCGTCCCACCATTGCATAATCTCTGCAAAGGTTGAGTGAAAGTCTCACTCTTCATAACTCGGAGTGCCAACCTCCACAAACTCAGCGCGCTACGCGACTAATCCTCTGAATCTTCGAATGTGTGTCAAGTTGTTCTTTAACATTTTAATCACATGAAATCAGCATCATAGCAGCATATAATCTCATAAAATTAGCAGCATCGGGGCATCAAAATAAAAAAAAAGTGCTCTAACTCCTACTAATGCATGCTAATAAAGGTAACGTGCTGACACATAATACTAACTCCCCCACCCCACCCTTGAAACAAACCGTGTCCTCACGTACAATTAGATCGTCGGGAAGGATAGCCATGCAAGATTCAACATAAAAGAAACAAATACAAAAGAACCAGATAAAAAATCCTAATTACGGGCTGCCTTCTAAGGAGCGCACTTGCTTACCAAAAAAATTAAATTCTACAAGCGCGCTCCAACCACAGCTTATTAGCGCGCCCCATGCACACATTAAGCCCATAATGTATTAACTAGGCGCGGCCATAATGTTGCCTTAGGGCGCGGTACGCATTGGTAGACGCCCACTAAGAATTAAAATAAAAAAACTTCGGGTTGCTTCACGCAAAGCCCCTTTGCTCGACGATACCTCTCATTCTTAATCGTTTTCCTACTCAGCCAACTCGAGCTCCTCATCGGGTAGTATGAATCTCCCCATGATAGCGTTTCACCCTCTGGCCATTCACTATGAATTTCTCCCCCGTGCTTGTTTTTTCCAGCTCAAGCGCACCATGGTGGAGCACTCGTATCACCGTGTACAGACCTGTCCAACGCGAACGCAACTTCCCGAGCATTAGTTTTAATCTTGAGGAATAAAGTAGTACCTTTTGTCCTTCTTCAAATGAACGACGCAGAATGAACTTGTCATGATACATCTTTGTCCGCGCCTTGTAGTCTGTTTGGCTCTCGTAAGCCTCTAGGCGTAGCTCCTTGAGCGTTCAGTTGAAGCATCCTCTCATTTTCTGCAGAAGTTAGTTCAAAATTACATTGCTTAATAGCTCAAAATGCTTTGTTCTACCTCCACCGGAAGATGGCATGCATTGCCATAGACAAGTCTAAATGGAGAGGTCCCGATAGGCGTTTTGTAGGCCGTGCGATACGCCCACAATGTCTCATCTAGTCGTGTGGATCATTCTTTCCTATATGGCTTAATCATCTTCTCCAATATCAACTTGATTTCTCGGTTTGATATCTTTGCCTGTCCACTAGTCTGTGGATGGTAAGCGGTAGAAACTCGGTGATGTACTCCAAAATGTTTGAACATGGCAGCCGCGGACTTAGGGCCTGTTCTTTACAACTTAAATTTTTAGTACTTAAGTTAAGTTAAGTTAAGTTAAGTTAAATTTAGTTAAGTACCACTACTATTCATCACCACCATAACAACACCACCAACACTATTCATCATCTTTTTCATCCACACACCACCACCACCACCTCAACCATAACACTACTGCATCACCACACCACCACCCTAACCATAACACTACACCGCCACCACACCACACTACTAGACCACCACAACACCACCACCCCAACCATAATACTACTACACCACCACAACACCACCACCCCAATCATAACACTACTACATCACCACACTACTACACCACGACAACACCACCACCCCAACATAACACTACTACACTACCACACCACACCACCACCACCACTCCAACCACCACCACCACTACACCACTACACCATCACACCACCACCACCACAACACCACCACCACTCCAACCACCACCACCACTACACCATCACACCACCACAACACCACCACCTCAACCATACCACTACTACAATACCACAAAATTACAGTATATAACTTAAGTACTTAAGTTAAGTATAAGTTCATCTCTAAAGAACTGACCCTTATTGCAGAATGAGATCCTTGATCGCTTATCACGGGCTTCGAAACTTTGTACCTACAAAAGATGTTAGTACGCAAGAAATCCACAACAGTTTTGCCATCATCCTTTCGCGTGGCCTGAGCTTTTACCCATTTAGATGCATAATCAACAACAATCAATATGTATTCATACCCATTAGATGTAGGAAAAGGTCCCATAAAGTCTATGCTCCAAATATCAAACACTTCATCAACAATATAGGCATTTGCGGCATTTCATTCCTAGCAGAAATATTCCCTACACGTAGCCCTCGGCATTGGGTCGGGCCGGGCTTAGATACATTTTAGTAAACCCTAGCTCGGCCTGTGAACAAAATTAGGCCTGGCTGGGCTTTCAAATTTTTTTTAGGCCCATTAGACCTTCGAAGCCCGATCAAACCGGTAAACCCCGTTGACTTTCAAGAAGTCAACGGGCCTGGTCGAGCCCGATGGGCTTTTTGGCCTGGCCGAGCTTTAATTTATTAAGCTCTGGTCCGACCCATGCCCGTCGGGCCGGGATCAAGTCGGGCTTTGGAAACGGCCGAATCGGGCCTCGAGCCCGCGGGCCAAAATCGGGCCCGTGGGCCTCACGGACCATTTGCTAAGTCTTACCTTGGCACTTATCACATTTTTTACAATGATTATATGCATTCTTAAACACATGAGGCCAAATGAATCCACCATCCAAAAGTTTCCTAGCAGTCCTACAAGGTCCAAAATAGCCTCCACACGCATGCACAAGGCAGAAACTAAGCAAAGAATCTATGTCATCATCAGGGACAAATCTCCTAAGTATTTGATCAGTTCCAATTTTTCACAAGAAAGGATCATCCCAAATATAGTAACATGCATCATGCTTTAGTTTAATGCCTTGAGCTCTAGAGTAGGACTATGGAAACGTACCTTCTACCAGGTAATTCATTATGTGAGCATATCATGACACTTTTACTTGCACGGCGTAGAGGTGCTCATCGGGGAATGTCTCTGTGATGGCTATCAGTTCTTCCTTCGTGATAATTCTGCCCAAGTGATCAGCCATTCCCTTCTTGTCTTTTATCTCGACGTCGAACTCTTGGAGCAATAAGATCCATCTTCTTAAGCGCGGTTTAGAATCCTTCTTCGACATCAAGTACCTAATTGCTGCATGATCAGAAAACACGATAACTTTAGCACCAAGCAAATAAGGATGAAATTTCTCTGATACACATACTACTGCCAAGAGTTCTTTCTCCGTAGTGGAGTAGTTCTTCAGACCCACGTTTAAGGTCCTTGGTGCGTAGTGGATCACCACTAGTTTCCGCTCCTTTCTTTGTCAAAGGACCCCCCCCCCCCCCCCCCCCCCCACACACACACACAGCGTAGTCTCTCGCATCACACATGATTTTTAAAGGGCTATGTCCAATCTGGCGCTTGGAGGATGGGTGCACTAGTCAGTGCGTGTGTAAGCTCATTGAATGCCTCCTTGCATTTAATGAGGTTAGTCAAGGGCAGCGCCTTCTTAGAAAAATATTTAATAAAGCGACGATAAAAACTAGCAGGCCCAAGAAATAACTTAACATCGCGCACATTCAAAGGATAAGGAAGACTAAGAATCAAGTCTATTTTCGCCTTGTCTACCTTAATTCTTTCTTGTGACACTATATGTCCTATCACAACACCATGCGTGACCATGAAATGACATTTTTTATAATTCAATACAAGGTTCATCGACGCACAACTCTTTAGCACCCTGTTCAAATTCTCTAAATATGCATCAAATGTGTCACCATGCACAGTGAAATCATCCATGAACACCTCAATGAAACTACTTAACATGTCTGAAAAGATACCAGTAACCAACCTTTGAAAGGTTCCAGGTGCATTGCATAAATCAAAAGACATACGCCTAAATGCAAATGTACCAAAAGGACATGTAAAGTTAGTTTCTCTTGATCTTCAGAAGCCATAGGATTTGATTATATCCCGAAAAACCATTAAGAAAACGGAAAAATGGCTTACCTGCCAGCCTATCCAACATTTGATCAATGAAAGGAAGGGGGAAGTGATCCTTACGAGTGACTGCATTCAACTTCCTATAGTCGATGCACATCCCCCATCCATTTTGAATTCGCTTTGTCACCATCTCACCGGCTTCATTTTCCTCCACTGTTATGCCGGTCTTCTTTGGAACCACGTGTACTGGACTCACCTATTGACTATCTGAAATAGGGTAAATGACGTTAGCATCTAATAATTTCTGAATTTCTTTTCTTACCACTTCCATCATTATCGGGTTGAGTCGATGTTCTGGTTCTCTCGATGGTTTAGCTCAATCTTCCAGCAAGATTCTGTGCTTGCAAACTGTTGGACTAATCCCTCGAATGTCGCTAAGTGTCCATCCAATTGCTTGCCGGTTATCTTTCAGGACCTTGACGAGCTTGGGCTCTTGTTCCAGCTCCAGCCCCTTCCTGATAATCACCAGTAATGTGTCATCGTTTCCTAGGAAGGCGTACTTTAAGTTTTTCGGTAATGGTTTCAGCTCAATGATTGGGGCATGCACAAAAGAGGACAGCAAGGTATTAGTTTTATACAAACTGATTTTATTAACTTCATACCTCAGTGTCACCGGGCGTGACACTTTCAATTGTCCTAGTGCTGTCTGAACTAACTCCCCAAGCTCGTAGGATTCATCCGGGTTGAATACAGATTTTTCTAGCGCAATCTCGAGTCCATCATCTCCACAGGACGAGTTCACTTCACTCACAATGTCATCCACGAGATCAATAGCATTTACTGTGTTGTGCTTCGGTGGGTGCTTCATTGCCTTGAAGATGTCAAACTCTACTACCTTGTCCTCGACTCGCATGGTCAGCATGCCCGGGTCGCAATCGATCTTCATCCTGGAGGTCTTCAGAAAGGGAAGTCCTAACAATATATGTGGATTGTCGGGTAAGTTTTTACCATCCATTTTCAAGATGTAAAAGTCTGCTGGAAATATGAGCTCCTCTACCTGGACTAGTACATCTTCGATAATACCCTCAGGCTGCTTACACGATCTATCTGCCAACTGAATAGTTAGTCCAAGAGGTTTCAAATGTCCAATACGCAAGCATGAGTAAATTGAATGCAGTAATACATTGATAGAAGCTCTTAAGTCCAGCATACAATTATTAATACGAATGCTACCAATTGTACAAAGAATGGAAAACACACATGGGACTCCGCATTTTCTAGGCAATGATCTTTGAATAACAGCAGATACATTGGCATTAAGGCTTACCTTTTCCAGCTGTGATGACCGACGACGGTTAGTGCACAATTCTTTGAGAAACTTGGCGTAGCGCTGTATTTGTTTGATGGCCTCCAATAATGGGATGTTGATTTCTACTTTGCTGAACAAGTCGCATACTTTTTGATCTATCTCTTGCCTCTTACGGGTTTTGACCTGCATAGGAAAAGGCAAAGGGGGGGGGGGGGGGGGGGGGGGTCAGTACGGCGAAGTTCAAAATTTGAAGCAGGCTGTACCGCACCGGTAGTTGACTTTATGGGGGCGCTCGAAGAAAACTTTAATGAATCGCGCGCCTGAGTAATGTTCTTAGCGGGCGCGGTACCCCCTGTTCCCGTTTTCTTCGGTGCTTCTTCTGCACCTTGGTTTATCTTCTTGGGAATTATCAAAGTCAGCGCACTAACATTCCCCTTTGGGTTAGGAATTGTCTGCGAGGGCAGCTTTCCTTGATCACTCTTCATCTCATAAACTATGGAGGCTAGGTGTGACATTTGCTTTGTTAGCTCAGCTATGGCTCCATCAGTTGGGCCTGTTTCCTTTGGATTGTACTTTCTAAGTCTTTGAGTGACTCTTCCCATGATTACCAGTGCAAGGGCCAGCTTGATTGAAGTTTTTCCTTGGGTACTGATTGTTCCGATTGTTGTACCTCTCTTGTTGTTGAAATGGAGGGCGATAAGGCTGTGCTTGTTGCTGCTGCGGCTGCCCTTGGTTCTGCTGAAATCCTCCTTCATTTCTCCAACTAAAACCGTTTGTAGCAAATCCAAATTGACTGGGGGCCTGCCTGTTGTTGAAGTTCTAAGAATTCCCCACCGCATTAACATCCATTACCTCCTCTTCTTGAAGTGTAGGGCACTCATCTGTCTTGTGGCTCGCAGCGCAGCAAAACTCACAAACTTTCAATGTGGTGGCTTGGCTCACTGACAGTCTTCGGATCGTCTCCTTCAACTCTTTAATCTCCTTCACTAGCTAGCTGTCATTCGCTTCCACTTGAGATACATTCCTTGTTCGGTCATCCCTACGACTCGTTTCATCCCTGTACCGAGCACTCTCTGCAGTCTTGGTGACCAAAATCACGAACTTGACTTGGTGTCAAGTTCAACACTGTGCCACCAGATGCGGCATCCAATAACATCCGCTCTAGCGGTCTCAATCCATCCAATAAATATTCCACCAGCATTCTTTCTGGAACACCCAAGTTACAACAATATTGTTCCAATGCATTAAATCTTTCCATGTAATCGTACATGGACTCGCTGGGTCCTTGCTTGATCATCGATAACTCTCTTCTGAGCTGAGTCGCTATAGCCGGTGGGTAGTACTTATCCAGGAACTTCCTTTGTATTTGGTCCCATGTCCTTATACTACCTGAAGGCAAAGATAAAAATCAAGATTTTGCAAGGTCAGTTAAACTCAATGGAAATACTTTTAGTTTGAACCTTTCTTCCGAAGGTGCGTAAGGTCTCAATGTTTGGCAGATTCCGGTGAACTCTTGTAAGTGTCTAGTTGCGACCTCTCCCGGTAATCCTCAAAAGTTATCTTCTTCCGGGTCCGGGTTTAGTATAATTGTTGAAGTGTGGCATAATCATCAAACTCCTCCATCCTCGCACCTCTATTGTTCTACCCATTGAAAGCCGTCCTTTGACCAGCTGCTCTCTGCCTTTTATTGAATATTTGTTCATGCTCGTCATAGAATGGTGGTATGACTTGTGGGGGCGTTTCATCATGGATTTGATCATGTTCTTGATTTTGGCGACCATCGCCATTGACGCTTCTTGCATTCGACATACCAAAAAATGCATCAAAATACAAATAAATGAAAATAAAATAGTAATCGACCTCCGATTGGCAAAAAACACATTTTTCCACGAGCGTTGGGGTTTCTGACCATAGCCTCGTTTCGCTTAGAAAAATATATTATAATAGCTAATCGGTCACCGACTACTCAAATTCCTTCTACATGCGCCGCCATAAACACCAAAAACAAGCAAAACAAGAAAATAAATCTAAAAACTCCATACTGAGTGTCGCTCTTCCCGGTAACGGCGCCAAAATTTGACGGCTCGTCGTTGTATGAACCAAAATTTAATTTATATTTCCTACTTACCAGCTAGTGGTGAGCAGGATCGAACCCAAATGAGAACAACCAGTCTAGAGTTCTACTAACAATTGTCACACTTGGGTGGGGGGGGGGGGGGGGGGAGGTTTCAGGAAGAATGTTGTTGTTCAATTTAAGAAGAATCAATTCAGGGATATGCATTGCAGCTGGTAATCATCGTTTGAAACATGCATCAATTTTTCACAGTACGGCCGCCCCAAAAAAGCTCCCTCTAATTCGCCATCAAAAACCCTAGTTTTTTGGGGTGGCCGTACTGTAAACAAAGCTTGGAGACGAGAAGCAACGTAGCGCGGAAGCTTTAGTATTCTTTTGAACTATTTACTTTCATTGTTATTAGATGAATAGTCGTAGCTAAAACCTAATTCAGTTTGTGGATTTGTGTTGCAACGTTTGAGATACTTATGTTTTCATAATTCAATTTGGTGAATTCTTGTTCTTGAACTTAATGGTTTCAGGAAGAATGTTGTTGTTCAATTTAAGAAGAATCAATTCAGGGATATGCATTGCAGCTGGTAATCATCGTTTGAAACATGCATCAATTTTTCACAGTACGGCCGCCCCAAAAAAGCTCCCTCTAATTCGCCATCAAAAACCCTAGTTTTTGGGGGTGGCCGTACTGTAAACAAAGCTTGGAGACGAGAAGCAACGTAGCGCGGAAGCTTTAGTATTCTTTTGAACTATTTACTTTCATTGTTATTAGATGAATAGTCGTAGCTAAAACCTAATTCAGTTTGTGGATTTGTGTTGCAACGTTTGAGATACTTATGTTTTCATAATTCAATTTGGTGAATTCTTGTTCTTGAACTTAATGGCATGCTTGTATGTTTGATTGAAGGGTTTCAGGAAGAATGTTGTTGTCCAATTTAAAGAAGAATCAGTTCAGGGATATGCATTGCAACTGGTAATCATCGATTGAAACACGCATCAATTTTTCACAGTACGGCCGCCCCAAAAAACTCCCTCTAATTCTCCATCAAAAACCCTAGTTTTTTTGGGGTGGCCGTACTATGAACAAAGCTTGGAGACGAGAAGCAACGCAGCGCGGAAGCTTTAGTATTTTTTTGAACTATTTACTTTCATTGTTATTAGAAGGATAGTCGTAGCTAAAACCTAATTCAGTTTGGAGATTTGTGTTGCAACGTACGGTTTGAGATACTTATGTTTTCATAATTCAATTTGGTGAATTCCTGTTCTTGAATTTAATGGCATGCTTATATGCTTGATTGAAGGGTTTCAGCAAGAATGTTGTTGTTCAATTTAAAGAAGAATTAGTTCAGGGATATGCATTGCAACTGGTAATCATCGATTGAAACATGCATCAATTTTTCACAGTACGGCCGCCCCAAAAAAACTCCCTCTAATTCTCCATCAAAAACCCTAGTTTTTTTGGGGTGGTCGTACTGTGAACAAAGCTTGGAGACGAGAAGCAACTTAACGCGGAAGTTTTATTATTCTTTTGAACTATTTACTTTCATTGTTATTAGATGGATAGTCGTAGCTAAAACCTAATTCATTTTGGGGATTTGTGTTGCAACGTACGGTTTGAGATACATATGTTTTCATAATTCAATTTGGTGAATTCTTGTTCTTGAACTTAATGGCATGCTTGTATGTTTGATTGAAGGAACTTAGCGGTGATCTACTTAGACTAGCAGTGCATGATATTCGATTAGTCTAATGTTAGTGTAAGCCTAGCAGCGGAACTAGTACTCGTAACTAAAAGGATAAATATTACATCTACTTGAGAACTTAGCGGTTAATAGAAGATAGAACTTTAAGTCGACATTACCTTAGCAGGATTGTTAGTCTAGAATAGTAGTTTTACTAATTGATGCATGTTTCAATCGATGATTACCAACTTCAATGCATATCCCTGAACTGAATATTTTTGAAATTGATAAACAACAATCTTCTTGCAAACTCCCTTTTTTGTTACAATTAATTAGTAGAACTTTATAAATGATTGCTCTCTTTGGGTTCGACCATGCTGACTGCTTGCTAGCATAGTAGGAAATATAAATTTAATTTTGCACACACAACGACGTGCCGTCAGTATGGCATCCCCTTGACAAAACTGCACAAGATTCTGCTTCAGCACTCAAAGCTGGAGCACAATCTGAAGATTAAGCGAGATACAACAACCAAGTACAAGGATTTAGTACAGCACTCTGTGGACCACAAAAGCTGAGACAAACTGAGCAAAAGACAAATTATGTTTCAGCACTCCCTGAAGATTTGAAGCTAGAGCAGTCTGGGCAAGTATCCTAAAGATTCACGGAGAGGCCTTGGAAAGATGCTACATGAATTGCGGAAGTTCAGGATGCGCCACAATCGTCATCTAGTGTCCAGCAGAGGTCATCACTCAGAACGGAAGAAAAGCCTAAAGATAAAGATCCTAACGTTCAAATTAGGAAACGGGATCCTCAACAACTTGCAAGAATCCAGGAGGAGATTCTGATAATGATAGGGTGCCCTACGAATCCCTATGAGTCCTAAGGCAACGAGGTTTCCTTCGTTAGCAACTCACGAAGATATAAGAGCATAGAGGCAGTGCAAGGATACACATCGAGAAGAAGAAACCAAAGAAAAGAATTCTCACAACCTGAGTTTAAAGCAGAGGGGTGAAGGTGCTGTGAGGTGCGCTGAAGAGATCAGAACTCGCCGAATTTGATCAAGGTTTGATCCTCAGAATTCGACTGGAGCGTGGCTCGTTGAAGGATCAAACAGAAGCTTCAGAGAACAGCTGCGAACCAGAGGTGTTGCAGGCTGTTGGAGCACTGGCTACCCGATACTGACAGACGGTCATTGATCAATTGGGAGCAACAATTGAATTGGAAGAATTCAGAGAGAGTGTCTGATAGCGTGGCAGAGTCTACTAGATGAGTTGTCGACAGAAGTTACAACAACTCTGAGATAGATTGTGCTGAAGCATTCCCTGTACTACACATTGTAATAGGGTAGGCTAAGTCTGAGTGTCAGGTCTGTAGCTATTCTTTGGAAGTGTGTAGATAGCACGAAGATAATCTGTGTGATTAGACTGCTTGCTAGTCTAGGGGGTTAGATTGAGAGTAAGATTTCGACTAGGTGAGAAGTAGAGGTGAGAGTCCTTTGTACTTTGAACCGTGATAGTGAAGTCTTGAGGATCAGAGTATCCTTCCCAGACGTATGCAAGTTGCCGAACTTGGTGAACAAATTCTTGTGTCTTTCTTATTCATCAGAAGAATATTTTCTGCAGAAAGATTCAGAGAGTGCTACAACAGAAGCTGTAAAGCAAATGTTGTAGCACTCTCGGCAAGAGGGCGTACATCTCTCGGCAATTAAGAGCCCTCTCAATTATTTTTCCTACAAAATTAAGTTTTACTGATTAATTTATAAAGCTTACAAACTTGTACGCATAATATTTATATTAGTAAAATGAGATGTATTAGGGATTACCAACTACGCTCGATGTCCTTAGTAGAATGAGGTATGTCTCTATGTCTGCTAGGTCCTCTACCCGATATTGTGCCCTTACAGTTCTTCTTATTCTTCAAAGATTGACTAGCAAATGTTGGATCTGATTCCTACTTCTCCTAGTTGTTCTACAGAACCTGAGGGGTATAAAAGGCCAGACCTTTCTTCAAATGGCTTGTGCAGTAAGAGTACAATGCATTTTACATAACTTCATTGCACTCTATGTGTAAGGTGTGACGGACCGTCAATGTGTGCTCGAGCCTATCTCACTATTTGTTGCAGAACATAAAAATAAAATGAAATTTGTAACATGATTCCTACTCATAAAAATGCCTAATTCACTTACTTGGAAGCGGTCAAACCAACAACCAAATATGACATGCTAAATATTACGTAACCCAATCCAATTGGGTCGGTAGTCGGTGTTAATGCAACGGCCGACAATTTGGCGCACAACCAAATAAGGGATAGTACTATGATAATACAAATGACCATGGGAAAACACTCTATAGTCACATCCGATAATCAATAGTGTGTGAGAGGTCAAAAGGATGCGTCTCATACTATAGTGGTGATTGGTTATAAAAGACCATGGGAAAACACTCTATAGTCTTAGGCAGGTTGGAGTCCACGGATGTGTGACCTAAATTATAGTCTATGAAAATGTCTACGTGAGGGTCTCATTCTCCAATTTGTGACACCGAGTCTCACTTGTTATCTTGCGAAGAAACTCTCGGTAACGCTTAATCGTGATGCCAACACCGCGCACTCGAGTATAAATGCTATGATTGCATGTGCATCCTCGAACATCTCCCTTTCCTCTTCGTGGAACGCGTCATGTGTTACGATCCATTCCTACGATATTTGTACGCAATTACAAATCAAATACACATTTGTATAACTATGGAAGATAATAATAAAAAAACTATAACATTAAAAATCATCAACATTTACTACATCATATTTAACAGTTACGAACGGTATTAACTAAACTAAATTATAGTACTAACTTACATTGTAAGAATTAACATACGTAAATTACTGGCAAATTGCATAACATAGACATCCTCCTAAGATCGAATAACAATTTGTTGGTTAGAAACTAGAAAATTTTCAAACTAAACATATACAAACTAACATACGTAAATTAGAATGGTAAACTATGTATAATTTGACATAACATATACAAATTTAACATCCTCTAAAATTAAACAAAAATAAACAATTTACACATCTAATACACAACTCCTCAACCTGGCAAATTACATAACATCCCCTGCACAAATTAGTTCAGAAATCAACTAACAATCTGGTAAATCTAAACAATCAGCTGGTAAACAATTACTGCACAATCTACTGGTAAATCAACACAATCAACACCCTGCATATCTAAACCCAAACCAACACAAATTAACAAACAATCAACTCAAACTGCACATCTAAATCATGTTAAATTGAGAGGAGAATTATCAATTGTTTCTCTGCTTTTTCATTTCATCAAGTAAAGGGTATATATACAAAATAAATACAATGGAATGTAGAAGGCTAAACAATAGAAAATTAAATATAATGGAATATAGAAAGCTAAACATCATCTAACACCCCCCAGCAAGCTCATGGAGGCTCAGCTACATGAAGCTTGGAGCGCAACGTGTGAAAACGAGATGTGCCAACCGCCTTTGTAAAAATATCGGCAACCTGATCAAGTGAACGAACATGGCGAACAATAAGAGATCCATCTGATAATCAATCTTTATGTGTTTAGAGCGCTGATGGAAAACAGGGTTAGCGGACATATAGGTAGCACTTAAATTATCACAAAGAAGAATAGGCGGAGGCGTTAAAGGAGCTTGAAGTTCCTGGAGAAGCTGTTGCAACCATATAAGTTCTGTGGCAGTAAAGGCAATGGCCCGATATTCAGCCTCAGAGCTGGATTTAGCCACAACATCTTGTTTTCTTGAAGACCAGCTGATCAAATTACCACCAAAATATATAGCAAAACCATGTTGAGAGCGGCAATCATCACCATCAGATGCCCAACCCGCATCAGAGTAAGCAATAAGACGATGATCTGTGCAAGGGCGTAAGACAAGTCCCAAATCAATAGTACCTTTTAGGTACCTAAGAATGCGTTTTACAGCAGACCAATGCTGAGTAGTAGGATTATGCATATACTGACATACTCGATTTACAGCATATGAAATCTCGGGACGAGTAACTGTGACATACTGCAGTGCTCCAACAATACTTCGATAAAGAAAAGGATCATCTACAGGATCACCAGATTGAGTGAGACGCGAGGCAGGCTCAGCAGGAGAGGCAATAGGCTTAGCATCAGCCATCTTGCTACGGTGCAGGAGATCTCGTATATATTTCTGTTGAGAGAGTATCAGGGTCGATTGGTGACGCACCAGCTCAATACCCAAAAAATAATGCAACGGACCAAGATCACGCAACGAGAAAGTGGCATTCAATAGATTGATAAACTCGGAGATAGCAGTATCACAAGATCCAGTTATAATCAGATCATCAACGTAGATAAGGATATAGAGGACAAGCTTCCCGGAACGCCGAATAAAAAGAGTAGTATCTGACTTGCATGCAACAAAGCCATGATGTAGAAGGAATACCCTGAGTTTAGTAAACCAAGCACGCGGAGCCTGCTTGAGACCATAAAGAGCCTTCTGGAGGAGACAAACATGAGTGGATCGAGATTGATCCAAGAAGCCAGGTGGTTGCGCCATATAAACCTTTTCTGAAAGATCCCCATTCAAGAAGGCATTATTAATATCAACCTGATGTAGAGGCCAGTTAAGAGTAAGAGCAATAGTGAGAACGATTCGAATTGTAGCCGGCTTTACAACCGGACTGAAAGTATCAACATAGTCAACTCCTTCCTCTTGGTTAAACCCTTTGGCAACCAAGCGAGCCTTGTAACGCTCAACAGAACCATCAGCTTTGCGTTTGATCCTGTAAACCCACTTACAACCAACAATGTTAGCATTACAAGGAGGTAAAACAAGTCTCCACGTCCCATTACGCAAAAGAGCATCATATTCAACCTGCATTGCATGTTGCCATTCAGAAGATTTACAGGCTTGAGTGTAAGTTTTGGGTTCTATGTAAGGATCAGTGGTGGTAGGCAAGGGGTGTTTGGTGGAGCTGAGGGCTTTGGGTTTAAGACTATTAGTCTTAGAGCGGGTGATCATAGGGTGCACACTGGTGTCCACTGCACGAAAATATGAAGGCATAAGGGAAGTAGAAATATGTGATCGAGATGAGTGTATACCTGATTGTGCCGGTGACGGATTTGCAGGTGCAGTACTCGAAGGAGACGCTGAAAAGGACTCATTAGGCACAATAGAAGAAGGTGACATGACTGGATGTGGTGGATCAGGTAAGACAGTAGGTAGTGGAGAAGGGTGAGGTGGAGGTGGAACATGTTGAGAAGAGGAGGGATTAGGGTGAGATGAAACATGGGGAGTAGGTAGTAATGGAGGCATTTGGACACTCGATGCAAGTTGTAGTAGAGATAAGGGTAGTGAATTGGGAGACGAAGAATTTGAGGAAGAAGGCAGGTGGGCATGTGCTAGATAAGGAAAGGTCAACTCATCAAAAATGACATGACGAGCAACATAGATGCGGTTAGATGGAACATGAAGACACAGGTAACCCTTGTGAAGAGAGCTATACCCCACAAAGACACAAGGAGAAGATCGAAACTCAAGCTTGTTGGATGTGTAAGGTCGTAAGAAAGGATAACAAAGACATCCAAAGCACTTAAGAAAGTGATAATCAGGTTTTGTATTATATAGGGACTCAAATGGCGACTGGTGGTTAAGAGTGGTGGACAAAGTACGATTGTGAAGATAGACGGATGTGTGAAATGCATATTCCCAAAAGGAAGAAGGAAGACAAGCTCGAGATAATAAGGACAGACCTTTTTCAACAATGGTACGATGACGACGTTCGGCGGAGCCATTTTGGGATTGTGTATGCGGACAAGAAACACGATGACGGATACCTTGAGATTGTAGATAGGTGGATAAGGATCTGTACTCTCCCCCCCAATCGGATTGTAACTGTCTGATTTTAACATTAAACTGAGTTTCAACCAACTTTTGGAAGACCTGAAAATATTGAAGAACTTGTGACTTTTGGGTGAGAAAATATATCCAAACAAATTTAGTACAATCATCAACAAAAATTAAAAAATACCGATTGCCATTAAAAGAGGAAATAGGAGCAGGCCCCCAAATATCAGAATAGACCAAATGAAAAGGATGGCGACTACGTTCATGCAACATAGGGAGATGAAGACGTCGACTTTTCCCAAGCTGACACGACTCACAAACACTCTTAAGATTATTATTGGAGACAGGCAAATTGAAACGAGAGACGAGACGCTTAAGACAAGACTCATGGGGATGATCAAGACGCTCATGCCAAGTTTGAAGGTCGGTTTTAGCTCCAAGAAAGACACAAGATAAGGCTGAGGATGTGGAGGGTGGTGGTGGAAGAAGACGGTAAAGTCCATTCTCAACGATTCCTTTGAGTAGTGTCCGACCCTGCAAATCCTTCACAAGACAGTAAGTAGGATAGAAAATCATATAAGTATTGTTATCGGCGGTAATCTGAGAGACACTTAACAAATTTTTGAGGATTTCAGGAAAAAATAAAATATTGTGCAGGTGAACAGGCTTATGCAAAGCAGGCAAAATAGATGAACCCAAATGTGTATAGGAAGAGACATATCATTTCCAACCTGCAAGCCATCATTCTTGGTGTAATCCGAGTGTACAGATAAATTGTTGAGATCGGCTGTCACATGATTAGTGGCACCCGAATCAAAGTACCAAGGTGGATCAGTAATCGCCGAAGGTGGAACAACAACATTATAAGCCTTACGGGAACCACCTGACTGATGTTGTGTCTTGGGCCTGTTATCACGAGAGCCAGATGGACCCCGAGAAGGTCGCTGCTTAGTGGCTGGATACTCTGTAGTATTGTGTCGCTGCCAACAATTAAGGGCTTCATGTCCTTGCTTGCGGCATATCTGACAAATAACTTTGGAACGAGATGAAATGTCTGCAGATGAACCGGATGAACCACGATTAGCAAGATTAGCGGAGAATGAGGGCGCGGATAATTGCTGCAAAGCACCATATTGCTCCTGAATGCGGGCTTCCTCTTCAAGGAGAAGCCCTAAAAGCTGATGAGAGGTAATAGAACTCATTCGCATATTGAAGGCAGTGCGAAAGCTGGCATACGAAGAATCAAGGCCATGAAGAACACATTCAACAAATTCTTCATCAGGAACAATACAAGAGCATTCAGCCAGAGCGTCTGAAAATGCTCGCTTCTTTTCGACATACTCCAGAATCGAGAGAGAGCTCTTCGGAAAAGTATGCAATTGATGCTTAAGATGCATCAAGTTGGCGCGGGTTTGCGCATGGAACATTTGTTCCAGAATCTCCCATGCCGCAAATGTGGTAGGCGCGCGGACTATGTGAGCAAGAAGAGGTGTGGATAAAGTTGATTGGATCCACAACAAAATAATCCGATCTTTCTTCTTCCACAGAGTGTACTCAGGATTACAGACAAGAGGAGAAGTTGATGAAGCCTGAGTTGCCGATAAAAATTCAGATGGCGTGAGATCCGATCTGAGGAACGACTCGAGATCATACGCAGATAAGGCGGAGATGACTGAGTGACGCCACAGAGAGTAGTTCGTCCGTTCGAGGCGGAATTGAAGATTGGGAAGATTGATGTTAATTGCTCTGTCAGACGAGGCAATTGACAACAAATCTGATGTGGCGGACATGGTGGAGGAGGCGGAGACAGCGGGAGTCGTGGTGGCTGAGAGGACAGGGACATCATCGGCCATGGCAAAGGAAGAGGAATAAAATTAGGTTAGAGAAGAGGGGAATCGATTAGGCTGATACCATGTTAAATTGAGAGGAGAATTATCAATTGTTTCTCTGCTTTTTCATTTCATCAAGTAAAGGGTATATATACAAAATAAATACAATGGAATGTAGAAGGCTAAACAATAGAAAATTAAATATAATGGAATATAGAAAGCTAAACATCATCTAACAAATCAAAACCAATGCGGAGGAGTTCCTCAGAGCAGTGGAGGAGTTACTTGCAAGTGGCGCTATTCCTCGGAGCAGCATAGAAGGTCGTCGGATGGCGGGAAACTACAGAGGAGAGAAGAGGAAATGCGGAAGGAAGAAGAAGATAAGATATAACATGCACATTCTTTATTTACCAAACATTGCGGCGGATATACGACCGAAATGAAGTATAAACGGGTTTAAGCAAACTAAACGATGGAAATCGTCGTATAATTATAACTATTGTGATGAAGCTAGTGTCGTCCCATTACCATTGGAAAATTTTGTTATTACCGTGCTCATATGCATCGTAAAACCATCGGGAAATACATTCCTTAAAATTCTTGAACAACAAAACAAAACAGAAATGAAAGTTACTATTACATTTCACAATCCGAATTTCTAAAGATTCTTTAATTACAAACACAAATTAAAAATGACTATTACATTTCATCATTTGAATCCATTTCTTTTCCTTCTGGTCAGACGTTGAGAACATGCATCATTTTCATACACGTTCATATCGTCACTTAACTCATTCAGATCTTCATCGGCTATACTGTTGAACGTCGCTAACTCTTTTACGAAAGACATATCAAAATCATATCAATAGCATTTGTAGATTTCACACGACATACTGCAATCCATCCTTATTTAGTTTTACTAGGTAGACAAGGAAAATAACTGAAATACTGATGCAACGTGCGTGCGTGGGCGGGGGTGATAGGTGGATCAAGACCCGTAGATTCCAAGGAATATCGGGAGATGAAGGGTCAGTACTCGTTGATTCTAGAGGAATGCCGAGGAAAAGGAAGGCAACCTTTGATATTTTATTAATCAACTGAACTGCCTTTAAAAGGCGTACAGAGCCTGTTTAAATAGGAAAAGAAATAGACAAAAAACGGAAACTAAAACCCTAGAAAAAACAAAGAAACTGAAACCCTAAAACATAATAATTCGAAAACAATTAGGAAACAAAGTAGATGGCCCAAAAGCTCGCGTAAGATTCATCAGTGGGCCCGTTATGCTTAAAAAAAATATTATAATGGTCCATCTCACTCCGGCAGCCCAAAACCTGCTTGCCTGCACTGCCAACTTGTACCTTATTCGGGCGACGTCATTTGGTCCGCATCAAATACACTTGTTCGGCTAGTTGCACTAATATGAAAGGATCGTACATCCCATATAGTGTACGTGTATTTACCTTTGCTATACCTTTGGCTAGAAATGACCTCGCCAAACATGGGTGTAATCGACGAATTTTGAAAAGGAAAGGCTTGTAGTTTGATGATGTCTAGGTTGTGAATTGGATAATCTGCTACATGACACCATAGTAATGTATTCCCTATATTCCCTTAAAGCGGACGTGATAATTTTTTCATCATTCTCCCTCACTGTGTAGCACAATGTGACACTTTAATTATTTATCTTATAAGAATTCATGCAATGTAAGACCCAATCGAAACACAACTACGCCTCATAAATTCATGGTAGGATTATATGACTAATTTGATTGTTTCACATCAGTTAAAACATGACATCAATAATATTTTACAATTCAAACTTGCGTACAATGCTGCAATTACACTTAGTTTTGGAGCCATGTTGGGAAATTGTGAATAGTCATATAGTCTATTGATCCCTTACTTAGTCCCGATTGATGTAGACATATTTCATTTTGGAAGCAACTGTGACAGGCATTAGAGTTTCTCATAAATATAATAACAGAGGGATAATTACATAATCAACATTTATCGGTTATGTAATTTACATGATATAATCTTCAAATTCCGGGTGGTCATGTAAGCGCAGTGTGTCGCGTTCCAAAACTCTTCGGATGACAACATTCTTCTTTGAGTAATTCGACTTCCATGACCTGGATAGTTGAATATAGAAATTTATTCTACATTATGCAATACCTCATTTACGCTTAAAACTACAAGTATTTTTTTATCCACGTATCCAAAAAATACGATCTCCTTCTAATGTACGCATTAACTACAAAAGCCTCAACTGCCGATTTTTTTATTTATTTTATGAATCCTTTTGAGCCTATCAATTTCATCAAAGGGGCTTACTCGTTGAGGTGGTCGTAAATGCAGTTCTTAAGGATCATTATGTATATGTCATTTCTCCTATTACCTCTCCATAAGAGTCTAAGTATATTAATTCTTAAAGAATCCGTAGGTAAACAGATGATATTCAGTAACACCAACTTGACAAAATAACTTATTCTCACACTTACTACATGGACAATACATATTGTTTCCATAAAATACTTTTCCATCCGCAGAGACCGCTTCAAAACACTTCCTGACACCGTCTATAAGTATATCAATATTATATGATTCAATGGGATTATGTGCTTTGTACATCCAAAAACTTTCTAGAATCAAATCTTCTATTAAAAACATATTAGAGTTATCTGTAATAATTCTTATTCGTTAAATAAGCCACAAATGCAACAAATAAATCTACATAATCTATACGGGTTCAACAAATGATAAGTTGGAAGTATAGTACATGATGAGTTGACGAATCCCAAACTGCACAGATTTTATGATGAAAGAAAATATCATGTGGTGTAGAGAGAACAACAAGAGATAGAAGATATCCTAAAATAAGAGATAAACCTCGAGGACATGCGGCGGTTATACCGGAGAGTAATATTTGCCGCATAATCTAATATGAGGCAAAAAGAAAGACGTATTATAACCGTCGGATAATGCGGTACATCTTTGACCCCACTACAACCGTCGCATAAGCCATACTATCATAAATAATGTTTATGTCTGAAACAACTTTCATCGTAAATCCAGTGTAAAGGATACTAGCGCAACTCATACGTAAATAGAATGCATAAACCACCAAAATAATAACGACTGACTAAATCGTTGTACAAGCGCTGAAAAATTGTCCCATAATATTACTTGCAATGGAAACAAAGTGCGTCATTAAACCGTTGTCACGATGGTCTTCGACAAACATTTCTGCCGCAAAAAAAAAAAAAACTATTATAATGTCGTCGTAAAAACAACACACAAACCACCCGTTTATTATTTCATCTTAAAACTATGGTAACACAGCCGAATAAATATGCATCAATTTAAAAGTCATTGGAAAAATCTGCTGATAATAAATAAAAAATTGTAGTGAATCCATTAACTATATCACTCTACTTCAATTAAAGCGTCTAAGGAAATTTCAATCAGTATCATCACTCTTCTTCATATGCTATTATTGTGCGTCTATTATCTTCACGAGATGTATCTGAAATTGCTGATCGCAGGATGATTAGAACTTGTCCACCTTGTTGTTCGGACTTCTTCCTTCAACAAGTTACGCAGCAGATTAAAATGACAGAGATAAAAACTACTGCTAAGGACACAAGGAATGGTGACCCAGTTCGGCTATAAATCAGCCTACGTCTGGGAGGCTTATCCCAAGCCCGTGGGAACCGATACACTAGTTTCCGATCAAGTACAAAGGTATTACAGAACAGCGGACTCCCTCCCTATTCTATCCTCTACTTATCTACTAGTGATCGACACTCAGGCTCCCCCTGAATGTGAGACCTCCCGTCACTTCCCACAACTAGCTACTGACCAAAACAGTGCTACGCTACTCACTATGAAGACGCAGCTCACAGGGTGTAATCTTGTTCTTCAAAGATAATCGTCAGTGTTAATGGTCCGGCTGCATCTCTTCAATATATATATATACCCTAGCAGATCCACTTTTCTTGCAGGTTGTTGTGATCTCTAAGCCATCTTTTTCGTGATGATTTGTTTTGATTTTGATGCACTCAATAATGTTAGTTAGGATCCTGAAGATAGGCATATCTACATTATCCGTAACTTGATCTTTAACTTCGTATCAACATCGCGGCTAGTCAGTATAGTATAGAGAGTTCAGCATTATTGTCTGGACAACTTCTTGAACAGTTTTGTGCAAGACGCCACATATGCACTCACAATCTCCCCCTTGGCATTTGCATCAAAACTTCATATGGAACAAGCTCTTGAACTCAAATCAAAAAGCATCATATTTGTCTACTTCAACACAGTTCAACAGTTGTCCAATACTCGTACGAAAATCAAAAACCAGAGACAGCAACACAACAACATTATCCCAATACCCAAAACAAATCAAAACGATACCTTCTCCCCCTGGTTTGGTGGAAATGCCAAGGCTGTCATCATTCCTCCGGAGATTGGATCGGATACTTCATGTCCCTGATGAGGTTCATAATTTGCGCCCTCTGCACCGTGAGCCGTTTGATTTCTGCAGTGAGGAAATTTGTAGTGGTCTCCAACTGAAGTATGGCACGGGCCCATATGGCCTCAGGGACAGGAGGTGTCGCTGGCAAAGGTGCCTCTGAGGCATCTGTAGAATCAGCACCGAGGTCATTGAGATGCCGGCCAATGAAGAGCTTGTAGTCGGCATGATGATACAGGGCCGGCGGAGAGAGATGATGATCAGGGGCCTTCAAATCAGGATGAGCAGTAGTGAACATATTATATAAGAGTGAAGGAAACCCAATAGGATGCTGCTCTCGTGTCGAAGTGGCATGTACCGACAAATTATTGAACACAACCTGACCAAAGTTTACCGAAGTCCCAAGGCATAGAGAAGTTTCCCAACCTCTTTGTTGACGGTTCCACGATGGTGCGTAGGAAACCAATTGTGGTGCCCGATATGATACAGCAGTGAGTGCTTGGTTGATAGTTCAGCAGATGGAACAGTGAAGTCAGTCCACATTATTCGGGTGCCTCCAGTGATGGTGCGTGCAATCAAGTCAAAATCGTCTTCCAGCAATTCGCCATCCTCAATCTCAATATCAAAATAGTCATTGATATGCGCAGAGTTAATCGACAGGGACTTCCCTCTAGCCCTTAAGACACCATAGTCAGCACTGGTAGAATCTCCGAACTTAGAAGGCAGGTTAGCAATAATCTCCCTAACAAGGCATTCATCATATCGACGGGCCAGGGACACAGTTCCATACATCCTCGTCTGATGCAGAATGTCAAGCACGGCAGGAGCGGCATATTTTTCAGGATTCATGAGCTTCTCGGAAATGACTTTCCGCTTGGTCACTGCTTGTCAGCGCTGGGCACAACGAGCATCCGCAAACCAGATATTATCAACAATAATTCCAGCAGGAGCAACCTTGGTCTTCTTCTTCTTCTTGGTAAGTGATAGAGCCTATTTATACGCATTATTTAGATCATAACCCTATGCTTGTTCGCATTATTTTATGTACAAGATTACTGGTTTCCAGTGTTTTTGTATTTCAGGGCAAAACAAGGGCCTAAGCCGGATACGCGCTAACAGGCAGCGTTTAGGACGCGCAGCACACAGCCTGCGGAGCTAGCGGCGCAAACAGAAGAAATGGCGAGACACAGCAGAGTTGCGCCGACCAATGCGCTAAGCAGTACGCCGTGCGCCAGGCGCAGAGTCCAGTATTTCCTAATCCCGACATGACCAGATTTGGAAGTTGCCAAGGATGGACCTCTCGAGCAGTATATAAAGGGGAGGAGGTCTAGGGCTTCAGGGCATCACATAATCATCAGACTTATCAGCCTTTAGAAGATCAGCCTCACGAGAGGGCAAGAGAGCGACCAACTGGAAAACACACGGACTCATTGAGAGGATTTGCGCCAGCCGACTGCGCCAGCCGAGAGACATTCTGCACGCACTGTTTGCTACTTGTTTCTCAGATACATTAGTTATTATTTACTATTCTATGATGTTTATCACTAGCATGTCTAGCTAAACGCTTAGTGTTGGTTGGGCATGAATCTATGATGTATTTCCTTTGAGACTTGAGCGTAATGCATAGTTTGCTTACTTGTATTAAACTCTGTGCGTACGGAGACAGCTAGTTGCATGAGTAGGGGAAGCCTTGAACCGCAATCTTACTCTTGTTGCTTGTTCGTCATATGTTAAACTAGTTGATAGCTTGACGGTGACAACTAGGAGTAACGAGCTAGGGTGATCAGTTGCTACCTTAAACGGATTCGTAGCTATTTTAGTCTAATTCTAGAGATTAATAGCACATGAACTTTGAACGGAACATGCGCACGTGTTAGGAAGCCTTGACCGGACACTAACCCAAGTGAAATCAAGCTATAGACATATTAGAGTCAGTGATAAGGAATGCACTCATAGAGGATTGTCTGCCCAATACTTCTCATAGTCATAGTACTTAATCTCTACTGCCTGCGCACGTCTAGTGCAAACTCCTGCGTTTTACAACTGTTCACTTGCGCACTGCGCAAACCAATCACTCACCCCCAATCTTCGTAAGTGTAGGATACTGGCTAAAACTGAACTGCTTGCTCCCTGTGGAGATCGACCCTTACTTAACCGCTGTACTGAGTGGAAGAGGAAGGATTATATTTGACGCGCACAACGACGCGCGATCAGTAAGCCGGCAGCTGCCATGTGCTGACGAGTTTTTGCGTTTTTGAGCGACTGGCTTCATGGCAGCGGGGACAGGTGGGGCTTGTTCAGGCAATGGGTCCGACCCTGGAGGCGAGTCTTCGGGAAGTTTGACTCCGCCTTTTCTTCCCACCGTCTTCTGCCGAGTAGGCTTACGGACAGGTTCCATAGAGCTGAATAAATCTTGAATTATGGGGGAGGAGTCACGAGCCACAGAATCAACAGAAGACTCTTTAACAGGGGTTTCTGGAACTACCACTGGATCTGGTGCACCCATAGGGACACCGAAGGGTGTTGGGAGAGGATCTGGTACAGGCACCGACGATGGAGGCGCAGTGGATGGCACCCTTGAGGCTCTCTTGACCCCGTCTTCATGCAGTGGGCTGATATGCTCAATGATGAACACATCGTCGTTAGGGGAAGAGACTGGTGGATTGATTTTCCCGGAACTCGTCGGAGTGGGAGAGTGAACAATCTTTTGGGACAGTCTGGTCCAGGGTCGGCGAGCTGTAAGATGGGACAGAGGAACGTCATCGTCCAGGGAGTTAGAGGAAGCTGCGGTCCTGAATGAGCCAAACCTGGTTGCCGATTGAGTCTTGCTACCTCTGGTGCGCATCATTTTGCGGCTAATTGGAAGATGATTCTGAGCCTTTTTGATTTCTAGGGTTGAAGAAAAACAAAGCCGTGTAAATCTTTGGGGAAATAGTGTGCCCCTTTTATGTGCAAGTGAGTCATTGTATGGGGCCCAGCAGATGAACGGTCTCTCACTGGTGCGTTGTATGCCACGTGTCACCATCCTGTTGCAAGAGATTCCATCTTAAAATAAATAATATTTGAATATCAGGGATACCTCCTGAAACACGTCCAGCTTCAATGTTGGGGGGCACACAAGTTCAGAGTGGACCGGTGAGCTTCAAAGAGAGAATAATCCAACGCCTTGGTAAAGATATCAGCCACTTGTTGTTCCGTTGAGATGTGAGTCAGACTGATCACTCTCTGTTCAACCAGCTCGCGGATGAAATGATGGCGTATGTCTATATGCTTTGTCCGGGAATGTTGCACTGGGTTCTTTGAGATGTTGATGGCACTCATGTTGTCACAGAAGACTGTCATAACCTCTTGTTGAACACCTAGCTCGGACAACATCTGCTTCATCCATAGTAGTTGAGCGCAGCAACTTCCAGCAGCGATATATTCTACTTCTGCAGTAGACAAGGAGATGCTGCTCTGCTTCTTGCTGAACCAAGACACAAGATTGTTTCCTAGATAGAAACAGCCTCCTGAGGTACTTTTGCGGTCTTCAGCGCTACCTGCCCAGTCTGCGTCACTATATCCAATAAGGTAGGCACTTGTATCACGTGTGTACCATAGTCCGAATTCTGCAGTGCCGCTGATGTATCGAATGATCCTCTTAACATGAGACATGTGTGACTCTTTGGGGTCGGCCTGATATCTGGCACACACTCCGACAGCATATGCAATATCCGGCCTGCTTGCCGTGAGGTAGAGCAGACTGCCAATCATGCTGCGGTATAGAGGTTGGTCCACTGATTTCCCACTCTCATCTTTGGAGATCTTTACATGTGTAGTTGCTGGTGTTCTCTTGTGGCTGAATTTTTTGAGTCCGAACTTCTTGACTAAATTCTTGGCGTATTTGCTCTGTGATATGAAGGTTCCAGTAGGCTTCTGTAACACCTGAAGCCCAAGGAAGTAGGACATTTCTCTGACCATGCTCATTTGAAACTCGCTCTTCATCTGTCCAACAAATTGTTCCACCAGTTTCTGAGAAGTTGATCCAAATACGATGTCGTCCACATAGATCTGAGCGATGACAATAGCTTCTTTGGTGCTTCAGACGAATAGTGTTTTGTTTGCCCCTCCCCTGGAGTAACCTTGTTGAATTAAGAATTCTGTTAGCCGCTCATACCACGCCAGTGGAGCTTGCTTAAGGCCGTAGAGAGCCTTTTTGAGGCGATAGACATAATCTGGGAATGCTGGGTCTTCAAATCCCTTTGGCTGAGCTACGTACACTTCTTCGGACAGAATTCCATTCAGGAATGCACTCTTTACATCCATTTGATGTAGTTTGAACTGCATGTGACATGAAAAAGCTATTAGTAGCCGGATTGCCTCAAGCCGAGCAACAGGTGCAAACATCTCGTCAAAGTCTATTCCTTCGATTTGAGTATATCCTTGAGCTACCAGCCTTGCCTTGTTCCGAGTGATATTCCCTTTTTCGTCCGTCTTGTTCTTGTACACCCATTTGGTGCCAATAACATTTACTCCATCTGGCCGTGGGACAAGATCCCATACATTGTTTCTTTCAAATTCTCCGAGCTCTTCCTGCATGGCTAGAATCCAGTATTCATCCTTCATTGCTTCTTTTATGTTCTTTGGTTCCACCGTAGATAGGAAGCATGAGTGATTTATCATGTCGCGATAGTTGACTCTGGGAATCTTTCGCGCTTGCCTGGCTTCAGTGAGGTCTCCAATGATGTTATTAATCGGGTGATTGACCTGAATCCTGCTGGTTGACATTGGACAGTCTCCCTGTTCTTCCTCCTCAGGAGACTCCTCTGGTTCTTCCTCTTCGGTGGTTGCTTCTTCCATGCGTACCGAATCACCTGTTGGGACAACTTTTGGGACACTGAGAGTATCTGTTCCTGATTGCCTCTGAGTGATCTCCTCATTTTTGTCTTGATGTCTAGTCAGATTTTGTAATTCATCTTCAACCACGACATTTATAGACTCCATCACAGTTCCAGTCCTTTTGTTGAATACCCTGTACGCCCTGCTATTTGTGGAGTATCCAAGGAATATGCCCTCGTCACTCCTTGCGTCCAGCTTCTGTCTATATTCACGATCTGTCAGGATATAGCATGTGCTCCCGAATGCATGGAAATATCTGACTGATGGCTTGTTTCCCGTCCATAGTTCATAGCTGGTCTTTTTCAGTCCTTCCCTGATGCACACGCGGTTCAGAGTGTAGCACGCCGTACTCATGGCTTCTGCCCAGAACTTTAGTGGAACATTTTTAGAGTGAAGCATCACCCGGGTCATCTCTTGAAGCGTTCTGTTCTTCCTTTCCACTACTCCGTTCTGTTGAGGTGTGATTGGGGAGGAGAACTGGTGCATGATTCCGTGGTTAATGCAATAATCCATCATTTGTTCGTTGTCAAATTCTCGTCCATGATCACTCCTGATAGCTATCACATATTCTCCCCGGCTTCTTCTTGCTTGTTCCAGCTGAGTAGTGAGTTGAACAACTACTTGGATAGTCTCTGTCTTTTCCCTGAGGAAAGAGACCCATGTGTATCTGGTGTAGTCATCTACGCATACAAAGACATACCTCTTTCTACCGATGCTCTCTACCTGCATTGGCCCCATGAGATCCATGTATAGAACCTCTAGAGGTTTTGAGTTGCATATCTGATTTGTCCTCCCATGCGCTGTTCTTGTTTGCTTCCCGACTTGACATTCTTTACACAGAAGATCTACCTCGCCAATGAACGCAGGTATTCCGCGAACAAGTCCTTCTGTTGCCAGCCTCTTGAGTAACCTACCGTGAATATGTCCCATTCTTCTATGCCATAGTTGGAGTTCTTCAGTATTAGCTTTGAGGCAGATTGGCCTTCTGGTGGTGTTGTGCTCCAGCAGGTAGCAATTGTTCATAGAACGATTCCCTCTGAGAATACATTCCCCTTGCTTGTTTACGACTTTGCAGAAGTCTCGGTTAAACTCCACCTGATTTTCTCCGTCGCAGAGCTGGCTTATGCTGAGTAGATTTGCCGTTAGGCCTTCAACTAGTAGAACGTTGCGAAGCATGGTCAATCCGTCAGTGTTAAGAGTCCCACTTCCTAGGACTCTTCCTCTCTTTCCGTCCCCAAAGACTACATGTTGATTTCGAGTTGATCTGATATCAGTAAGATACTTCTCATTACCTGTCATGTGCCCGGAACACCCGCTGTCAAAGTACCATCTGCTTTCTTCGTTGAGAGTGGTCATGCTATAGGCGACAAGGCAGGTGTCTCTTTTCTCTTTTACTTTCCAGACCCACTTTTTGTCCTGACGAACCCCTGAGTTCATCCTTCTGATCCGACAATTCCTTCTGATATGCCCAGTGAGATGACAGTAATAACATATCCGTTTCTCCTTCCAGTTTGATGCTCGGTTGATGCGTCTGGACACAACTGGGGTGATTTTCTCAGTTTCTTGAACGAACACCAGTTTGTTGGCTGCTTTGGATCCGGTAAATCCAATCCCTCGTGTGTCATGACTCGGCCTCTGCATAGATAAGATTGAATCCAACTTTTCAGTTCCTGAATTGAGCATCCTATGACCCTTCTTGAATGAGCTCAGTTCTTCCGTAACTTCAGACAGTTTGTGTCGTAGTTGGCTGATAACTCTGTGATCTTCCGTCCTCTCTCTGTCCAACATGTTGTTCTGACGTTGTAGTTCAACATTCTCATTCTTCAAACTGCTAAGAGTTTTGTTGAGCTTTGCGTTGATACTGACAACTTCAGTCCATTTTGAGTGTAGCAGAGAGAACTTCTCGATGATGCATTCGTCAGTTGGTTCTTCTCCCTCGCTATCTGAGCCTGTCATTGATGCAACAGAGGTTAGTGCAACTATCTTTTCCGAGCTTACCTCCGATCCTTCTTCATCGGACTCCTCATCACTCCAGGTCACGTTCAGAGATCTTTTGTTGCGTTTGAGTGTGTTTGCACATTCTGATTGAATGTGTCCATATCCCTCGCATTCTCTACACTGAATACCCTTAGGATGATTTGGTCTGTTCTGCTCTTTCAGATCGAGCTGTCTGCCTCTGGTCTGAGAATTTCCTCTGGATCTGTACTGACCATTGTTCTGGGCATTCTGTCCTACCATCTTTCTGTTCAACTTACTCATGAATCTTCCGAACTGCTTGGTTAGGAGAGCCATATCTTCTGTCATATCCTCAGTGTAGTCATGCCCTTGGGTTTCTGCCGTCAGCCCGATAGCTTTCTCCTTAGCCACTGACTGGTTGCTGGTAATCCTCATCTCATAGGTCGTGAGCGATCCCATCAAGTCATAAAGACGCATATTCTTTACATCCTGTGCCTCCTCGATTGCAGTTACTTTCATTTCGAACCTGGCAGGAAGGGAACGCAGAGCTTTTCTAACCAACTTCTCCTCTGCCATGGGCTCTCCCAAGTTGAACGCTTGGTTCGACAGATCTCCTAACTTTGCAAAGAACTCCCTTATGGTCTCGCCTTCTGTCATCTTCAGCTCTTCAAACTGTGTGTTGATCATCTGCATCCGGCACAGCTTAACCTTCTCAGTTCCTTCATGATGAGTAGCCAATATGTCCCAAGCTTCTTTGGCAACTTCGCATTTTGAGATGAGCTTGAAGATCTTCTCATCTACTCCGGAGAATATGGCATTCAGGGCTTTCGCATTGCTAGTTCGGGCCCATTCTTCATCCTTTGTCCACTCTTCTTCGGGTTTCTCAGTCACATTTCCGTCCTTGTCACTTTTTGTTGGGACACTCCAGGGCTTCAGAATAGCTCTCCATGCATGGTCATCAACAGTTTGAATGTATGCTTTCATCCTTGCTTTCCAGTACCCGTAATTGTCTTCATCCAACAGTTGGGGTCGTGCTATGCTCTGTCCTTCCTTCATACTCTTCCCGAGATCTAACTCTGTACGTCGAGCACGCTTGCTCTGATACCAATTGAAATTGCTGATCGCAGGATGATTAGAACTTGTCCACCTTGTTGTTCGGACTTCTTCCTTCAACAAGTTACGCAGCAGATTAAAATGACAGAGATAAAAACTACTGCTAAGGACACAAGGAATGGTGACCCAGTTCGGCTATAAATCAGCCTACGTCTGGGGGGCTTATCCCAAGCCCGTGGGAACCGATACACTAGTTTCCGATCAAGTACAAAGGTATTACAGAACAGCGGACTCCCTCTCTATTATATCCTCTACTTATCTACTAGTGATCGATACTCAGGCTCCCCCTGAATGTGAGACCTCCCGTCACTTCCCACAACTAGCTACTGACCAAAACAGTGCTACGCTACTCACTATGAAGACGCAACTCACAAGGTGTAATCTTGTTCTTCAAAGATAATCGTCAGTGTTAATGGTCCGGCTGCATCTCTTCAATATATATATACCCTAGCAGATCCACTTTTCTTGTAGGTTGTTGTGATCTCTAAGCCATCTTTTTCGTGATGATTTGTTTTGATTTTGATGCACTCAATAATGTTAGTTAGGATCCTGAAGATAGGCATATCTACATTATCTGTAACTTGATCTTTAACTTCGTATCAACATCGCGGCTAGTCAGTATAGTATAGAGAGTTCAGCATTATTGTCTGGACAACTTCTTGAACAGTTTTGTGCAAGACGCCACATATGCACTCACAGTATCCGTGAAGGCTATATAGCTACTAATATATATATATATATATATAATGATGAATAATAGAGTTTCAAATATTTTAAGATATCTAGAAGGGTTGGCGGGCGAGAGAATCTAACGAAGATGGCCATCAAATAAGGAATGAGGAATGTGTTCTCAAGGACCTGCATCTCGATAAGCATTTCTCCAGCGGTCTTCTTGGACATATTAAAAAGTGTATCAAAACTTGTTGAATTTGTCTTGTAGCAATAATGAATCAACTGCTTCCCAACAACCAAACAAGTTGTTCATCATACAAGACAAATTAACAAAAAAACAAAAGAATGGAATGATGACACATCACATCACAGCCCCAAACAACCGCCTCACGTTGGATTGAGAAATTCAGTTTTTTTTATGTAACTGCTCAACTTTGGAATTAGCTGCACGTGCAGTTAGCATGTCTTGGTCTCATTGCGTCTTGGCAAGTCCTTGATGCAACGGAAAAATAAAATTAAAAGAATGCTGAGGGTATAGATGCATGAGGGACGGATCTTTGTGAAGAGTGTTTCCAGTTTGTGTTCAGGTTTGGTTATCTTAGTTTGGGCAATTTTCAGTTGAGTCATTTTGTACAGTTAATTGTCTAGGGCAGATTGAAGGTTAAATTAGCCACTGACGGCTAATGAGTGGCATAGTAGTTAATATGTCAAAATAATTTAAGCATCACTTGTCGTCGCGCTTCTGAAAAACACTTCTTGTATCGTTGGTAAGGGTCTTTTACCTAATATACATCCTCAAACCTCATCAAGGTCTTTATTTTAATCCAGCCAGGAACATGAATACACGACTTCTCTCAATAAAGGCAGTTATTGTTTTGGAGTTAAGAGGACAATTTATTGTGACAGTTTTTGTCTTGGAGATAAGAGGCTTTTTTAAGTGCACATTTAACTTTGGCTATTAAGGGAAATAAAGGCAGCAAAGGTGGAAAGGTTTGTTGTAGTTATTTAAACCGGGCAGCCAAGGAGAAAATGTGTAGCTGTAGCAATGTAGAAGAGAAAGCCAAGTAGAGTAGAGAGGAAACAAAAGCTTGGGGAGTGATGGAACTTATCGGAAGCTTATATGTCTATCTCGAAGAGTGCTTGTACTCCATTGTGATGAATAATAATCTCTCCTTGTTGCTGGACTAGTCCAACTCCAGAGTGAGTTGAGAAATCAGGGTAAATCTGTGCCTTGTTCCGATTTCGTTTTATTTCACTAGTTGTGTCAAATAGAAAGCTCAATAATTGGTATCAGAGCCAAAAGGTGGGGGAATGGGGCTTACATGAGTGGAAGTTGACAGATTTGATGGGAAGGGAGATTTTGCGCTGTGGAGACAGCCGATGCGTGCAATTTTGGTGCATATGAAGGTTGCAAAGGCCTTGGATGGAGCTGATAAGCTCCCGACTGAACTCAAGCAGGCGGAGAAGGATGATATGCTGGAACTAGCATATAGTACCATCATTCTTCATCTCGGGGACCGAGTGTTGAGGGAAGTGTCGAAGGAAACTACTGCCGCTGGCGTGTGGTTGAAACTTGAGCAGTTGTACATGACCAAAACACTTACAAACAGACTTTACTTGAAGTGTAAGTTGTTTTGATTCAGGATGGGAGGAGATAAGAACCTTGAGGAGTACATTGATGAGTTCTCGAAGATAGTAATTGATTTGGAGAACATCGGTGTGAAGGTGGAGGATGAAGAGCAGGCGATTATGATCTGAACTCTTTACCAGCTTCGTATTCAACTTTTGTTGAGACAATGAAGTATGCAAGGGAGACTCACAGCCACGAAGAGGTCTTGGCTGCGTTGAAGTCCAAGCAGATCGAAAACAGGTCTCATCCAGAGGTTGCTGAATGCCTCGTTACTCGAGGAAGGTTTGACAAAAGAGGTCCTCATAAGAAGCAGTTGAAACGCTGTGGTTGTTGCAGTAGTAAAAATACTAGTCCAATCACGGTGTTCAAACAATATTTATATCCGAGTGACCTTGAGTCGAACCCAAGAGAAAAGCCTAGCTTAGTCTAAAACTAGCTAGTAATGCTTACGGTAAATCTACTAAATAAAAAGGAGGATTTTTTTCTCTAAGTGAGGTCTCTAGTGAATACTAAAGATAAGATGAAATATGGTCTAAGAGAAAATAAAAGAGAAAGCGTAGTCGGAATCCTATTTCACCCCTAGGTCATGCGAATAGCAACACAAAACTTGTCTAAATCATGAGTAAATTCGAGTGATGGTTCTAGGCTAAGGTATCACGCATTCTAAATTCAACTCTCGCTCCTTCTCTAGAATGGGAATAATACCTAAATAGTACGGTTCTCAAATACTCGCTCTATTGAACCGCGTAGAACTAAAGTCTCCTAAACTCAACCTCTCGGTCTATTGATAGTTAACTAGAGTTGCTCAATACTTAGCCTAGTGGAATGCGTATGTCACTGTCGCGCACAGATGCAACTTAAAATAATCATGCTTGATCTTCTAAACAACCTAAGTTCATCCCTAGGTGTTTTATTAATTCATACTCATTCATGCGTTTCGTCAAACACTTGGTGTGCAAAAAATTGATATGAAGAGAAAGAATGAGAATTTTCAAACAAACTTCATTCATATAGATAAAAAGACAAGTCTTGCATTACAATCAAACCTAAGGGATCTATAAGAATCCCAACTACTAAATAACTACTCAATCATGTGTCAGTCATGGTGAGTTTGAAACAAAACTTAATGAAATAGTTCAACAAGCGAAAGTAAAGAAGTAGAGAATGAGTAAAGGGTTCATGTAGAATCTTCAATTGATGATGTCTTTTTCGAATTCTTGACAATTCTTCATGTTCTCCAATTAGGGTTTCGTCCCAAGACAGGAACCATAGGCACCCCAAGGCACACCTTGATTTTTCTCCTCTTCTGTTTATACTGTTTCTGGAAATTACCAAATCACCCGCAGTGCTCGAATCTACTTTGCAGTTCTAGATTCTTGCCTTTTTGACCCTTTAGACATTCGAATTACGTTTTGATACTTCAAAGTTGTAGCCCTTTGAATTATCTTTCCAACAAGCTATAGCACGCCCCAATCGGATAAGAATCATGCGCTGGGAAAGCCTTCACAGGTGAACAGGTCACTCTGCAGGTGATTCGGGCGAATCACTATCTCAGTGCTGTTTTGAGCTGGGCGAATCACTTTTCCTTGGCCGAATCACTTTTTGATTCGGTCAACCCTTATTTGATTCGGTCAAACTTTGGTCCATGAGATGAAATCCTTCTACTTAGCCGAATCACTTTTGATTCGCCCACTACTTGGGCGAATCAAATCTGCCTTTTACTTGATTTTGCTCTCTTTTGCTCTCGATCAACTAGAATTTACCGGAAACTTCTTCGAACCACTTCATATCATGTAGTACGCATTTTCAACCTGAAATGGACAAAGAAAACATCAAATGACATAAAAAAAATAACGAAACAAACAAGAAGTAAAGTGAAAATACGGATAAACATAAGGTTATTTGTCCGCTCATCAGCAGTCAAGATCAGAATGAAGGGGAACAAACACTAGAAACTCATACATGGATGATGAGCTAAGAAGTTGAGATGTTACTACTGTCATAAGGAAGGTCACTTTAGAAGAGATTGCCCTGAAAAGAAGAAGGGTAAGAAACTTTCAGAGCATGCTGAAGCTTCTGTTGTAGAGGAAGGTTACACAAGTGTTGAAGTCCTGGTAGCTACAATAAGAGATGCTGCTGTTGGGTGGATCTTGGACAGTGGATGTTCATTTCATATGACTCCTAACAAAACTTGGTTTGAAGACTTTCAAGGTGCAGAAGAAGGACAGGTGTTGTTGGGGAACAACAAGTCATGCCAAGTTGTAGGAAGAGGCTCAGTTAAATTCAAGATGTTTGATGGTGTTGAAAGAATTCTCACTGATGTGAGGTATGTCCCTGAGCTCAAGAGAAATTTGATTCCTTTGGGCACGTTAGACAAACTTGGTTATTCCTTCAAAGCTGAGAAAGGAGTAATCAAAGTCAGGAAGGGATCCTTGGTGGTAATCAAAGGTGTTAGATCAAATGGTTTGTACAGCCTGATTGGCAGCACCGTTATAGGGACTTTGCAATAGTGTCTGAGGAAAAGGCTGACAAGACAACTTTGTGGCACTTGAGATTGGGTCATGTCAGTGAAGTTGGGCTGAATAAGCTGAAAGAGATGGGGTGTTTTGGTAGAGATAGTGTTGGAACAAGTTCTCATGGGTTGTCAAGTTGGAACAAGTTCTGATGGGGTGAGGGTGGAGTTGGAGCTGGAGCTGGAGAAGCAGCAGAGCTTTAAACCTTCAGAACATGCTGAAACAGATGTTCCAGCGGACGTCGAAGAAGAGGTTGAGCCAGTACTTGAGGAAGGTGACCTCGATAATTACTTGCTAGCTAGAGACAGAGCAAGGAGAAATATTAAGCCAACTGCTAGACTTGGTTTTGAAGATCTGGCAGCATCTGCATTCAGCGTGATAAGTAACGAGGGAGACTTGGAACCTGGAACATATGCTGAGGCAATATCCTCCAAGGATAAGAAGTCGTGGTTAAAAGCAATGCAAGAAGAGATGGATTCTTTGGTATATAATGAAGTCTGGAAAATTGTTGATAGACCTGTGAATAAGAGGTTGGTTAGTTGCAAATGGGTGTTCAAGAGAAAGGAAGGAATACCCGGGGCAGAGGAACCAAGACAAAAACCCAGACTCGTTGCCAAATGCTTTACACAGAAGGAGGGAGTGGATTTCAATGAGATTTACTCACCTGTTGTGAAATATAGGTCGATCAGAATTATTCTTGCTGTGGTTGCTCATTTTGATTTAGAACTTGAGCAACTTGATGCCAAAATAGCCTTTCTTCATGGAGATTTGGAAGAAGAGATCTTCATGAAGCAGCCTGAAGGTTTTGTTACAAGGGATGCTGGAACAAAAGTCTGTCTGCTGAAAAATTCTTTGTATGAATTGAAGCAGTCACCTCGGCAGTGGTATAGAAAATTTGATCAATTCATGTGCAAATTTGGATACCATAAGTGTAAGTATGATTGGTGCATCTACTATAAACGTTGGGAAGAACTTGAGTTTACTTGCTATTGTCTGTGGACGATATGTTGATTGCTTGCAAGGATAAAGCTGAGCTGGTCAAGTTGAAAGCTCAACTGAATTCTGTATTTGCGATGAAGGACTTGGGACCAGCTCGAAAGATCCTTGGGATGCAGATCGTTAGAGACGGGACGAACAAGGTGTTGTTCTTGAGTCAGCGAGATTACCTTGGAAAGGTTATCAATAAATTTGGAATGGCAGATGCTAAATCAGTGCTCACACCGTTAGCTCAACATTTCAAATTGAGGAAGGAGCAATTTTCCTCAGATGATGTTGAGGAAAGTTCTATGAGGTCAGTTCCCTATTCTAATGCTGTCGGTTGAATTATGTATGCAATGGTGTGCACTATACAAGACTTAGCGTATGCAGTGAGTCAAGTGAACAGATTCATGTATAAACTAGAGAAACATCATTGGCAGGCTGTGAAATGGGAAGCCTTGGATGTTGTTTGAAATTTGGTGGAGCAACTGGGGATGATGACATGATTATGGGGTATGTCGATTCAGATTATGCAAGGTGTGTTGATACAAGGAGATCCCAAACTGGTATGGTGTTTACAGTGTTTGGAATAGCTTTGAGTTGGAAAGCCAGTTTACAACATGTCGTAGCGTTATGCTCAATAGAGGCTGAGTATATGGCTTTAACAGAAGCTGTTAAGGAAGCATTGTGGTTGAAAGGAATTTTGACAGATTTGGGATTTGCACAGAGCTGTGTGAGAATCTGGAGTGATGGTCAAGGAGCCATACATTTGTCCAAGCATCAAGTATTCCATGAAAGATCGAAGCACATTGATGTGAGACTATATTTTGTCAGAGATGTTGTTTAGACATGAGCTGTGAAAGTGCTGAAGATAAGCACTGATGAAAACCCATCTAACATGATGACAAAATCTTTTCCTGGCGAGAAGTTCAACTTGTGTCAGGAGAAGATTGGCATGGTCAAGCAGTAACCATGGGGAAAGGAGAGATGGCTGAAATGAATTGTTGGATCAAGGTGGAGATTGTTAAGTCTTGTGATCTCAACACTCATTGTGGCGGTTACTAATTTGGAGTTAAGAGGACAGTTCATTGTGGCAGTTTTTATTTTGGAGTTAAGAGGACAATTCATTATGGCAGTTTTTGTCTTGGAGTTAAGAGGCTTTTAAGTGCACATTTAACTTAGGCTATTAAGGGAAATAAAGGCAGCAAAGGTGGAAGGGTTTGTTGTAGTTATTTAAACCGGGCAGCCAAGGAGAAATATGTGTAGCTATAGCAATGTAGAAGAGAAAGCCAAGTAGAGTAGTGAGGAGACGAAAGATTGGGGACTGGTGGAACTTATCGGAAGCTTGTATGTCTATGTCGAAGAGTGCTTGTACTCCATTGTGATCAATAATAATCTCTCCTTGTTGCCGGACTAGTCCAACTCTAGAGTGAGTTGGGAAACCACGGTAAATCTGTGTCTTGTTCCGATTTTGTTTTATTCACTAGTTGTGTCAACCGTTGTTGCAACAGAACGCTCAACAGGTTCCATTGAGTTGATCAACCATGCAATCACCTTTGAATTTTTTGAGTGCCACTGTTTTATTTTGGATCAGTGAAAGCTGATGGTCTGATTTTACCATTCAAGTGCCAAGCTTTCCTTTGCCATCAATCAAACGAACGGACTGAGACCACTCAAGGTAATTTTTTTCATTCAGTTTATGAATGGTAATCTGAAGTGAACTGTCGGTAAATGAAGCTGCAGAAGCTGGCTGAAATGGGAATGGTTGGAGTATAGCTTGTCTAAAGATGGAGCATTTTGCTTTTGGTGTTATCTCTTTAGTGGAGATAGCCGAAATGATGTATTTGTGAAGCAAGAATTTCAAAATTGGAAAAAAGCTACCGTCAAATTTAAAGAGCATGTTGGCGATATGGGTAGTGCACACAATAATGTCAAGACATTATTTCTCACTTTCAAGGATCAAAGACATAGTTTGGTGAGAAAGATATCTTCCGGAAGTCGAGCTTTAGAAGTTGCATACCGTACTCGTTTGATTGCTTCGTGCAAAAGAAAGGATGAATTTCGACAAAAACAACATGAACACTTGGTAGAGATGTTAGCCAATGGTGAAGTTTCTACGGGAAGAGGGTTGAATCAAGAATCAAGTTTGGTTCGTCCGGGCTCTACTCGTTGGGGTTCACACTACACATCAATTGTTCGTCTCTTATCTTTTGTGGTCATCAACCATCAAAGTTCTTGGAAATATATTTGATGATGGAACAGATTACAAAACTAGAGGATTTGCTTCTAGCTTGGTTCATAAAATAGAGAGTATCAATTTGTTTTCATTGCTCACCTGATGAAGCGTATTGGGAATGACAAACACTTTGTCACAATTCTTGCAAAAAAGAGATCAAAATATTATGGAGGCCGTTATTTTGATTCGTAATACCAAAACAAGATTGATGGAGTTGAGGGAAAATGGATGGAAGGATCTTTTACAATCCGTGAATGACTTTTGTGTCAAATATCATATTGACATTCTCAATATGGAAGATGAAGTCAAAAGTTGCTTTTGCTCTACAAAAATGACTACCAGTTTCGAATTGATATATATTATCAAGTATTTTTTTTAATATTCTACTTTTTGTGTTGAAGTAATTTTTATAATCGTACGTTAATAATATAAAATATATTTTATAAGTGATTGATCGCATTAGTCAAGAGATGGAGAATCGCTTTTGTGAGTCAAACACAGAATTACTCAATTGTATCGGATGCCTTGATCCTAAGAACTCATTCTCCAACTTCAAAGCATCAAACATAATTCACCTTGCGGAGCTCTTTATCCACAAGAGTTCTCCAAGTGTGCTTTGATGGAGTTGGAAGAAGAACTTAAAGGTTGGATTTATGAGATGAAAGAAAATGATACATTTTTAAGGATACAAGACATTAAAGATGTGGCCAGAAAGATGGTTGAGGTCGGTTATCATACTGCATTTCCCTTGCTATATCGCATTATTGAGTTAATTTTGGTGTTACCGGTTGCGACAGCTATAGTTGAAAGAGCTTTTTCTGCAATGAAGATCGTTAAGACGGATTTGCGTAACAAAATTCGAGATGAGTTTCTCAATGATTGTTTAGTGTGTTACAGTGAGAGGAATGTGTTTAAGAGCATCGACAATGAAGTTATAATGCGCTATTTTCAGGACATGAAGATTCGCAAACAAATTCTACCTTCTTTACCGCCTTCGGCGGCAAAGTGACCTAGTATTAGTGGCTATTTAGCTATAACATCTTTTTGATGACTACTTAAATTGAATATTTATGTTTCGTTGTCATTTTATATGAAGTAAAATGATTCAAACTCTCAATGTCTTTTTGTAAAAGCTATATATTACTGTATGCAATTTTTTGCCCTCCCTTTGTTGATCGGCTGGATCCGCCACTGAATAGAACCATTCTGGAATGGGTTAGGTGCATGTTAATTCAAGTTGGTCTGTCCTAAAATGTCTGGGCAAAAGCAACTCACACTGCCTATTATTTAATCAGTAGATGTTCCTCATCTGCTATTGGTTTTGAAACACCAATGCAAATATGGTTAGATCACCCAGAGGATTATGAAAAATTCAGGGTTTTTGGATGTGCAACCTACACACATCTTAAACATGACAAATTAGATCATAGGGCCTTAAAATGTATTTTCTTAAAATATCCAGAAGGTGTTAAGGGGTACAAACTGTGGTGTTTATACAGTGGTCATTGGACAACAATAACAAGTAAAGACATGGTTTTTAATGAAGAAGAATTCCCATGAAGAAGGGAAAAATTATTGGACAAAAATATAGAGAGATTCAGATAAAACGGAGAGTGTCATGGTAGAGGTGGAGCTAGGAGAAGGTAGTTCAACTAAAAACCCTGAGGAAATTGATGAGGAGAGGCCTCAAGAAAGTGATTGTAGCCTTGTGAGGGATAGGCAGAAAAGGGTAGCTAGGGCCCCTGTCAGGTATGGCTTTGAGGATTTAGTGACTTTTGCGATGAATGTTGTTGATGAGTCTGAAGTTTATCCAAGAAATTACACTAAAGCAGTTCAATCAAAAAATTCAGTTTCTTGGCTAAAAGCACCGAGGAAGAAATGGACTCACAAAAAAAAAAAAAATGAAACTTGAGAACTCTTCGATAAACCAGTTGGTGCAAATGAGTATTTAAAAAGAAGGAAGGAATACCAAGGGTTGAGAAACCTAGGCCCAAGGCTTCATGGGTAGCAAAAGATTTCACTCAACAAGAGGAAATTTACTTTAATGAAATAAATTCACTTGTAGTTAAACACAAGTCCATTAGAATCATTTTGTCAATTGTTGTAAATTTTTGATCTTTAACTATAACAACTTGTCTTTTTTCATGGAGAATTAGATGACGTTATTTTTATGAAACGACTTGAAGGATTCTGCATTGGTAATTCTAAAAACAGTGTATGTTTGCTTAAAAAATCTTTATATGATCCAAAACAGTCTCCTAGACAACGGTATAAAAAGTTTGATGACTTTATGATAAAAACATAGCTACAATAGATCTAGCTATGACTAGTGCAATTATTTTAAAGATCTGAATGGCTAAATGTCAAACTTTTATTTGTTGTTTTATGCGGATGATATGCTAATCGCTTGCAAAATCAAAACTTTAATAACTGAGTTAAAAAATAAGTTAAACTCTATTTTTGAAATGAAAGACTTAGGACCTGAAAGAAAATTCTTGGCATACAAATGAAGAAAAATAGGTCCCAAAAAGTATAGTCTCTGTGTCAATCTGATTAGTCAAGAGTTGTTGAAACTTTTGGAATGGCTAATGTTAAATTTGTGACTACTCCAATGGCACATTATTTTAAGTTAAGCGTAGAACAAAGGCCTCAAAGTGAGGAAGAAGTGAATCATATGTGTAATAATCTTACTCAAATGGTGTTGACGGTTTGATGTACTCAATGGTCTGTACAAGACCAGATTTAGCATACGCAATGAATTTAGTTAGAAGATTTTATATTCAATCTTGGAAAACAACATAGGAAAGCTGTACAGTGGATTCTCAGGAAGGTTAAGGTACTCTAGAGAAGGGCCTGATTTATGGGGAAAATGTTGTAAGATTGGATATTATTTCTGGCTATGTAGATTTTGTTTATGCAGGGAGTGTCGATACCAGAAAGTCTCAAACCGGTTTAGTATTCACTGTGTTTAGGACCGCTGTGAGCTGGAAAGTCAGTTTGCAACAAGTAGTGGCATTTTATTGACTGAGGATGAATAGATATATGTGACAGAGGCAGTAAAAAAACACTTTGGCTCAAGGGAATTGTTTCAGAACATGGACATGCTTAAGACCATTGGCGGATCCAGGGGGTCCCTGGACCCCTCTCCAATTCCATAAATTTTATTAATTAATTAATTTGTATGTAATTTTTTTTTGAGTATTTATCTATGATTACAAACATGGTTGGTGCTTCTTGCAAAACAAAGGATGAATTCCGAAAAATTCAATATGAGTGCTTGGTGGAGATGTTAGCAAATGGTGAAGTGTTGATCGGGAAAGGATTGAATCAATAAGACACTTTAGTTCGTCCGGGAGCTACACGTTAGGGTTCATACTGTATGATCATTGTTCGACTTCTATCTTTGTGGCCCTCATTCATCAAAGTCTTGAAAATATATTTAAAGATTGAACCGACTTGAAAACTCGAGGAGTTGCTTGTAGCTTGGTCAAGAATAGGGAGAGCTATTAATTTATTTTTATTGCTCACTTGATGAAGCTAGTATTGGGGATGACAAATGTTTTGTCACAATTCTTGTAAAAAAAAAGGATCAAAACATTATGGAGGCCATAAGTTTGTTTCATAACACCAAAACAAGATTAATAGAATTGAGGGAGAATGGATGGGATGAGCTTTTGAAAGGTGAAAATAATTTTTGTTCCAAAAATGGTATTAGCATTCTTAACATTGAAGATAAAGTTCAAAGCCGCTTTTGTTTGAGTTATGCTACAACAAATGACTCCCACTTTAGAGTTGATATATGATATATGCTACAACAAACAAATAATTACTTACTTGTATTGGGTGTGTTAATCCTAAGAACTCATTCTACAAATTCAATGAGTCAAAGATAATTCGACTTGTGGAGTTGTATCCACAAGAGTTCTCTAAGTGTGCTTTAATGGAGCTTGAAGAAGAACTTAAGGGTTGGATTTATGAAATGAGAGAAAATGATAGTTTTTCTTTGCTACAAGATATTAGAGATGTTGCTAAAAAGATGGTGGAGGTGGGATACTACGCTGAGTTTCCCTTAGTGTATCGTGTTATTGAGTTGATTTTGGTGTTGTCAGTTGCGACCGCTACTGTGAAAAGAGCATTCTCTGCAATGAAGATTGTCAAGACAGATTCGAGTAACAAGATTGAAGATGATTTTCTCACTATATGTTTGGTGTTCTATATTGAGAGGGATGTGTTTAAGAGTGAAATTATAGCGCCTTCGTTTGCTGAGAGTGTACTAGCAGGTTGCTATAGCAACCTCTTGTACCACGGTGCGGAAATAAGCTTGTACATGGAATGAAAGAGAGCACACACGGATTTGTTCACCCAGTTCGGCCAAGTGTCTACCTCTAGGGAGGACTTCTCAGGAGTTCTCAACGATTCACTAGCCTCGGTTTCTAGTACAACGATTCAGTTCAGCCTATGCTCGAACAATCTCTACTTCTAACCAAGCTACAATGAATCAGGGCCCTATCTAAACACCTTAGACCAGCCTGCACAGTCTACTACTCACTCTACTTAATACAATAGCTAATCTGCTCACAGACCTAGCCTATTCGACTTAAGACAGCAATTACCGTAGGTTGCTATAACACACTATTGTACCGTGTACCTTGTGTCGATTCTGTCCGCGTCGCTCCAAGCCTTCCGCTGAGCCGATCGAACTGTTCCGCGAGCGCTGCACACTCTCTGGAATACTCCCCCTTTCTCTGTTACCACCTGTCACTGATGGAGCAAGTCTTTTGCCATCGTCCGAGTTCCGCAGACACTCACGACACTCCCTCAACTCTCCTTGATCAATCAGCGAGCCTCCTGCTCAACTGACCTTCTCCGATCAAGCACTAGTCAAACACTGCAAGTCTCGATCAGTCTCTGCTTCACAATCACTCATTCTCTGCGCGCACGCTCTGCTCAATGAGTGATGATCAATCTCCGCTATGCTCAATTTTCCATCCTGCACTCACTGCTCTACTCAATTGATTTTTCTACTCTACCGAGCCTTCAGTAAATAGGGACCTTCCGGCCCCATCGAAAACAGAATAGGAAGTACTCGTTAGAGATAAGAACTCCCATCTTCGAAAACAACATTATCTTGTAGCCGACATCATTATCTTAAAGCTGACTTGTTGCTCAAGGTAGGCGGCTCTGGGAATATTCTAAACTGAATTTAGAAAGCTTTCGTTGCTCTTCTCTTCAATTCTTGGTAGTTTGTTCTTCGCGTGGAATCTGCTGCACAAGATGCTACAGCTCTTCTACTACATGGGAAGCTGTAGCAACCCCTTGTGCACTCCGCTTGTTCACTTTGGAGGATTTTGTCAATTTGAATGCTGACGTTGGCGTTTTAGGCAAGCAAAATGAAGTGCTATTCTAGTCACGCAAATATCAAACAATATTTATAATCGAGTGACCTCGGGTCGAACCCAAGAGAAAAGCTTAGACTAATTTACAACTAATTAATGCTATTATTGAAAGTCTACGGATTTGGGGGGGGGGGGGGGGGGGGGGGGGTATGTCCTCCTATAGAGGTATCTCTAGCAAGTACTAAAGATAAATGATATTTTTGGTGTTTTTGGTTGATGAAACAAAAGGGTGACTAGGGATTCAACTTCTCTCCTAAGATATGAGGAAAATGAAATAACTCACTAACACATGCATGAACTACATTTGGTTGATAAAAGCAAGGCTAATGCATCGTCCACTCTAGGTTCAACTCTCGCTCCTTCCCTAGAGTGGAGAGGATACATAAATGACATGGTTCTCAAACTCTCGCTCTATTGAACCGTGTAGAACTTGAGTCCCATAACCGCACCCTCTCGGTCTATTGGCCGGTTACTCAAATCCGCTTAAAACTTAGCCCAATGTCAAGAGTGCATGTCGCTCTCGCGCACAAACACTCCATCTATGATCATACAATAACTATGAAACATCCTAAGTTCAACTCTCGCTCCTTCCTTAGGGGTTTTAACCAAGCATACTCACTTAAGCATTTCGTCAAACACTTGGTGTGCATACAATGAATACATAGCTAGGGCACAATATAATCAAACCAAACTTCATTCAATGCAATAAATTAGAGTTCTACATCATATCCAATCCTAGGGGATCCATTTAATCCCCAACCACAAGAACAACTACTCACTCATAATGAGTGTGCACAAAAACATGACAACTAAGGAAAGCATAAATGTAAATACAAAGCTAGGGTTTAGAAGAGGTTGATGTAGAATCTTCAATCCAAGCTTGGGTCTTCACCCAAGCTTGGTCTTCTCCGAGCTCCAGTCGCCTAGGGTTGAGAAAATGTGGAAGCCCCCTTTCTTCATTTCCATCTCATTCTATTTATACATTTTGAAGATTTCCAAAAAGTGACCGAAGTGACCGAATCACTTGATTCGGTCAATGTCCATGTGATTCGCTCGAACCTTTTGTTCAGTGCAGTTTTGAGTTTGGGCGAATCACTTATCCTGGCCGAATCACTTTTGATTCGGTCAAACGCCTTGTTTTGATACGGTCAAACGCCTTGTGGAACTAAACTGATTCGGGCACCTCTGGGCGAATCACCTCTGATTCGGCCGAATCATCTGTTCAGTAGCTTCTTGACTGGGCGAATCACTTCTCTTGGCCGAATCACCATTGATTCGGTCACACCCATTAAGTGATTCGGTCAAACCTTCAGGACTTCCCCGGATCAGGTCAATTCGTGCAGCTGAGGGTGATTCGGTCAAGCTGGTGGGCGAATCACTTCTGCAGTTTGCTCAGCTTTGCTTCTTTTGATCTCCATCGACCGGAATTCGTCTAGATTTTCTTCGGTCCACTTCGCATTGCGAGATACGTAATTTTAACCTGAAATGGACGAAGAAATCATCAAATGACTTTATAAAATAGCGGAACAAACAAGAAGTAAGGGGAAAATATGGACAAATATAAGGTCATTTTTCCGCTCATCAAATGCCATTACATTAACAAAGAGCATTGATAATGAAGTTATTATACTGTATTTTCAGAGCATGAAGACTAGCAAACAAGGTTTACCTCCTATACTACAGTTAGATAGAGTGACCGAATGGTTCTTAGTTCTATACTACGGCAAGAGATAGAATGACCGAATGGTTCTTAGTTCTAGTAATGACTTCTTTTGTGGCTAAAGATTATTTCAGTGGCTTCTTTTGTATCAAGACATAATGAGTTAGTCACTTCTTTTTATATAAAATAAAATGAACTAGAAGCATCTTTTTGTATAAGATGAATGTATAAACTATGTCCTGACTTTCATTTTGTGACCTTTCCCTCTCACGAATTTCTGAATCCGCCACTGCTTAAGACTGCTGCAAGTGTTACGTGAAAGCCAAGGAGCAATACATCTTGCAAAGCACAAGTTTTCCACGAAAGATCAAAGCACACAAACGTTCGGATGCATTTTGTGAGAGACATGATAGAGTCAGGAGAAGTGCAAGTCACGAAGATTGGAACTGAAGAAGATAGTAATGTCTGCGTTGCCCCATGTGACTGGTCTCGTAGTGGGATATGCAAGTCAGCTGAGAGGATGATAGATGTTCATGGACGTTGTGAAGTAGGTGAAAATGCTTTGAAGAATGATGTTTTCTAACGACCACACCATCTACTTCCCAGCTCAGGAAAAATGTTTGTGCTCAATTGCATTCATACCGCATCCAACTCTCAAATGTAAAAAGAATCATTGCTAGGGCAGGCTTCCCCATTTTAGCTGGGAAAGCCACCAACTATAGCAAAACCCAAAGCAAAGAAAAGTGCCGGTGGCCCCTCGGCGGACCACCCATCCTCTGGATTATGTTGGCATTAGTCTTCTGCTCAACCTCCTCAAGTTGTTAGGTTGTGTTATAATACTCCTTGATTCATGCCAACAATTGTCACTTTTTTTTTTGCTGGATTCAGAGCAATGGGGTTATGTTGGGCCCTTTGGATAATAAGAGCATGTATAATAACATTTTGTTTCTGATTACAAAAAAGTGGTGATTGGTGTGGCCATGTGAATCTTCCCATATTGAAACAGCCTGTTGCTTCTGATTTCAAGTAAAGTTTTCTGTTATGTTCAGGAAAGTTCACTTTCAGGCTTGATACCTGCATCTATTGATTACTAATAAGAGTACTCAAAGTAGACTATTTTGCCCTCAGTCTAATAAGAAGATCTAACAGAAAAGAGTTACATTATGCTCACTACTCTCAACTTAATCTGTTGAGCAGACTAGTATGTTCATCAGAAAGACTTGGATTTTGCTGCAACTTTTCCAGCACCGGGTTTGAGCAGTAAAAGAGCTGAGCTGAGCTGAGAATGTTGGGAACCTGCATGGACAACCTCAAAAGAATGTTAGCAGTGCTAGAAGGACATGAATGGTTTATATTAAAAGGCAGGGGTTGCTTATGCGTGTGTATCGCATAGAATGAATGATTCAGGTTTTGATCCAAGCAGAAAGAGATACTATTCTTGACGTGATATTGGCACGGCTCAATCAAAAAGCATAGCTCAGGATGAGTTTGAGCACAGTTTTCTCATTGAACTGCACCAATATCTCGTAGAGTCTCGTCACTTCTTCGCTTTGAAAATATTTGAACTGCAAAAATACCCATTTGCCTTCTCCGCCAATGTAGCAACATAAGAAGAAAATTTAGATAACCATCATTGACTCATTGCAAGCAGAAAACGATCATATTGACGATTAGAACACAAGACTTGCTATTTACTAAGAGATAAATACATAGGACAGAAGCAAAGAAGAGCTGGAGGAGAAGAGTGAAGAGGGAGGGTTTGTAGTGTGTACTGATGGAACACAAGTAGAGGGAGGCATGACAAGGGCTTTTAAAAGGGTGTGATATGCACCAAAGCTTACTCAGAATTGAATAAGTAGCATTGAATTCTTCAACTACCCAACAGGGAGAGGAAGTTGGAATATTAATTTATGACGGTACACTACACAACAGGATTCTTGTGATGAAAATAAGAATTAATTGATTTGTCATTTTTGAAAAACTGATTCAAACAGAGATGATTTTAGGAACAAATCTGGAGATTTTAATGTTAAAGGTAGCTGCTGCAGCAACACAGGCATTTATGAGTGATGGGGCAATTTTATTATTTTGCTTTTGAATTCCTGGTTGCACCTGTTTTATTTGATATCTACAACACAGGCGCTTATGGTTGCATTTCTGCATTCCTTTGAATCTACAAAATCCACTGGGTATAGATTTTCCAGCATTGTCTAGAGTCATTTCATTAATCAAGAATTATCCCTTTCAAGCTCTCAGTGAGGAATTTCAATCAAAGCTACGCAATACTTCGGATTAGCCTTAGAACAATTTTGAAAACAAAATACCCGCGCAAGATTAACCATTTGGTTTTTGAGGTTGTGTTTTGGATCTACAACCACTGGTTTCAGACAAATGCTAAGTACCTCTGTCAACAAGTTCAGTTCCCGGTCAGCAAAATCATCCTGCCGACAATATTGGTCACCATAATCATCCTGCTCACAATCTTGGACAGATTTTGAAACTGAAACACAGATGGAAGAAGAGCTGCTCATCAAATCATGATCAGCTTTCCGCTGCCCAAGTAAGGGAATAAGAAAACTCATTCGGGCAAGGTAACTGAGTTAATCACCCTGGTAAACAGGCCCTTGCAACAAAATTTTACACAACCAAGATTAAGAAGAACTTTAAATTTTATACAATAACAACACCCAATGTGGTTACCAATAGCATAACATAATAATATGAATAATCCCTAAACTGATACTGATGGGCCCTCTTGGGTCTCTTACATTTTGATTATTGACAAACACTCAACTAATTTTATTATTAAATGTGCAAAAAAGATTGCGAATGCCATAAAAAGAAGAACGAATGTAGTTGAAGTTCACGGACGTTCATGCAGCTCTCTTGCATTATAGAAATATATAAGAAAAGTCGAGGTTAAGTGATTGAGTACATCCATAGGAGATCGGAGCAAAGTTATCACTCAAACACAAGAACTAGGAGTATGCTGAAGATACATGTTTCACAAAGACTGTTGCAAAACAGATCTGTCCAGCGATCCGGGAGGAAGTTGAGTGGACATGCAGCTGTTCGGGAGAACGAAGCTGTTGTGACAAGCCATAGAGAGGGATCTCTAAACTGAGGGGAGCTTAGTGTGCATCTAGACGAGTCGGTGGTAGAAGAACTTGAAGAGGGAGTCTTGTAAGTTTGTACTTCGTTCTCCAATCGTTACAAGTGGACTAATGCTTGTTGGGGTTAGGAGAACACCCCCCACATTACTGACACATTGTCTCGAATTGGATTACCAAATCTCTGTGTCTCGTATTTACTTTCACTCGAAACAGTCGAAACATTCCTAACGCGTTTCCTCAGAATTTGTCATAATAACCGTTGGGACAAGTTCTATCATCCGCACTAGAACTACAAGTGGCATCAGAGCAGACATCCGACACATAGGGTGAGATCAGAGGAAACTTAGAATGAGTGGAAGAGATACGGGGAGACCTCCCAGTTTGGAGGAAGATGAGTTTGGCTACTTGAAGTCAAAAATGAAAGCATACATCAGATCTGTAAATGAGTATGCGTGGAAGGCTGTTGTTGAAGGTTGGGTTGTACCATCAAGTGTTGTAGATGCTATTGGAGTAAAAAAGCACCAAAGCCAGAAAAAGACTGGACTAAGAAGGAGAAGAAACAGTTTCAAGGGAATAGTCAAGCTTTGTATGTTATTATTGCTGTCGTGGATAAGAGGAACTATAAGTTGATAGCTGATATTGAGATAGCAAAGGTAGCATGGATCATTTTGGAAACAAATTTTGAAGGAGATGCTAAGGTAAAAAAGACCAGAATGCAGATGTTAAGGCTTAGCTATGAGCAGCTGATGATGAAGGATATGAGACCATAGCGGACTTCAAAAACCGTCTGATGGATATAGTGAATGAAATGGGCATACTTGGGAAGTATGTGTCAGAGGCTGAGCAGGTTGAAAAGGTTCTCGGATCAATTCCTTTGAAGTTCGATGTCAAGTTGACGGCTATTGAGGAAACTGCTGATCTGGAGAACATGAAGATGAACTCTCTCATGGGATCTTTCAGAGTCTATGAGATGAAGATGAAAGTCAGAAAGGCAGCAGAGTAGAAGACAAAAGGAATTACCCTAAAGTCTGTTGTAACAAATGCTGACACAGAGTCTGATGATGAAATGGAGGATGGTCAAGTAGCTATGATTACCAAACAGTTTGGTAGGTTCATGGATAAGAGAAGATCATATTACAAGGCCCGTGATGATCAGGGATATCAAGGGAAGAAGGAGGAGCGTAGTGACCAAAGATATCCTGTGAGGAAAGACGACAAATTTCAAAAAGGCAAGCTTAAAGAGAATGATCAAAATCCAAATGAAGAAATTTTGTGCAGAGCCTGTCAATGATACGGTCACATACAAAGGTACTATGCTAACACATTGATGAAGAAGAAAGCCATGGTAGCCACTGACACTGACTCTACTGATGGTGAGGAAATCAATGAGGAGACTCTAAGGAGAAACCTGAGAAATATGTATGCCAAGTGGAAGCTGGTGGTAAAGACGAATGAGGCAAAGCAGAAGAAAGGAGTAGAAGAAAGGTCTGGATGAGGCACTGTCAGCTTTATCTAAAGCAACCGCTATTATAACACTCCCTGGACTAAAGATACTAGAATCTGTCATTACTGCCAATACTCGAGGACGCATACAAAGAAAGTGCAGAAAGTTCCTAGCTGAGTATGGGCGTACTGAGACACGCATGATGCAAGAATGGAGACCAAAGAGACATGGAAAGGAGGTATGCCTTGTCGCCTATAGTTCAACTGTCAACTTGAACAAAGATATGTGGTACTTTGATAGCGGTTTTTCAACGCATATGACAGGAAATTCAGCCATTCTTAAGCATCTAACACCACTAGATGGGAGATCATTGACTTTTGAAGATGGTGGAAAAGGAAAAGTTGTTGGAGCAGGTGTCCTAGAACTACCTGCATTACCCAGTCTGACAAACGTACTCTATGTTGAAGGTCTACATGCAAACCACATCAGCATTAGCCAGATATGTGATGACTTTTGTGACGTAAAGTTTATCAGAAATTTGTGCAGAGTTCTCAATGCTGATGGTGATTGTGTGATGCGCCACAGTTGCTATACTAACAATTGCTATTTGTTAGATGTTGCAGGAGCTGTTTATGATGCAAATTGTCTATTTACTAAGACATATGAGAAGAATCTGTGGCACAGGAGATTGGGGCACCTGAATCTGAAAGTCCTGAAGAAATTATCAAGTAAGAAGCTGGTAAGAGGGCTTCCTATTATCAAAGGAGAGGAGAACAGAGTTTGTAGAAGATGTCAGATTGGGAAGCAGACTAGAGGCTGTCACCCAACAACTAATCAGATAAACACATAGCGTATCTTTGAGCTCTCCATGTGGATCTTGTTGGACCATTTCAGGTAGAAGGGATCGGTGAAAAAGTTATGCTCTGGTAAGTGTTGATGATTTTTCTAGATATGCTTGGGTTGAGTTACTTAGAGAAAAATCAGAGACTGCTGAGCATATTATTGAGCTGATTACCAGATTACAGCGAGAAAGGATTACCTCTTGTATTTATCTGAAGTGATCATGGCAGAGAATTTCAGAAGAATCAGTCATTTGAGGAGTTCTGTAAGAAGGAAGGCATTGCACATCAGTTCTCTTCACCACTAACCCCGCAACAGAAGGCTGGATTTTAGCATCACTTACTGAATATCAATGAAGATGCAGAAGGCTGGATTCCACAGGTTGGTGATGAAGATCCAGTAAGTGATGCTAAGGTCCCATAAGAGGAAGCTGTAACTGAGGCTGATTCACAGACACCTGTTGTAGAGGATGAGGAAAGTGCTGATGCCAAAGAGGAGATCTAGATGATTCCTTCACGTCATGTTCAGAAACACCATCCTTTGACCAATGTCATTTGTAGTCCAAGGGGGAGTATGGTCACTCGAGTAATTAAGAAGAATTACAAAGAGATAATTCGCTTCGCTTGTTTTGTATCTACCATCGAACCCAAACGAGTAAAGGATGCCATAGCAGATGAATACTGGGTTGTGGCTATGCATGAGGAACTTGGAGAGTTCGTCATAAATGATGTCTGGGAACTGGTTCCACGACTAGCTGATGTGAACGTGATTGGCATAAAGTGGGTGTTCAAGAATAAGACTAATGAAAAAGGGAACATCACCAGGAAAAAAGTTAGATTGGTGGCACAAGGTTACTCACATATTGATGGGGTTGACTTCGAGGAAACTTTCGCACCGGTGGCTGGCCTAGAAGCTGTTAGAATCCTGATGGCCTTAGCTCGCTTCTTTGATTTCACATTGCATCAGTTGGATGTGAAGTGTGCCTTTCTAAATGGAGTGTTACAGGAAGAGGTGTATGTAGCACAACCTAAAGGCTTTGTTGACACACATCAGTCAGACCATGTGTACCATTTAAAGAAAGCGTTGTATTGTCTCAAGTAGGCGCCCAGAGCCTAGTATGAGCGATTGACACAGTTTCTGCTCCAACAAGGCTATGAGCGAGGGGGAGTTGACACAACGCTGTTCATCTAACGGACAAGCTCTGATTTTATAGTGGCTCAGATATATGTTGCTAACATAGTGTTTGGATCCACATCTACGAAGTTGGTAAAGCAGTTCGTGGAGCAGATGCAGAGCGAGTTTCAGATGAGCCTAGTCGGAGAACTAACCTATTTTTTGGGTTTTCAGGTACACCAAAAGAAAGATGGCATATTCATCACACAGAGCAAGTACGCAAGGAATCTGGTGAAAAAAATTAAATATGGAGAAGGTAAGTCACAAGCGTATGCCTGCGGAAGGTGATTAGAGATGATGTTGGAGCAAATGCTGACCAAAGGCTGTACAGAAGTATGATTGGGAGTCTTCTCTACCTGACAGCTACCAGACCATACATTGTCTATGACGGGGGAGTGTGTGCCTGTTACCAAGCTAATCCCAAGGAGAGCCATGTATCTCAAGTGAAGAGGATTATACGATATGTTGCAAGTACTGCTGAAATTGGACTCTGGTACACTAAAGACACAACATCCAGCATTGTAGGATATTATGATGCAGATTAGGCAGGCAATGCAGATGATAGGAAACGCACTTCTGGAGGATGCTTTTACGTTGGAAATAATCTTGTTTCTTGGTTCAGTAAAAAATAGAATAACATCTCCTTATCAACTGCAAAAGCAGAATACATAGTAGTTGGGTGAAGCGCTCAGCAGAGGATGTGGATGAAGCACATGCTGGAGGAATATGGTGTTGATCAGGATGTCATGACATTGTATTGTGACAACATAACCGCCATCAGCATATCGTAGAATCCAGTCCAGCACACACAAACAAAGCATATAGAGATCAGACACCACTATATTCGTGAGCTTGTGGAGAAGAATGAGCTGATCCTGACACATATTCGCACGGATAGCCAGAAAGCTGACATCTTTACAAAGGCTTTGAGCACACAACACTTCGAGACCTTGAGGTCTGAGCTGGGATTATGCGTGATCGAAAACTAATCACTGCATGACTTCTGGTAGCCCTTGAATAAAGAAGAGGGCTAAAGTTTGGGCCACCAGAAAAACTAAGAGGCAATGTAACACCTATATTTTAGCTAATGTTATAACATTGTATATTTGCGTGCTATTTCAGATCTGTGTCAAACTTCTGAAGGAATCATGTTTGGGTCGAATCTGGGCCGAATATTTGAAGAGGGAAAGAAAGGATGCGGGAGTTTTCTTGGAAGCTGCTTTACATTTGGCAATCTGGTACATCTCTCAAAGCAAACCCTAGAAATTGAAGTTTGAAATTCTCTCCACCGACGCACGCTTCTCCAACAATCAAACCCTCAAAATCAGAATGGTGAACACCCGTGAAGCTACTCCAGCCACAGACTAAGGCGCGTCTCATGCCGCCGCAGCCTTGATGTGTACTATTTTTTTGTACTCCAAATTCAGTGAATATGAAGTTCCAATGCAGGTCAAAAACAATTTGTAAACCGAAGTATTTCGGGTCGTCCAAGAAGCAAACTAAGCTTATGCACCATGTAAAATCTAGTTTCTGTTTAGCTATCTCGATTCGTATATTGATTTTCTATAATGATTTAAACTAAGACAAGCAAGCTAAGATTCAATTGCCAAATTTTGAGAAGATTCCAAGGTTGATTTCACTTGCCTAGTGCTTTCTAATAAAGTGACAAATATGAATGGATGATTGAAGACTATAGAGGTTATGAATAGATCAATCTTCTAAACTAGCTTTCGCTCAATTTTGAATATCAATCTATTACGGAAGTCGAATCTCAATCTTTCAATATGTTGATTCACTCTAACATCCTCCACTGATCACAAACCGTCATTATGATGATTAGTAAAAGAGTTCGGATTAAGCTTACCTAACCTATAACTCATCTCTTTACGCTACTTTCGTATGCCAATAAGATCAAAGCCGGTTTTACTCTCGTCTTTCCTAAGTATGTATCTCTCAATAACGTATTTAAGTTAAAACGGATTTCATGTTGGCATTCTTTCAAACATCTAGCATGCATAACTTAACATACTTGAGTAAACTGTAATCCATCAATCATCCACCTAAACTTTCATTTAGAACATCATCATAATACTTTTGAACACACTAGACAAGATTCATCAATCCTTGGAACGAAGTAGATTACTCACGATACATGGAAAATGTTTTCATTGCTTTCATAGATAGAAATCGAGTTACGAGTCAAATTCTCTAATGAAAACAAATGGTTACAACCACGCACTAGAGTAACGTAAGGATCGAAACACCTATTTTCTTCCTTCTTCTCTTCTCTCGTTCGTCCTCCTCCCAGTCTTCCTCGTCCCTCCCCTCTCTTCTTCCTTTTCTTCCTCCCTTTCAACGATTAAAATTCTGTGTAAAATTGTTGCGCTGTCCGTATCGGTCGTACCAATACGGTCGATACGATCTTATCCACTCCGCATGGTCAATACGACCTCAGCTGAAAATCGAAGATTCGACACGATCGTATCAACCGTGACGAACGTACCTCCAGTATGGATACGGGCAGTACCGGCGATACTGGCTAGGGTATGATTTGAGATCTTCCTCGGTGCTTTTGCACACAATTGCTTCTAACCTTGCTTTCCATGGCACCTGAGCTGATTTGTCCCGAAATAAGAAAGAAAATGTACAAAGGCCAATAATACTCTAAAAAACGAACAAAAATAACCAATAAACAGCAAGCGAGAATCGGTCGGGAATCCAACCGATCAGACACTCCACACTTAAAATTTGATCGTCTCGAGCAAACAATCAGAACATGTTGTATTATATTCAAGACTCTCAATCCCAATTTAAGCCTTAAATAATAGAGCGATGACCACCGAAGCACGGGCTTCACAAACTTTAATTACACACCTCACACTAACATTTCAAACAAATTGCAATTTTAAGAGTTTTCGAGCCGCGTAAGAATACATGAGGGTGCACACTCAAGGAAATCGATAATAGAGCCAACCGAAGCCAAGTCTCGCAATGTATTCATTTTCAGGGCAAGGCATCCGAAACTTGGGTTTACATAAGACATGCCGACCGATCGCCTATGCTAGCTAGGGCTAGTCCACGGGCTAGCGATGCAGAGCTCATATCCAAGTTTTGGACTTTATAGGAGCTCGGCAAAAATTGATTTTCAAAAACAGTCATAAACCAATTGATGCTTACGTGCTAACACAAGGGTCATTCTTTAGTATAGCATGCTAGCATACAAGCAAATTGTAGACTTGCACAAGAATGATATGGCGGATGGGCATAAAGTCAAGCTCTTACTATTTCTTTTCTCTTCTTTTTTTTTTTCAAGCTTTCGAGGAGGAATTTTTCTTCTTAACCTCGGCCTTTTTTTACTTTTTATTTTTTCATTGGGTGCAAATACTTTCGAGGGGGAACTTTTCTTCCTAACCCTCGGCATTGCAGCCAGATTCACACACTAAGAACTTGACAATAAGCCCAAAGAGAGGTTGAGGATGTGCAAGAAACAATTACAAGCGAGGAGCTAAGCATGCAAACAAGAGTCAACTAAAAGCAATCGCAAGGTTTATGCATTATGGAAATGATTTTAAAATGTGCAAGCTACACCAAGGTCCAAAGCAAGCAATGAAAAATTCCTAGAACGCGAGATAGGCAACGGATAGCAACAGTAATGACTCACAAGAAGGCGCAATCATGAAAACTTACTCGGCCCTAGGCTATAAATCAGCAAAATGAAAGAGTCTAGATGCGATATGTGAAGATCAAGCATGCTGATCCCAAGCTTTAAAGAAGTGAAACACTCTTATAACAATATGCATAGTATGGAATCAATGAATATTTTGCACCAGCCACTCAATTAATATGCACCAGCCACTCCACACTTAAAATAAGGCTTAGTCTCTAAGCGTAAAAATTAAAAATGAGAAGAGTGCATAGGAACTCCCCTAGTGAGCGTGGCCCTTTCGTGCTAGAGTCAATAGATTTCTACCACCGTGATGACCTGAAAATGGGAAGACAGGTGGACAAATACAGCACAATCAAGTTCATCAAATTCATCGCCAAAATGAGATAGGAAACATATATATCTATGACAATGAAACAACCCTCATGATGAGATTTAAGCAGTTCAGAATTCCATAAGGACACAAAACAGCAACAAGTAAATGTCCAAGTGTAACCAACATAGCCAAAAATAACTACCAAGAGCAGTCAAGTCAATATAGCAGGGATATCGACTAATATATAAAAAAAAACACAAGTAGCATCCCAAAGGTAGTCATTCAGCGCCGCGCTGGGAAGGTCCGGCATCATCATCACCCGGGCCGGTCCATGGCATAGGATCCTGCGGCTCAAAAGTCTCGGATCCGGGAGCAACAGGAGGTGGTGGAAACTCATGAATTCGTCCGGCTTGAAGCAAAGCGGTGATAGCTCTGGTCGTCCACTCCTGAGAGCGCATAAGATAATCTAGCTGGGGACTATAGTCAGGAACTAGATGTGTGGGCTGGGCATCCTCTTGCGCCGCTGATGGTGGTGGCGCAGTCTCGTGTCGGCGCTTCGAAGCACGACCAGCCGCTTCAGAAGAGTCATCTGTTCTATGATACCATGTACCATTAGGTAATAACATCCGCATTTACCTAAGAGCGGCGAGGTCCAACATTAGGTACATGTTCGGGGCGGCCGGTGGAAGGTCATAGCCGAAAGCTTCGGCGATCGCAGTAATGAAGCCGCCACCACCAATAACGTATCTCTGATCATTGTTTTGGAAGTTTTCAAAGCGGAAGGTCAAGTAGGATATAACGTCACACTCCACACCCTTGTCAAGAGAATGAGGAGATCCAAATCTTGCTGAGACACTTTCGTTCCACCTTCAACCCGCGGATTGATTGATGTCGCAATGATACGATGCATATACTTCCATTCCGCGTCTCCAATGCGCGTCGAGGGTGGGCTAGGGGTGAAGACCGCGTCTTTTCCGGATAACTTTCGCTAGAATTTTGTCCGCTCAATGTCACTAACCACAGGAATAGTGCCCTCCAATGGAAATTGAAAGATGTCATTGAGGTCCTCCCTGGTTAGGCAGCGCTCTTCATTCCCAAATTGGAATTTCCAGACAATCACTCTCTGCCCTTCGACCACAACTTCAAATGAAGCAATAAACTCGTGCACCATATTTTTGTGAGTCGGCCATTTTGCTCCCACAATCATCCCAAGACCGAACCGCTGCAGCCGACTGTTAACTGAGTCAAAGATGGAGAACCTGTGCATTGTCATTAAGTCGGGCATGGAGGTGGGCACAATTTCCTTCTTTCTATCAAGGATGCGCTGAAGCCGCGCCACTGACCTTGGATTGATGAGCTTGTATGTCTTGAGGAATTGAGGGGACAAATCGGCGCGGCGGACAATGTTCTTCTTCCTGCCAGTCGTGGGCTTCTTTATAGGCGGCATTGTGATGTTCGTGGTTGGTCCAAGGATCACAAAAATATGAAGGCCGAGGTGCATTTGGTGTTGGAGTGACCACGACTAAGTTGTTGCGGGCGAAGGTGCGGCTAAGTGGATTGAGCAGTTGGGTTGGAGCTTGGGTTGGGGCGCAGGTTGCGTGCGGAGCTGTTGCTTTGTGGAGCCTCGGCTGAGTCTGACGCTGGGTAAGAGCAGTGCGGTCGAGTGACGTGCGAGTGCGGATCTCTAGGCCGCTGCTGGTCAAGCGTGGCTGGATGCGGCGAACGAGCTCGGCGCGGAGAAGGTTGCTGAGATTGTGGTCGGAGGCTGGGAAGAGTTAGGGATTTTTGGGGAAATTGCAATTTCAAAATATGAAATCGCGATTTAGGTCAAAATACAGTCGATTGACCATATCGATACGGGCGGTCCGACCCGCGTTAGTTCTCCAAAATATTTCAACCCTTGTGAACAAGCCCTTAATTCTTATTTATACTGAAAGTCAATTGGGCTGATTTTCAAAATTTATTTGCGGTCCGGTTTGCTTCCAAACCGGTGGTTCCAATTTTTTAAACCGCCGGTTCAGGCCACAAACCCCCGGTTTCGAATCGAACCGGCCAGTTTCAGAGAATCATGATATTTTACCTTTGGGGCTGGTTCTGAGACCAAACCGCCAGTTTGACCAATGAACCGGCGGTTTAACTAGTGAACCGGAGGTTCTTCTTTGAACCGGGATACTGTTCACTCAGCACTATGATTCTGACCTTTCTTGCGTTTTTGACCATCTAAACCTTCGAATTACGTCTTGCTGTAAGCTACAATGTTGTAGCCCTTTGAGGCAGCTTCCCAACAAGATATAGCACGCCTCAATCGGATAAGAATCATGTCCTCGGCAAGCTTTTGATGATGAATAGGTCAATTTACACAGATTTGGTCTGTATTCGTTTGAATCTTTGTGTTTTGCCTTATTTTGCTCCAAACGAACTACAAATCCTCAATTTAATATAACTTGACTTGAAATGAGAGTAGAGTAGAGTGGTGAAAACACAATGAAAAGTTCGGGAGAGGAGCAAAATTCATCATCGAATGAACCGAATAATCGGTAAGAAATCAACCGATCAGGCATCACGGTTGAGAAAAATGAAGCCGGCGAGATGGTGACTACACGTGTCAAGAATGGATGGCGTATGTGCATAGACTACAGGAAACTGAATGCAGTGACGAGTAAGGATCACTTTCCTCTTCCATTTATTGATCAGATGTTGGACAAACTGGCAGGTAAGCCCTATTTTTATTTTCTTGATGGTTTTTCGGGTTATAACCAACTCCCTATCGCACCTGAGGACCAAGAAAAAACTACATTCACATGTCTATTTGGCACATTTGCATTTAGACGTATGTCTTTTGGATTGTGTAATGCGCCTGAAACCTTTCAAAGGTTGGTTACCAGTATATTCTCTGACATGATAGGTAATTTTATTGAGATCTTTATGGATGATTTTACTGTGCATGGTGACACTTTTGATGCATGCCTAGATAACTTGAGTACAGTGCTTAAACGGTGTGTGTCTATGAGTTTATTGTTGAATTATGAAAAGTGTCATTTCATGGTTATGCATGGTGTGGTCTTAGGGCATATAGTCTCCGTGAGGGGATTCAGTTCGATAAAGCAAAAATAGATTTGATTTCTAGTCTTCCTTACCCTTCTACTGAGCGTGATATTAAATCGTTTCTTGGGCATGCTGGTTTTTACCATTTTTATAAAGTATTTTTCCAAGAAAGCCCTGCCTTTATCTAACCTGTTGCAGAAAGATGTGCCATTTGAGTTTACTGGTCAGTGCAGGGAGGCATTCGACGAGCTGAAAATTGTGCCAACTAGTGCGCCTATTATTCGAGCACCTGATTGGAGCCAGCCATGCGAGATTATGTGCGATGCCAGCGACTATGCTGTGGGAGCAGTGCTCGGACAGAGAGCAGACAGGAAGCTAGTTGTCATTTACTACGCTTCGCGTACCTTGGACGCGGCTCAGAGAAATTATTCCACCACTGAGAAAGAATTACTAGCTGTTGTTTTTGCTTTAGAAAAATTCAGACCTTATTTATTAGGTACTAAAGTAATTGTGTTCTCTGATCATGCTGCTATTAGGTACTTGATGACGAAGAAGGAAGCTAAACCGCGACTGATTCGTTGGATTTTGCTGCTGCAAGAATTTGACCTCTAAATCAAGGACAAGAAGGGGGTTGAGAACACAGTTGCTGACCACCTGAGTCGATTAGTGAGGGAGGAAGAAGCTGGGCAGATTACTGAGACATTTCCAGATGAGCACCTCTATGCCATCACAGGTAAGACACCATGGTACACTCACATAGTGAACTACCTGGTCGGAGGTAAATGCACACCCCCTTCTCTAAAGCTCAATGTTTGAAACTTAAGCATGATGCTAGATACTATATATGGGATGATCCAGTTTTGTGGAAAATAGGCGTAGACCAAATACTTTGGAGATGCATCCCTGATGATGAGATTTCTTCTGTGCTTAGTTTCTGTCATGAGCATGCATGTGGTGGTCATTTTGGCTCTAAAAGAACAGCTAGGAAAATATTAGACAGTAGATTTTACTGGCCGCATATTTTTAAAGATTCATATGAGCATTGCAAATGATGTGATAGATGCCAACGAGTAGGGAATATATCCACTAGAAATGAGATGCCTCATATGCCTATTGTCGTTGATGAAGTGTTTGATATATGGGGTATTGATTTTATGAGTCCGTTTCCTGCATCATGTGGTTATTTATACATCTTAGTGGTTGTAGATTATGTGTCAAAGTGGGTAGAAGCTAAGGCTACTCGGTGTGATGATGCTAAAGCTGTAGTGGAATTTCTTCGCACTAATATATTTTGCAGACATGGAATATCACGTTCATCTCCGTACATCCATAGTTTATCATCAGCAGACAAATGGCCAAGCTGAAATTTCTAACCGGGAAATCAAGGGAATCCTAGAGAAGATGGTCAAGCCTACACGTAAGGACTGAAGTCTATGCTTAAATGATGCATTGTGGGCATATAGGACTGCCTACAAGACGCCTATCGGAACCTCTCCTTATCGTTTAATGTATGGCAAGGCTTGTCATTTACCGGTAGAATTGGAGCACAGGGCTTACTGGGCACTTAAACAGTGCAACATGGATTTGGCAAAGGCTGGGATGGAACGCAAGCTACAATTGAGTGAACTAGAGGAGTTGCGCCTAGAGGCTTATGAGAGCCAATCAGACTACAAGCGCGGACTAAGCTCTATCATGACAAGTTCATCCTACGACGAACATTTGACATTGGCCAGCAGGTACTTTTATTTTCATCACGATTACGAGTAATGCCTGGCAATTTGCGTTCTAAATGGACAGGTCCATACACGGTGGTGCGGATTTTCAATCACGGGGCAGTGGAGCTGAAGAACCCAAGTGATGGCGACCGGTTCAAGGTAAATGGACAGCGAGTAAAGCATTATTACGGTGAACCACAGCCAGATGCTCAAGAATGCGAGCTAGCCGAGCCCCACGACGATAACTTAGTTGAGGTACCGTCGAGCCAACGATGTAAAAAAAAGGCGCTTTGCGGGAGGCAACCCGATGTTTTTTCATTTTAATTCTTAGTGTGTGTCTACTCAGTGTTTCGTAAAGTCTTCCTTGTTAGAATGTCGTTAGAAATCGAATTGCTTGGAGGCTAGTTTGGGGCGCATCTCAGTGGATACCGCGCCAGCAGTGAACATTTCACACCGCGTCTATAGTATACATTATCTTTCGTAATGTGTAAAGGTGGCGCACAACTAATGTATTCAGCGGGCGCGCGTCATACCCAGAGCGCCGCGTTTGGAACATATAAGAGTTGGAGCGCGCCTCCCCCCTCCTTCTTTCATTCCGTCGCTCCTCAAACACCCCAGGTTCAAATTCTCGTTTTCACTACACTCTCAAGGAGTTTTCCACTTGCTTAAACATCCCAGGTACTCCTTAACTCTATCCCATACTCAATTGATGCAATATTCAACTGGATTTCAAGTTTTGAGAGTTTTAGGGTTTATGCTTGATCTGCAATTTTGGGCGAAATTGGATGTTGCTATTGGTTGCAGGTTACACATACATGTTCTCGGGTGCTAGGGTTTCGATTTAGGGTGTTAATTTTAGATTTTGGGGGGTAATTTAGCTTAGGGTTCATAGTTGTCCCGCGCCTCGATTCCCAGATATCGTGCGCCATGTGAGAACATTAGTAGCGTGCCGATAGCATACATTAAGGCGTTGAACGCGCCTCATAATTTCTTCATCCAGCGCGCCCCCTCCTTAATTGCGTTAAATGACATATTTTCGCTTGTTTCATTTTCAGGATGGCGCCAAACAGAGACCCTACATTCGAGGAACTTTACGAGCAGTTCTCTCGGAAGCAGTACGGCGCCAGTACTTTTGTCGACGAAGAGTTCCTACGGGCTAGCGGTCTAAACGATCGCGTATTACAGTTGCTTACAGGAGCTGGCTGGCCTGGACTCTTGACCATCCATTCAGAGACGGACGTAGAGGACGTCCGGGAGCTTTTGGCATCATTTAACTATGTGGGCCGCGTAGACCATCTCGGTATCCGGTACAAGCCCCGTGGCTAGTATTACATCACTCACCTACCGCAGTTGCGTGAATTATTTGGATGGCAAGTGGATAACTACAATTGCACGCTGAACAGGAGATCACTTTGTGATACCTGGTCTGACCTCACCTCGGTTGGGACAGTCTACCACCCTAGTGCCAACAAGGTGCGCAGTATTCGTGATCCGGCTTATTTCTATCTTCAGAAGCTTCTTTCTGGATCAGTCTTCGGGCGCGACAATGGGGGCGATAAGGTTCCCCTGTTCGAGATGCAAGTATTTCATTCCTGCCACACCTAGTCGCCTCTCGACTTTGTAGATGTGCTAAGCAAGTTCTGGAGGAGAAGATTATCATGTGGAGATATATACTGCGGAGGGCTTATCACCTATATGTTGCGCCGCCTGCATCGTCAGCCCGTCTTGGATTCGCACCATCTTGTCCCACCGACGTTTCTCACCAGAGAGGCTTTCATAGGGATGCGCGCTATCACGACTCGTCCGCGGCGGCCTGATCAGTTTGCCTGGACTTATCATTTGGATCGGAGGTACCATGAGCCGCTACCGACAGACAAACACCGCAGGCAGCCAGCAGCGACAGAGCAGGCTGAGTCTTCAGCTGCCAGCTCTAGGAGAGCCGCGCATAGAAGAGCACCCAGAGATAGTGAGCAGCCACCATCGGCCTTCACCCAGGCACAGTTGGACGCAGCGTTCAACGCCTATGGGTGTTGGATTATTTCTTTCCGCATGGGACGCAGCCAGTACCAGCCCCACCAGGGTGGCTTCCAGGGCAGCCGATTCCTCCAGAGTACGTGATTGCGCGGGAGTCTCCCTCATCCCCCAGCGGATCCACAAACGGCTCTATCGAGTTCTAGGGGAGTTTCTGTTTTCTTTCTTCTTTAATTTCTTTCTTTGTCATTTATGTTATTTGGTTGTGTTGCATGACCCGCCCTTGAGCATAAGTCGATCCGTGAGGACACGGCTATGTTCAATAGTGTGAGGTGGGGTAGTAGCGTCTGTCGTGTCAGCACGTTTACTTTATTAGCATGCATTAGTGGTAGCTAGGGCACGTTTTTTTCAAATTTGTGTATGCTACGATGAAGATATTATGATTTTATGAGATGATGTTCGATGCTATGAGGTTTTGATGTGTATGCTTTGCACGATTTATGCAGTATTGTGATGCGAGTTACGTGATGTTATATGTGCTTTTGAGTTGAAATATTACAAGGTGTGGAGTTAACAGAAAATGTTCTAGAGGGACTTGACAAACATTCGAAGGTTCAAGGGATTAGTCACATAGCGCGCTGAGTTTGTGGAGGTTGGTGCTTTAAGTTATGAGGGGTGAGACTTTCACTCCATCATTGCAGCGTTTAAGCAATGGTGGGACGGAAAAACAAACCGTCCTATCTCTAGTCCTAGTAACCGGGAATGGGTGGGTAACCTCTATCCTGCCTCGCGCTGAAAGGATGATGATGAGAAAGAGCGGGACGCGTTCCATATGTTGTTATTTGAAGGCGATGATTGTAACGGTTCAAAGAGCAAAAAGAAAAAGAAAAAGAAAAGGGCGAGCAATTCACATTGGAGAGCAAAGCTCAAAAAAGAAAATTCAGTCAAATGTGAAAGAGAAAAATCAGAAAAACAATCCAGTTGAATAAAGTCTTCGGACTAAACAAAATAAGAAAGTTTCAAGAGCTGTCCTACCAAAGAGAAAAAGAAAAGTTGAGTTCCTCGTAGCTTGGATTTCTCACGTGTATGCGCGTGACTATGATCTCGAACTGAAGAATGGAGTCAGGAGTCTAAAGAGGACTATCTCCCAGTCATCCTTTGAATCCCATCTCGACCTCTTAGGTAACATGTATCATTACGGTTTCTTGCTGATCATTATTGAAGAATGAATGTGAGCATATATCTATGAACTGATTAGTGACGACATCTCAAGTAAATTCAGTGTTTAGTCGTTGGCATGTTAGAATTGCTTTGAGTGTGCGAGTCTTGTTTTCGTTCTTGTTTGGGACGAACAAGTTTAAGTGTGGGGTGGTTTGATGGGGCGTATTTATATGACTCGCTAAACTGTTTAAACCCAACTATTTCAACATGTTTTTATGTGAATAGTTACTTCTTAGCGTTGTTTGCATTTCAGGTGTTTGGGATACATGAAAAAAGACTTGTGACTCAAAATGGTGTTTTTAGGGAGAAAATCGACGTTGAAGGAAATGGGTGCACATCTCAGTGAGTTACACGCCAGCAGACAACATTAAAATAGCGCGTCGGACTTTAATGTCTTCTCCGGGCACGCGACCTAATGTCTTCTTAGGGCGCGGTCAGCTTATGATGACGCCAGCATTGGCCCGCAGACCGAAATCAAATTTTAGAGCCCGATCTCAATTAGGGTTTTGTGATGAGAGTGAGACGGCAGCTTTGATGACAGAGGCTTGGAGGAGACGACCGAACGGACTTTTGGAGATTTGCGTGAATAGTTTTTCCGACGTGAACAGTGTTTTCCGGCGTGAACAATACATTCCTACAGTGAACAGTGATCATGAAAAGTATTTTTCATTCTTCTCAGTTTAATGTATTTTTTCAGTTACGACTATAAGTAGCTAAACTTCTAGTTCAGTTTAGCTTTTTCAATTAGTGGCATACATGTTGAGATTTGGATTTAATGCCTATTTTTATTCAATCGTAAGTTCTGGATCTTAAATTGCATGAATTGTATTGCACGGTTAGCGTATACTTTGTCGTGAAACTACCCACCTGCTCATCAGTTTCGATTATTAACTCTTGTCAAAGCTTTGTCGTGGAAACAAGTAGTAGAATCCAGGCTTAGTATCACATTTGTCGGGATACTCTAGGTTATTACTTTTGTCGGAATGATCACATGCTTGATTAGAATAGCTATCTTTAGAAGTCAATGATAACAGTCACTATTGAATTCTCTGGACTGAAAACTTCTCTTAATTGATATTCACACTTTTTACTTTCTTTCTCGCAATCAACTTGCTTAAACCCTCTTTAGTTCAGTATTTACAGGAAATCGCTTCACAATCAGTTCTCTTGGGTTCGACCCTTGGTTGCCACTACACTAGCTAAAGCTTGGAGATATAAATACAAATTTGGATCACACAACGACGCGCGTCAGCTATCTGTCAGTGTCCAGTGTTGAAGAAGGACGGAGTAAAGCTTTCCAGCCCAGAAGTTCTTGTGACCGATCACAAGCTATTCAAGGGAAAGCATGTTCTAGACATTCCCTTGCCCACTGGTGAACGTCATACCCCAGTATCCGTTGGAGCCGTTGCTGAGGAGACCAACTCAACATTTGCTATTATTGGAAAAAGCATGGTGGGAAGGATGATAGATATCTTGGAGGCAGAAAGAGCAGCACTGACGGAGTCAGTTGAGAGCCAAAACCGTCGTATCAGGAAGATTGTCCAGATGCTCATTGACCTCCGCTATCATCATCAACTTGCCCCAGAAGACAATGAAGCTGGTAATGTCTGAACCCCTCATCCTATGGAGAACTTTGTTTCTTTCAATTGTTGAACTTTTTTCTTAGCATTTTTTTTGAAACATTTGCGCTTATATTCCCTTGTCGAGTTTATGGCAACATAAGGGGAGATTATTAGGGAGAGTAGTGTGTGTTTTTTTAATCTAACTTTAACAACTACGATAGCATAGGTAGTAATGTATTTTGCCAAAAAAGCTAAGGGGGAGATTGTTAGTCTCATATTTTTATGCAAAGAGTTGTTCAAGTATGTTAGAAATAAATATAGAATAGCCAGAAGATAAAACTGCAACATTAAAGTCAGGAGATGCAACGCAAGGTGTCATAGCAAGTGCTGGAGTTCGCGCTTGTTATAAACCAAAGGTGAATATTCTCTTGAATCAGCAGATTCCGAGAATCTAGGGCGTGGAGCATATCTCCGAGATTATAAGAGTCGTGACTGGATAAAGACCCAGAATATCTTCAACTGTATTTTGGAAACGCAGTCTCTTGGTTTGGCAACAAGATGGAGATAAAATCAACAAATATTCAAATCGAATATTGGTTGAGATTCTTGAGGAGATTGACGAATGGCATAAAAAGAAGAACGAACGAAGTTGAAGTTCACGGACGTTCATGCAGCTCTTTTGCATTATAGAAATATACAAAAAAGTTGAGGTTAAGTGATTGAGTGCACCCATCGGAGATCGGAGCAAAGATATCACTCAAGCACGAGAACCAGGAGTATATGCTGAAGATACACGTTTCACAAAGCCTGTTGCAAAATAGATCTGTCCAGCTATCCGGAAGGAAGGCAGCGATCCGGGAGGACGTTGAGTGGACAAGCAGCTGTTCGGGATAACGAAGTTGTTGTGACAAGCCATAGAGAGGGATTTATACACTGAGGGGAACTGAATGCGCATCCAGACGAGTCGGTGGTAGAAGGACTTGAAGAGGGAGTCATGCAAGTTTGTACTTCGTTGTCCGATCGTTACTAATGGATTGCTGCTAATTGGGGTTAGGAGAACCCCCACATTACGGACGCATTGTCTTGAAGTGGGTTACCAAATCTCTGTGTCTCGTATTTACTTTCACTCGAAATAGTTGAAACATTCCTAACGCGTTTCCTTAGAAGTTGTCATAACAACCGTTGGGACATGTTTTATCATCCGCACTAGAACTACACATACAGTAGTGTCACTCATAATCTACTTACAACATACACGTTTTCTCATTAGATCGACACTTGATCTTACCAAGTTCCCTTAAATTTCATGAAACATAAATTGAAAACTCAGATCAAATTCATCAACTTTTCTTATCTTGTCAATAAAAGAGGCAACTATGTGTTGGCTTGCTAATAGTCATTTCTGAGTGAATTGATATCTTGATTCAAATTTAGATACCATGTTTAATGAATTTAGCAAAGGGGGAGACATGAACAAAGCAAAAGTCATATTTGTTGTAAATGAAAAGAAACAGAGATGAGAAAAGGAGTTGCTGCATTCATCTTTTTAAGGATCTTCTTTTTCTCATAGTTTGATTATGATAAAAAACCTAACTGAAGGAAAAATGAACATCTCAGGAGCTCAGTCTTGAACATAGTGAGTGTAAATCGGTGAGGGTGAGATTTACACATTGTGTAAGACGAAGATTTTAATTGCACTATTAATCGTCTTTCACGTATACGAATCAGGTATTATGGATCCCTAACCCAAATAACTCAATCAGCGTGCTGTGGAACTTTTCAAAGTTCGATAAATCATTTGGCTTCTTCAACATGAATTTTTCAAAACAGAAAAATAGGCCATTGCCAGTCCAATGGTTTCTTATGCAAAACCATTAAAATGGTGGGCTCCTTACCCCCATAATTACACTAAAGGCCAGCACATGCACTGGATTCCAGCATAATAGTAACTAGCAAGTTGCCTTTGGGCTGTCAAGTTGTAGATCTGATTCTGATCCTAATTGCACCTCAGATTACTTTCTCATTTGGCATTATTACATGATTCATCTAAACATAAATCATCACATGGTTATGAAAACACCATTACAGATCTGGTCATTAAAATTTCATAAGGTTGCAGAATGGCTGTAGACGGACTTATGTTGCCAGAAGACAAAAGTCACTCAGAGTCTGTCAACCTCTGATCTGACCCTTTTTTGTGTCTTACTGAAACATGTCCACATGACTTGGTCTTTAGTTAGCATACAATACAATCATGTTCTTTAGATTCAGATTATGAATGTAAATCCACCATTTAGGTTGGTATCCATTGCCGCTGTAGTTTTTCTAATATGTATTTTGATGGTACTCATTCTTTTCTATTCTTGATTTCAACAATTCACATGCGTTCATATCTCTAGGTTGCAACTGGGCATTTGGTTATTAATAAAATGATAGGGATGCAAAGCGCGTTTACACAATTCTCTTCATCTCTTTCCCTCCATCTTTTTGAGAGAGAAATGCAGCTAAGAGATTCCATTTTCTTTCTGTAGAATTTTGTGTTTTTTAGCATTCACAGTCACTTGCACTCAAACCAGTGGAACATACATACAGATTTGTGTAAAGCAGCCATACATAGGAAATGGGAGGCTTTCAGATTCAATGTGTATTCATATTGGTGGCCTTTTTTGGAGCTTATTGCATCAATGGCGAAGATCCATACAGGTTCTTCACCTGGAATGTGACTTATGGTGATATCTATCCTTTGGGGGTCAAGCAACAGGTAAGTAAATGTTGCCACTTTCCCCTCATTTTTCATTTAGGGAGTAATTTGCCTTGCTGATAATGAAGTGAACTTGTTGCAGGGGATCTTGATCAATGGACAATTCCCAGGGCCACAGATTGAGTCTGTGACTAATGATAATCTGATTGTAACTGTTCTCAATAGCTTGGATGAGCCATTCCTCATCTCTTGGTTAGTTTTCTTATATATTTCTTGTTTATTGAATTCACAGGTTTTTCTAAAAATGTTGCTAGTTTTTGGTAGCTTATTGTTTTGAGTGGCCTTTGATATGAGCAGGAATGGTATACAGCAAAGGCGGAATTCGTGGCAAGACGGTGTTTATGGGACCAACTGTCCCATACCACCAGGCCAAAATCTGACTTATATTCTTCAAGTGAAGGATCAGATTGGTAGCTACTTTTATTTCCCTTCCCTTGCATTGCACAAGGCCGCCGGCGGGTTTGGTAGCATCAAGGTACATAGCCGTCCCAGGATTCCAATTCCTTTCCCTCCCCCTGATGGAGATTTTGCAATCCTTGCTGGGGATTGGTACAAACAAAATCACACTGTAAGTTACTTCATATGCGCAAACAATACCTTTTCTTGGAGCTAAAACTTTTAGCCATCACTGGATGCTATTTAGATTTAAGACAGACAAACATAGTGTTTTTGTACTAACACTGTTGGCAACAAAAAAAATAATAACATCATCAGTAAATGCATAGCTTATGCTGAAATTTTATAACAGGATCTGAAAGCAATATTGGACAATGGGAATGACCTTTCCTTCCCGGACGGCCTTCTCATAAACGGCCGTGGATCAGATGGGTTCACTTTCACAGTTGATCAAGGTGATTACTTTTAGCGAAAAGAATGGTCAGCAGTGAATATAGTTGTGATGATATAAATAGTTTGTCCATGGTGCAGGCAAGACTTACAGGTTCAGAATATCTAACGTTGGGATCGCGACTTCCATCAACTTCAGAATACAAGGACACAAGATGGTGCTTGTTGAGGTTGAAGGAACTCACTCACTTCAAAACACATATTCATCTCTAGACATCCATCTGGGTCAATCCTATTCTGTACTAGTCACTGCTGATCAGCCACCTCAGGATTACTACATTGTCGTCTCATCCCGGTTCACTTCTCAAGTGCTCTCCGCCACGTCACTTCTGCATTACAGTAACTCGGCCAGTGGCCCAACTGGTCCTCCGCCCGGTGGACCAACCTTTCAAATTGATTGGTCTCTCAACCAAGCCAGGTCCATCAGGTACTTGTACTTATATATCATCTAGAAAAATCGCAGGCTTTGTTTCAAATAAATGACACATAAAAGTATTGATCATCAGGACAAACCTAACAGCCAGTGGGCCAAGACCAAATCCCCAAGGCTCATACCATTACGGAATGGTGAACACTACTCGAACAATCAGGCTGGCTAATTCAGCTCCCATTATTGACGGGAAGCAAAGATATGCTGTAAACAGTGTGTCATTCATTCCTGCTGACACGCCGCTCAAGCTCGCTGATTACTACAAAATCTCTGGTGTCTTTTCTATTGGGACCATCTCAGACAGCCCTTATGGCGGTGGGGGTTACCTCCAAACTTCAGTCATGGCTGCTGACTTCAGAGGTTTTGCTGAAGTTGTCTTTGAAAATTCAGAAGACACTGTACAGTCATGGCACATTGATGGACACTTTTTCTTTGTTGTCGGGTAAGTATAGACATTGCCACTGCGACATATATAACAGTTATTAGTCATATATTAAACTTTGTCGGATGTCAGAATGGATGGAGGCCAATGGTCGGAGGCAAGCAGGCTAGGCTACAATCTTCGAGACACAATTTCGCGTTGCACTGTCCAGGTACACTGCTAGTGCTATGCATCTCTGTAGAATTCTTTTGCAGGGATAGATGATGACATTTTTGATGCTAAAACAGGTGTATCCCAAGTCATGGACTGCCCTGTACATGCCGTTGGACAATGTGGGAATGTGGAACATAAGATCTGAAAATTGGGCAAGACAGTACTTGGGTCAACAGTTTTACCTTCGTGTGTACTCCCCGGCCAACTCTTGGAGAGATGAGTATCCTATTCCAATCAATGCAAGGGTATGCGGACGAGCAAGTGGTCGCAAAACCAGACCACTCTAGACCACCTCTGCATGTCACTCATCATTTATAGACTTTTAATACCAAATATTGGTATGCCTCATACCACAACCACATCCTTTTTTTCATTTGTTTCTATCGAATGTGAAATTCGTGTAATATCCCATATTTGACATAAAAAAGGGAAATGAAAAGATGAAATTCATTTTAGTTAAGAAGGGGAAGAGGCCGATGTACTTCTTTCTCTTTCTTTTTAAATATGCATTTTGCACATATTTTGATGTTACATATTGTTGGAATCCATAAAAAAAAAAAATTAAATCATTACCGATCATTGTTGATTACTATGAAAAATACGAATAAAGGTTTTTTTTCAAATCAAATTATTTAATGAAGTACTTAATTTAAATATTTAATTTAAATAGACGTTCGCCAACATAAATGATGGATTATCATAGGACACCATCGTTGGCCGCTGGAGTTAGCCGTAGAAAGTCTGCCAAATAGTGATGATGGCCGATTTTTATCCTTAATTATTTATTAAAAATTTGGGTGTAAACAAAGAAGACCTAAACCGCATAACAATTTATTAAAATTGATGACATTATGAAGATACACCTTTCAAAATGGTGGCGATTTTGAATTTTCTTACCATTTTTCATCCCTCCATGTTTACATATTTTCTTAACCCAACTATAAACGGTTGCATTTCGGCCCCACCACGCATCAACCGCATCGTACGGTCAGCATTGAAGAAGTACAGGAAATGAACGGCGTCGATTATCACTACTATATTATTTCCAAGCAATCCAACGGCTGAGGACCCAGTCAGTCGATGGGGTCCACCGTATACAAACCCTTTCCCGCTGCAGGAACGCAACAAGCCCTCTCTCATTCACTCGTTCAGTTCCCAAAACCCTCTCAAGCTTCTTTCGCATCCTCTTTGACGCCGATCATTTTCCCGAAACGATTTCTCAGCCGCTCTTGTCGAAATGGAGCTGCGATCCCGTCGTAAACTCTCAACCGAGCCCATCAAGAATGGTATAGTCAATTTTGGTGTTGATCACTCTCGGTTTATCTGATTTTGTGTGTGTTTTGTGTCTCATTCTTGTGAGACTCTGGAATGTGAATTGTGTTGATTGATGTCGGTTTTGACATTTTTGGTCGTTCAAGACTCATTCGGGGATGCCTTTTGCTTGCTCTCTCATGCCCTTACCGCTGGCCTACAGGAATTCCGCGTTCTTATCTTCTGCGGGAATGTATATTGATGATGTGAAGGATTACTTTTAATGGGTTTGTGATTTTTTACTTTTCTATTTGTATCAGCAAGTGGGTATAAAAGTAGCAGCTCCACAGAAGATGAGAAAGATGATTCTTTTTCGAATTCTGATGACTCGCTGAATAGTGGTAAGGATTTTTTTCCTCTTACTTCATGAGTAGGATTTTTCCATCCGCTACTAATTTTTTTTTTGAATGGCTGCACGGATACGCTTTTCAACATATGTTTTCCAGCAGCTCAGTGTTTGTAAAACTGAGGGAGTTAATTCAAGTTAAATCCAAATGTTATGTCTAAAAGCAGATGGGTTTGAGGGAGGCTTTAACATTGAGTGCTTAGAAGTTAGATTATTCAGATAATGAAGATATCATGGAGCTCATTTTTTCTTGGTTATAATGTTTTTATTTAACTATGCTGATTTGTTAGTGATGTTAATCTAATTTGGTTTACAGATGGAGAATCTGGAGGTGATGAGGATTCAGATTTAGAAATTTTGAGCGGAAAAAGGGTAGTTATTGTGAACAATTGTGAAGCTGATGGCTGCACGGTTGATGATAAAAAAAGAATGAATTTAGGTTCAAACAAGAAAACAACAGGACCAGGTACCACCAGTCAAGCAATAGAAAGTGAGGATGTAATGGGGAATGTAGGCAATGAGGAAGGACTCCAGGGATTGCATTTAGCTGACGATAACAACTTAGACTCATCAGGTGAGGATGATATTGAGGAGATTCCAATTGTACAACCTGTGAAGAGAAGAAAAATGAATGTTGAGCCTAAATTGATGTGGCAAATATGGGAAAAGGAGAATAAGGAATGGGTTAAAGAAAATATAGACGAGGCTACTGATTTTGAGAATCACAATGAAAGAATCAACGAAACTGCTGAAGCATCCTCAGACTTGACCATGCCTTTGCTTAGATATCAAAAGGAATGGCTTGCTTGGGCCTTGAAACAGGAAGCATCGGAAACTAGAGGGGGTATTCTAGCAGATGAAATGGGAATGGGGAAGACCATTCAAGCAATATCACTGGTGCTTGCTAAACGAGAACGGTCACAAGCAACTTCACAGTTTACTGAATCTTCACTGCCTGGACAATCATCAGCAGGGTTGCCTGAAGTCAAGGGAACCCTCGTCGTTTGCCCCCTTGTGGCTGTTTCTCAGTGGGTAAGTGAAATAAATCGTTTTACAGCAAAAGGAAGCACTAAGGTGCTAGTATATCATGGGGCTAATAGAGGAAAAAGCCTTGAACAACTCTCAGAGTATGATTTTGTCTTAACAACCTATGCATTGGTCGGGAGTGAATACAAAAGAAATGCTATGCCTGTTAAGAAACCTTCTTTGCATCAGAAGTACTTTTGTCGAACTAATGCTTCAACAACAGAGACCCAGTCCAAACAGCAAAGGAAAAAAGGGAAAAGTAAAAATCATGTGGAGGAGCTCTCACCTAGTTCTAAGAACTTCAAGAAGACCCCTAAAGCCTCAAAGGTAGACTCAAATACCCAGCAAACCTCTAGCATGAAGAATGGTGCTACTTCTCAACAATGTGAATCCAAAATGGCATTAATCTTACATTCTGTGAAGTGGGAACGAATAATATTGGATGAGGTAAATTTACGTAAACTCGACTATCCTCTATAAGGTTTCTTACAAGTGTTTCTTAGTTTGGTGATGTAGGAGCTGCATGGTAACATATGTTAATGCATCATATATTATCCTTAATGTCTTGTTTTATTAATTTTTTGTCCATATTTCCAAGCGTAGCTTGCAAATTGAAATTATGTGTCTGCTCAATCACCTCTGAATACATAGAATTTGCTTTACTTACTTTTTTGTTCTTTGCTAAAATTTCTATGTCAAACTTCATTTGTACAATAGTTTAGCGATACTAGATCTTATATTTTAAACTTCTAAGCTCATTGGTATCTGCAGTGTGTGTATTTGGCCAGCAAACACAATTCACAGACATCAACCAGTTGCTAAAAAAGGAAAGCATGGCCAATGTCGTCAATTGAACTTGATAGTACACTAGGACTGCATTATGTTTGCCAGACTTAGAACATAGACTCAACAGAGTCTTGCCTGTTGATTTTGGTTCACTTCTGGAGTTTTTCTGATATCCACTTTGTAGGTGCACACTTAATGAATTGATCTCATTTGTTCTCTCTTGAGTAAATCTTTTTTATACTTAATTTAGGAACTTACGGAAATTCCTGCCTTCTACTTAAATATGAGTCTGCAATTGCAAGGCTCCTGTACTATATATTTCATATATTGTTTTGCTCAATTGTGATACATCATCCTTTTTAAGTTATTGGAAATCGTGAGGTTTGCATGGCAAGATCATTTCTGTTAAATCTTGGTGATTCTATTGACTTTGCTTATTGCATCATGGATCTACTCTCTCATTGATATAAAATTAAGAGCTCATGCAAACTTTCATTGTATTTGAATGCAGGCGCATTATATTAAAGATAAAAAACGCAATACAGCAAAAGCTGTGTTTGCTCTTGAATCCTCGTTCAAATGGGCGTTAAGTGGAACCCCTCTTCAAAATCGTGTTGGAGAATTTTATTCACTTGTTAGTATAGTTGCAAGTATTTCTGAAACATTATTTAAAATTTCATTATAGACGTCAAAGTAACTTATCTAAATTTACTGAATATTTTCTAAAATTAATTAATGCAGATCAGGTTCCTTCATGTTAACCCATACTCATACTACTTCTGCAGAGAATGTGATTGTAAAACACTTGACTACAGGTATATGCTCTCTTATCAAAAAATAAATAAAAAATTGGTATGTAAGCTGCACACTCTTGGCAGCTCAATATTTTTAGATATTGTGTGTAAATCTCTCTTTATTTCAATGCACATTATGCTATTTGAGCATTTATCTCTCTTAGATAATCATGGGCTTTTTCTTATTTGAGTTTGTGTATCATATAATTGACTCCAAACAGACTGCCACTTGAAATCAATTTGAATTGGCTGTATGAGTTGTTGTTAGTTTAGATGTCTATTTTTGACATGATACCTGTTTAAAGTGAACATAAGTCATGACTTATAGGATGCGGTTATAGTGTACCAGAGTGAGTATTTGTATGAGATATTGCTTGGTAAATGAAATATTTTCGGAGCTTAGAATTTGTAATTTCCTGGTTAATGAAACATGTATCAAACTTGTCGTTGTGGCTTTTATGCTTTTCAATTTGACATTGCATGGATGTTGTAAAATGCCAAGTAATATATCCTGAAGCTAGTAAGATTGCTAGTAATTAAGGTGTCTCAATGAGTGACCCCCATCGACTGCCTCTAAGAGTAATTTTTCAAGGAATGCTTAGGACCTCTCTGACTGCAGAAGCACTCATCTTTTATAGCTTTCCAGTCTGCTAAAGAAGAATCCAATTATCAATGATAATGGAAAACAAAAGGATAGTTCAGATATCAACAATTGAGAGATGTTCATTGCTCTCCTCTGATAGTTGTAGCCTTACGTCCAACAATTGCTATACATTTTAAAGCTACTGGTCTAAGCTTCAAGCCTAGATCACTATGTGTTTGGCAAATGAAGCATGATCATTTTGGGTGGAACATCTTCACAATTCTTTTTTCTTTGTATTGTATTTGATTCAGGTATCAAGTGTTCGTTCCTGCTACCACTGAACTTTGGATAAATAGAAAATATAAGTTCATTAATGTCCTCAAGATCACTATCTTTACTAACCCTGAATTTTTTTTCTTCTGATCGTAGTCCCTCTGCCAATTGCAATTCCTGTCCACATAAATCTTATTTGCACTTTTGCTGGTGGAATAAGGTAGCAATGAATTTCATTGTTTTATTTATGGTTTCTTGATTTTTGTTATAAATGGCCTCACTAAACGTGCCATCTGATTTAGTATGTGGCAAAACCAATAAGAAAATGGGGATACTCGGGTGAGGGAGAGAATGCTATGATTTTACTGAAATGCAAAATTATAAAAAGTATCGTGCTAAGACGTACAAAAAAAGGTCGGGCTGCTGATCTTGCGCTTCCTCCAAGAATCGTAAGTTTCATTTTCTTATAGATTGTCCTTAGTGATCAACTTGGTGACTATGTTTGTTTCAGTGTTTTTGTCTTTTATCTTTGTTCCTCTAGGTTTCACTAAGACGGGATAGCATGGACATTAAAGAGGAAGATTACTACACTTCGCTGTACAAACAAAGTCAAGCTCAATTTAATACGTACGATCTCTACTGGCTACTTTTCATTTATCAATTACATATTCTCAGTATGAGATTTGGCTTACTTTATTAGACTTTTTTTATGCATTTAGTAATTTGTATTATTATCTGTGTTAGTTTGATAGTTAGTTCAGATGTTGTCAGTTATTAGTTCCTTCTACTGCTTTATTGTGATAGTCATCAATATTTGTATCTTTTAGCTATTCTTATGTGTAACACATATACAGGCTTTTTCTATATCCTTTTATGGAGAAATGAACAAACTATGTTTTGCAAGAGTGCTCATCGATGTACCTTATACTGACATCATCACGAAAGACATATACTTTATTGGAGCTTTTTCTCTTATTTAGGTCTGTTTTAATTTGTAAGCGTTTCTTTACTGGTAGAAACAACTGTGGCATTTCTGAGATTTGGGAACCATTGCTGTCTCAATCTCTTCTCTTTTGTTTTAATGTGATATCCAGTAGCATTCCATTTTTAATCGCAATGGTCCATTGTATTGGGTTGTTAAGTGTCGATCAATCTGTTCCCATATATCTTCTACTACATGTAATTTTTCAGATACACATCCAGAATATTATTACAATTTTCAACCACTTTTATCAAGGGAATCAATTTAATGGTTATTTGGATGCAGCTATGTCCAAGAGGGAACATTGATGAATAATTATGCCCACGTATTTGAGCTTCTTACTCGTCTGCGGCAGGTATTGTATGAAGCATGTGAATACACTTAACCAAGCGCCATGCATTATTTACCACCTAAATGGGCATAGGTTGCTGGCCTAGTGTTCATGATTTGTCATTTGAAATTAATGCTGTATTCTTTTCAGCAAAAGTTACCATTTGCAGTTGAATGAACATGAATTATGATGCAATTGAAACATGAACTGAACCGAAAAGATCAATGTCAAACTAAAGTTGGGGAGAACACACTCTAAATTCAAAGTTGAAAAGGTAGGTCCTTAGTGTGATACAATATTGCTAATGAGTAGAGTTTCAAAGGTTTATATTGGTTGAAAGCTGGACTATCTTGTTTTTTTGGAAGCTGTATTTCTAGCAGCTTGTAGTTTATAGATATCCTTATTTGGGATTGATATTCCCCATGCTCGACCCCTCCACTCACAATAAAGCAGTATTGTAATATTGGTATGCTTAACTTCAGAGATTCCAGCTATATCCTGTATGTATATGATAACCCCTCCCACAGTATGGTACTTATCTCCTTTTTTATTCATAGGCTGTTAATCATCCTTACCTAGTTGTGTATTCAAAAACCGCCGCAACAGGAAATGAAACCGCGATTGATCCTTATCATGTAGACCGACCATGTGGCATTTGCTTTGAGATTGCAGAAGAAGCTGTGGTTAGTCTTTTTTTGTTCAAGTTTCTTTCCAGTTCAAGTTTTTCATTTTCCGATTTATATTTGATGGTTTAATGATAACATTCTAATTTTTAGTACCTAAGAATATGTGGTGAATTAGATTTATCAAATGTTTGAGAGTTTGTTTACACCTGGATTAATATTTTCCTAATTTCAAGAAAAAGAACATTTTTTTTCTAAAGACCCGTCATAAAAATTGGAGATGGTGGAGGTGAGTTAGGTGCTTGCATATGTTGTGAAAGAACGTGCATAATTCATACATTATGTAATGGTAATTTTTACTGCATGTAATTTAAACTGATTGCAGAACTGTTGCTTTACAGAATGTTGCACTTTAAATTACAAAATTATTGCAGTTTTGCATTTTGTTCTTGTTTGGGTCCCTTTTCAGATAAAATCAATTGCAAACCTAAATTATTTATAAACATTGCAAACTTACCGCTTATAGTTTTTGGTTGATTTATGCATGTATGTTGCTGAATATGTTGTTATGGTCAATAAAAGTGCATTAATTAAGAATATTTCAGAGTTAACTGATTTTTAACGTGAATAATTCTGATAGATTTTTAGATTTTTAATTTGCATGATTCTTGAGGAACACCCCCTATTATTTCCTGAATCAAGTATGTAAAATTTCTGATTTTAAAATTTAATTATACAATATTATTTTCATTTGATACTTATTAGTTTTGGATAGTCGAATATATCCTTATAAAACTTATGTCAATTTCCAATTACACACCAAGTTCATTAAGTATCCAAATCTTTTCCCAGATTATGTTTGAGTCCTATACATCCGATCATACAAATGAACAGATCATAAGCATAGGTTCATTAAAATCCATGCCACGTGTATTTGTGTAATTGACATTACAGAAATAACCATGCCTCGTGGCAGCAACATATAGATGTACAGATAGATATCCATTTAGTCGATTAACTTACTTCTGAGGTGATGTAGATTAAGCTAAGTAATATCCATGCCTCGCGGCAGAAACATATAGATGTGAATGTGTATTTGACACTGGCTACAGATAAATATTTGCTTCTCAATGATGTGCATTTATTCCTAATTTGAAAGAGCACAAAATATTTTTTATTTGCATGCTCTGTTTGTGTGTTTGTTTGTTGTCTCCACGATGAAGCACTCTTAAAATCATTATCTTTCAAATGGACTGTACTACATATATTTTGCCTGGGAATACATGGAATTAGTTGTCCATAATGACTCATAGTCGGTGCTTTTTACATTTTCTGAATGTTGAGTTATTTTTTAGTGTCCTTGTTCATGTGATTTACAAATGTGGTATATAGTTACCTGTTATGTTTTTCAAATTTCGTGCAATGTAACATGCGTCATTACAGTTGTTGGTATATTGTGCTCTTTAGTGACCTCTCATTCTACTGTGGTTGTTCATGATTCAGATCACCTCTTGTGAACATGTGTTTTGTAAGGCATGTTTGACCGATTACACTTCAGCTGGAGCAACCCAATGCCCTAATTGTACTAAGATCCTAATAGCTCATATGTCAACTTCGAAAGCGAAACAGATTGTAAAAACATCTGTCATGGGACATAAAGCAAAAAGCATTTTAAACAGGATTCAGCTAGAGGATTTCCAGACAAGCACAAAAATAGATGCTTTGGTATGTGGTTCTAAAACTCATTGATGATTCTTTTCCCTTGCGCGCAAACTTAAAATGGTGCAAACCAATATATTCAGTGTATGAAGAGGCATGAAATAGTAAATAGTGATGAATGCTGAAACTGGAAGTTGTGGATGTCTGAGTTGTTGAGATTCTATTTGGAAAATGAAACTGTTTTTATTAGAAGCAGTACTTGTTTTAATCCACGTGGCCCTGGACCCTGGTACTGTATTTCTTTTCTCCTTGTTTTTAATTTTAAATGTGAAAAGGGGCAAGAAAGCCTTAGCACCCCACCTGGCCACCAACAATGTAACTAAAAGTCAAATAAAAGAAAGAGCAAGAAGAGAAGATGGTTTAAAAATAAACTGGAATATCAGACCAAAAAATGACTATAATGCGAATTGATATTACCCTTTTTATATTTCTTTGTGCTGTTTCCTAAATCCTGTTTGTGTGGTGTTTTGGGTGCAGAGAGAAGAAATCAGATTTATGATTGAAAGGGATGGATCAGCGAAGGGAATTGTTTTTAGCCAATTCACTTCATTTTTGGATTTGATAAGCTATTCCCTTGAGAAGGTGAAATTACAGTTTCTGCACAAACACACAATCTTGTTATTTAATTGAGCCTTAATAACGATACATGGTGAGTGAGGCATACAGAGTGGACCAGCAAAATATTAACTTCCGATGATAGCTTATATTTTATTCGATTTTGAATGCCATTTTGCATAGAACCCATAAGTTTCTGTTCATCAAAATTGTATTTGTCATTAACCTGAATGTACAAGATTTTATTACTTTACTTTTTCATTGTCACCTAGTGTGGTTCTTGCAGTCTGGCATCTCTTCTGTACAACTAGTCGGTTCAATGACCATGTCTGCTAGAGATGCTGCCATTACAAAATTCAAGGAGGACCCCGATTGCAAAATTTTCCTAATAAGCTTAAAAGCTGGAGGCCTGGCATTGAATCTGACGGTTGCTTCTTATGTAAGATTGTTTTTCTACCTAGGTGCACCATGAAAATGCAGGAATGCTTGCGATCCTGATTCCCGTTTCCTCAATGTTCTTCTATAGTCATTTCAAAGGTTTTTTTTCTCCTGATAATTGTTGATTTAATCTGAAGGTTTTTTTGATGGATCCTTGGTGGAACCCGGCAGTGGAGCGACAAGCTCAGGATAGGATCCACCGCATAGGACAATACAAACCCACAAGGTAATTATGAGGAATCATGTCCTTGAGCAGGCTTTTATTTATGAAGGAAATTCTGCTACTTATTACTGAAGTTGTTTCGAACACTGCATCAGAATTGTTCGATTTGTGATTGAGAATACCATTGAAGAACGTCTTCTAAAGCTTCAGGAAAAGAAAGATTTAGTATTTGAAGGGTAAGGCAGCTCAGACATAGAAACAAGTCCCGTTTTATTAAATCATTTCTTAATATTACTTACCAGCACTGAAATTGATATGGAGCAGGACTATGGGTGGCTCATCTCAAGGTTTTGGGAACTTGACAGCAGATGATATATTTTATCTGTTCAAGCCTTTGTAGAAAGCCTTTGGGAACCTGGAGCTGATTCAGAGTTTTCTTGACCATTAGTCATGAACAAATATAATCGACTACTGGCCTTTCCTGTCAGCCACTTTGTCCACATTTGGACACCATTCTTTTCCAAAAATAAGTGCCACCATCTACGACTAGAAGACTAGAATTAGGGCCATTTTTAGTAAGTCGTGTTCTCTATCAAAATTGTCATTCTTTCATAACTCTCTCCCATCTTTTCTACCAATTACTAGTATTGAAATTGATTTCCAAATTGCGATGGAGACTCGACCCTTTTCTCAATAGTAAATCTCCTCCATTAGTGGAGCACACCGCGCTATCGACAGTGATGATTTCAGTAAAAATTTGATAATTACAAAAAAATACCAACAAAAGTACACAAGTTCTATTCATAATCAGGCATTGTTTTCTTGAATCCAATAGAATACACAAGGAATATCAATCATAAACCCTAAGCCTCAATTCATTTTCATTAACTATCTCGTCCACATGATTCAGTTGCTCTTCTCGGTCACTTTCCTCTTCAACACCCCCTTATGGAAGCTCGTCATCCTCACTCTCCACCAGCACCAGACCTCTTCAACACCACCAGTCAATCAAAATCCAAGTCATCTGGATCCGTCGGAACCACAAGAAAGGGGACCCATGCGGGATAAAAGACTTCCGAAGCGTTTCTCATTTAGTTAATTCCGTCATCGATGTGGAAAATGTAATGATATATATATCTAATTGAGATTTAATGGGGACAAAATAATTTCATAACTATAGTCCAACATACAAGGTTGGATTACAAAAAATATTTAAAATATTCCATTCATACAGTAGAATTTTAACTTTCCAATTAGTTCGTTTGTCGATTTGGACATGTTCTTCTGTTATGGCTTGCACCTTGACACAAGCCGCATCTCCGAATATGTGATTGTTCCTTACTACTTGTTCTCCATGGTCCATCTCATTATATCTGCGCCTTTAAGGATGCCTTCCAACATTCCATTACTTGAATCCAAGGTTCAGCAAGTGGGCAATTCCATCGTACATCCTCCAATGTTGTTCATCACCGATCACATTAAATATGTACCTCTAAGTTACAAAGTATGCTTCCAACGTATAATGATCATCTACAATCTACTGTAGGGGATACTCTCAATTTTACAGACCGCTAAAACATGACTGCACGGATATTCTTGCATTGTCTCTAATGATTCGCTTGTGTCGGTTTGAAATTACGCACAATTCATCACGAGTTATCTCGTATGCACTTCATAAACCATTTCCAACTTGAATTTTTCTCGCTCTTCACCAAAGTAAATGCAATAGGCAATATGTGGTTATTGGTGTCGAGTGAAACAACGATAAGTAATTTTCCATCATACTTTTCATTTAAATGAGTTTTATTAATACACAATATGGGCGACAGTGCTTGAATGCATCAATTATTGGACAAAAGTCCAGAATATCCAGCTTACAATCATGCATATATTATCTTCATCTCTGTTGCGTAAAAGATTTATCCTTATCTCCAAAAAAAAACATTTTTGTCATGTCTTTAAGTACCGAATTTCATAACCATAATTCTTGGAGATTTTTGCTCTTATTTCAGCAATGGATATCTCAATCTTTTGCTAATCATATCCCCAATTTCCATGCTATGAAGTATCTGGTCAGGTGGACATTCTCCTTTGACAGGTAGCCATTGTTGCATACATGATCCCCTCGGTACTTTGTAACCTCACAGTATGATGAGTTTTTGTTCATCATGATGCGAAGTTGGCATGCACAATTTTACTCTCCTTCTCGACAATGAAGATTCAACAATCGAGAGTCAGATTCTTTCATCAAATATTCAACACGGTTCAGTATAGAATACTTCTGAATATCATAAATTGCATGTACCTTTCTACTGAATGTAGCTTCCACCCTAAGTGTCTCAAACTGTCCATAATTACCATCCAAGTAATCATCAACTGAGTCATTCGCCTCCCACCCCGAGAGATCATTAAATGCTGGGGTATCTCATATATGTTCAGGTTCAGGAATCGTAAAAACATCCTCCTTTTCAACTCACCCATTACGGGTATATCCAGTGTCTCCAACGTCGACGTAACCATCAGATCTGATTCAGTATTTTCCATTTCAGTTTACATTCCCTAACCAAAAACCACCAACAATAAACTCTTCAAACATTATGACAAATAATGCAACCAGAATTTTTATCAAATCAACAAATCAATAGACCATAATTTTACAAAAATACTTCAATTCTAATTAATCCTAACATAAACAATACTTTCTTACCACAAAATTGCCTTCCAATCACTTTTCAATTCACAAAATGGCCGGAGGAGAGAGAGAATTATGGGGAAGTTCGCCGTTGGGGAGAAGAGGATAGTGGAATAGAAGGGGAACGTCACACTTGCTATCTCCGCGACGTGGCAGCGGACTGGGCAAAAGCGAACTAGCTCATTCGATTGACTATGAGACTGGGCTCATTAAAAAGAAGATATTTGAGAAACTTTTTTCCGAGATAAGGCATTCATGAAAAATTAATTTACAAAATCGGCACATAAATAAAAAAATTCAGCAGCGCTCGGCTGGGACTGGCTTGGTCAATCCTACTGATCAGGTTCTCATGGCCAGCAACTTAGTCCAAGCGTCTCTCACGGATCGGTACACTAATAGCTTCTTCTTTTCTTTTTGTTGTCATTTTTGAGAAGAATAAAATACCGTGCTTGAATTTGTGTTTCTATAATTCTACTTGATTTTGGTTGGGAGGACACTAGTTCTAGCTTTTAAGCCACAGTTGAGCACTATACGTATTACTAGTTTGTAGTAGCTCTTAGTGCCATGGCATGGGTAACTGCTGTGTAGAGGACTGGTCTAGGAGGCCGTGATAATATCCTGAACCTCGTGTACATGTTATGTCAAAGGAACAGAGAGATTCTGTTCACTTGATCCATAAAGTTACTCCAAATTGTCTGATTCCCAAGTTAGTGATCCTATCAAAGCTTGCAACACTTTCATTATGACAAGGTCATGATTTTACGTCAGCTGGGTGTCAATTATTTCATCATATCTTTTGAACTTCTATTTTTTGTGGACTCACATGAGTTGTTTCTCATCCAAAAGGGCAAAATTTGTATTTGTTTTGTTAATATACACGCTACTTAATCCATGGTATGCAATAGTAATATTTCTATATTCTATAAGGATAATTTATATTATTATTTACCAATTTATTCCCGCTTTTTGTATTGTATTAGATACACTTTTTTACGCATCTCTGAAACCTTAGCGTCCGTTTGTTTTCTTCTATTCTTTTTTTTTTTTTTTGCAACTTCAACATGATATTACCGCCACCAATTATTGGATGTGTTAGGATTAGTCATAATGATAGTCTAGCTCGCGGCTGAGCTCGTGAGCCACCAATTTTATAATTTCTTTTGTTATCTCTCTTCTTCGCCTCTGCATTACGACAAGATGCTATAGCAACTTTTGGTATCAAGTTGCTCAACCTCAGATTCTATGAGCTCTCCCAACCGCTTCAATCTGACTTCCACGAGTTCTCACTACTCAGCTAAGGCTCCCATTTGATCAGTGACCTCCACTCAGCATACGAGGACGTTGCTCGCACTCCGATCGTTCGTGACTTTTTCACCCGCGATGGTTCTTCACAGACTGTACTTGATTTTTCAACGAGGCTCCGCTTTGAACTCTGTCGATCAATCTTTGATCAGAGTATGATATTCCTAATCTCTCTCTGCTCATAAGCTTACAACTCTCAACTCTGCTCTCTAGCTTTTAGCTCTTGCTCTAGTTGTGCGTCTCTCTTTTGTCTCTTTGTGTGTTTTCTTCCGTAGAAGCGCTACCCTTATATAGTGGCAGCTCTTGGAGGATTAAAGAAATCATAGTCCCACTAAAATTTAGGCGCTTTGCAAACTCTTTTTAGCAGTCTAAGATCTTAGGAATTTGTTGAGATATGGTTGTGACAACCTTCTTTCCAAAAACCTTTTTTAGAACCATATCTTTAACTCAAGCTTGTTGAGTTGTTTGAGCAATCTGTTGCTCCTGGAATTTCCTAAAACAATTAGAAAACAATCGCCAAAAACTGATCCTTTGAATTTGGAAGGCTCCCAAAAGTCTACCGATGCTGACCTTCACGATGCTCCAGCTGCTATCCTCACAGATAATTGTAGCATCTTACTAGATTAACTTTTAGCCATTTTATAGTCTTCAGATGCTCCAGCTGCTGTCTCCACAGGATGCTATAGCATCTCACTAGATCATTATTTTTAGATTTTGTCAAGGATGCCAAATGCATTATCAATGTGAATGAGCTTCAAAACTGCGATTGTGACCATTGCATGCAGTGTTTGTATGAATACTTGAGAGACTTATATTTTCAGTATTTTGACTGCCGGAGTTTTGTATCCTTCATATAATAGGCTGTATCTTTGACATTCAAATGCACCTTATGTAATCTCTCACAGATGAAGCAGGATATATTTCTCAAAGCTTTTCCAGAAGTTCATGTCACTGCTTATTGGTCTTAAAATTTGTTACTGAGAAACGCTCTATTCTCACTGGATGGAAAAATTGATTCATCGGCTTGTACTGGATTTACCTTGAAATTCGCAGCGCCTCTGATAAACAGATTCGTGAACAAGCAGTTACTACAGCACACTCTTGTTCACCCGGATACTGTTTCAGCAAGAATGAACAATAACAAATATTTGTTCACCCAGTTCGGCCAATTGCCTACGTCTGGGGAGGACTATTCTCAGTCCTCAATCCTCTAATCTCAAAGGTCTCCAAGTACACACGGTTACAACTCCACGCAACCTATGCTACTCAACCGTAGGTGGATCCTCGAACACAATCAGAACAGGCTCTGACTTGTGTCTACACACCCTCTACTGATATCAATCTAGAATAGCTACTGTCTCCTTTTAACTCAGCATATTCTAAATTATACTCAGACTCTGCAGGGTTGCTATAGCATCTGCTGTAGCACACAGCTGATGCACAAATTGTCTGCGTCGCTCCGAAGCCTTCCGCTGAGCCGTTCGAACGATTCCACGAGCGCTGCACACTCTGGAATACTCCCCCTCACTCAGTGACCTCCTGTCACTAGCGAGCACTGCCGCCCCGACACTTGACCGAGTCACTCACCCATCAATTCTTTCGCGGCAACCCTTGATCAACCAACAAGCACCCTCTGCTCTGAATTGGCTTCCAGATCAAGCTTGGATCAGACTACGCAAGTCCTGATCACCTTCTGCTTCTGTCACCATAGCTCTGCGCTCACGCTCTGCTCTCGGTGATAATCGAAGATCTCGTTCACACACCAAAAATACTCTCTCGGAATTCTGTGTGTGTTCTCTTTCTTGGCACTCTACTTCGATCACCCTTTTCTCTAACTAGTCAGCTCTGCGCTCACGCTCTGCTCTCGATGGTGATCCAATCTCTCTGCTCTAGCACTCTGAATATATCTCTCGGTATATTACTCTGCTCTCTTTGTGCTTGGATTCTATCTTGGATGGATACTTTGCTGCTCTGCCCAGCCTCCTTTAAATAGGAACTCCATGCTTCATCAATATCAAATTTAGGAAGCCTTCCAAAAAGCTCTCCTAGATTCCTTAAAGATCTCAACAAGATCTTATCTCCTAATTTGTAGGAGATTTGATTTGATTTGCAAATCTAATCTTCTCCAAACAAATCTTCACTGGAATATTCTCTCTGAATATTTAGAAGCTCCTCCAAGATCTCAACAAGAACATATCTGGGCAGATTATTCTTTGCGCCAATACTGCTGCTACAGCTCCCTGCTACAGCTCCTGCTATAGCAACTGCTTGTTCACTCTGACTGGATTTGCACAAGCTGTTGTGTTCACACGGGCAGCTCTCTCTACCTTCACGATACTCTACCAACCTGTTGCGATGCTGGCAGCAACTCTCTGTACGTTCTTTGGGCTGGTCCAAGTCAATCGGCATGCTATTGACTCTGGGAATTGCATTTAGAAAGCTTCCGTTGCTCTTCTCTTCAATTCTGGGCAGCTTATACTTCACACGGAAATCTGCTATTTAGGATGCTCCAGCTCTCTACTACACAGGTTGCTGTAGCAATGCCTTGTGCACTCTGCTTGGTCATTCTAGAATGCTCTGCATCAGCTGCTGTCTTCACACGTTTGCTGTAGCAGACTCTTATGCACGTTGTAGGAGTTTGTCATTGATGCCATTAACAATCTCCCCCTTGGCATTTTGACAAACTTCAAAGATCCTTCTAATCTTGGGCAATTCTCATCTTGTCTTCAGATTCCTTCTCTAGCAGCTTCTTCAGAATTCATCTCAATTCAAGGACTCTGTTGATCTCAAGCTCCCTAGCCTGTCTCAAGCCTGTCTTGTTGTTTTGTCAGTCTTTTGAAGAAGCTCCAGCTTCAATCTTTGCGGGATGCTGTAGCAACTTCTTGCGCTGGTTTTGTTAAGGATGCCATTACCTTAACATACCTATTAGAGATAATAATAGTAATAGGGATAGTTTCGTAATTTTGCATTGTCATTGTTTCCTATATATTCTTGCTTTCTGTATTATGTAGAACATTCTCTTTTCATCTATTGAAACTCTAGCATCGTTTCCTTCTTCTCTTCTTTGTCTTCAACATGGTATCAAGAGCCTAATTAGGGCGCTAGGATTAGATAGCACGGTGGTCAAGCTCACCACTGATCTACATGCTTTCTGGAATCGCTTCGGCCTTGGTCTCTGTCTTGTCTATTCCTATACGAATAATTCTTACCATCCAATTGGACACTGTCTTGTCTAAAGGCAAATCGGTGTGGGATGTTGTCCCCGTGTGGGAAGTAACCAATTCAAAGATTATCAGTTGGATTATGTTCAACAGTCGATTGGTGTTCAATTGGCAAAGTATGATACAACTAAGGAAATTTGGGGTCACTTGGAATGATTGTTTGTACAATCTAACTTTGCCAAGCAATATTAGTTAGAAAATGATATTCGAGTTCTTCAGCAAAATAGTATGACTATTCGTGAGTTCGATTCGGCTATGTCTGGTTTATGGGATCAGCTTGCATTGACAAAGTCTGCAAAACTAAGAGCATGCGCCCCATATATTGCTCGGAGAGAGAAGCAACGCTTGGTTCAATTTTTGATGGACCTTCGGGATGACTTTGAAGGTCTTCGTGGTTCGATTCTACATCGAAGTCCTCTTCCATCTATTGATTCAGTTTATCACTAGCTGATGGCAGAAGAGTCGTGCTTGAAATCCCGTGTTGACAAAAGGGGCATTCTGCCACTTCCCGACAGCTCTGTATTAGCAGCATCTCTTCAAATGCCCGATTCTAGAAAGTCCACGTCAAGGCCTCCTATTGACGAGTGCAGTTATTGTAAGAAGAAAGGGCACTGGAAGGCTCAATGTCCCGAGCTGTCAAGGATAAAAGGAGGTCAATCAGGCAACAATCCCCCACGTCCGAAGCCGCCATCCATGGCAGCTGCTGCCCCCCCCCCCCCCCAATTGATTCTGGAACCAATACTGATTTGGCTAAACTGACGGAACAATTTCAGAAGTTCATTGCCTCGCAATCACGTGCTATGTCTCCTACTTCTTATTCAGGTTTGCATTATGGTAACATGTCAGGTAACTCTTCTCCTGCATGGATTCTTGACTCTGGTGCTTCACGACATATGTCTCATGATTCTAACTCGTTTTTCTCCATTCAATCTTCTTCCTCCGAACCAATCATGACTGCAGATGGTACTTCCATGCTAGTAGCAGGAATTGGATCTATTTGCACTCCTAATATGTCCTTTTCTAATGTCTATCATATTCCGAGCCTTACTTTAAATCTTGCTTCTGTTGGTCAGTTATGTGACGCTGGCTTACTAATTTTCTTCTCTCGCTTTTCTTGTTATGTGCAGGATCCCCATGCAAAGAAGCTGATTGGGACGGGCCGTAGACAAGGGGACTTTTACGTCTTGGATGAGTTGAAAGTACCTGAGGTTGCAGCATCTGGTGTTGACTTGTCTTCTTTTCGTTTGAGTCCTTCTTCTTCTACCTTTTATTTGTGGCATTCATGTCTTGGTCATGTTTCTTACTCTCGTTAGAAATATTTAGCTTCCACAGGAAAATTAGGACAATTACAGAGTCATGATATTACCGATTGTCGCGGGTGTAAGTTAACTAAATTCTTAGCATTATCTTTTCATAAAAGTTCTTCCATTTCTCTATCACCATTTCATTTGATACATTCAGATGTCTGGAAACCTTCACCTATTTGTACAAAAGGTGGATCCCATACTATGTCTCTTTCATTGATGACTGTACTCGCTACTGTTGGGTATATTTCATGAAACACCGCTCTAAATTTTTTGAGACTTATCAGATGTTTCGTGCTCTTGTCAAAACACAGCATAATGCTGTTATTAAATGCTTTCATTGTGATTTGGGAGATGGATACATGTCTAAACATTTTTCTAACCTTCTTGCTTCTGATGGTACTCTTTTTCAAATCTCTTGTACTGACACTCCTGAACAAATGGTGTTACTGAAAGAAAACACATACATATTATGGAAACGGCACGCTCATTTTTGTTGTCTGCATCTGTTCCAAGTCAGTTCTGAGGCGAAACAGTCCTTACTTTTGTTCATGCTATTAATAGAATCCCTTCGTCTGTCACTTCAGGTCTGTCTTCCATTGAAAAACTTTATGGTCATTCTCGTGATTATTCTTCATTGAGAGTATTTGATTGTGCTTGCTTTGTGCTTCGGCCTCATGTTGAGCGTAGTAAGCTCACCTCTCATTCTACTCTTTGTGTCTTCCTTGGCTATGGTAAAGGTCAGAAAGGTTATCGTTGTTATGATCCAGTCAGTCAAAAAATTTACGTGTCTCCTCATGTCTTTTTTCTTGAGCACATTCCATATTTCTCTATTTCGACTGACACTCCTAGTATAACTAAGTCTGATTTCATTCATATTGATCCTTTTGAGTCTTTTGTTGGTGATGCTCCTGATCTTATAGATGCTCATCCTCAGCATACTGATATTCGACAAGCTCTCCCTGCTCCTATTGCCTCTTAGGATGATGCTTCTGCGACTGAGGATTCTAATCCTTCTGATTCCCTTCGGCATTCAGTGAGACCTCGCAAGTCCACTCAGTTGCCTGATTTTGTATATTCCACATATTCTACTTCTTTTTTGGCTTCTATTCACCAGATATCCGTGCCTTCTTCTTATAAAGAGGCAGCTCTCGATCCACATTGGCAGCAGGCAATGGATGATGAACTGATGGGGCGTATTTATACGACTCATTAAATAGTTTAAACCCAACTATTTCGACATGTTTTTATGTGAACAATTACTTTTTAGTTGTTTGCATTTCAGGTGTTTGGGATACATGAAAAGATACTTGCGACTTAAAATGGTGTTTTTTACAAAGCCGAATGCGAGAATCGACGTTGAAGGAATTGAGTGTGCAACTCAGTATGTTCCCCGCTAGCAAACAACATTAGAGTCGCGTGCCAGACCTTAATGACTTCTCCAGGCGCGCGAGTTAATGTCTTCATAGGGCGCGGCCAAGTTATGATGACGTCAGCATCTGGCCCGCTGTCCGAAATTAAATTTTAGAGCCCGATTGCAATTAGGGTTTCAGAAGTGGAGGAGACGGCAGCTTGACGACAAAAAGTTTTGGGAACGGACGAACGACGGAATTTTCGAGGGAGACGAAGTCTTGCGTGAACAGTATTTTCCGGCGCGAACAGTGTTTTCCGACAGTGAACAGTGATTGTGGCGCTGAACAGTGCTCGTGAATAATATTTTTTTCATTCCTTTCAATTTAATGTGTTTTTCGTTCATGACTATGAGTAGCTAAATTTCTATTTTAGTGTAGGGTTTTCAGTTAGTGACATATATGTTTGAGACTTGAATTTAATGCCTGTTTCTATTCAATCATAAGTTATGGATCTTAAATTGGATGAATTGTTTTGCACGGTTAGCGTATACTTTGTCGTGAAACTACCCGCTCATCAAAATTCTAATTATTAATTCTTGTCCAAGCTTTGTCGTGGAAGCAAGTAGTAGAATCTAGGCTTAGTATCACCTTTGTCGGGATACTCTAGGTTATTACCTTTGTCGGAATGACCACATATTTGATTAGAATCACAATCTTTAGAAGTCGATGATAACAGTCACTATTGAATTCTCTGGACTGAATACTTCTCTCAATTGATATTCAAATTTTCTCACTTTTTTTCTTGAAATCAACTTACTTAAACCCCCTTTAGTTTAATAATCACAGGAAATTGCTTCACAGTCAGTTCTCTTGGGTTCGACCCTTGCTTGCCGCTACACTAGCTAAAGCTTGGAACTATAAATACAAATTTGGCACACACAATGACGCGCGTTAAATTTTGGCGCCGTTGCCGGGGAGCTGCTACAGTGAAGAGTTTCTTTTCCTTTTCTTTTTATATTTAGTTTTCGATTATTTTTTGTGTTATTTTTGTGTTGCGGTAAATTGCTCTTTCTAGCATGTCGCGCACAGGTAGTGTTAACGGTGATGGCCGCCAAAATAACGAACAAAATCAAGTCAACAACAACAACCGTCTTTTACGTCCACCAGGAAATCAGGATGTGCAAATTCCACCATTCTACGAAGAGCCTGAATGAGTGTTTAGAGAACACTAGAGGAAACTTCGTGAAAGAGAACTTATGGCTAGGGAACCAGGGGCACGAGCAGAGGGTTTCAATGAGCCTAACCCACTGCCTCCGCCTCAGCAATATGAGCAGCAACAGCCTTACGAGCATCAGCCATACAAGCGTGCCCACAGACCGGAACCAACAATGAGAGAGCTGTCTGCACCAAACTTCAATGAGCAGCCATGGTGCATCAATAGTGGCCCAGAAGAGGACAATTTTGAGATAAAGACTACTGTGGTGCATCACTTACCCAAATTTGGAAGATTACCGGGAAAGGTCGCGACGAGGCACTTATAAGAGTTCACCGGAATCTGCCAAACATTGAGACCATACGCAGCTTCGGAGGACAGGTTTAAGCTAAAAGTATTTTCTTTGAATTTAACTGACCTAGCAAAATCGTGATTTTTGTCTCTTCCCTCAGGTAGTATCCGAACGTGGGATCAAATGCAGAGAAAGTTTCTAGACTAATACTACCCACCAGCAAAGGCAACACAAGTGCGCAGAGAGCTCTCTGCAATCAAACAAGGACCCGGTGAGTCAATGTACGACTATTTGGAGCGCTTTAATTCATTGGAATAGAGTTGCTACAATCTTGGGGTGCCTAAAGGGATGATTGTGGAGTATTTGTTGGATGGACTCAGGCCCTTAGAGAGGATGTTGGATGCTGCAGCTGGCGGCACAATTATGAACTTGACTTCCGGAGAGGTTCGAGAACTAATTAGAGAAATTGCTGAGAGTACAAGGTTCATAGAGGAAACCAGTAAGCGAGAGGACATGAGCAGAACAAGAAATGTATCACAGGCCGACTCGTCCGACAATAAGATGGCTGCAGAAATTAAAGAGCTGAAGGACATGATATAGAAAATGATGGTGGGACAAGCTAATGTAGTGAAGCCTTGTGAATTTTATGGTGCTGTTAGCCACAAGACTGATTCGTGTCCATCCTTGTACGAAGAAAATTCAGGAGAGGTTAACGCTCTAGGAGGGTACCAGAATTTCAACAACAAACCACCTCAGAGGAAATTTGGATTAGCTGCGAATGGGTATAGTTGGAAGAATGACGGTGGATTTCCTAGGGAGCAAGCCGGGCCTCAACAGCAGACCCAGTATTATCGACCACCATTTCGTCAGCAACAAGAGGGTCACAACAATGCTGATCAGTATCAATAAAGGAAGAACTATAATCAGCCAGGTCAGAGCAACCCGCTCACTGTTAATGACTTGGCAGTGAATCTTCAACAATTCCAAGCAAAGACGGATGGTGCTATTGCCGAATTATCAAAGCAAATGTCACAGTTGATCACGATCGTTAATGAGTTGAAGAATGACCAGGGCAAATTACCATCTCAAACTGTCCTCAACCCAAAGGGAAATGTTAGCGCTATGACTTTGAGGCGAGGGAAGGTGCTCAAAGGTCTAGAAGAGGGAAACAAGGGAAGAGAAACAGTGAGTTCAGCGCAGGATGAGAACATTATCCGGAGGCGCGACGCGATAACGTCTTCTCCTGGACGCAAGCAATGTCTGAAGAAGACGCGGTCAACACAACGACCGCACCCGAAGCCAACAATAAGAGCGCGACAGATGAGAACATTAACTCCCAGCACGCAAATATAAAGTCCACTACTGGTGCGATACTCTCTGACTTGAATTCGGAATTTCGCCGTACTAACCCCCTTTTACCTTTTCCATTGCAGGTTAAGGCTCCTAGGAAGCAATTGATCTAGAAGGAAGTGTGGGATCTCTTCCAAAGGGTTGAAATCAATATCCCATTAAGCAGATTCCACGCTACGCTAAATTTCTTAAGAAGCTGTGTAGCAACCGCCGACGTTCAACTCAACCTGAGCAGGTAATGTTTAACGCTGACGTCTCTGCAGTTATTCAGCGAAAAATACCTCCTAAATGCGGAGACCCAGGTATGTTTACCATCCCTTGTATTATTGGTAACATAAGAATCAAAAATTGCATGCTTGATCTCGGTGCGTCTATAAATGTTTTGCCCTACTCTTTGTATTCGAGATTATGTATTGAACCTTTGAAGCTGCCTGGAATAAGGATTTAATTGGCAGATAGATCTCGTAAGCAACCTGAAGGTATCATAGAAGATGTTTTAGTGCAGGTTGGTGACTTGATCTTTCTAGCTGACTTCTACATGCTCAGAATGGATGGTAGTGATCCGGCTGATCATCCACCAATTTTACTTGGTCGTCCATTCTTGAAAACGTCAAAGATGAAGGTTGATTGCGACTCTGGGGTGCTGACCATGGAGGTGGAAGGCGAGACGATAAAATTTGATCTATTCAAGGCTATGCAACACCCACCTGAGCACGCAACATTGAATGTGTTAGATGCATTGGACGATGTTGTGCAAGAGGCACAAAGCTCCAGCGCCGAAGACCTATTAAGGACAGCACTGGAGAGCGCCATTTTCACACAGGAGGATTCTTATGCTCTCTACGAGGATATACGTGTCATACTCGCACAACTCGACATTTCTCGCCCTCTGACGCTCAGGTATGAGGTTAATCAAATTCAGTTGTTTAAAACTAATTCTTCGTTGCCTTCTTCTGTGCAGCCACCGATTGTAGAACTGAAACCTCTTCCTGAACATTTGAAATACGCATTTTTGGGCGAAAATGACACTCTTTCAATGATGATCAAGAGTGGACTTGAGAATGAGCAAGTATAGAAGCTCATAGAGGTACTTAAGACTAACAAATTGGTTATAAGTTGGACGCTTGGGGACATACGAGGGATAAACCCGGTGGTGTGCATGCATAGAATTCTGCTAGAAGATGGGGCTAAGCCTTCGAGAGAGCCGCAGCGTCGCTTGAACCCTGTAATGATGGAGGTAGTGCGCAAAGAGGTACAAAAACTTTTAGATGCTGATGTAATTTACCCTATTTCAGATAGCCAATGGGTGAGCCCCGTACATGTGGTGTCAAAGAAGACGGGCATCATAGTTAAGAAGAATGAAGCCGGCGAGATGGTGACTACACGTGTCAAGAATGAATTGCGTATGTGCATAGACTATAGAAAACTGGCAGGTAAGCCCTATTTTTGTTTTCTTGATGGTTTTTCGGGATATAACCAACTCCCAATCGCACCTGAGGATCAAGAAAAAACTACCTTCACGTGTTCAATTGGCATATTTGCATTTAGACGTATGTCTTTTGGTTTGTGTAATGTGTCTGGAACCTTTCAAAGGTTGGTTACTAGTATATTCTCTGACATGATTGATAGTTTCATTAAGGTCTTTATGGATGATTTTACTGTGCATGGTGACACTTTTGATGCATGCCTAGACAACTTGAGTAGAGTACTTAAACGATGGGTGTCTATGAATTTACTGTTGAATTATGAAAAGTGTCATTTCATGGTTACACATGGTGTGGTCTTAGGGCATATAGTCTCGCGTGAGGGGATTCAGGTTGATAAAGAAAAAATAGATTTGATTTCTAGTCTTCCTTACCCTTCTACGATGCGTGACATTAAATCGTTTCTTAGGCATGCTGGTTTTTACTGTCGTTTTATTAAGGATTTTTCCAAGAAAGATCTGCCTTTATCTAACCTGTTGCAGAAAGATGTGTCATTTGAGTTTACAGGTGAGTGCAGGGAGGCATTCGACGACCTGAAAATTGCGCTAATCAGTGCGCCTATTATTCGAGCACCTCATTGGAGCCAACCTTTTGAGATTATGTGCGATGCCAGCGATTAGGCTGTGGGAGCAGTGCTTGGACAGAAAGTGGATAGGAAACCAGTTGTCATTTACTACGCTTCGCGTACCTTGGACACCGCCCAACGAAATTATTCCACCACTGAGAAAGATTATTAGATGTTGTTTTTGCTTTAGAAAAATTCAAATCTTATTTATTGGGTATTAAAGTAATTGTTTTCTCTGACCATGCTGCTATTAGGTACTTAATGACGAAGAGGGAGGCTAAAACGCGGCTGATTCGTTGGATTTTACTGCTGCAAAAATTTGATCTCGAAATCAAGGACAAAAAGGAAGTTGAGAACACAGTGGCAGACCACCTGAGTCGATTAGTGAGGGAGGAAGAAGCTGGACAGATTACTGAGACATTTCCAGATGAGCACCTCTATGCCATCACAGGTAAATACCATGGTACGCTCACATAGTGAACTACCTAGTCGGAGGTAAATGCCCACCTCTTTTTTCTAAAGCTCAGTGTTTGAAACTTAAGCATGATGCTAGATACCATATATGGGATGATCCATTTTTGTGGAAAATAGGCGTAGACCAAATACTTAGGAGATGCATCCCTGATGATGAGATTTCTTTTGTGCTTAGTTTCTGTCATGAGCAAGCATGTGGTGGTCATTTTGGCCCTACAAGAACAGCTAGGAACATATTAGACAGTGAATTTTACTGGCCGCATATTTTTAAAGATTCATATGAGCATTGCAAACGGTGTGATAGATGTCAAAGAGTAGGAAACATATCCGCTAAAAATGAGATGCCTCACATGCCTATTGTCGTTGATGAAGTGTTTGATATATGGGGCATTGATTTTATGGGTCCATTTCTTGCATCACATGGTTATTTATACATTTTAGTGGTTGTAGATTATGTGTCTAAGTGGGTAGAAGGTAAGGCTACTCGGTGTGATGATGCTAAAACTGTGGTGGACTTTCTACGCACCAACATATTTTGCAGACACTGAGTGCCTAAGGCTATAATCAGTGATCAGGGGACGCATTTTTGCAATAGAATGATGGCTGCCACACTGAAACAATGTCATGTCCATCACCGTACATCCACAGCCTTATCACCCTCAGACAAATGGCCAAGCTGAAATTTCTAACCGGGAGATCAAGGGAATTCTAGAGAAGATGGTCAAGCCTACACTGAAGGACTGGAGTTTACGCTAAAATGATGCATTGTGGGCATATAGGACCGCCTACAAGACACCCATCGGAACCTCTCCTTATCGTTTAGTGTATGGCAAGGCTTGTCATTTACCGGTAGAATTGGAGCACAGGACTTACTAGGCACTTAAGCAGTGCAATATGGATTTGGAAAAGGCTAGAATGGAACGTAAGCTACAATTGTGTGAGTTAGAGGAGTTGCGCCTAGAGGCTTATGAGAGCCAATCAGACTACAAGGCGCGGATTAAGCTCTATCATGACAAGTTCATCCTACGATGAACATTTGAAATTGGCCAGCAGGTACTTTTATTTTCATCACGATTACGACTAATGCCTGGCAAGTTGCGTTCTAGATGGACAGGTCCATACACGGTGGTGAGGATTTTCAATCACGGGGCAGTGGAGCTCGAGAACCCAAGGGATGGCGACCAGTTCAAGGTAAATAGACAGCGCGTGAAGCATTACTACGGTGGACCGCAGCCAGATGCTCAAGAATGCAAGCTAGCCGAGCCCCACGGCGATAACTGAGTTGAGGTACCGTCGAGCCAACGACGTAAAACAAAGGCGCTTTGCGGGAGGCAACCCGATGTTTCTTTTTCATTTTAATTCTTAGTGTGCGTCTACTTAGTGTTTCATAGAGTCTCCCTTATTAGAATGTCGTTAAGGATTGAATTGTTTGGAGGCAAGTTTAGGGCGTATCTCAGTTTGTACCGCACTCTAAGGGTACATTAGTACCGCACCAGACGCATACATTATCGTTCTTAATGTCTTAACGAGGCGCGAGCTTTATGTGTGCATCGGGCGCGGGTAATGTTCAGCACGCCGCGTTCCACCCTTATAAGGGTTGAAGCGCACCTCATAACCGCAAAGCCGCAATAGTCAAGACCATGGAAGTAATTGATGTATTTCTAAATTACGCCTCATTTGATGTATTTATAAATTACGCAAAGCCGCAATTGCTATTATCATCCTTATGGAAGTAATTATCGTCACAGGAGAAAATGTATCAAAATAGTCAAGACCTTCCTTTTGTCTATAACCTTTGATTACAAGTCTTGCCTTGTATTTATCGATAGTGTCATCCACTTTCATCTTTCTGGTGAAGACCCACTTAGAACCTAGTGTTTTACTTCCAGGAGGAAGATCAACCAATTCCCACGTATGATTTTGCAAGATAGGATCAATTTCACTCCTTATGGCTTCTTTCCATAAGGGACCCTCAACTGAGTTTGTAGCCTCTTTGTATATTCGAGGTTCAGCTTCGAGCATATAGGTTAGAAAATTAGTACCAAATGATTTTTCTATCCTAGCTCGCTTGCTTCGTCTAGGTTCTTCTGATTCTATATCATTTCCAAAAATATCATCTCGTTCTAGAGTTATTTACTCAATATCTTTAAGTAACTGATGAGATGAATCCAAATCATCCTCCTTAGACTTATAAGGAAAGACTTGTTCAAAGAACGAAGCATTCTTTGATTCCAAGATGGAATTTTCGTGTATATCAGGTTTTTTTTTATTCATACACAAGGAATCTATACGCATTACTGTTTTGCGCATAACCAATGAATATACAATCAGCTGTTTTTGGTCTTATCCTCATTCGCTTAGGACCAGGGCCATTACCTTAGCAAGACACCCCCACACTCGCAAGTATTTACAGAAAGGCTTGCTTCCTTTAAATAGCTCATATGAAGACTTCTCTCCTGTTTGCGAGGTATCTTATTTAAAAGATAATTCGCTGATAAGATGGCTTCCCCCCACATTCCATGGGGTAACCCAGAGCTTAATAACATCGCATTCATCATCTCTTTTAGAGTACGATTCTTTCGTTCTGCAATGCCGTTTGATTGAGGCGAGTATGGTAGAGTTACTTCATGAATAATTCTGTATTGTGCACAGAAGACCCCAAACGGTTCTAAATATTCACCTCCACGGTCACTTCTCAACCTCTTTATCTTTTTGTTGAGTTGATTCTCAACTTCTAATTAGTACATGGAAAACTTTTCAATTGCCCCATCTTTGCTTTTAAGCAAATATACATAACAATATTTTATACTATCATCAATGAAAGTCACAAAATATTTGTTACCACCTCTAGTTGGCATGAATTTTAAGTCGCATAGGTCACTATGGATTAATTCAAGGGGTTCGGTTTTTCTTTCAACACTGTGAAATGAGGTTCTCGTTAATTTTGCTTCAACACAAGATTCACAATTGTGTTTGGAATCTATATGAGATTTGGGTATACACTCCAAATTCATTAGTTTCCTTATTGTGTCATAATTTACGTGGCCTAATCTTTTATGCCATAAATTATAGGACTCAAGAAAATAAATGGAAGAATTATCTTTATTGATATTTTTGGGTTTGATGGCTATTACATTCATCTTCCACATGCCATCCTTTACATAACCTCTTCCCAAATACATACCGTTCTTTGTGAGAATAATTTTTTGGGACTCAAATACCATCTTAAATCCATGGTTATCCAGCAGTGTCCCAGAGATCAAAATCTTCCTTACATCAGGCACATAGAGAACCTCTGTAAGCTTCAGCTCCTTGCCTGATGTCAGCTTCAGGACTACTATACCCTTCCCCTTGATCTCAGAGGTGGCGGAATTGCCCATGTACAACTTCTCTCCAGCCTCACTCAGCTCCAGTTTGGAGAATGCATTCTTATCCGAGCAAATGTGGCGAGTTGCTCCTGTGTCTAGCCACCACTCCTTGAGATTAGAATTCACCCAAGTTCAGCTCAAAGATAACAGGTACCAAAAAGTCTTCTTCAGCTTCGGCTGAGTTGACTTCCTTCTTTTGCTTCCTTGGAGGTTTCTTACAGCCAGCTGCTCGGTGACCCTCTTTGTCACAGTTGAAGCATTTTCCCAGAAACTTGGGTGGTTTCCTTTTCATGAACACTCCACCCTTAGCTGCTAACTTGTTAGAGGGTTTCTTCCTCTTTGAGCTCTCACCATGCTCCACTAAGTTGGCCCTCTCCGATGGTGCTTTGAACCTCTTGTCAGAGCCACGATTGTCTTCCTCAATTCTAAGACGGACCACAAGGTCTTCAAAACTCATCTCCTTTCTCTTGTGCTTGAGATAGTTTTTGAATTCCTTGCACCCCGAAGGTAACTTCTCGATGACTGAGGCAACTTGGAAAGATTCACTTATGTGCATCCCCTCAGCATGAATCTCATGGACTATCAATTGCAGCTCTTGTACTTGACTTACCACCTTTTAGAATCTACCATCATGAACTCAAGGAAGCGGCCAACAATGTATTTCTTAGACCCGGCATCCTCAGTTCGGTATTTCTTATCCAATGACTCTCAAAGCTCCTTAGCTGAGCGTTTGGTACTGTATACATAGTACAGTGCGTCATTTAACCTATTCATGACGTAGTTCCGACATAGATAGTTGGAATCTTTCCAAGCATTATATGCCATTAACACTTGTGAGTCGGTTTCATCCTCCTTATAAGTTGGTGGATCTTTAGTTAGGAACCGAGCCAACCCAATGGTGGTCAAGTAGAAGTGCATCATCTGTTGCCATCTCTTGAAGTTCAATCCTGTGAACTTCTCAGGCCTTTCGGCCGGCATCACTGCGGAGGGCACTCGTGCCACTGACCCGCTTGGAATTGAACCCGCAGGTCTATTCCCGGCCATAGCCGTCAACACTGGGGTGTTACTTGTCACAACACTAGCTGTGGGCAACATTGTTTGAAGCACGGTTGGCAACACTACAGGAGCAACTGGGATGTTGGTATCAATGTCCATACTTTGATTTGTGGTTTGGTTTTCCATGTCTACAAAAGACCAACTTGTTAGTAATCTTGATATATAAATTGTACTCACAGTTTTATCTACAAACTTAAAAGCTTTAAGATTGTTGGATAAATTGAATGAAGCTTCAATTTTATAATTGATGGAACATGTAGATAAAGTTTTGTGAATATATTATATTTAATAAAGTGTTGCTAATAATGAAAGGCATGCATCATTATTGCTATATTAAATCAAGTGTTAGTTTAATTCAATATACAATAAATGAAGTAACTCTATCAATTATTTAATATATTTAGTGTATCAAATCAACATAGTTATCTCAATTTGATTCAATATAATCAAATCAATATGATAAAAATTAAATTGACGAATATAAGTTGAATGATTCAAGTGATAACTAAATAAACAAATTATTCAAAGTAGAACAAATAAAGATACAATCAAACCAGAGTGAGTTGAGGCTCGTTAGACGATTTCCTTAAAGCTTTTATTGCCTTCCCACCGGGTGCAAGGAAATGTCAAGAGCTTCCCAGGCTACAACAACTTCTGAGTATCTACCTCTTTGCACTACAAGGTAATTCTCCGGCGAACCAAACTTGAGCAATCAACTATCACCAAGGAAATACTCAAAAGAGTGTAGAACAAGGAAAAATCAGCCGGCTATCAAGGGAGGAGATGTTGGAAATGAGAGATGTTGTTTTGTGAGTTGTGTTTTTCAAACCCTCATTTGCACCTCCTTTTATAGGGGAGGATGGGGAAACCCATCATAATGGCATTGTGAATGCCAAAGGTCCTCTTAAAGGCACCAAAATGAATGTTCAAGGGAACTCTTGGTCTCAAAATGAAGTCCCTTCATTTCACAAGATTAAAATCAATTTTCAATGCTCTTGAAAAGATGAAAAGGTCTCTCATAATTGCATAGCCATTATCATGCTACCTCTTCAAGTTTTCCATGCTAATGGAAAATAAATAGCCCACAAAAATTATGACAATGTCATAATTAAGATAAGCCTCTATGTCTTCTAAGGCTTTCCACTTGACATATGTAAATGCTCTCCATAACTTTGAGCATTTCATTTCATTCATTTTGGCTTCAATTTGGACATGTAAATAATTGATTTTGTCCTTTCATTTGTAGGACTTTAAATCCTTTTCTTATATAAATATGGTCACACCACATTTTCTTCACACTTAATTCACCAAAATTTCAACATATTCAACCCCGTGAAGATTCACTATACGATTCTCACATCTTGTCAACTTCATGTCTCTATCCTCGTGTTGGAAACTCGTCTTTCACTAGGCAATGTGAGACAATATCACTAAGAATCTTCCTCTCATCAATCTCTCACTCACTTGGTGAAATTGAGGATGCTCCACCTTAATCAATACTTCGGTACTTCATTCATAGCCTCCTCGCACGTCCGTCTTTGTGACTTTCCTTTCACTCGGGTCGGCACCTCTCCCTCTTTATAGTTGCGCCCTGTGACTCTAACTTCACTTGTGTCAATATCTTGGCGTCTCCAACTCACTTAGGGTCTGAACCCAGCTCCCTGTGACTCTCACTCCCTCATCCAGCGTATTCACATGCATGTGAATCTTTTGAGGTTCTCTACAACTTGAAATTGATTTGGGGTGTCCATCGACTCTTCTCAGGAGTGCTTTGCAACTCCGCATGTGACTGCTCCAAGAGTGCCCTAAGTGCTCTGCAACTCTTCCTATGTCTGCTCCAAGAGTGCCATGCGACTCTTCTTAGGAGTGTTTTGCAAGTCTGTCTCCGAATGTTATAAGAGTGTCATGCGACTCTTCTCAAGAGTACTTTTTGACTCTACATGTGATTGCTCCAAGAGTGCTTTGCGGCTCTTCTCAGAAGTGTTCTGCAACTCTACGTGCAACTGCTCCAAGAGTGTCCTGCGCCTCTTCTCATGAGTGTTTTACAACTCTACTTGTGGCTGATCCAAGAGTGTTATGCGGCTCTTCTCAAGAGTGCTATGAAACTCCGCATACGACTGCTCCAGGAGTGCCATGTGACTCTTCTCAAGAGTGCTTAGCAACTCTGCATACGATTGCTCCAAGAAAGACATGTGGCTCTTCTCAAGAGTGCTCTGCCTGCAATTGCTCCAAGAATGCGCTCCGACTCTTCTCAGGAGTGTATTAGAACTCTGCATGCGGCTAGTCCAGTGCCCTCTGACTCTTCTCAAGAGTGCTCTTTAACTTTTCCTATGATTGCTCCAAGAGTTCAACACGTGTCTCACATCCCTCAGAGTCTCCACCCATCGGTTTCTCCCGTCCTCAAACTTTAGGCTCTGATATCAATTGTGGCGCATGAAGCGATGTCAATAATGCAAAAGTATCACCACTAAGAGAAGAGACAAGAAACGCAACACAATAGATATATGTGGTTTGGTAATTTATCTATGTCACGAAACTTCAGAGATATTATTACTCTAGGAATCTTGCTACTATAGCAATACACTCTGTGTACACGCCGCAGTGCCTCTCAAATACTACCACTCTCATTTTTTGAGTTAGGATTTAAAAAGTACAAGCCTTTTATATATAGATACTCAAAGAAATTATAAAAGTATCAACTTTCCTAAATTGACTAGGATTTCTATCTAAAATAGAATTTCTAATTCTATCTTCAGTTGCTTTAACTAAGCTTACGACCTTGCACTCAAGTTACAAGTATAAGTCATTCTCAACATACCTTGCTGGATGACTTGATTATCAGTTTATTTGAGCTGATGAAGGTGAGAAGTAAGCTGAGACTAGCCTTGGTAGAAAAAGTAAAGAGACGATACTTTCCTTTAAAAGGGAAAGCTACAATGGCCTGTTTGCAGGGGAATTATGGCATTCGTTGGATGAGTTGAATGGTTGTGATTAGAAGTTGATGCTTAGATAAAATAGTGCATTTTGAGTAAAGGATTTAGGGTTGGCTCTCAGCTGAGTTTTGGATCACTGTCCATTCATCTTTATGGAGAAGATAATCGAGCACGAGTGACTGAAGACGCGCGAGAACCACAGGAGTCATAGGTCGAGCGAGAGTCGGCTCAAGACTGAAGACCTTTGGTCGTCCTCGGAAGTGGTTCACCGCACGCAGTTGCGGAATGTAGTGGTGAGTTGTGTAGGGCTTAGGATTAGGGCCACAAATGGTTGATATAGAAGTCTCTCATGTGGGTTCTAGGGCAAGAAATAATATTTTATTGAAGCAACGTTGAACATTCTGATTATAGTGAATTTTGAACTGTGACTAGTTCCGTGAATGCATTCTCCAATCGTGTCCTCTTCTTTGCTTTCCCGTGTGTTATACTGCCATTTGAATTGAACAATCTAAGTTAAAAGATAGTTAAGAAAGTTGGATTGAGTGAAATTTGGAGAACCGAGTTAAGAGCTGGGAATTGATTTACTACACAGAGAGATGATGTTGACTTGTCGTTCGTAGTGGAACTAGAGATGTTTAATCCTATGTCGAGATGAATCATGATCCTCTTCATCGGATAAGCAACCACGTCATCTTGTTGTAACCTCACGTACGTACCTCGGCACCCCGAACGACCATCCGTCATTGGCGAAAGCGCCCACCACGTCACCTACTTCGTACTGTTTCACGGTCGGAGGGAAGGGACGGATTTTAGAGAAGTTCAAGGTCCGGTCAGAGGGCCGGACCGATCTCCCCTGAGAAGCTCCTTTGTTGTGACGAAATTGATTTGAGCAACAAAGAACTTAAAATAAACAAATGATATAAGGATTTTACGTTGTTGTTCACGGGAAAGACGAGATGGATTCTATGCAAATGGGAGAATATACAGATTACAACATGGCTATAAGGGTTTATATAGTTGGTATAAAACTCTAATTCTAGCAAAAAAATATGCGCCAAAGTCCAAGTACTTGATTCAAGGCACCCAATAACTCTCAACCTTGATTTGAATCCCCAAACATCAGATGTATCAGGTGCACATAAAAGTGTCATATGTACTCAATTTTCTTCCTGCCACAGTGCGCTCCTAAGGGCCATCAACAGCTTAAAATATTTAGCAAGTCCAAACTGTGCTAGAACTTGCCATGTGGAATCAGCTTGGTGAACATATCAGCAGGATTATCAGTAGTGTCTACTTTCATCACCTAAGTCCTCTTCTCACCTCGTAGGAAGCGATATCTCACATCTATGTGTTTAGCGTGCTTATGATGAACTTGATCATTGGCTAGGCATATTGCACTCAAGCTGTCACAATATACCAATGCTTGATCATGATGCAGAACAAGATCACTCAAGCTGTCACAATATACCAATGCTTGATCATGATGCAGAACAAGATCACTCAATAATTTCTTTAACCATGTCTCGTCTCTGACAGCTTCTGTCAATGTCATATACTCTGCTTCAATAGTAGACAAAGTAACAGTGGGATGTAAAGTTGCCTTTCAACTAAGGACGGAAGTACCAAGAATAAATACATAACCAGTCATGATCTTCTACTGTGAACATCTCCGGCATAACTCGAATCAGAATAACCAGTCACAAAGCACTGTGTATTGATCTATTGATTTAATTACCAATTATTCATCCACTCAATGATGAATTTCGCTTCTCTCCCAATGTTTTCTATGTGTTTTACCACTTCACTCTCATTTCAGGTCAAAGCATATTAAACTACATCTTTGTAGCCCATTTGGAGCAAAATAATGAAAATCACAAGATTCAGCCGACTACGGACCAAAGAATGTGCAGATTTACCTATTTGTCGTCAAAGACTTTTCGACCACATTATTCTTATTCTATTGAGATGTGTCATATCTTATTGGAAAGCTAACTCGAAGGGCTACAACTCTTTAGTTTACACCAAGACCAAATTCAAAGTTTTAGAAGGTCAAACAAGCAGTCAAAGTCAAAACCACTGTGCTGAGTGAACAGTAGCCCAGTTCAAGGCAGAACCGCTGGTTCACAGATCTAACCGCCGATTCATTTTAGAATCTGCCTAAAATGCAAATATTCGAGAAGCGCTGAGCCGGCCCGATTTGCGATTAAACTGGCGGTTCATCAAGCAAACCAGAGATTCGGTCACAGAACAGCCGGTTGAATCTGAACCGGCCCAGAATCTAATTCTAAAAGTCAGCCCAATTGATTTTTAGTATAAATAAAAACTCATAATTCATTCACGAGGGTTGAAGATTTTCAGAAACGAGAGGCAGGAGAGCAGAGAAAATGACAAGAGCTTGAAGCGAAGATCATCGTCTCAGTTTATTCGTTCCCTATTTTCTCCACTCTTGTATTTGTGGTAATCACCATGAGTAGCTAGTAGTCTTTTAATTCTGGGATCCTACGGATCTAATGCCTGTACTCGACAATTCATGTTATCTTAGTAACTTTCGATTATGTTAATGGAATTCTTTAATTCTACTGTTCTTAATTTATCATTCCTGCATGTTTGACATTGATTGGGATGCTTTCATGTTAGAACAAGGTTAGGTTAAGGACCAAAAAGATGACTGGGTCTGAGGGAATTAACCGGATTAAGTAGAACTAATATCGAAGCATGGTAGCTATGTTGTTAGTATATGAATAGATAGGAAAGTCGACATTATTTGTCTAAAACCCTTAGGCTTAATAAATCAAAATTGTTGATAATTTCTAATTGGGCGGCGTTCAACAGTCTTGATTAATTCGGGCAATGATCCGTGATTAGGCGGCTTGCCTGATGTTATTAGGTTATTTCCACTACTTCATAATATAATTGGATTGTTATAATTATTAAATGATTTGTACGTTAAGCGTGGTTGAAGTTTGATCATGGAACTCCTTCTCTGATAAAATCAACCTTTTACTCTTAGCATCATTAAGATAATTAGCATAACTTCTCTAAGTTTCTGTTAGAAATAGATAAACACGTTATTTGCTAATTAATATATACACACGTCTGTTCCTTGGATCTACCAAGGTCTATAAATTGTGTTTGACTGCAACTTGACCCCTAAAGCACACATTGACAACTATAAAGGGTTAAAAATACGCTTGTCATGTATCACCTATATTAATTAGACCAACATCAGACGTATCTCTAAGGTATCTGAAAATTCTCTTCACAACATGTCCATGCTCCTTCTCAGGCTGCCCCATAAACCTGCTGACAACACTAACAACACGGGCAAGATCATGTCTACTGCAGACCATGTCATACATCAGACTTCCTACTGCGACTAGCATATGGGAATCAAGACATGTAGTCCTTCTCAGCTTCAAAATGAGGTGCAAACAATGAAGACACACGGATGTTGGCAACATTAGGTGTATTTATAGGCTTAGTTGAAGACATTCCAAACCTGGATAATATCTTCTGAATATAACTCATCTACGACAAAAAAAAAAAGCTTCTTCACACTTCTCTCCATATAAATCTCCATACCCAATATTTTTTTAGCAGCACCTGAATCTTTCATCTACAACTTAGCATTGAGAAAAAGTTCTTCAACTTCTGAATATCAGACTTGGCCTTTGCAGCATATCATCTACATACAACACCAGGTATATGATAGAACCATCACCAAGCTTGCTACAACAATCATAAGGGCTCCTGTTGTAGCCTAGCTCAATCATATAAATGTCAAACTTTTTGTACCACTGCCTCGAAGACTGCTTGAGTTCATACAAAGATTTCTTTAACTTGCAAACATAGTCTTCATTCTAGGAACTTGGAACCCCTTTGGTTGAGTCATATAAATCTCCTATTCCAACTCTCCATGTAAGAAAGTTATCTTGACATCCAATTGCTCAAGTTCTAAATCTTGATGTGCCACTATTGCAAGTAATACTCTAATGGAAGTGAGTCTGGCCACTGGTGAAAAAATCTCGTTATAGTCGACACCTTCTCTTTGTGTGAACCCTCTTGCAACAACTCGAGTTTTATACTTAATACCCTTTGCAGACGAAATTCCTTCATTCTTCTTGAAAATCCACTTACAAGTAACAATGTTTCTCTCCATAGGCCGTTTCACTAAATCCCAAGTTTGATTCTTGTGAAGTGACTTTATCTCATCTCTCATCGCAGCAAGTCATTGTGTTGACTCACTACCTGAAACAACTTCTTTGTAGGTGGAAGGCTCATGAATATCCACCTCTTCAGTAACCGACAGTGCATAACCAACCACATCCTCAAAATCGTACCGGATGTGCTTACTGCTTATGCCCAAAATCTTCTAGGGGATCCACCATTAGAGAGCATGCACCTCGCTCTTCCAATAGAGTCTGATTCACACATTCTGTTGTCTCATTTTGCTACAGTGAGATGTCGTGCAATCCCTCCATTCTTGCAGAACTCATTGAACTCGGACGAACAGAAGTCTAAACCATTGTTAGTTCGAAGTCTCTTGATATTCTTCCCGGTCTGATTCTCCACCAAAATCTTCCATTGCTTGAATTTGTTGAAGGCTTCACCTTTGTTCTTCATCATGAACACGCAACTAATACGAGAATAGTCATCAATAATTGACACAAAATATTTGTTACCTCTAATAGATTCAAAACGAGCAGGACCCCAACAATCAGAGTGCATGTAATCAAGCGTGCCTTTTATTCTATGAACATCCTTCGAGAATTGTTGCGGTGTACCTTCGTAAACACACAGTGCTCGCAGAAATCAAGATCTTTGATCTTGTGGCCACCCAGAAGATCCCTCTTCGATAAAATCTGCATCCCTCTCTCACTCATATGACCAAGCCTCATATGTCATAGCTCAGTCATATCCTCCTTGTGAGCCTCAAGTGATGCAATAGTAGCATAATCTGTAATACAATGAATTTTAATATGAAAAAAATAATGCATTGTATTACAATTAAGAGGGAGAAGTGAAGGGTTGGGAAGGGGAAGAGAAAATGAAGACAGCTTTTATTTATTCTTATCCCTTCTTCTCTTCCCTTTCTTTCTCATCTGTAACATGTATGCATCCCTCCCTACCTGCAGATATCCCAGCCAGCTCCACTCCACCATTAGAGATTAAGTTTTGAGGGTTACACAAGGTAAGTACATACTCTCTTGACGCACATCATTCTTATTGTAATAAGAAGAAGGATTGAGAGTTTGAGATGGTCATTTTTGAGGGAAGGGTCATAAGAAAGGATCTGTTTCGGACTGGTTGAGAAGCTAATTTCACAGAGGTATGTAAGCAGCTATGTCACGAGGGTTTTTTTGAAAGAAAAACTAGTTCTGATGACTGATTTTGAAAGTGTCGTAAATTCTTTTTTAGTTATTCAAATGGGATTATTTTTCAGTCTAAATTATTCTACTCAGAACAAGCTTTCCAACGGTATATTATATGCATATTGATTCAATCTGAGTCGTTTGAAAATGGGTTCAAACATGAAACTGAAAACTGTTTTTACAAATTCTGGACAGTTCTGTCGAATAACTTTCAATGGGAAATAACTTCTTGTTTTCGTATTCAAATTGAGTGATTTTAAATTCTACGATGTTCTACACAGAAATATCTTTCTAACGGTATATTGTATGTGTGTTTATTCAACCCGAGGGATTTTGAAATGGGATTGAAAAGTAAGATTTAAAATCTGTGTATTGTACGGACAGTTTTGGCAGTGAATTTTAAAATGAATATACCTGTTGACTGCAATGTTCAAACTCAGTGTTCTTGAGTTCTATCATATTCTACTTGAAAAGAGCCTTTTAACAATATAAAGAACATGCTCTAATTCATTTTGAGTTACCCTAAAATCGAATTTGAAGTTAAGACTCGTAACCTGAAATTTGCTGAATGCTGTCTTGGTGGTCCTTGATTGAATAGTAATAAATTAAATTGCAATTGGATAGTTCATATAACTAATATGCTCTACTCAAATGGCAGATTTGATCCTTAGGTTAATATATTAATGTACCTTGTATGTTGCATGTTTGAAATGCTTTAGAGTTCAGTTGTATTTGGTACTGATTGGAGGTGCTTGTGACTTGACTTTCCGCGTGACCTAGTTTTGTTAAGAGTTCAATTGGTGTGCTTTCGAGGTAAGTAATACGGACCCATTCTAGTTAATTGTCAAATTTACCTTGTAAAACTATAGGGCGTATCTGTTGTTTTCGAAGCTTATTTTCTTAAAGCAAAATCGGATCATGAGTGTAATTCCCATCAAATTATTCGGTCTCGGTAAGCAAAACTTCTCGTGTCTTGTCACTGTAAAACTCGTCTCATTTCTCTGCTCGTATTTAATGTATAGTTCATGTTTAACTCAAGGCTCACAATTTGATAACGATTCTCGTTGCCTAACCATAGGGCGAAATATGGTACTCATGTTGCCTAGCCGTAGGGCAAAATACGGTAATCTTGTTGCCTAACCATAGGGCGAAATATGGTACTCATGTTGCCTAGTCGTAGGACGAAATACGACAATAGTGTCCCGGGACCCGTGCATGCGTGATTGGATTGTGTAGCCGTTCTGCTTGTTTGAAAAGTCTCGTCCCTTATGTCATCGTGATACAAGTTCTTTCGTAAGCTCGTCTTACATATTCTCTCGGTTTAAAAGATCAAATGTTATTTTTATTAAGCATCTTTATATATTGTCGTGGTCCTTATTCGATTTCTTAGAATACGTGTGACACTCATGATTCGCCTAGTTGGGTCTATGTTACTTACACGAGCATTGGACTCATGTTTTTTATATTTTTCAGATCCTGAAGACTTGGGGGGACGAGTGAGAACGCGCTAATAAAGAAAATGAACAATAATAAGCGTTTCTTAGAAACTTCAACATTTTACTGGTTCATGAATTTTACATTGTCGGATATATTGTACTTAAATAATAACATGCATGAAATTTGAAATCTAGTAACCTTCCATTATTTGTAAGCATGATTGAAGCTTCGTACGTCCATTGGTGGTTTAAGGGACGTACGGCCGATGTGACGTCTTTTAAAGGTAAAAAGATTTTGGGGCGTTACATAATCTGTCAGTGTAGACCCTTGCAGAAAATACAGGGTACCACGCTTCACGCCCTTCAAGATCACTTTAGAACCCTTGCAGACATACAAAACTCCACCTTCACCTCTGAAACTGAAACCCATGGTGTCGAGTAAACTCAGCAATATCAGATTCTTCATCATTAGTGGAACATGTCTGACTTCGTTCATGTACAGAAAGAACCATCATGCGTTCGTCTCGTAATTGAGTCAATTCCAACAGCTTTACACACAACACTGTTGGCCATACAAACATTGCCTCTGTTTATCTGCTCATAAGTTGAAAACCACTCCATGTGTGGACAAATATGATAAGATGCCCCTGAATCAAGAATTCACACATCCTTACAGTGTGGTTGTTCATTGGCGACCAAAGTCAAGTTTTTTCAGAATCGGCATCATGTTCTGCCACAGCAGTAGAACCATCTCCTTGCGGATTCTGCTTCTTGGGACGCTTTCTCTTCCGGTGCCTTTTCTCCTTACAGTAATTACATACATCGTTAGCTTTAAGACCATTGGACTTGGACTTCTTGTAATTTGACTTCTTGATAGCTTTTCCATGTCCCTTATTCCCGGTAACAGATAACTCATATGATTGATTATTTGTAGCTGAACTAGAGACTTGTGACATACTTCCTGGTGTGAAGGGCTAATCTGACTTCCTCTAACGACAGGCTATCTTTCCTAACAGTGAACGAGTCCGCAAAATTCTCGTACGACATGGGCAAAGAAACCAACAGAATTAAGGCAGCATCTTCATCATCAATCTTAACATCAATATTACGCAGATCCAATAATATTGAATTCAATTAATCAAGATAATCTCTAGGAGGCTTACCTTCCTACATACGGAGACTTAACATATGTTGCTTCAAAAGCAACTTGTTGATTAGAACCTTCGTCATATACAGACTTCTACCTTCTACCACAGACCGCCGTCAGTATCTTCATCAGCAACTTCAGCGATGACATCATCAACCAGACAAAACATGATCGGTGAATGTGCCTTCTCCTCGAGGCTATTCAACTCTTCGTCATCAGCATCCGCTTTCTCTTTCCCGGATAACGGCGCCCACAAACCCTGTTGCTTCACCAGAGCTCGCATTTTGATCTGCAATAATACGAAATTATTCCTCCTAGTAAACTTGTCAACTTTCATGTTCATTGCCGACATCTTCGTTTTCAAAATCACAAACCCTAAAGGCCCAACTCTTGATACCAGTTTGTTGTGACATAAGTGATTCGATCAACAAAAAATTTAGAATAAATAAATGACATAAAGATTTACGTAGTTCACTAATAATGTGTTGGCTATATCTACGGACCGGAAGAGATGTATTTTATTCAGATGGGAGAGTGTACATATTAGAATGAATGCAATAATTTATATAATTATAACATAAAATCCTAACCCTATCAAAAAAAAAACATGAACCTAAAATATCGTAAGACTATGCATTGAATTGAAAGCACCCAACATCCTCGTCGCGTGACACGTTCACGTCGACGATTTTAGCCTCGTAGTACGAACCGACGAAGCCTTGTTGTGTCAAGGCTTCCTCGTGCTCTGTGTGTCTCTGGGATTTATTTATAGACAGAGAACGCACAGATGAACGCGTGTTTTGATAATCACACCCTTCCTTACATGAATTGGTTTATTTAAAAATAAGGTAGGCTCAGAACAAAGGCAGTAGTTGAATCTGAACGAGTGGTAGGAAACTCAAGGCGATGATTGATAGAGCGGCATGAGTCGACGATGCAGCTGCTGATTTCAGTGGCTCCGTATTTGAAATGGTTCCCTTGTGTTCGCAAACGTTGACACCAATCTTGACCCCAGACGGCTCTGAAGGACTCCAACACAGCCCCGGATTGCCACTGAGGTCAAGATTCTTCCCAAGCCTCTTCAGGAAGATGGCGTCGAATGGCACGATTCCTACCAGCATGTTTCGACTGACATTTAAATGGTACAAGTGTGACAAGTTGCTGAAGCTGGCTGGGATGCCTCCTGTCAACATATTCTGCTGTAAATACAGAGTGCTTAAATTCGTCAAATGGGAGAAACTGGGAGGAATTGTGCCAGACAAGCCGCAGTTGGCTAAGCTCAGCTCTTGTAGCTTTACAAGCCTTCCGAACAAGTAAGGCAATGCCGTGAGAAATGGATTGTCGTCCAACAGGACGTATTGCAGGTTTTGCAGCCTGTCGAGTCCTTGAGGGAAGTTGCCACTTAGTTTGTTCTTGCTCACAGCTAAGAACGCCAATTGGCTCAGCTTCTCTATGCTGCTTGGAATGGTTCCCAATAGCGAATTCGAGCTCAAGTCGAGCTTTTGGAGGAGACCCAGTTGGCCTACTGCGGATGGGATTTGGCCAGTGAAAGAGTTGTAGCTCAGATCAAGTACGACAAGGTTTTTAAGGTTGCCAATCTGGTAAAAAATGGTGCCTGTTAGTGAATTGTAGCTCAAGTCAAGGTGAACCAGTGATATCAGATTGAAGAGTGAAACCGGTATTGAACCGGTCAGGCGGTTTTGGGACAATGTGAGTACTTGCAGCGACTTAAAGGAGGATATCTGAGGCGGGATGGGGCCGATTAGAGTTGGGTTGGATCTGAGGCTGAGCTGCTGCAGAGAAGAGGAACAGAAGACTCTGAGAATTGATATGGAAGTTCTGGTGCGACTGAAGCAGCCGATGAAGAAGACTGATTCAAGAAAAGGAAGCTCAAAGATCTTTGAGGGGAACGTGGCTGTGAGCTTGCATGTAGGGTTTGGCCTTGTCCCAAACTCTAGCCTGGTGACGTGGAAGTGGCCATCACTCCCCAGCTTGCACTCGATTCCTGGCCAGGTTGAGCCTAGTTTACAGGGATCTGGGTAAGTGGCTGTCCAGGTATGGTCAGAGGACATTGCCTCCATGATCCTGAAAAGGGTGTCCAACTCTGTTGGAAGCATTGTTGTTGGTGCATTTCTAGGTAATGAGCTCTGAGGGTGAGGGTGCTCCACAGCAAAACACAGTGGAAAGATGAAGAGCAGGAGAGGGAATGAGCAATGCCGCATTGTGCTGCAATTGATGCTTCTTCAGCCTGATGGGTTGAGATGAAATAATGGAAGAGCGGAAGTGACATGTGGCGGGGCCGGTGAATCAGGAGGCCAATGTAAGGTCAAAAGCGAGACAGGACATGCTGCATTTCATCAGACACAAACCCTAGACTCTTTATTCCTAAGGCTGTGATTGATCAACCCTTTGTACTGCAAAGCTTTGAAGACAGAAGAATCTAGTCCGCATAGCGACTATGGTTAAGCATCATCATCATCATCATCATCATCATCATCATCATCATCATCATCATCATCATCATCATCATCAACAAATACAAGAATAATTCATGTGCAGTGGGTCAGTCAGCATTATGTAAATACATGGCCATGTCCCTTTTAAGCCCTCTTGATTTACATCCAATCCTCCATATTCTTGTGATCCATAGCAGCATTAAACACAATACGTAACTGAAATAGACAAATTGAAATCAGATAACATATACCCATAACTCACAAGACAGCTTGAAGGACCATAAATATCTAAGAAACATGCAGAGTTATAAATCCAGGCAGAAGAAGGACCTTGATAGAAAATACTGTCAAACAAGCAGGATTTTACCATAATCAAATTCACTCACAAAACCAAGGAGTTCAAATAAACACATCTAAACTGCGATGCCACCAGGATTCTGTTGTCCCACATCATTTCCAGCTTCTGGAGATGACTGAGGAGCATCTCCATCTTGATTGTTCTCAATAGCACTCGGAGCCCTTTGGCCAGATTCATCTGCAGCTGTAGCAGCGTCATTATCTGTATTATCCTCGCCAACTGCAAGAGATTGCTGTAGATAGCCGCTGGTGGTTGCATGAGGCAGTTGTGTGTCAACCACACCAGCTTCCTGAAATGGCTCTGTACTATCCTCATTGATAGCTTCTGATGGCTGCCAATGACTCTCATTCACAATACAATACGGCTTTGAGTCATAATCCAGTGGTACCTGACTGATAGCGTTATAATGTACATTCCCGCTTGCTGCAGATTCAGGTATGTTACTTTCATTTACCAGGTGAGGGGGCTTCAAAGCGTCTGATGGATCAGAGACTTCCTCGACCCTGTGAAACTGCAAGCCATCGAGTTCCATTCCAACTGCATGACCACCAGCCACCAAATGTGTCATATGCGTATTGTTGTCCTCGTACTTTGTATGATGGAACTGCTGCGAATCAACAGGACATAACTGAGAGTCGTCAGCATCTACGGATGCAGTACAGAGATGCATTTGATCACCCACGCTGGGGTCTTCATAATCCGGCTCATCCTTCCGCTTTCGCTTCCCCATGCCCTTTCTTCTGACTCTCTCTTTCCCCCTTCCTCTTCTAACAAGCAGTTCTTCCTGAGGACTCTCAACTATGAAAGTGGATCCCACAACATGGTCTCTCAAACATTCATGTGTGATAAACCTAATACTTGTCACTGATTGTATTTGATGATCATCCATCCCATGCGTGGAAATATTATCTGCCAGGTGTGCTATTTCCCTTAAGGTGGCATTCTGTAGAATTTCGGTTAGATTAGTTGCAAATAGATATTTTCAAGTGACTGATACAAAAGATGAAGACAAGCTCATGACAAAAAAAAAAAAAAAAAAATACCATTTTTTGAAACTCAGATGAAATAGGTATAGGCCTGCCTACATATCTTCGAGTGATGTTCATGTACCAGGGCATGTATTCAGGGTCATCTTCAACATCATCAACCTGCACAATCAGGTTCCACCGGTTGAACCACTCAGTAACCTCAGCCTCCATTTTTCCCGCCAGGTCAACACCACCATCAACTCCACGACTCTTTCGCTCCCACCGTTTCACTGGGTTGGGAATAAGTTGATGAAGGCCATACTGTCTGAGGCAACGATCAGGATGGTGCCTCTCAGCTTTATCAAAGCATATGAGCATTGTTTGAGACCGCCCCAGCATGGATTTGTCAATAAACTCTTGGGGAATTAATGAAGGATTTACATTCCCATAGGGATACCATTCAACCTGTTGCACACCATTTTACCAGTAATAAACATTACGGGAAATAAATGTGATGCGCCGCATCCAAACTAGAGATTCGTAAAAAAGCTTACATCATTCAGTTTCAGTGCATCAAGTGCCTTCCGGTAAAAGCATACATCACGGTTAGTTGTTGGACCATTTTGTTTCCCTTTCCACCTCAGTACAAGAGGGAAACGATCTTGCTGCTGATCTGGATGAAGCCTGGGACGACCAATATTCAGATGATAGTAGCTCCAGCACTGCAAAACATTGATAGAAATATAACACATTCCGAATCACATGATTATTCTACAAGTTACGGGAGAATCACACTTGCAAAGAACACTGCACAATTATATGACCAGTAATTGAGTATGAATAATGAGATGTATCTCTGACTGCTAGGATTGAATTTATGCAAAAAGAGACAAGCCAAGGGGAAGAGTACGAGATCAACCTGAAGCATTGTCAAGCACCCACTTATAGTACTTTGAGTTTTCATTGATGCGTTGCCAAGTGCTCGGTACAAGAATGCTAAAGCAGCAGCACCCCATGCATACCTACCAGCTTTATCAAAATCCTCGAACAATTGAAGGTACATCACAGGGACTTTATTTCCAGTAGTGGTGGAAAAAATTGTGCTCCCTAAAAGATAGAGGAGGTACGCGCGTGTATGATACTCAACCACATGATTTGGTGCATTCACTGGGCAGTCAGAAAAGAATTCCTTCAGCCAGCTAAGCTTAACCATTCCACCACTGGTATAAGTAGACTCAGGCACCCTCCCCAAATAAGTTTGACAGACCTTGTCACACGAAGTGTACGTGACACCAATAACAGGATCTCCATCGATTGACAATCCAAGAAGATATGCAACATCTTCAAGGGTAACTGTCATTTCCCCAACACTCAAGTGAAAGGTATTTGTTTCTCTCCTCCATCTTTCAACAAGAGCAGATATGAGCGGATTGTCTAAACTTATAGCTGGAATCAGTCGTAAGTACCCAAATCCAGCCCTCTCCACTAATTCTAACTGTTGAGGCGTGAGTATCCATTGATCAAGCTTTGAAGTGTGCTCATGACATCGCAAAGCACCACGTTCCTATTATTGGAAATGAGAAGGAAAAAAGAAAGGGAGAAGCTCAAATTATAAAGATTTACATAATGAAAGATGCCATCAGAATTCAACAATTTGAAAACACATTATTGTACCTGGCCTTCCCATACTGCAGCTGACACATGCTTCTCTTGATCATATAGAACCGAATCATCAAGAGGCCCAGGATTGTTTGTGTAAAGTTCCATCATCGCGCCTGACGTATAGTTAAGAATAGAAGGTGAAAAAAATAAATAGGAGGCGGAATCCATAGTCAAAATAAATGAATTTGCAAAATGGTACACCCGTTGAAAACAATCAAGCAAAAGAACACAAACTGAAAATACTACACATTTTTCATTCAAGATATCCATATCTTAATTAGATGCTAACTGTACAAAGTTCAGACACCAATTTGATACACATATATCTACAAATCCATCATACTTCCACTACTTCCCTGATTTCATCCACATTGAACACAACAAAACCTAAAGGTTACTAGTTTCCACAATTCCACTTTGCGAAGAATAACATAAACATACCAATCTCGAATTACATAAACCAAAATAAACAAAGCCCCCGTCGTGTTCAACCTACATCCACCACACACAAAAATACTCCCACTCCCCAAATCCACCATCACAAAAACGGAACCCGCAAATCGAACAATTCAGACACCCAGGTGAGAGTTTCGAAACATAAAAGACGCAGAGACAAGAAACAAAAAAGGCGGTACCCTGGGAGTGAGCGAGGAGTAGATTAATGGCGCGGGGAAGTTTTGGTGGCTGAAAAGCCCTCGGCACGATACTGCGTCGTCTCGATCGGTCGGTCGCGTTTCGTCCGTGACGCCAAGTCCTCCTCTCCAGAAGCGAAGCGCCTCCCTCTGCGAATGAAACGACAGGGCTTTAAGATCTGATGGAAACCCTATTTCCTCTTTTCCCTATTTATATTTGGAAATCTGGCGTTTTAATCAGATTAAGGTTTCACAACTCTGCCGCACGTGCCGGTCTAAAATTTTCATTTCAAAAATGCATTTCTTTCAATATTTTCATCGTAGAATCGGCATCTAATCTCATTCTTCACAGTTCCCCCAAACGCCGCGGAAAAATTTTTCTCATCAATTTAAAATTTTGTTCTGCAAATGTCATTAGGATTGATATATTTTTTTTCTTCATAAATCGCTATTGAAAATAACGTTTTGACTATAAATATGAACAAATAAATTACTATTTTAAATACTGTTGAAAAAATTAAAATTATTGACAAAACCGTGCATGGGAGATGGGAATGAAAGTTTTAACGCCGCGCCATTTTGGGATTTTTGAAAGCTGCTCCTATATTAGATCACCGATTTCCACGCCGCAAGGTTGCGCGATGCGTTTGAATGAATGTTACCTGGTTCATTCTGCGTTTCATCTGACTCGACTCGCTGCTCGATTTTGCAGGAAGCGAGGGTTTGAAGATGAATCCTGACGCAGTTAAGTCGACACTTTCCAATTTGAATTTCGGAAATGTCACGGCTGCAGCGGCCCGTGATTACCAAAAGGTAACACTCCTTGTTAAGCACTTTTTAAGATCTACTTGTCACTTTCTTTTTGCTGTTGGCTGTTGCTGATCTTTCTGAAAATTTCCGTACACTTTGGATCAGATAGACTTAGAATCAAGCTCTTATTGTTCTCATCTTTTGTTCTTTTGGGAGATGAAACATTCAATTAGGTTTAAATTCTTTAGTTTGTTTATTAAAATTGAAACTTGAACAGCAGTCAGATGTTGGTTACACACTATGATTCTTTATGCAACAAAAATATTTGTAGGAAGAACCTATCTATTTTTCTAAGATGTATGTCCCCAAAGGTTGATCTATATTTCTTTTCCGCGTTAAATGAATTTGTGTACCTTACAAAATCTGTGAATGGATTTTAAATAAGGTGGCAGTGTGTTACAATTGATTTATACTGATTTACACATGTTTGGAAAAAAAAAATGTTTCTGGACTATCTGTTGTACACTTGGTATTCGATGTTGCTGATCTTATATCAATTGATGGATGAATCTTTAGGAACTTGGTCCTAATAACATATCTATGTGTATCATCTGTCTGAATTGTGATATTCCAGGAAGTACTTTCCCAAGGGAAAACTCAAGCTGCTAGTTCAAGCAACGAGGAAGTGGATCTTGATGAATAAATGGATGTGAGTTGGACAATGGCTTTCGCTTTTTTGTTCACCATCCTAAATTTTGTAGTTTTAGATGACTTTAGCAATGTCCCTATGTCAGGATCCAGAGCTGGAGAAACTACATGCTGATAGAATTGCTGCTCTCAAGGTAGGATTCGTCTTTCTAACTTTATCCCTTGTGCCTCATCGCCTTATGTTGAAATGGCACTGTATGGTTCCCAATGATTTAATTCTGAACAGAAAGAAGCTGAAAAGAGGCAGTCCTTGCAAAGAAAAGGACATGGTGAATACAGGGAGATAACTGAGGGGGACTTTCTGGGTGAAGTAACTGGAAGTGAACTTGTAATTTGCCACTTCTACCATCTGAGAGTTCTACCGATGCAAGTAAAATCTCTATTATTATTTCATGGGTTACTTCCATTGTCGTTTTCTAGTGGTCCACAGAACATGTCCATTTGAGTTTGTGTACATGGTAAATCTTACTGTATTCTTTTCTATTGAACTAGGATTATGGATAAGCATTTGAAGGTCCTATCTTCGAAGCACGTTGACACAAAATTTGTAATGTTGGATGCTGAGGTAAGCCCCTTGATGTTCTAAACCTGTTTCAGCTGTAAACTTATTTAATATGTAAGAACAAATTATGTCGAATCTGCTGCATATCCCTTGTAAATACATTATCTTATCACACTTATTGTCATTGCTGTCTGTGAAATGCAGAATGCACCTTTCTTTGTAACAAAATTGGGAATCAAAATGTTGCCTTGCGTTGTATTGTTCAGGTATTTCCCATATTTTTTTCAAATGTATCTGAGTACTTATTGCAGTTTGCACAGTAGAAGTCATGAAACGAGACGGGTTAAAAGTGTGATCCCTGATACTGTGTATATATAGAAGCAGTTGTTACAGTTTTTGTATATTGATAACAACAGAAAATCAGTCTGTAACTTCGATCAAATATGTTCTTTGGTGCATTTATATTCAGGTTGATATAGATTCAGTGTCAATTTAGTTTCAAATGCTCTAGTGAAAGTAAAACGTGTACTTCCCCACGGGAGCTAAGAGTGTGAGACTCATATGGAGACTCTGACTTGCCATGTATTGGATTCGTACAAGTTTGCCCGTTATTAGTTATATTTAAATATACTCTCATGTTCAGTTTATGTTCCATAGGGAAAACAAAACAAAAACAAATACATTTGATGCAGTTACTTTTGAGCATGAAGGGAAGAAATGTCGAAGTTGAATTAATAATCAACGATTTTTATAATTTTCCACCATATCATATATGTTACATTCTCATATAAATATTGCAGGAAAGGAGTTGCAATAGACAGGGTAGTTGGATTTCAAGATCTGGGTAATAAAGATGATTTCTCTACAAGGTCTCTCGAGATCCTTCTAACAAAGAATTTTTTTGATAGTACTGTAGACAATAGCACCAAAATATATTTACACAAATGGCTCATAAAACATGCCACAGGTATAATAAGTGAGAAGAAGAAAGATGAGGAAGATGTCTACGATGAAAGTCGACGCCGGACAGTGAGGAACTCCAGGGAGCAAAATTCTGATTCTGAATGAATGATCACAAATGACAATATTGTTATCCTGATGACTTGTCCTTAACAACATGTGGGTTCCACTTTGGTAGACTTGGGTTACGTACTAGTAGCATTTACATTATCAGATTTGTTGTGAGAATTCGCAGTTCTAAGCTATACTTTTCAACTCTCAACCATTAGTACATACCTGCATCAGTTGTTATAAAATTTACATAAATAATCTGATTGATTTTAACTATTATGCGGCTGAAGTTTAGTGGTAAGAATTCCACATTCTGACCGTGAAGAGCTGGGCTCGAATCCCAGCAGTAAGACACACTCATCATTCTCTCTTTTTTAATAAATAGATATAGAAATCAGCGGCCTAAATGTAGGAAAATCTGCAAGCCATGGAGGATGACTGTGGCCACCAGAGAATGAATGATTTCACATGTATATGGTTCCAGGCATATTGTGGCTACCCTTCACACCTATAGCAGCATCAAGTCTGTTACATAGAAGATTGTAAAATTTTTAGCCCAGTCATTCCAGTGGCCACAGAATTGACAAATTCTACTATGTTTTATATGATGGTGGATTCTGAAAAAGAGATGTTAATAGCTTTGGTTATAAATAAAACCCAAACAGCTTAAGTGAGACATGGACCATTGTGATAGTACTAATGTATCCAAATTTACTTCTTTTATTTTATTGACAAGACAAACTAAAGGGAACAATCAAAGCAATTTTTCTGTTACAAATAAGGGTGCCCAGGCAGCCTGACTCGGAAATAAAACAGTTGTGACGTATCATGTGTCTTGTCCATTAAGGATTTAACTGTTAAAAGTCTATTGGGATTTCTTGATAAACCATTTACCTGTATGTGCAGCTTTTAAGGGAGTTTCTTGCTGATAATCGAAGATCTCCGATGATGACATGCTCTACCAATGCCAGGCACATCTAAGGGACCATTTAAACTTCTGCCACTTTCTCTATCCTTGCTTATATCAGTCATGACATTCCTGTCACTAAAATTTCTATAAAACTCCAATACTTTAGGATGTGCCTTTATTTTTGAGGGTTTCAGACCATGTAAATGCAGGCCGGCTAAGCTTCTCACACGGGATAGTGCAACATACACCATTCCATAGTCAAAAGCCCTAGATAGATCCGCTTGCAAGCTATCAAGTGTCATGCCTTGGCATTTGTGAACACTAATAGCCCAAGCCAAAATCAAAGGTATCTGTTGTCGCTTGGCAAATACCTTATCAGCCTCCATTACCTCCCAATTTTCCGGCTTAACTACCATTTCCAATCCAGAATCAAATTTCACTTTTGGCAGCTTTGAGCAACCACAGACCAATTTCGTCTTGTATGGCTGCACAAAACCAGTCACCGTGCCAGTGGCCCCATTAACAAGTTTAGACTTCACATTCACATTCTTTATTAGCATAACTCTTGCGCCTATGCAAAGCTCAAGTTTTTCTTGGGCTAACCCCTGATTGAGCTGCCTCTTCCAGGGGTCTGCTCCGGTATCGACAGCAGTATAGGCCACAACCTCCTCGTTTAAATCTTGTAACATCTTTTCATTCATTTTCTTCACATCCCTGATCATGGGATACAGTCTAACGGCAGAAGCATCCACTTCCTTGTCAAAACAACACAACTTAAGAATCTCCATATTATCATGATCAACCTCTCCTCTTCTAATACTTTGCAGCAAATCCATCAGAAAAGTATCATTCGCTTGTCGAAAAACCTTGGTCAATTCAACCTGCAAATCGAATGTGGAGTCCCAGCACTTACCCTCAAATGCATATCCCTTTCCTCCATCACCATGCACACTCACAGGGGGTAGCTGAAAAAAATCGCCAGCAACAACAAGTTGAATCCCACCCCAAACCTTATCTTCCTTCTCATGTCTGACCTTTCTGGCAACATATTCCAATTTGTCAAGCAGCTCCCCATCCACCATACTAACCTCATCAATGACTAATGCCTTAGCTCTCCTCCATTTCATATAAGATCTAGCATTGCCCAGCACTGTGGCCAGCAATGTCTCCTTATCACCCTCCCCCAATCCAACCCCAGCGAACGAATGCAATGTGACCCCGTTCAAGGCGCAAGCAGCCACTCCAGTAGACGCCGTAACAAACACACCACCCTTACCATGAACCTTTCTAAGCCTGGCGATCAAATGGTTCATGAGAAACGTTTTACCCGTGCCGGCCGAGCCGGTGAAGAAAACAGACTGCTTGTTGGCTATGGCGGCTGAGACTTTGACCTGCTCATCAGTGAGGTTGACATCGTCATCATCCGCATCAGCGATTTCTGAACGAGCGCTTAGCTTCTTCCTCGAAAATCTGGTGGGAAGCCTGTTTGGGTATTTCAAAGGGGTTTTCGTGCTGTAGCCTCTTCTGCATACAAGTACGAAGGAGCTACTAATGAATTTGAAGTGCACAGCCATTGTTTCTCAATCACTGCTACTTTGTCGAAATGGAAATCGGCCGATTGAAGGAAGATGAACGCGGCTGCTGCATTTCTTTTACTGAGATTTTGGGCTTCTGCTGCTGCACAGATGTTTGTGTAAACCCTAATTACTTGACGGATTGCGTTTTTTTGTTTTCATTTGCCTCTCCCCTATCAATATATTTTTTAAAAATATTTTTCCAATTATACCCTCAAATAACAGCCGATCAGAAATCGAACACTCATTTCTATTGGGTGCAATCTCGTCTCATCTTTTTTGAGGATTTATCATCGTCGTAAAGATTGAGAGTGCTTGCCGAACCTTTAACTATGGTTCATCACTAAAGACATCACTTAAGCTGTCTATCAGATGGAGTGACTTGTTCGACTTCAAGAGCGCTTAGCAAACTCGACAGGTAGCACTATTGACTCTTATAACATTTGTCAAGGGCTCGGATTTCGTGGGAAGGTAACATCCGTGCAGCACCCATAACTTCCACTATTCCGAGGTTCAACCTGATCCATCTTCAATACTAATCGGTTTGGCCCTCCCCTGATCATCATGGAAGTGTGAACAGCACCAGACCAATGTGGTGCCTAGATGGCATTGTCAACTTGACAAGCATCTATGACATGTTTTTTATGTAATTTTTGATATTCATATTCAAACCTTCAAGTAAGCATTTCGCTGGACCTCGCGTGTCACGGTTTTACACTCATGACAATGTGGTGACGTTGTATTGGGTCCAACTTAGTTGATATGTTATGAAGGATGCGATGTTGACAAACGAAGAATAAAACAAAGAGGAATAGTCAGATACGGAAATTTAATGTGGTTCACCAAAAATCTATTGACTATCTCCACGGGCAGGAAGAGACAGATTTATTCAGTCAAGAGAGCCTTATTTTTTTCAGCAAGGTTTCAAAGGTATATATAGTGCTACGACTAAAACCTAATCAGATTGAACCAGTGAAACGGGATCAAGATATATAACCCTAATTCAAGTCATTCTAACAAATCTCTACCTTGACTTGAATCTCCCACAGATAACAGATGCACCAGATGCATCAAGGAAGTGCCAGAAATAAATGTACTCATAACAGATGTGCCTTTCTAACACAGGATGCCCCTAGGGGCCATTAACATCTTCTTTGTAGGTCTTTAGAAACATGTAGTGTATAACCCACCATATCTTTAAAACCATACTTCCTTGGAGGTCCGACATAATGATCATTTTCATATTTGTGTTGTGATCCACTTTCATCTAAATTGATCTGCACCTCCACCTGTTTAGAAACATTACCAGATTTCTGTGTAGCAGTCGCATAGTCCGTCACTATAGCACCTTGCAAACAGTACACGGTACCACACTTCACACCTTTTAATACCAACTTAGAATCCTTGCAGACATTCATTGTTCCACCCTCGCCTCTGAAGCTTAGACCCTTGATGTCTAACCGACTTAGCAGTATCAGATTCTTTGTCATTTGTGGAATATGTCTAACTTCGTTCGAGGTACAAAATGATCCGTCATGTGTTTGTATCCTGATTGAGTATGTTCCAATTGTTTTACATGCATCACCATTGGCCATAGAAATATTGCCTCCATTATCTGATTGTATGTTGAAAACACTCCCTATTCGAACAAATATGGTAAGACACCTCAGAATCAAGAACCCACACATCTTCATAATATGGTTGTTTATTGGCAACTAATGCCAAATCTTATTCAGAATTGGTATCGTGTTCCGTCACAGTAGCAGAACCTTCCAATGGCTTTTACCTTGACATTCATTCTTCCATTGCCCTTCCTCCTTACAGTAATTGCAAACATCGTTGCTTTAAAAAAACTTAGAGTTGAACCTTTTACAAGACTTTCGGTGTCCCTTACTACCGATAACAACTAACCTGGCTACCTGATTTTTTGTACTGGAACTAGGCACTTTGTGACGTACTTCCTAGTTTGAAGAGTTGATCTGACTTCCTCCAAAGACAAACTATCTTTCCCAATAATAAACGAGTCCACAAAATTCTCGTATGATCGGGGTAGGGATATCAACAGAATTAAGGCAGCATCCTCATCATTAACCTTAATATCATTATTATGCAGATCCAATAATATTGCATTTAACTATTCTAGATGATGTCTAAGAGGTGTACTTTCTTCCATACGTACTCAACAGAAGTTGCTTCAAAATCAACTTATTGGTTAAAAACGTCGTCTTGTACAGACTTTCCAGCTTCAACCACAAACCAGCGGTAGTTCCTTCATGAGCGACCTTTGTGATGGCGTCCTCAGCTAGACACAACGTGGTTGTCGAATGAGCCTTCTCCTCTAGACTATGCCTCTCATTGTCATCAGCGCCTGCTTTCTTCTTCCCAGAAAGCGGCGCCCACAGACCCCGTTGCTTCAGCAAGATTCACATCTTGATCTGCCATGAACTAAAAATATTCCTCCCGGTAAACAGGTTAATCTTCATGCTTATAGCAGACATCTTCTTTGTCTAAATCGTAGGACCCAATGATAGCGCGCGTCGTTGTGCGCGTCAAATTAATTCCTTCATTCTCCACTTAGTATAGCGGCTAAGTCAGGGTCGAATCCACAGGGAGCAAGTAGATTAGCTCTAACTAGTAACCTGCACTTACGAAAACTGGGGGGTGTGAGTGATTGGGTTGCGCAAGTGCGCGGATAAACAATAGTTAACGCAGGAATTGCACTAGACGTGCGCAGGCAGTAGAGATTAAGTACTATGACTATGAAAAGTATCGGCGCAGACAATCCTCTATGAATATATTCCTTATCATCGACTCTAAACGTCTATAGTTTGATTTACTGAAGTTAGTGTCCGATCAAGGCTTCCTAACATGTGCGCATGTTCCGATCAAAGTTCATGAGCTATTAATTCTTAAGACTAGTCTAAGCAGCTACGAATCCTGTCACAGTATCAACTGATTATCCTAGCGCGTTACTCCTAGTTGTCACCGTCAAGCTATCAACTAGTTTAACATATAACATACAAGTAGCAAGAGTAAGATTGCGGTTCAAGGCTTCCCCTACTCATGCAACTAGCTGTCAACAGTGTGCACAGAATTAATATAAGCAAACAAACTATGCATTAAGCACAAGTCTCAAAGGAAATACTCATAGAATCATGCCCAACCGATACCAAGCGTTTAGCTAGACATGCTAGTAGTAAACATCATAGAAACAGTAAATAATATCTAAAGTATCCAAGAAAACGATAACAAGCAGGTGCGTGCAGGTTGCAGTGTCTCGGCTGGCGCAGTCGGCTAGCGCAGGTCCTCTCAGTAGCTCGTGTGTTTTTCTGTCCTGCCGCCTCGTGTGCTGTGGTCCTCTCTTGGTGCTATTGATGCCCTTGTAAACCCTAGCCTTCCTTTCTTTATATACTGCTCATGAGGCCCAACCTTGGTAACTTCCAAATCTGATGGTGTCAAGATTTGGAAACACCACTATTCTGCGCATGGCGCACGGCACACACTGGTTAGCGCAATCGGTCTGCGCACCGTAGTCGACTCTGCCACTTCCTGTCTGTTTGCGCTGCTAGCTCCGCAAGCTATGTGTTGCGCTCCTTAAACGCTGCCTGTTAGCGCGTATCCGACTTAGGCCCTCGTTTCGCCCTGAAATACAAAAGCACTGGAAACCAGTAATCTTATACACAAAATAATGCAAACAAGCATAGTGTTAAGACCTAAATAGCGCGTATAAATAGGCTCTATCACCTAACTCTAATACCACTTTGTTATGACGGATGTGATGTAATTGACAAACGAAATATAAGCCAAAGAGGAATAGTCAGATTAAAAAAATGTGGTTCACCAACAATGTGTTGGGCTACCTCCACGGACAAAAAGAGACAAATTTATTTAGTGAAGAGAGTCTTATTTTTTCAGCCGTATTACAGAGGTATATACAGTGCTACGACTAAAACCTAGTATTAGCTTGTAAAACAAGCTCAAGATATGTAACCCTAATTGAAGCATCATAACAATAAGGATACTATATTCAGAGGAGATTCTTTCTACATTTAATTTTGATGAGTTTCCAAAGAATAAACACTTGAACAATGAAAATATTTTTGATATGGTTTACAAAATAGAGTGACATTATCTTTCACGGGTATTATATTAGTTTAGTCGTAAATAATCGATCCCACTATAGTCGCATCAAAGCCACGAAGACATTCATAACTTAACAAAAAAAATGAAAAAAAAAAAAAAGAATGGTAGAGAGGACTATGCATCTCTGGAATAACAGGGCAAACAGTATTGTCATGTAATGTTAAATCCATGTGTCTCATGGATGTGGGTGACATGTTTTTGTCAAACGGAGTTTGTATCATTCAAGAGTTTATAATCTGTATCAGGGTATCAACGCTGACCAACAAGGCTCAAAGAATGGGTGAGCAGGAGTTCGCTTGAACAGAGGCGCGTGCAGTTAGATTGTCAGCAATATTAGAATATTGTCTTGCTCGGGTTTCGTAAAATAGAGTCAATGATAGTCTGAAGATTGTGATGAGATCCTTGAGGCTGCATGGATATACGGAAGATTGGGATGAACAAGGAAAATATCATAATCTTCGTTACTTACAATAAGCAAGAATCCCACTTGTATATTTGATGGATCCCGAGGGACAAAAGGGAAACAGGCAGAAAAGATTATTAAAGAAGATAACATGCGGTGCGAAGAAAGATTGAGAATCCCATAATCATAAGCAAAGATCAAATTCATGGGGAAGAACACATCAGGAGTGAGCTCAATCATCATTGGAGATCGGGCAGAAGTAGAGATCAATCGAAGTTAACTATAGGTTGTTTTATTATTGTACGAATAGTCTGTAAGGAGAACTTACGATCTTTGGGAGATAGATCAAGGAGTGCTAATGTTCTCTGGAGGAGAACTTCCAACCTGTGGGAGGCAGATCAAGGTGGACTAGAGAGGGATCTCTTTCTGAGGGAGTCAAACGCATTCACTAAGGTGCAACAACATAGCGGTAACAGAGGGAGTCGTATTGCGTAAGATCTATTGTACTTGACCATTTAAAGTGAAGTGCTTTCCAATTGGGGCAGAGAAACTCCCAACCCCCCCTCCCCCCCCCCCCCCCCGAGTAGGCTCGTGGAACTGAATAAAGTGACCATATCGTATGTCTTTTACATTTCATCGTATTATTTGTGCTGTTACTAACAACTATCGAATCACTATCCGTTTGAGTATTGTGAAACAGCTAATACAGAATAGTAGAACAGTCACGGTGTGACAGGCATACAAATTTCAATTGGTATCAGAGCCAGTCTGAATAGAGAAGCAAATCTGGACCAGATAACAAAAATCATCAAGATGGAAAATTAAGAAAGATGAGAACTACTGAAAATCAGAATGAAGTAAAGGGATAGATAAGCAAATAGATTCAATACCGTGAATGTGAGGGCTTTGGACACATCTAAGCAGAATGCGCCAATACCCTCAAGAAACAGAAAAGGGCCTTCGTGGCTGGATGGGGTGATACTGAGTCAGAGAAGTCTGAAATAGAAGAGCAAAGCTCAAACTTTGTGGCACTCACCACTGTCGCAGAAACTCGAGAGACCGAATCTGAGAAACTTGACTAAGATAATTACAGTGAAAGTGACAGTGACAGTGATACAGAAAACACTAAAGAAACCTTAGTAGAAAAATACAAAGCTCTGTACAAACAGTGGGGAGAGGCAGTGAAGTAAAACTCTAAATTGAGCAAGCAAGTTGTGAGCCTCAAAGCTAAGAAAGTGCAATACTCAAGATAAGCGTATCAATTATTACTGCAATACTCAAGGTCACATCCAAAAAAAGTGCTCTAGGTTTCTTGTAAAGTATCGTCGACAACGACCCATGCCTCCTCCAAAAATTTACAGACCTTGGTCGAATTGTTGCTACATCACATATAGTTCATCCTCTCACCTTGAGAAGGATCGGTGGTACTTTGACAGTGGTTGTTCAGCCCACATGATCGGAGAATCCAGCTATTTGACCAATGTAAAGAATCTGAATGGGAGATTTGTTACGTTTGGTGATGGCGCAAATGAAAGATTATCGGTCAAGGTACTTTATATGTACAAGGAATGCCTATGATTAAGAAGGTACTTCTAGTGGAAGGTCTTCAGGCTAACCTTTTGATCATCAGTCAACTATGTAATGGAAAGATGAAGGTCAAATTCACTCAGGATTCGTGTCAAGTCATCGACGATGAAGGGAAGTGTGTTATGAGAGGGAATCGATCATCAAATAATTTCTAATTACTGAGTTCTAATACAGAGCCTATTGATTCTCATTAGTTTCTTACTAAGCAGGATGAATTGATTATGTGGCTCAAACGACAAGGTCACCTAAATCTCAAGGCTCTGAGAAATATATCTTAACATGGTCTACTACGAGGACTACCTGAGATAAAGGGAAGGAGTGATGTTATGTGTGAAGAATGCAAGATCGGAAAACAAACAAGATCTGCTCATCCAGGAACTGATCAGATCCATACAACCAGAATCCTCAAACTGTTACACATGGATCTGATGGGTTCTATGCAGACTGAAAGCATTGGGGGTAAGACCTATGTTCTAGTTTGTGTTGATGATTTTTCTCATTTCACGTGAACTGTGTTTCTCATACATAAATCAGACACTGTTGAAGCCATGATTCACCTGATTCTGAGACTGCAGCGTGAGAAGGACACACCTCTAATTTTCATTAGAAGTGATCATGGTAAGGAATTTGAGAACAATGACATGGAGGATTTCTGTCTCAAACGGGGCATATTTCATCAATTTTCAGCACCTATAACGCCCCAACAGAATGGAGTTGTTGAAAGGAAGAATAGTATGCTTCAAGAAATGATGCGTGTCTTGTCTCTAACCTTCTGAGCTGAAGCAATCAACATTACCTGTTACACCCTCAATAGTGTCTTGATTCGCCCCGGAACTTAGAAAACCTGTTATGAAATTTGAAAAGGGAAGAAGCTTTCAATCAAGTACTTTCATGTGTTTAGAAGTGTATGTTATGTATATGAGGATCAAGAATATAAGATGAAGCTTGACCCTCCCAGCAGCGAAGGAATATTTCTAGGCTATTATATCAACAGTCGAGCGTATCGCGTCTACATCAAGAAATCACGAAATGTTGTGGAATCGATAAATGTGGTTATTCAAGACTCAGACTATTCGATAAGAACTAACGAAGATGATTGTGTCTATACAGATGCAGGAACCAGCATAGCCACTCAGATGGAACAGACAGATGTTCCATAAACTCTCCCAATTAATCAGAATTTCGATAATGCATAAGATTCTGGACCAAACCCTGCTCCAGCTCCTCAACCACCGCAATGTATTTTGTGAAATCATATGATGACCAATATTATTGGGGATCCGCGAGCACCCAGAGTAACCCATGGTAAAACTACTGATTTTTTTTTTTTGAAATGCTAAGTAGGTCATGCTTTCTATCATCCGTTGAACCAAAAAACATCAAAGAAGCGATATTGGATGAACATTGGGTCAGTGCTATGCAAGACGAACTCACAGAGTTCGCCAGAAATGATGTCTGGACACTTGTTCCAAGACCAGCTGAAGCAAACATCATATGTACTAAGTAGATATTCAAAAATAAGTCAGATGAGAAAAGGAACATCACCCTTTACAAAGCACGGTTGGTGGCATCGGGGTACACACAGATTGAAGGAATAAACTTCGATGAAATATTTGCTCCGTTTTCCCGACTTGAGGCTATAAGATTGCTGCTAGCACTTGCCTATCACCTCAAATTCAAATTGTTCAGATGGATGTGAAAAGTGCATTCCTCAACGGATGGAGACTTGAGGCTATAAGACTTGAATGAAGAAGTGTATGTTGCTCACTCTAAGGGGTTTGAAGACCCACATCTCCCGGATCCGACGAATGTCCTTTCGTCACTTCTGGGATTGAACTTACCCAGACTGTTCTTTTCATTATTAACGATGTAGCACTTATATCCATATACTCTGAGATGAGATGCATTTAGAAGAGCTTTTGACGGATGGAAGATTTAGAATATAGGAAAATGCAATCATAGCTTCTCCTCAGAAGCTCCTTGGAAGACCACTAGCTATCAACAGGGTTTTTGTGATGTCTTTCAAAGTTCTATTATTTCTTGACAATACTCCATTCTGTCGTGGTGTTCTAGGTGTAGTGAAATTCTAGTTGATGCCTCTGTTCCTACACAAGGAGAGAAACTGTGAGTTTTCAACCCTTATTCCGTGGTCAGTACAGATACTCTATATGGAGCAATCCATCTTTCTTTCCACAATTTTCATCCTTGAATGCTAGAAATATAGTTCAAGTGTATCCTAAGTATTCATCAATAATTACAAGTTCATACCTATTTCTTCCGCGACTTCTTGTTCACATAGGACCACACAAATCCATATGAGTGAGTTCCAATGGTTGAGAAGTACTTACCTCGTTTTTTGACTTGAATGATGATCTTACATGTTTCACTCTTGCGCATGCACTCCCTATGTTGTCCAGATGTTTCACTCTTGCGCATGCACTCCCTATGTTGTCCAGACTATTCTCCACCTTGGGGAATCCATTTACCAACTCCTGATGGTGTAGTTTGGAGAGAAGTTGAAGGCTAGAATGTCCAAAGCATCTATCCCCTAGAGAAGAATCGTTTGTCTTTGAAGAGAGACAAAGTTCCTCCTCATGAACAAAAGATAGATCCACCTTGTAGACTATGTTTTCACATTTTCCTCTCAAGAGGACCTTCAATGTGCTTATGCTCTCAACAAAATATTCATTAGATGTAAAGATAACTATATTCCTTCCTGAAAGTTGTACATCTGTTGCTTTCGGACTGTTCCACACCACTTGTTAGTTGTTTCACAATACTTAAACAAATCGTGTTTCGATAGTTGTTAGTTGCAGCATAAATGGTACGATAAACTGCAAAGGACACATGATATGTTTACCCTGTTCAGCTCGTCTCTGAACTCCAAGTAGAAAGCACTTTACTAATCAAATGATCAAATACAATAGATCTTACGTAACACGACTCCCTCTGTTACCGCTATGTAATTCGATCGCCGTCAGTGCGTCTGACTCCCTCAGACTGAATGAAGAAGCGTATGTTGCTTACCCTAAGATTACAGACTCTTGACTGATACAGACTCCGTTTGCCAAAAACATGTCACACACATTCATGAGACACATGGATTTAACACTTCCATTTTGACATAGTTGTGACACACTAAGGATAACAAATTTTAGACTACTATCAAGTTTACATAATCAATATTAAGATTTTCAATGAGAATTACTTTCCCCAATCCGAAGACTTCGCCTTTACTCTTATTTCTGAAGGTAACCAATCCTCTTGAGTGTTGACAGAGTGAGAGTAACCATTATCTATTCCCTGACATGTGACCTGAGTAAGCATCATCTATAAACAAGGAACACTTTCTCCCTCCATCCTGCAGAAAAAGAGGTTAGTTCTTACGAACCAAAATAAGCTTAGACTTATTGGGTTTTACGAGTAACATAAGCGTCTTTGGGTCCATGCATAGCTCTAGTCTCGTTGGTTTTAATCTTCATTTCTGATGTCTTTTTGAGTGAGTTCCCTGGTCGGAACGCATAGCGAGATTGTGAGTTTTTCACAAGTTCCCTTCGGAGGGAACATTTTCTTCTATAGTGATCTACTTGACCGCAGTGCAAGCACACTATGATGTTTGAGGTCCACATATTTTCTTTGTCCTGGCCAGATGGGTTTATTCGTTATTATGGAGGGAAAATCTTTGTGAGATGGTTTCTTACTACTTGTCTGTTTGAGCCAAATGGCATATGCTTTTTTCCCGTTGAATGGCGTTATATCCCTGTCAGTTGGACTGTTCATTTTCCTCTGAGTACCACCACACACACATCTAGGGTGATCCTTTACACGGCCTGTGTGAAGAGTTCTTGGTGGACTGATTCTTACTCAATGGGATGTAACCAAGTCCTAGTCGTGATATGAAGCGTTTGGAGAAATCCGTTTTCTTCTTCTCAACCATGGAGTCAATGTTGTTCCTTTAGCCAAGCCTTTTTCTTCTCTTCGTCACTTACTTGGATTCTTCTATCTTTGCAGTCATATCCGCGTTATCTGATTCCAAACGAGTAATCTTTCCTTCCAGGGAGCGGATATTTTTCATCACTTTGACATCATCATATCCCTAACTAGATGACGACAGCTTCTCCTCCTGAAGTCTCATGGCTTTGGCAGACCACAGTCCGTTGTTCTTCATTAGATCTGAGATCATTTCTTCCTGTTCCTCTAAAGTTATGCTAAGATCTATATTCTTATGTGCTACATTCTTGACGATTGACATCAACTGAGAGTTAGTTTTATCAGTCAGATATGAAAGAGGATATGAATTAGTTACCCCATGTTTCTAAGTTTCATGGGATGCCATTATGCTCATTTCCTTGGTAGGATTGTCTTACTTGCTATCTTCATCGGATTCTCCCATGCTACCATCATAGCCTTCTGATCCTTCTGTGTTGGGGCTCTCCTGCCTTTTTACTGGAGTAGTCCTTGATCATATATCTCTTCTTTTGATAGTGATAACATAGAGGTCTTTATTGATTCGCTTCCCTTTGAGGGACCGCAAAGGTGCGGTTCGTACCATTTTTAGGGCTCTGGTTAGTAGGGTCATAATCTCGTCCTGATACTCTTCCTTGTCATCTGTTTAGGCAAATTAAAAGGCCTTCTCAACTTTCGGTGCGGATGAATTTGTTCCTGTCTAGTTCATGTCTTGCGACTTTGCGCTGTTGTACGTCATTGGCTTTCTTAATATTTTTTTGAGCTTAAAGACCCATGGTCACCGCATCCCACTTGGAATTTAAAGCTTAGAGAAAGTGATGGGTAACTTTAACTCAAAGATCTTTTCTATTAGAAACTCCATCAGTCCAATTTAATTCTTAAACCGTAAGTGAAAATCTTCGAGAGATTCATTCTGACCTTGAACGGCATTGTCATAGTCTTTCATGCCAGCTAGAATATGGTTCTTTTTGACATCTTCATTCCCTCAATACAACCTTTTGAGAGCATCCCAGATTTCTTTAGTTGTTTTGTAGCGAAGCTTCTCATGGACTGAGCACCATATGGAGTACCTCCTTAGCTCTGTTGTTCTTCTGAATTATTTTAGTCTGATTTATCCTTTTCTTTCTATATTGATCCCTTTTGTATGATTCTCCAGAGTTGGCCGTCCTTAGAGCATGTGTGTGCCTTGAATTGTTCCGACCACCATTCATATTCACCATATTTGAATATCTGCGGTTTCCAGAACGAATCATTATCGCAGTACTCGACGTCATTCTTCTTACAAAGCTAACTTAAAACAATCTAGAGACCAGACTCAAATACCAATTATTGGATCGTAGTTAGCTTTCCATTGCGAGTAACAAAAGATTTTGTTCCTCGCTTGATAAGCAAGCATCGGAAATAAATATGCAGAAAATAATGTACGCTTACTCAAAGGTTTATAGTGGAAACTTCGGTACTTCAACCAGTATGCGCTAGAAGGATTTTGAAATAGCTATTGTATTGTAGTGTTCCACGGTTACAATATGATAATGAACTGCTAGCAGTCAGACACTCCAATTCATCGTCTGCTAGGTACACTTCTAAAGTCATTCGCACCGCAATTATTGTTTTTCTTCTAATACAGATCACACCACCGTCCTGTGTTCCCACGGTAGTAACACTCCAAACCAATCTTTACGATAGGCCTCAGCTTCTAAGCTTCGGATGTCAATGATCTTCAGGCAGAACCGAGCGATAAATGTAGGCACGCCTCCTTTTTGTATCTCGTTCTGTCAAAATGAAATCTAGATTTGCTTAACCGCAAATCTTAGATTTTTCTATCCTAGTCGGATCAAAAAAAATTTCCTAATTGATAAGGATAATCTCAGACTAATTTTATCAATTATTAAACAACGATTCCCTCAAACTAATCGTTATTGATCGGATCTTGATGTCTTGAATATCTTATTTTCTAATTTTATAGCTCTTTGAATCTTGATATCACACCAAATCTTTTATGTTGTTCATTCGAGATCTGGTCTGAAGATCTCTCTTTTGGCATGAGAATATTTGAACTGGCACTATCCAATGTAACAATATCTATGATAAGTGTTCTTACTGCACGCTCAAATAAATATATTAGCTATATGTTTATCACATCAAAACCTAACAAGTTCAGCAACTCCCACACGATTACATAAGTATTTCTCACATGATAATGTAACCATGACATTTTACACATATACAAGGCATACGAGTACAAGTTGACACCTTATCAAGTTTCGACACTCTAGACCACATAGGCACTGTTTATCATCCTATACATTTCAGGTCAACATGCCACTGATTCTCATAGTATTTACACAGTTATGCACAGGGAAACTTAACGGATAGTTACAGATATTTACAATGTTCAAGCTCAGCAGTAAATCACTTTACATTTACAACAGACTCTTCCGTCAAGCTTGGATGCTCCTTATTGTATCAACTGGATCATAATTCCATTCTTGACATATGGATGAAAGAATCACAAGAATCTGTTTTAGCTCCTTCCTCGGGTAAAATTCGCAGCGGTGAAAGGAAAAAAACGTTAACACACCTGCACTTTCATTCTCTTCAGTTATTATCATGTGACACCTTGACATGGCTCAGTAAGAAATATCCATGTCGTGGTCTTTTTAATCTACGCCTTTGATTGTTTAGTAGAAATTGTCATCAGTATCATCCAGAGTGTCACCAGAGTAAGAACCATCTGGTTGGCGAACACAGATGTTAAGGTTCCCTGAAGGTAAGGGCTCCTGAATCGCCAACAAGTAAATCTAGTCAGTCACTCACCTGAGTTCTAATCATTGTAACCAACGGAGTAAGGACATGGACCTGAGAAATATTTTTTTTTAACAATGAAATCACTGATGTATCATTCCTGACAATTATACAATGGTTTCTATGGTTGCCAAAGATGGAAATCAGCAATAGCCAGGTTACACGATGTTCAGCATTTAATTGTAAACATTTCAGAGATATATGGACGTGATGCGAGACAATGAAAGTAACTCGGATAATTACCTGGTCACTGATCTCCTGGCCTTCTGAGTGGAAGAGAATTGGCCGGCAGCGCTTGTCTTCATTCATTAAGCTCGAATTCTGAAAATGCATAATTAGGGATGCCTTTCCCTGAATCCGTCCATAAGCCAAGGAAGCCACCTTTTCACTGTTGAATTTTTCCCACCTCTTCCCATTGAAAGCCTGCAAAAAATATGATATGGTTCCATGTAATGTAACCAATGAAAAGTAATCTGGACCGCCGGCTTTTAAAAGATTACAGGTCACTAGAGGGGGGAAACACCACGATGCAACTTAGCTGTTACCTGATAGAAAGATACTATATTTGAAGGAGAAATCATATTGATAAATGCATAGCCAACATTGCATTTATTCTGCAAATATAAAACATGGTATCAGTGGCAATGTAACAAATACTGTTTTTGAAAGTTGTGTAAGGTGCAGTGGTTGTGAAACTACCTTAAAGTCAATTGGAAGATAGAGGAAGTCATAAGTGCCCCGATGGTTTTCATCTATGGCAGCAAGCAGCATTTTTGAAGTGTACCTGAGAAGAGGCCAAAATCAAGATCGGTAATAATCCATCACAAACAAAATGAATAACTGCACATTGTTCCCTAGCATGTTAAGTCTCTTACTTATTCGGAATGTTTTTAATCATCAAAGTCGTTCTGGTATCTTCCCCGCTAATTATCTTTTCCAAATTGAGTTGATACTGCTTCTTGCTCTCCAACAGATTAACATTATTCTCGACTCTTTGAATCCAACCGTGTTCAGCAAATCCTTCATAGTTAGCGATTGTGGGACGGTTCCCAATGAACATGGGAACATCCCTTCGGAATGACATTACTGAACTTGGGGAACCATTTTCTTTCATAGCTCCACGAGCAGCCATGTTCATCATAAAATCTCCATTGTTACGATTAAAGCCTAAACCCTCGAATGTAACTGGTTTCATAAAGGACGTATCGGGAGACTCCGAGAAGTATCCCAACTGCCTAGTAAAAGGGACGCCAGAAGGAGCTGAACCCACATGATGGTGATTCTGTGAACCAAGGGTAGGCACACGTCCATTGGAGTATGAAAAATCAGGTGCCTGGAGATTGGCAGAGATAGGATGGTCTGTAGAGGTTGTGGACCATGAAGCAGAGCTAGTGTGCTCTGAGTAAAGAGTCGGGCTCCCCCATAGATACTGAGGACCAGATAATGTTCCAGTACCAAATGACCTTGAGCTTGATTCACTTAAGGGGGAAATAGGACCAGGGCTCGCCTTTAAGTTTAGTTCTGGGTAAGACACTGAATGCTGATAGGCTGGCGACTTTGGCAAGTTAAAATTAGTAAACCCTGGCTCTTTGCCAATAAGTCCAATCTTTGGGGAGTTTGATAACTGAGATGGCAGAATTGAGCCTAAACCCGGTAGAAGGGTTCTGTTTAAAGGGCTAAAAGAGCCCGTTCCAGAACTGTGACCGAGAGCTCTCAAAGTATTTGAGCCCACTGAACAGCTAAGTTGTGGCCAGTAACCTGCTATTGGATGTACATCGGTTTCAGCTACATGAAATAAGTGACAAAGTGGGGACAACAAAAGAAAATGGCGGTTGGCACTATACTATTGTTACCTGGAGGAGAGCTTGTTAAAGGTGACCCTGGGAGATGCCGAAAAAATAGAGCATCATCTTGATCCAGCTCCTGGCCTGGGAGCTGCATGATGCTGAAATGAAAAAGCGCATAACAGATAATGATCAGCAACTTGTCAAATTCCACACAAACTGGGATTGAAAATTGTACCGAGAAACGAAGAAGAATAAAAATTTGCTTGGATACCAGCCAAAAAAGCTGGAAGAAAACTCTTCTAGTGAATGTCAACATTATTAAAACAGGGAATGAAACAAAATGATTTTTTAAGGGAAAATCAGCTACAGATATGAAGAACTGAACATTAAAATTGAATGACGCCATAGAGCTCGAGGGATCAGATGTGTACTTCCTACGAATCCCACCAGGGCGGCTAGGTTCAAGCTTTATGCGTTTTCCAGCTATATCACACCTATTCAATGCTTTTAGAGCTGCCTCGGCAGCTCTGACGTCATAATATTCAATGAATTTATGGTGACGCTTATGTGGAGTCTCTCTTATCTGCAATTTATAATGAAGATGTTTTGGTAATATATTATGTTTGATTACTCATACTAAAACAAGCTGGATGAACAAGATTAATAATAGTACCTCTTTAACCTCTCCATAAGTTCCAAAGATACGTCGAAGGTCATCATTGGAAACTGAAGCATCCAAATTAAACACCACGAGAGTTCCTTGATTAATATCCTTTTCTGATGGATTGTCCTGAAGGTTTGCAACAGGAAACAGCTCTAAGATACAACAATACAACAGTACAACAAGCAAACAGGACCGAAAAAGAAAAGGGCCGTCTTTAGTTAAAACCTTGGGAATAGAGAAATGGATATCGAGTTTCCTTCTTCTCAAAGGCTTATTTTGTAACAAACGCAAAGCAGTTCGAGCATCTCGGATATCATAATAGGACACCATAACAAAGCCTCTATGCTTGCATGCAGTGTAGAGTGTCCTGATGTCACCATATTGCTGAGTAAAAAATGCAGAATGTAGCAAATGAGAAATGGAAGTATTTTGATGTCAAAAAAAATACACAGGAATTGTAAGAACTGTAGACTACGAATAATACAATCACTCGTCCCATTAGGATGAACACTTCTATAAAGACTACACATAGTTCGCAAAGTTGAAAAAAGTGCAAGAAATCAGATGGTGAAGCAGAAGGGGACTAATTTCTAGGCATTCTAAACTGGGGGAACGGGAAAGGAAAACGCCAAATACATAATGGGTCTAAATTTTAATACCTCAAACATTGCTCTTAGTTCAGAGTCCTCCACATTGCTGTTGATATTCCGAACAAACAGAGTCCTCGAGGGATGCTCCCCAGAAGGATGTTCCCCAGATACGGTTCCCACGCCACTTTGCACACTGTAGGCATTAACACCATTTCCAATAAACCCCTCTGGCACAACCGCCTTTGGAACAGCCACATGCATGCCATCCAGAGGATCCGCATCCAATTCCAATCCTCCTACACTTCCAAATATATCATCTTCCAAGTCTTCTAGTTTGCTAGGCAAACCACTCAGATCAAAATCTTCCATAGCACCAGCTAAAAGATCCTCTTCATCATCTGGAAGTGTAAATCCAATTTGGCCTCTATCTCTATCCTCCAAAGTATCATCAACCACACTGTTCGAGTCGCGTGTCTTTTTGATTGGTAACCCATCATCAGATGATTGATGGCAAGGTTCCATATGAGAAAACTCTACTACATAAACGTGAAACAAGAAACAACAAAGAGAGCAAATTGTGGTTCAATAAGTGGGGTTATAAAAATTTTTGTTAATTTATGAGAAAATAAAACTGGTATATACACTTTTCATGTGAAAAGACCGGAAGGGAACTTGTAAACAGGCTAACATCTGTTGCACAAGGTTGTCCCCAAACATCTCGCCCTGCTGTTTTAGGCACTCTCTCTTCTGGCAATTTCGACGAACCTACGTAATGATATTCACACTCACAAGTTACAAATATAAAACGGAAAAAGATTTTTCCTTCAATCATAAGTCGCAGGTAGTCATATCACCCATTAAGTCGGGTATGGTATAGTATAGTCTTGGAACAAACTAACATGGCATCATAAAATTTCCAGCAGCTGAATTGAGTTTTTGTACTAAAATAAAGAGGAAAATTTTCTATGCATAGAAGTTGATCATGGATTCATTGTAAGTGAACAGAGACATACCTTCTAAGTGGATAGAATATGATTCCTTTAGGTGCTCCATATCCACCTTCAGCCAACAAAAAATAAAATACAGAAAACATAAGTTTACAGAACACGGCAAACACGATAGAGTCGGCACTGACAGGCTTGCACAAGCTTAATTAGTTAAAATGCCAAACATAACACACCCCTGGCATAGGAAGGCACGTGCAATTGAAGAAACAAATAAGCAAACCACTAAACTGAACACAAACGTATCTAACGCAGACACCACAAGCACGAAACAATAGGAGGTCAACTCTTCCAGATAAATGTCATTTTAATATCCAAGTTTTCATCACACAAAAAATACAGTACTGGAAGGGGAAGGTATTCGGAAATGGCCGACTCAACAGAGTACTACATCATTTGTAGTAAACTATGAATCAACTATACACTTTAAGCAATCTCAAACAGAACAGTATGCATTTCAAGACACAGATAAATGATGATGAGACGAGTCGACAGCCCCTCTATAGCCTTACTAGTCATCACAGATTAGTATTCCATTCCAGTTAAATGAGGTATCAAAAGACAGACAAAGTTTAGCAGCTTTACACTCATATTTCCTGTTAGAATGTAAACAAGAGAGAAATAGAAGTAAGACTGCAACAAAAACTTCAAACTGAAACCAACAAATGCCCCAAAATGGCATTCAGAGGATGTTTCTCAAAATCACAATGCAAATATGATTCTACTTTCAAACTACCCACACAGAGAACTGATCAAGGCCATCATGCACCAAAAGTAACTAGACCGATCAAGTAAACTGAATCTTCAACAAGTGTTCCATGGGCCTCACAACAACAGCACACAGACAAAAAGTCAACACAACACAACCATAGCAGTAATTGACTCATTTTCTCAATCAACCACTATTCACTACCCAGATGCCAAAAATTGTCCAAAAAAGTCATCTTCACAACAGGTACAATTCATCGAACACCTTAGACTCACATTCAATCAAAAACCTTAAACAACACAAAATCCGACCTTCATCGCCATAATCCCATCGTCAAACACCAACCCAAAACCCATATCCGTCCAAACATCAAACAAAATCACAATCAGACACAGACACCACACACTCAGTTGGGGTTATCAAAGCAGAAACCAGTCGCCATACCTTTCAGCTAGGGCATGCAATCAGCAACCCAAAAGGCAGCAGCTGAAAACGAAACAAAGTGACAGAATCACAAGCAAAGGATTCAAATTCAAACAAAGTGAGAGAATGAAGAAGACAAATTATAGGGTTCGAAGAATTAGGTGAGGACAAAGAGTAGAAGAAGAAGGTGATTGTGAGCCACAAAGAGAGAGTTACGTAGAAGGGGAGCTATTTGTTTCTTACACTCCTCTACTTCCTCCTTGCTCCTATTCTCCCGCCGGGAAACTCGATCAATAGAAAAATCAGCAAGCAGATTTCAGAAACTACACAGCTTCAATTTCGATTGGGATTTATTGAATAAAATAACGAGAAGCAGAGATTGCTGGAAGAAGAAAATAAACTCAGCAGATTAACAAGTGCCAGTGCATCTCATTTTCTCTCTCCTCCGCCATCATTGGTTTTTTTTATTCACTGTGATTCCACTGGATTTCATTGAACAAAATCAAATATTTCTTAATTCAAATACAGACCGAAGCGACGTAGTTTTCAACTATATATGTCGTTTTTCTTCTTCGAATCAAACTATACGATTTTAACAATAAAATTCTGATATGGTTTTAATTGGATATATTTGAATATGACAAACTGCTTTAGCTTCTTCTTCTTCTTTTTCACTTTTTGTTTTTGTACGTCATAAAAGTCTTAATAAATCCTCATCCCATCATCTTATATTTCTACTCATCTATCTTAAAACACAATTATTGACAGGGTTGCTTTACATTGATAAGTACTACAAATTAAATAATCATTACATTACAAAAATAACAGGTCCACTCGCAATATAAAAATATCTCTCCTCATAATATTAATTTATACTATCCACTTTAAATGATTTATTCGGTTAAAAAAAGGCCGCACAACAATAATGTCAAGGTGTTGAATCTCAACTGTCGCGATGCGCGCGTACGAAGGAATCACATGTATATATATTTTGCAGGATCACTTACGTGTCATTTTATCACTGGCTACACAAAACGACAGAAGAGAGGCCCACTTGACTTTAGGAGACCGTGTCCAATTATCGGGCGACACACCATATAAATCTTGCTGCTTGAAAAATCTCAGCTTGATATTTTTGTGTGTGAACAAGATGCTTACGTAATCATGAATCATTGATCATCGGAATATTCTGTCGCAATTGAGATTAAAGTATTGTAGGTCACTGTTTGTTTCTTCCGTGTTTTATCATCTTTCTTTCTCTTATTTTTATTTGCTTCTTTTTGAGAAATTAAATTAAAAGATATTAATTAAGCCTGAAAAACGAGTAATATAATAATTATCGATTGTGGTCCATGTAATATAAAAGTAGGAGACGCTTATGAATAAGCCAAAGGGAATCTAATTGATTGACCTTGAGTTTTATTTTTCTATCCATTGAAAAATCACATCCATGGATGTGATATATTTGGCGAAAATGGATGAAGGTGCTTGCACGACCACTTGGGCGTAATTATTCATATAAAGAAAATCAAGGACATCAATAATACATACTTACCCAATTAGATCAATGCTAATATTCAAATACATGTCACAAATAGAAACATTCCCATAAGTAATGGCATGTCCACCAACTCTATTTTGGAAGGCCATTTTCATTTCTAGTGATGATTATAAGATATGTTTTGTGGTTTGGGGAGAAGGTGCAAAGATGTGATGGTGATGTCATAGATGATGTAAACATTCCTACTTTGTGTTGTGTTGGTTGGTTGTGGATCAAAGGCAATGAGATGACACCTCCATAAGAATTAAAGAAAGGGTCGAGGAATCTAATCTAATCTTATCTGATCCCGTGGTTAATTTTTAGCAATGGGTTATCGTTTTATAAAGGGTTATGTCGTCCGTCCTACAATGAAGGACATCATCTATGAGACAAAGTTTACATTATAGTATTGTTTACTAATCAAATACAACGAATTTTTTATAAACCAAACGAAGGCATTTTTAAATCGAAAGACGATGACTTTTGAAAGTGAGAAGGTAATGAGATAAATGGATGGACAATCTAACGGGCTTGGACTCTGCAAAAGGCCAGCCAGACATCACTGGATGAGAAATTGGGGTAGTCGGCCCACGATTCATCTATTTTGAAGTGATGGAGAATTGGTGTTGAAACTGGTTACTTAAGTGACAAGGCATGGTTGCATTGAGTTATTAGCCATTCATACCTCTACTTACCACGGTTAATGCGAGATGCTCTAAATTAAGTAAGACATGCAACTTCTTCATTTCATTCTACAACTACAACCGAGGCCATCATGTTCTAAACTCGCATTCTAAATGGCGCGTGGCTCATCATTTTGCCCATAATCTTCTGGCTTTGTGTTACAATTGGTTGGAATTTTGAATTATGAGTTTGTTTCATTTTGAAGAGCTAATTTCGGTATCGTATATATATCAAATTGAATAGTTATAGTCTTGATAAAAATCATTATAAGGTGTACTATAAGATTGACTATTCGAACACCTAAATTGATCAAGTATCAAATGAGATATCGGTACTCGAAGTTGCATAGAAAGCATAAGAAGTTTGAGTCCGTTGAGAATGAATATCAAGACTTGGTTCTTCAAACCCACATCAATGTGATGAAGCAAAATGTGTGACTACTTATATAAATTCATTGTGAGCATATATAAGTCATTATCGAAAGTCATTCTCATCTGGGTCTCCCCATCTTCTCCATGTTTTGGGATGTTAGATGAACATGGGATCAGCAATCTCCCCTCTCACTCGTGTGTCAATAGAATAGGCTCCTGTTTCCTGTGATAGTTAGAAGACATCAACATCTAATTCGCTTTAATTGATCAGTGCAATCATCAGTTTGAAGTCCTGTTGTCCTATCCTAGGAAGCAAATTGGCAAACCACACCCATCACGAAAGGGCACTACACCATTTTACATCTTATGTGACGTTTTTGTATTGTGTAGTATGAACATATGTCACAAGTGTGTAACGTAACAACGAATATTATGTCGCGAGAAACAACTGTCATATATGAGACATCAAGTGACACAGCTTATACATCACACATGTGGTTGTCATATAAGAGACGTGAAGTGACACAACTTATACATCACACATGTGGTTGTCATATAGGACTCATGAAGTGACACAGCTTATACATCACACATGTGGTTGTCATATAGGACGCATGAAGTGACACAACTTATACATCACACATGTGGCTGTCATATAGGAGGCATTAAGCGACACAGCTTATACATCACACATGTGTTTGTCATATAGGAGGCATGAAGTGACACAACTTCTATGTCAGAAATCTGCTTTTACTTTGCAGCTTTGTTAGAGACTTGACTTGTCACATCAACCTGCAAATTGTCACATAAGCTGTCAGAAAAGTACAATTTATATTTGAATTTGAACACAATGTTGTATCAACTAATAGATTGTATCATATATGACACAAACATTTTACGACTTACAGATTGTGTCATATAAATCTTTCGATTTATATGATATATATTTTTTGCGACGTACAAATGTATACTGTCATGCGTGTTTTAATATGTGATAAATTTTTATAGCAAGACATGGATAAAAGATGGATGGAACTTGAGAGATGTGATGTTCATATAAGATGTAACTTTGGCTACTGGTGTCATGCAGAATAGTGTAACTTTGGCTATCGGTGTCCTATCGGCTATTATAAAGTGTTTTTTCTAAGCGGTATGTTAAATGAAGGGAGCGACAAGAGTTAAGGGTTCAAGGTTTATGGTTTACCATTTGGGGTTTACCATTTGGGGTACGGTTTGGGGTTTGAATTTAGGGGTTGGGGTTTGGGTTTGAGTTTAGGGGTTTGGGGTTTGAGGTTTAGAGTTTAGGGTTTGAGTTTTGATTGAAGTTTGGGGTTTAGAGTTTGGGATTTTATTTAGAGAGTTGATGTTGATGTTGTACGTTGAACTATAATAAAATAGTTGATTAAAATGAAGGGAGCGATAAGAGTTCAAGGTTTATGGTTTACCATTTGGGGTTTGAATTTAGGGGTTGGGGTTTGGGTTTGAGTTTAGGGGTATGGGGTTTGGGGTTTGAGGTTTAGAGTTTAGGGTTCGAGTTTAGGGGTTTGGGTTTGAGTTTAGGGGTATGGGGTTTGGGGTTTGAGGTTTAGAGTTTAGGGTTCGAGTTTAGGGGTTTGGGGTTTAGATTTTGGGAGTTTATTTAGAGAGTTGATGTTGATGTTGTACGTTGATTTAAGTAGTTGATTAAAAATTTAGGTCGACGTAGTTGAACTATAATAAAGTAGTTGATTAAAAATTTAGATTGACATTTACAGGATAGTTATTCAATAGTAGTGAATATTGATTTTTGAAATATATTTTATTTCACAAGTTAAATCTGAATCTGAATATTTAAGTAACATATTTTGATTAAGTTTGTCATATAAGCATGTATAACATTTTGGGGGGGGAACTTTCAATAAAAACGGGATTTTTGGAGTGTAATTCGAGTTTAGGGTTTCGCACTTAAACATGTACTCTCACATTTCAGCCCCCAACCTCAGCTTCTACCGTCATCCCCAACCTCAGCTCCTTTGCAACCTGCTCTCTCGAACCCCCCGTACTTCTGAGCTCCTTCCTCCTCACCAGATCTATCCATCCATCCACCCACCCATCCTCCAAATACACGTTACACAGCTCCTTCCGTGCTCCTATTTGTTGGACCTTGAGGCCTTTGTTGGCGGCCGCGGAGGAGTGGGTAGTGGTGCGTCGGAGCCAGGCGCAGCGGGCGACAGCGACGAGACCGACGAGGCAGATGAGGGCGCAGAGGAGGGCTGCGACGATGAACACGAAGTCGGACTCGACGATGACGAGGGCTTCAGGGGCATCGGCGACGACGGAGGAAGATGAGGAGGAGAGGAGTCGTCAAGAAGCCATTCATTCAGAGCCAGCCAGCCAGCAGCTGTTTGTGCTTGTGCTTGGATGTCTCAAGTTGAAGCTGAAATGGTGGATGGAATTGGCAAGGATGCAAGGAGTGTAGAAACTGAAGCTCCGGAGTTGGATTCGAGTTTCGAAGCCGAGGGGGTTGTTGAGAGGATAGTGAGGACTGCGAGGTGTTTACCGGAGAATACGACTTTAGGGGAGGTACTGGGGCCGTTTGAAGGTGGGGTTGGTGAGAAAGAATGCTGGGAGGTGTTGAATAGGATGGGGAGGGAGGGACTTATCGTTAGCTGTTTGTACTTTTATGAATGGATGGGGTTGCAGGAGCCTTCCCTGGTTACGCCTAGGGCTTGTACGGTGTTGTTCCCTTTCCTGGGGAGAGCTGGAATGGGGGAGAAGTTGATGATATTGTTTAGGAATTTGCCAAAGACCAAGAGGTTAGGAGATGTTCATGTCTACATTGCTGCCATCTCTGGGCTTCTGTGTTGTGGAAGGTAATTGGTTTTAGTTTTGAGCTTTTAATTGATTGTTCTTATTTTAGACATGAAGAGGAAATATAAGCACTACCGAAGATGAGGATGAAGAGGAAATTTAGGTTGATGTGGATGTGTGCTGGTTGATCTGGATGTGCTGGTTGCTGTTGGTAATTGATAGATATAATGTTGCTGGTATTTTACATATTGTTGGTAGTTTACAGCAATTGATTGTATTTTATATGCAAATCATTTGATTGTACTTGTTTTATGTAGGAAGAGATGAAACAAAAAGTTCAACAAGTATTGGATGAGGAAGCCGAGAATGACTTGTGTGGTGTTGATGATGCTGCTGCTCTGCCGGAACAAACTCAAGCGAACATTATTAGTGAGGTGATCTCAAAGCACAAGGCAGCCAATGTCGATGGTGTTCGCAACTTATGGCCTAGGAACTTATGTGACTTTTGATGCTTTGTCATCTGAGACTTATGTGACTTTTATGACTTTTGTTACTTATGGCCTAGGAACTTATGTGACTTTTGATGCTTTGTCATCCGGGACTTATGTGACATTATCCTTTCTAATTGTTTTTTAAAAAGCTTGTACATAAGATAGCTTAGATGACAACTTATTAATATAATGACTGTCACATTAGTAAGTTATCGATACCCACAATTGAAATGACACAAGCCATGTGTTACATAAGACGGTTCTCGTGACAAATACTCATATCTCCTAAGAGGAGTTTGAGATGGCAGGTTTCTTATGTGACACGTTTGACATATACTAACGCGACGCACAAACTTATGTTATTTTAGTCCTAAAGCCTATGCGACATGTCTAAAACTATCATGTCGCGTAAGGGTTATGGAACAGCACTTACGCCACGTGACCCAGATGACACATATATTGTCACATTAGCTGGATGCGACATAAATCATTCATAAACGACATTTCAAACGTGTCACATAGGATGTAAAATGGCGTAGTGGGGGCAATTACGCTTTAAGGAAATTACCGAGCAAGCTTCAATAATTCTGGTTTCGTATTTCTGTTCAATCCATTATTCAGCGATTCCAATTTCATATACATTGTTATTTCACTGTGATTATACTCCTACACAATTCAAAACAACAACGTTATCCCAACCAGTCTCCTAGGTTGGATTCTTCCCTGGGGCTAGATGCCTTTGAGGATATACTTGGTTATGAATACACTTTAATCGAACCCATCACACTTATCTACTCTCTATTTTTTTTCTCTATATGGGCGCGGATGACGACCAATATTCCTCAACGTGGGCGGATAGCAACATGTTTATTTTTGTTGATGAAATCGGTGATACCCCCACACTAATCGATCAAGAGTTTTATTCCTAAAAGAAAAACATCTCAGAATTTCCGCTTGCCTAGCTAGCTACCGCTACTCAAATTTGAATAAATAGTATTTGTATTATTTAATGCTCTTTATTTTCTCACGTTGGTCGAGAAACGGTTGATATTGTTGAGCTATGTTCTTCTTGATTCCTTTTCTATGCATGGTATTGTATTTTGTTTTTACTACAGTCAACGAAAGAAAGTCAAACATCATAAAACAGTTGCAATTACTAACCTGACAACATTTGACTTAGCATCAAAATAAATTCTACCAAGTCAAATGAAAGGCATGCGGCAGCAGCCAGCCTCATGTTTTTAAACCAGTAAATCTCAAGGGCAGAATCACATGAAACATAAGCATGGGTCGAACACCATTGCCTACACTCTACTCTAGCTTCAACATTTCATGTTCAATAAACAACACCAACCCTCTACGCTAAAACTTGCTCCTCTCATCTCCATGTGTTCAATATAAAATGAACCAGCACGACGCAGTTTCATATTTACAACACGCCATCTGATCTGACCTATTCTTGCATACCATTACCACAAATTCAAAAAGCATCCATTATCTTAATTGATAGTAAACAATGGGACAAGCAAATCACACACATTTGAATCTCAATTGCACACCTCCGATTGGATTTAGCAGTCACCAACATTCCAACCTACCCCAACAATCCAAACACGGACAAAATATATCCCCTCCCTAGAGTCTCCATTTTGACACATAACATCATAATATGAATTTTAAAAATAGAAAAGTTTGAAATTAAATCCCCAGTGTCATTCAATGCCTAGCAATACACTTTGGTGAACTACACCACCATTCTTCATCCCATTCCCTATAAAATCTACCCTTTTCCCAAATCCCATCTCTTCCATCCATCTCCCAACCACTTCTCGCTCAAAACCCTAATCCCACATAAGCTTCCTTCATTCTATCTCTCTGTTGGTGCTGAAAACGGTATAGGCAGATCGAGCTAAAATGATGGACTACTTAATGGTGTTTGTCCGGCTGGCGGAGTGGCTGATGGCCAACTCGATATTCTGCAGAAGATCGGCAGCAGCCAAGAACAAGATTAAGCTTGCCAAATCCACATCATTCAAGCACCACAATCAGCCCTCATCACCCTACCAACCACCATCTCTAACCAAGATCACACAACTATCGAGTATCAACTCACTCGTCTGCGACATCGATGGCGTCCTCCTCAGAGCTACACAGTCCCTCTCCTTCTTCCCTTTCTTCATGCTCGTCGCCTTCGAAGCCGGCAGCCTCGTCAGAGCCCTGATCCTTCTCCTCACCTGCCCTCTGCTCCTGCTGCTGAACTACCGATGGAGACTCAAGGTGATGATCTTCGTCACGTTTTGCGGGCTGAAAGTGAAGGACATGCAGAGCGTGAGCCGAGCTGTATTACCCAAGTTCTACCTGGAGAATCTCAATGTTCGAGTTTTCGATGCTCTGATATCGGCCGAGTACAGAGCTGTAGTGACGAGTGTGCCGCAGGTTCTGGTGGAGGGGTTCTTGAAAGAGTATTTGGAAGTTGACGCTGTCGTCGGGACTAAACTACGTCGTTTTGGCGGTGGGAAGTACTTTTCAGGAGTTGTTGGGGTAGAGGGTTTGGTCGTTAAGCACAAGGCTGTGAAGGAGCTTTTTGGTGAGACGAAGCCTCATGTTGGAATCGTCAGCTCTGCGCTCCACGACCATCTCTTATTCTCACTTTGCAAGGTAACTAATCATCACGCGGTCGGCCCACAGTTAAAACTGTTAGTTTGACATGTTTTTTTTTATTTCCAGGAAGGATACGTTGTGACCAAGGAAGATGCCAAGCTGTCCCAAATGCCACGAGATAAGTACCCGAAACCGCTCATCTTTCACGACGGCCGCCTCGCGTTCCTCCCGACACCGCTTGCGACGGCAGCAATGTTCATCTGGCTGCCAGTGGGAATATTTCTCGCCATATTCCGCATACTCATCGGAATAGTGCTTCCTTATCATGTTGCCGCATTTCTCGGGGCTTTATCCGGTGTCAGAATACGTCTCACGGGGACCGACCCGGCGAGATCAAACCCCGACAAGGGCGTCTTATACGTGTGTACTCATAGGACCTTGCTGGACCCGGTCTTTCTCAGCACGGCACTAGCCAAACCCATGACGGCTGTCACCTACAGTCTCAGTAGAATGTCTGAGATTCTAGCCCCGATCAAGACCGTCAGGCTGACCCGGGACCGGACCCAAGACGGCGAGACTATGCAAAGATTATTATCCCAAGGAGACCTCGTGGTCTGCCCGGAAGGGACGACTTGTAGAGAGCCATATTTGCTAAGGTTCAGCTCCTTGTTTGCGGAGTTGGCTGAAGAGATAGTCCCAGTGGCTGTCAACACTCATGTTTCCATGTTTTACGGAACAACCGCCAGCGGGTTCAAATGTCTAGACCCCATTTTCTTCCTGATGAACCCTAGACCGTCGTATCAGTTGCACATCATGGAAAAGCTCCCCAAGGAACTCTCCTGCGCCGGAGGCAAGTCCTGCTTCGACGTGGCCAACTACATTCAGCGGAAGCTGGGGCAAGCGTTGGGGTTCGAATGCACGAGTCTGACTCGAAAGGACAAGTACTTGATGCTGGCTGGAAATGAAGGCATTGTTGGTGGTGACAAAAAGAAGAAAGTTGAGTCTAGGTGACCAACTGACACATGAAGAAGAAGCACAAACAAATCCCATACACATATAATTATTCAACTAGTTCCAATGTTCATTCATTCTTCTTCTTCTTCTTTTGTTTCTTTCCAGGACATGTTTGCTTTCTCTTTCAAATCTTGTTGTGATTTGGTAGACTTTCCTACTTGAGTTTGTTGTAAAGTTGTGGAATATTTTGGAATATTTTATTTTGTATACATGCAAGTCTGGTCAAAAGTTTTCATTCGGAAAGGTGTTGAATTGAGATGTGTGTAGTAATTATCCTTCTGAAGTTGGCAATAAATGAATCCAATTATTTTACTGGCATAAATGTTTCCGATGGGATCCCAAGAGGGTTTGCATGAAATCAATTGATCTCTGCAATATGCTTCTAACACCAGCATCGTAATTTTTTAAGTTTGAAAAACTACGCATTCAATGCTCAACACAGTTTTCGCCTGTGCATTCATTGATACTAATTTTTATCCACCAAAACTATTTTGTCCCTTTATACAATAATAGTTATTTCTTTTATTCTTAACGTGCGACTTTATCCACTACAAAACTAATGTCTCAAAATGCTATTTGTCGCGAATGAAATTATTTTGATGAAGTGCAATTTCCATCCTCCATTTATATAGTTACTATTAACTTCCATTAAACATATATACTACCATTCTAGCTACTATAATCAATGTCAAAATTAAAATGGTGGTTATGTATCTCAAACATTATTATATTGATTTTTAATTTAGGGGATGTTCTTTGTACTGAAAAAAATTTACTGATATTTATTACTTTACTTATATTTACTTATAAGTATATTAATTATTATTATTTATTATGGTGATGATGTTGTGGTGTTGGTGCCAGTGGTAATGGTGGTGGTGTGGTTGTAGTTGAAGTGATGGTATTTTTGTGTTATAGTTGAGGTGGCAGTTTTGTGGTGGTAGTATTTTTGTGTTATGGTTGGGGTAGTGGTGTTGTGCCGGTGGTAGTAGTATTTTTGTGTTATGGTTGAGGTGGTAGTGCTATGGTTGGGGTGGTGGTGTTGGGGTTGGAGTGGTGGCGTTGTGTTGTTGTGGAGGTGATGTTGTGTTGTTGTGGTGGTGTTGCGGTGATGGTAGGAAAGAGATGATTTATATTAATTTACGAATGTACTTATATGCCCTTATAAGTGGTGATGGTGGTGGTGTTGTTGCGGTTGTGGTGTTGGTGTTGGTGGTAGTGGTGTTGTGGTTGTGGTGTTGTGGTTGGGGTGATGTTGTTGTTGTGGTTGGGGTGGTGGTGTTGGGGTTGGAGTGTTGGCGTTGTGTTGTTGTGGTGGTGTTGTAGTGTTGTGATTGTGGTTTTGTTGTGGTGGTGGTGTTGCGGTGATGGTAGGAAAGAGATGATTTATTGTAATTTACGAATATGTACTTATATGTCATTATATTTACTTATTTGACTAATATTTATGTATTTATATAAATATTTTATAAATATAAAAAAACATATGCTTAGGTATTCATGCAACTCACATGCATCAAATAAAAATCCAATAACCTAAGATTGAGGAGGATTCGTGTGTGAGGAATACTTGGATTTATGTGATTTGTGGATTGGAGTATAATAATTCGATGAATCGAAGGAGCTGGATGGTGTGGCTTGGAATATACTCTAATTATACGAGGTTCGGCAATAATAGTGAGGCTAGAAGATTGTTTGTTAAAATGGGGTTTAGAAATGTCAAAATGTTGTCTAGATCAACAAAAATCAGTTGAGATCGGACGAATTTTGATCACTGAAAATTGCAGATGAAGTCGGAATAGATGATGAACAGTACTAGCGAGAACCAATTTGAATTTCGGAAAAATTATTATTTCATTGAAGAAGGAAAAATCCCTTTAATATTGTCCATTTATTTGTATTTACCACTCTGTCATTGCTAAACAAAATGCTACGTTTTACACCCCTAAAAACTATTTACAATGAGATTGTTAGAAAAATAAAATTCAACTATTGAATGAGTGCAATGATAGTGTCGAAAATGGGTGTTTAATACATATGGATTAATTTATGTTGATAATTCAACATGTTGAAAGAGTCATAATACCACATGTCTTATTTTAATTGGTTGCTGCAGTTTTCTAGAGTTTTTTCTCATCCAATTATTTGAGGTCAATTATTGCATTGTACATATTTTTGTAAAAAAATTATTTTTACCAAACTTTATCATTTTTTTCTATAAATAGAGACTTGTTTCATTTGATTTGGACACAGAAAAAAATATATTTTTTCCAACATTGTTATTCTATCATCCTTCTATAAACTCTTTTCTTTGCGTATTGAACATCATTTTAGTGAAATAGACCCCAACAACAATCCTTTCAATACCCAAAACTCTATTAATTACCCCTTCATCTACCAAAATCCATCAAATTTCAATATGTCATCATCTGTTCCAAACTTTCATCCGTATTATGGATCTGTGATGCCATATCCATAGCAGGCACGCCCTTATATGAATTCTTATGTGCCAATGAGAATGAAAGTGTTCCAAATATTGGAGCAGCAGAATTTCCCGAGTTTTCCACCCAAATGGCTCCAAGTGTGGCAGGTGCTGAAGTCACTCCAAATGCAAAGGATTCAACTCCTCTTCGCAAGAAAAACCCCACATGGACTACTGATCAAAATTTGGTGCTACTTAGTGAGTGGATTAAATATGGAACAAACAATGTTGTCGGGAGAAATCAAAAATTATTCGTGAACCAGCTCGCATGTGGGACATATCTGATTTGGCTATCATCATGAGATCATGTATCATATTACATACTATGATTGTCGAGGATGAACGACATACATATGCTCAAAATTGGACCGATTTTGATTAATCTGAGGTAAGTGGGTCTAGTACACAACAACCATACTCGACTGAGGTGCTACCCGCATTTGCAAATCACGTGCGTGCTAGATCCGAATTGCGCGATTTAAATGCACATCACGAATTACAAGCAGATCTGACACATCACATATGGGCAAAGTTTGGAACGTTTCGTGATTAAAGATGATTTTAAATTATTTGTTATTTCTGCTTGTTTTAATAAATGAAAATCATTATTTATAGTGTTTATTTAATTTTGAATTATTAATAATATAAGAAAATAAAATAAAAATCTATTAGTTACATAATTCTTATTTAAAAAAAAATATGAAAAGATAAATTACTTAAGTGTTTCCTATTTTAATTTAATTATAATTTCTATTTGTTATTTTATGTAATCATAAAAAAATATATAAATTAAATTAGAATATGAAATAAAAAGTGATGGGGTAGGGTGTTGAATTTTATTAAACAAAATTATTGGAGAGTGTAAAGTTGAATGAATGTTGAATTATTAGGTGGAAGATAGAGAAAATGATGTGAGTGTTGGCAATAGAAAAAGTGGGTGAAAAAACAAATGATTGTATATAATCTAAGCCCGGCCTAGAGAAATTGTTATAGAGAAGGTTTGGACGATCACCAAAAAGGGCTTATCAATAGTGGAGAAATAAAGGGTGAATGAAATTGATGGAAATATTTTATCGTACGAGATGACAACTAATTTCTATGTGTTTGGTGCGCTTATGAAACAGGATTTTAGGCAATGTACATAGCGGCAGCGTTATCGTAGAACACAATAATTGGTAAAGGAATAGAAACCTAAAATTTGAAGAAAAGTATAACGGTGATTTGATTTTACATTTCGTTTGAGAAGAAGGTTTCGAGAGAGAGCTTTTGAGGGAAATTTTAGCATTTATAAATTTTATATATACTAAACTACAACTCAGTAAGCTATTATATACAATGAGTAATTTACACTTTTCCCCCTTCTAATTCTAAAACTATCCAAATGACACTAAAAAGAAATAACACCCTATGAGCTCAAATATAGGCCACTACCTCCTCTCAAGTTGTAGCATGAAGAAAGTTCTAAATGCCCAACTTACCGATCAAGTAAGTTATGGCGCAATGCAGCAGGGAGCGCTTGAGGAGATCCGCAAATTGGTGAGCACTGGCAATAGGGAGGGGTTTAATAAACTTGCAAGAGACAAAATGCCGAAAAAAGTGATAATCAATGATGATATGCTTTGTGCGCTCGTGAAAGATAGGGTTACGCGCCATGTGCAAAGCGCGATCTTGTCACAAAAGATTGAAATTGGTAGAGGTACTGAAACACTCATGTCACCCAACAAACTTGTTGTGCTGTAATCTACTTTGTGTTGAGTTTAGAACTTAATATAGGTTACTGTCATTTGTTTTTTTTTTTTTGGTTTCGGTTGATGCTGGGAATTTGTTTTGGCATATGTTGTGCAGGCTTGCTTTTCATTTAAAATACTGCCATCAACAAGCGAAAACAGCGTTGTTTTGGAGAAAGAAAATAATAACAATTAAAGAAGGCAGAGAGAGAAAATTAGGGCACGGGATTTTAATTTTCAAAGGAGAGAAACCAGAGAGAAGCCACGAGCGATTCTGAGAGAGAGCAAAGGCGATTCCGAGGGGTCGAGGCAATTGGTTTCAGGCGACCTTCGATGGGCGTGAAGTGTCGACTGGGGCCAGGAAGAAGCATCGGCGTCTGCTGGAATGGGTTGACGGCTTCGGGCGGCGAAGGATTGCTGCGAAAAGTCATCGGGTGAAAGTCGAGCTCTCGCGGATTTTCGGTGGCTTCGTTCAGGGGCTTCAAAGGGAGCCTTATCCCTTGATACCTTGCTGTCTTTCTTGTCTCTCCCGCCTCCCCTGCCATTCTTGATTGATTAGCGTTGTTAGGGTTCTTCAGCTTGTGAAGTTCTTGGCTTGCTGTGTATGCTTGTAATTGAACGCTATTTATATTGAAGTGTTGGGCTGAACCTCCCCGGACCCGAGGTTCCAAGGATGTAGTCAAGATTTTCTTGGTGAACCTTGTAAAAATTCTGCATGCACTGTTCTTCGTTTGATTCGTTGTATTAGGAATTCAATAACAGTTCATATTAAATTGGAATTCGAAAATGAAGCATTTCCACAGCCGCAGGACCCTGCCCTTGACCTGCACACACCCGCTGAATCGGTAAATGACGGAAACAACCAAGGAGAGCTAAACGGAGAAAGTGAGGACACTCACCATCCAGCTGATGGTGATAAGATAAGTTCTCGGTTAAATAATGCCTATGCAACTGATACTATTGTTTCTGAAAATTAAATCGGGTATTGATTTTTCCTCGAGTATAGAACCTAGGAATGCTGCTGAAATTACTGAGACTGCTGTTGGATTACCTCGAAATTGTGGTTTGCATGATTAGCAGTTAATTAGGGATAGGTCTCCCAGGGTTAGAATACCTAACATAAAGTATGCAAAAGTGCCTGAATGTCTGAATGTGTTTGAATTTGCATTGATTGTGTCTGAGCATGTTAAATATGTCACACCTGAGAATTATGAGGATGCCATGAAAAGCAAAGAGTCAAATAAATGGAAATTGGCTATGTGTGAGGAGCTTGAGTCAATGAGTAGCAACAGAACCTGGGATTTGGTTCCTACGCCTGCTAAGATTAAACCTATAGGGTGGAAATGAGTTTTTAAGGTAAAGGAGGGTAGTATTCCCCATTAACCCCCTAGGTTTAAGGCCAGACTTGTGGCCAAAGGTTTTAATCAAAAGGAGGGAATAGATTATAATGAAATCTTTGCCCCTATGGTTAAATACAAGACCTTAAGACTCTTGCTTGCTATGACCACGGTTAATGATTGGGAACTCCATCAAATGGATGTTAAAACTGCTTTTCTGCATGGTAATCTAAATGAGGCTATTTACATGTTACAGCCACCTGATTTTACTGATGCTAAACTGTCTAACCATGTTTGTTTGTTAAAGAAGTCCATTTATGGACTTAAACAGTCACCTAGGCAGTGGAACATTATATTTAATGCTTGCATGTTGCTCTTAATTTTCGTAGGAGTAAATTTGACACTTGCTTGTATATGAAAAAACATATACCTGAAATCTGTGTATTTCTATTGCTGTATGTTGATGACATTTTAATTGTTAGTAATTCTATTGATGAAGTCGCTAAAATTAAAAGGGAATTGAACACACATTTTGACATGAAAGACTTAGGTTATATCTAGAAACAGAAACAAGAGATGTATGTTTCTGTCGCAATATGACTATGTTGACAAAGTGCTGAACAGATTTACCATGGATCAATCTAAATGTGTGGCAATACCCTTGGGAGGGCACTTGCACTTATCAAAAGAAGACTGTCCTAAAACTGAATTAGAGCTAACAAAAATGGCAAAAATCCCTTATGATGTTGTTGTTGGCTCAGTTATGCACACGACCATACCTTGCATTTGCCATTAGTGCACTTAGTAGATATATGTCAAATCCGAATGAACATCATTGGCATGCTATGAAATATTTATTGAGGTACAGTGCTGGCACTAGACAGTTAGGACTTGTATATTCTGCATATGATGATTTTGGTTTGAAAGGTTATGTAGATTCTGACTTTGCTAGTAATAGGGACAACATAAAATCTACAACTGCTACATTTTTTACTTGGTGTGGTAATTGCATATCATGGAAGTTGCAATTGCAGTCTGTAGTTTCCCTTTCGTCTACTGAAGCAGAATTCATTGCTGTCACTAAGGCAGCAAAAGAAGATATGTGGCTTCAAGGGCTATTAGGTGAGCTAGAAGGTAAGACCCGTGTTCCAATTATTAAAATTGATAGTCAAAGTGCTTTATTTCTTTGTCGTGATCCTGTTTATCATGAGAGGAGTAAACATATTGATGTTAGACTACATTTTATAAGGGATAAGGTGGAAAACAAGTATATTGTCATGGAAAAAAATTTGGCTAAAGTAAACCCTGCTGACTTTGGCACAAAAGTTGTGTCAGCCAATAAGTTTGAGTTTTGCAGGAATGCGCTGCACATTGAATTTGATCCAGGCTGAATGGAAGTTGTCTAAACATGTGAGGGCAGCGGAAGCGGAGGAAAGGTGCTGGCTCAATTCTTCATAAAAATTCCAGGTGGCATTGTTCTTAAACAAAGTAGCTTAGGAGGGCAAATTGTTGTGGTGTAGTCTAATTTGTGATGAGTTTAGAACTTAAGACATGTTACTCTTAAAGTCATTTACTTTGTTTTTTGGTTTCGGTTGCTGCTGGGAATTTATTTTTGGCTTGTGTTATGCAGGGCTTGCATTTTGTTTAAATGCTGCCATCAGCAAGCCAAAACGACGTCTTTTAGAAGAAAGAAAAGAATAACAATTAAAGAAGGCAGAGAGAGAAAATTAGGGCACGTGATTTTGATTTTCAAAGGAGAGAAATCAGAGAGAACCCACGAGCGATTTTGAGAGAGAGCAAAGGCGATTCCGAGCGGTCGAGACAATTGGTTTTAGGCTACCTTTTGAAGGGCGTGAAGTGTCGACTGGGGCCAGGAAGGAGAGTCGGCGTTTGCTAGAATGGATTGACGGCTTTAAGCGACGAAGGATTGTTGCGAGGAGTCTTCGGGTGAGAGTCGAGCTCTCGCGGACTTTCGATGGCTTCGTTCAGGGGCTTGGAAGGGAGCCTTATCCCTTCACACCTTGCTTTCTTTCTTGTCTCTCCCGCCTCCCCTGCAATTCTTGATTGTTTAGCGTTTTTAGGGTTCTTCAGCTTGTGAAGTTCTTGGCTTGCTGTGTATGCTTGTAATTGAACACTGTTTATAGTGAAGTGTTGGGCTGAACCTCCCCAGACCCGAGATTCCAAGGATGTAGCCAAGAATTTCTTGGTGAACCTTGTAAAAATTCTCTTGCACTGTTCTTCGTTTGATTCGATTGTATTAGGAATTCGATAACAGTTCATATTAAAACTAACAAGCCAACTAGTATGCAATAACTGAGGAAGCAGCCCAATCAGCATCACAATATGCGGTGAGAGTGAGACTGAATGACCCAGACAAGAGCAATCCTTGAGCAAGGGCAGCTTTTATGTAACGCAAAACTCGTTGCGCAACTCGTAGATGATCAATGGTTGGATGTTGCATAAATTGGCTTAATACGTGAACTGGGTAGGCAAGATCCGATCGAGTCACTGCAAGATACAACATGCATCCCACAAGGCGTCGATAGGATAGTGGACCCTCATGTAACGAAGTTTTCGAAGTGGCCATGTTATGCGTAGTCCATAGGAGTTGATGCAGGTTTGGAGTCAGTGAAGCCTGCATAAGCTAATATGTACATCGCATCTTCCTCTGGTTGAGGAAAAGTCTCAAGACTAAAAAAAAAAAAAAAACCATAAGTGAACCAAATCTTTAATATGAAACTGATGATTGATAAATTTTGCTTAACTGGAAATAAGGGGTGCTAGAAGTTCCGGTGATAATAGCATCATCGACGTAAATCAATAGGACCGAGAACTCGGAATCGGTGTGAAGTGTGAACATTAAAGTATCATGTATGCTGGATATGAAGCCAAACTGCATCAAGGCGTCACTAAAGCAAGCAAACCATTGCCTTGAGGCTTGCTTAAGATCATATAAGCTTTTAAGCAACTTGCACACTTTTCCTTGTCGTTTATCGTAATCATAAAAAGCAGGAGGGAGCTTCATGTAAACTTCTTGTCAAGATTATCATGAAGAAAAGCGTTATTGACGTCATGCTGGAACAATGACTTTAATCGCAGCTAAAGCAAGAATGCATCGAACGATGGTCATTTTAGCTACCGGAATGAAGGTTTCGTGATAGTCAAGTGGTGAGTGTGTGGTAGCTTTCGGAGGTGACCAACAAAATCATACAAGCTTATAACTTGAAGAGAATTGGTGAGCAAGTGATATGCTTATTTTATTTTGCATTGTTTATATTATACATAATAATTGTGTCGTTTAATACTTTAGTTGCGGATTTGGGTAATAACGTGACCATTAAAAATCAACCCCCTCGTCTTTATAAAGAAATTAAAGTAAAAACGTACACTTACCTATAAATGATATTAATATGTATGAATTAAATTGTGGTAACGACGACATCCACTCACCATTGCATACACGACATCCATAAATACCGATATGATTTGAGAAAGGGCGAGGCATGGACCGCACTTTGATGTGATATGGCGTGGCTCAGCCCGCATTATGATATGATGGTCCGGACCGGTAGTGACAACTGTCCATAGACACCGTTAGCATTCATCGAAATGAGCATTATCATGCATACACGCATTCATATACATGTTATTTATAATGTCACATAATGTATATTAATGTGTCCACCGATATGCGAATATGCAAAAGATTTTGTTAAGTAAGGATAATCACGTTATTAAAGTGTGTTATTTACTTGCTGAGTTATTTTGACTCATCCCGTCACTTCCCAACCAATTTCAGATCAGTGACCTGCTAGATCAGAAGCCGTCATCTGTCATTGTGCAAGAGTTTATCGTTTCACCTATGATGTCATCCAGCTAGTCATTTTAGTGAACTCTCTTTAGTTATTTCTTTTATTCAGTTAGATTGTTGCTCTCTTGTATTTGAGTATGATTTTGATAGTTTATTGAGTTCACTTTCTAAATTGATTTCACTACTTTATGTATGAATTAAAATCTTTGATATGGAAGCTTGCTTGTCAATGATCAAGTGCCGGTCTCGACTTAGGATACAGCTATTTGTTTGTTGTTTGGTTTCCTTCATACAGTTTATGTCCGTACGAATATCCATGGATTATATACCACGTTTGTGTGGCATAACCTTGTAAATAAGAATGTGCAGCTGAGATTCCCATCATTGCTGTAGCCGGTGCTGGGTTGTTATTTGAGTTTGTGGTTTGCGTACATTGCCAAAGCATCAAGTGTTGGTGCTCTACTAATTTTCTTTGCATCTTTCCCAAGTCACAAATCTCTTTTTCAGTCTTCCTCTGCACCCCATACCATACTTGAATCAATTTCCCCTACTCTTTGCTTCAATGTGCATACTATCTTTAGAAGAGCCAATCAAAGAAGCCGTAATTTCTTTGGAAACTGAATCTATCTATCATCCACCACATTATTATACTATTGATCCTCCGGCCTTAAAAAATACCATGTAGATCGACTAATACCATGTAGATCGACTAAAACTAGCTGAGATCGCATGAATTCCGATCCGGATGATGAAGAGGAACCAATTTGAATTTCGGAGAAAAGTCCTTATTTGATTGAAGGAAAAAATACCCATTTTATACCGTATGTATTTACAACTTTGCCACGGCTGAACAAAACACTAAATTTTACACTCTGAACTCCATGATTAGCGGAATATGTCACTGTATTGGAGCTTTTGGGCAAAACAAACAGGCAACAAATGGTTATCTTAGAGAGCCAACAGCATTGAAGTTCATTGTGAATGATCAAAATCCGACCAGTTCCCGAAAACGAAACCTCCCCGATGTCTACAACAACTCTCTTTCTTTCTATGGGTTTCTGTTTACACTACGGTCAATCATGGGGAGGATTTTGCTTACCCTGCTCATGGAAATCTCTTAAATCTGAAGGCAGTACTTCATACAGGCTAAGCATTAAGAAAACGAGGTTCATGAAAAACTTTGATTGTATATGGATCAAGATGAGATGTCAAATGATCACCTGGGTCAGATAGTTTGCTGGTCAGTTGTTGACTCTGTATTTTTGTTCTCTGTTCCAGCAGAGCCAGTAGTCTCTCTAATGGCTTCAATTTCCATGCTGACTGTTCGAGTCTTCCTGTTTCTTCGATCCTGTGGAAATGTATCACTGGTCAGTTATATGGCCAACTTAAAGAAATGTCTTTATATTTGTCATGGTGTATAAGATTAAGTGAGTTGAAAATGCAGCCTGAATGAATGACAGCAAAATCTAAACAAATTTAGATTTAAGGGTTACCGAGTTTATTTCAAAAGGGTTCCAGGAAAAAACCTCTCAAGACTAATGGGAAATGTCATCTAATGTTTGAATAGATGCTTACCTCACGCATTGGGAACTCATCAGCTTCAAGCATCTGAACAACTCGACTCATCTTGGGTCTTTTCTCAGAATCAGGATCAACACAGCGAAGCGCCACCAGCAAAGCCCGTTTCAAAGCCTTTGTTGCAGGTTTAACTTCAAGTATAGGATCCACAACTTCATCTGCCCGCCTAGATCCAACCATCATTTTAAACCATGCCACAAGATTAACCTATAACAACAGCACATGCTAATTAATCCTGTAGTCTAATACATAATCTGTATATTTACTGTTCAATATGCTGCCATGTCAAATCCTACCTCATTAGGTGGGCGTGAGTAGTCAACCGGGTCACGCCCAGTAATCACTTCAAGGAAAAGAACACCGAAACTGTAAATATCACTCTTCTCATTCAGTAACCCACTATTAGCATACTCTGGAGCCACATACCTGATATAGAGTCCGTAGAGTATTAGCTACTCACAATAAAATGAAGAGCATTGACAATTGAATGAAGAAATAATTATGAGTAGTGAGCATACCCAAAGGTTCCCATCACTCTAGTGTTTATGTGACTCTCTCCGGAATCTAAAAGCTTGGCCAAGCCAAAATCTGATAGCTTCCCATTGAAATCGCTATCAATTAAAATATTGCTAGCTTTTATGTCTCGGTGAATTACTTTTGGTTCTATGGCCTCATGCAAATAAGCGAGCCTGCAAAATAATCTCACAGATTACTATAGAGGGCCAAGAAAATAAATAAAAACAATGTCTTTTACCTACTGTGCTTAATGAGATATGACAATCTCAAATAATTCTAATGATTAAAACGGTAACCCAATGTTAGGAACGAAACAAATAAACTAGTCAAGTTTTTGGAAAAATGAACATAAATAAACAACGTCTAGATCTTCAATATTCCTTTTTAATAACTCTGGATATCATCATTTCAAATGAAGAAATCAAGTCTTGGAGTACTTACGCTCTGGCTATCCCAGTAACAACCTTTATGCGAGCTTCCCAAGTCAAGCTACCTTTTTCAGTCAACGATCCATGAAGCCACTGCTCTAAGTTTCCACTATTTACATACTCATACACCAGCATCCTGTTAAAACGGAGAAAAAACGGAAATCAAGACGCGTGACACATCAATTTCCAATACCCGAAAAAATCACCAATGGCACAGACTTTAAATATCCATAAAATTGACACACGTGAAAACAATTGTTCTTCACTTCTGCTGTAGTAAAAATCATGGCAAAACCAAGAGTTTTAAACTATGATTTTGTCAAAAATGTGTTGCAAAAGAAATGACAATCAGTCAATGGACAGTTAAAAGGGTCTAATACACACCGTTAGGGTAAGAAAATAATCAGTTAACAATAACTACCTTTGAACTCCTTCAATGCAGTACCCCAGAAGTCTTACAAGATTCTTGTGACGTACATGGCCAATAGCCTCCACTTCCACCTTAAATTCTTTTTCAGCCTGTCCCCTACAGTTTAAATATGAAAAATCATAATATGTGTACCAATAATATTGAATGTTTTAAATTCAACAATTATATTGAAGGTTATTCTATGTCTCTATTCCTCATCGAAGTAAAAAAAAAGATACAAAATAGAGAGTAAAATCCTTACAGGTTGTTCAGAATTTTCTTCACCGCTACATCAATTCCATTGACTAATCTGCCTCTGTAGACAACTCCATATCCACCTTCACCAATCACATTACCAGGTGAGAACCGATTTGTTGCATATTCAAGATCTCTCAGAGTAAACCAATGGCCCCATCCAAGATGCGAGCCTTCTGGCATGCCAACTAAAGGAGATGCAGAGACAAATGCATGAAGAGATGAATTTTGCTTCCAAATACTCCCAGAATTTCCTTCTTCACCAGATTGTGAACTTAAAGTTCTTTCATGGTGATACATCGCGCTACACTGGCTCAAGTTGTCAGGGTCATTTGATGCACTCCTACCCAAATGAACAGCCATCGTTTCAGAATCCCTCTCACTGGAATGATCATTCGCCTTAAGAATAACATCGTCTTGGCGGTCACTTGAATTTTGTGCACCAGCTCTGTCAACCCTAATATCCTTGGATACATCAGGTATTTGGGACCGATTAAAATTTTTAAACCTCCTCGATTTTCTCAGAAAGGTCACCCACATCAGTAGGATACAAAGAATCAAAACAATGAACACACCAACACCGATGCAGATTAAAACCCATAGCCTCAAACCCAAAATTGACGGCTTAGACAATGTATTATTCAAAGAACCCTGGGACGACATTGTTGGTCAACAACAAAGTGGAACTTCAAACCCGAGCCCTTGGACTTTAGGGATCCTGTTATGGTTTCAGCACATGTGCAGAATCAAACTATCAAATTTCACAGTCCTGCATAAATCAAAACCGACTTTATGAGAAACATGATTCTAACACATTTCATTATAACTGCAGGAACTCTGAAAATGAGCTTCTATCTCCACAATGCATCAACAAAAAATCATACTCTCAGACATATCAAAATCAGTAACGAAGCTACTTAAAATAGATGAGTCCAACAATATGTAATCATATCAGACACATGTCACACAACTTGAAAATCCATTATAAGCAACAGAGAGCCCCATCATCTTTTCAAAGTCCACAAACTGAGCCCCCCAGATCACAAACCTTAACTCACCAATCACCACTAGAATCTCAAAAAAAAAAAAAAAAAAGAAGAAAGCATCACTTATAATCCAAGCAACACCAAAACGAATGGCGATAAAATCCCTAAAGTTGAACAAAAATCACAAGCATAGTGAAAACCGTAAAGCAAACACCTTCACACTGATCCGAACTAAACCCAGCATCGAATTCACACGGAGCCGATTTCGAACGGGGTTCATACACAAATCAGTCCAATGCAAGGCCCTAGAGTCTACAAAACCCCCCGGAGCCGGAAATCCGAGGGGTGAGAGTTAACAGAGATGGGACTTTGGAAGTGGGGTTGCTCAGTAGATGGGGAGCATGGAGAATGAAAAAGCTTGGGTTTGCAATGTAGGAAACCAGAGAAAGGGTGTGAAGTGAGAGAGAGAAGCATAAGGTGTGATGCCAGATGTCCTCTTTTTTATTTGATATTAAATATTCTTTATTTTTACAAGCATCTTCCTCATCATCATCAATATTCTTGTAATTACTTAAAGTAGAGAGTAGTAGTGTATGAAGGATGAAATTGGGTGGGCCCGCACCACTCCCTTGTCTATTTTTGTTTACTTTTCTTTATATATATAAAAATGAATGTTAAAAATTAATAAAATCCAACACAACAAAACTCTTCAAAACAATTATTCAATTAAAATTATCACTCCTTACACATATATTAGCCAACACATCCATATAAGAATGAATTTTTATTGATTATGTAATGCTGACATTCTAGGCTTAAAATCTTCCTATTTTTAAACCGTACAATTATAAATTGTTTCAGAAATCATTCAAATGTGGATTATTTTGATCGGTCAAATTATCGATCAATTATTCATCAAATTTATACTAGAATTTTGCACAATTCATCGGACTTTTTATTGTCATTTTACTACGTCTCGGTCAAATTATTGACCGACTATTCATCTAACTTACACTAGAAATTTTGTTCATTTCCTCAGACTTTCTATTGTAATTTTACTTCGTTACTCTTGTTTTAAGTTAAATTCTATTAAGTTGAAGGTTTATAGTTCGTTTGGAGCAAATTAAGGCAAAACACAAATATTCAAACGAAAACAGTCCAAATCTGAGCAGATTGACTTATCCAGCTTCAAAGACTTGCTGAGCGCATGATCATTGTCTTATTGAAGGATGTCATAGTGTTATATCATGATTTTAATCTTAAATATTATATCAATTAAATTAATTATTATGTGAAAGAATTATGATTTAGGACAAGTAATTGGTGGTTAAAATTAATTAAATAAAAAACGGGGTGAAGAGAGGAGTTATGTCGCTGGGCAGAGAAAATCAAAAACGAAGCGAAGAGTATCGATTTAGGTCGCTCGCTCCGTCTTCCTCCATCGCTTTTCAACCTCTCTCTCATAATCCGCATCATCACCGTATTCGTATTGATAAGTAAATTGACGCTAGGAGAGTCACAACCAATTTGAGTCGGTTTCCGGTAAGATTTCACAGTCATTGGTTTGTGATTGGAACATCAGAGGTGAAATTGAGGTTACTGGTTTAGTTTGGGTTGTCAATGAGGTTGCTTGGAGCAATTTATTTACTGTAAGTTGTGATCATTTGTGTGAGTTTGGATCTGTTTGAGGTCAGCAGATGTCTTGATTGTTGCACTACAGAGATGAAATCTATTGCTTAAAGACTACGTTTATGATAGCAGATAAGAATGGGTGTGTACAGATTATTTTATGTGAGAAGAACTTGTGTTATTTGCATGGTTTGAATGTAATCTTTGTTGTTGGCTAACAAAGGTTGTCAAACGAGTAATGGGCTTGCTGTGGTAGCTGGGATTAGGAGGTTACTGTTTCTGTAAAGGAGGGATGACAATGAATGGAGAGTTGGTAGCTATTTAATTTGCAATTTGGCTGAGTCAAGACAAAGTCTATTCAAACGATATGCATATAGAATGATTTGGAGACTAGCAGACAAGTATAGTTAATTGAGATTCATTCGTTTGATAGTTTGTGATTTACTAAAGGTTAGTTAGTAATTTATTTCATTTGTAGAGATATAAATTGTTTAAGATTTAGCAGTGAGTTTGCAGATGTTTTAGCAGAACTAGAAATGCATATTTTAGAAAGCAAAATCTATGACACGGTCTGATGAATTTGGGAGTATAGTTTTAATTAGTGAATATTTATTTTAACGGCAGGACCATGATACACGAATAAATACTCATTCAGATAATATGTTGTTCAAAGAATAAATTAAAACATGCATATATGAATGCAGAGAGATCATAATTACCATAACTAGTGGTCATTAGCACTATAAACATCAGTAATTTGTTTAAATGTAAATTACATTAAATTGTGACTTTTTGGAGTTGTTAAGAGATGATTGTAAGAATGATGATTAACGTCTGTTAAGAATATCGTAATTGTTAAGAATAATTGATTAATGCAAATTGAGTTAAATCTTACACATTGTTTTAGCTGACGCGGATTGTATGGTGCACCGGCCAAACTGATCACATTAGTACATCGCTTTGGAATTGTGAGTAAATAATATGTTATATTTATTTTGTATCGTTCATATTATATGTAATTAATATTACGTATAATAGTGTACCAGTTATTTGAATAATAACGAAATGGTTTTACTCCCCTCGTCTATATAAGACGCTAAAAGGTTATAACGTATAATATATGAACGTATTTGCACGTATAGAAAAATATGTGAAGACAATTTGACATTTATGTATCATTGCATGCATGTCATGCATAGAAACCGATATGATATATGATGTGCGAGGCATGTGCCGCACTTTGATATGATGAGGCTCAGTCTACATTACGATATGATGGTCCGGACCGACAGAGACGACTGCCCACAGACACTGTTAGCATTCATCGAGGTGTGCATTACCAAACTTACACTCATACATGTATACGTTATTTACTATGTCACATATTATATATTAATGTGACCACCGATATATGAATGCATGCAAAAGAGTATGTTAAGTAAATCAAATCACTAAAGTACGTTATTTACTCACTGAGTCATTTGACTCACTCCGGTCGTGACACATAGCTTGTTGGAAATATGACTCAAAGAGCTAAAACTTTCCTGTTTACACCAACACCAAATTCAAAGATTTAAATGGCCAAAAAAACGACCAAAGTCAGAATCATTGTGTAGAGTGACCAGCAACCCTTATTACCCATATCGACCGTATTAGTTGTTCGACCAAGCGATACGGCCGATACGGGTGAACCGCCCAAAAATGCAAAAAACCGAGTATATAAGTAGAAAAAGGAGTATGTTTGTGAAAGGTCCGAAAATTAGATTTCTTGACCTAGTTTGAGAAAAAAGAGGGAGCTCACACTAGTCCAAAATGAATGAAAGGAATGCAACATCAAAGGAATTGAAGATTCAACACACATAGCGAAGTTTCATCATTCCTCTATTGTTTTGTATTTTCCAAATTTTCCATAGTTATCTTCTATGATGTATGATATGTCCAATAGCTTAATGTGTGACTAGCAACTCTTGTTCTAGGGTCTTACGGATCCTGCTTGTACTCAACTCATGAATATGCTATGGTTATACATGTTTAATGTCAATAAACTGACAAGATTAGATTTTTTTTTTCATATTCTACCTCAAACACCCATCAGAACCCCTGCTCTAACCTCATCAAAAATCGAACTCTAGTCGCTGAGATGTTTGACATCCCTTTTGCCATTAGACCATGCGTTGATAGGCCTGACAAGATGAGGTAGAAAACTCGACTAACGATTGAATCAATCTTAAGTAGTAGTGACCACGACGGTGGCCTACAATCTTATTGGAGAAGTTGTCATTTTAGCTTAGAAGACTAAAACTTATTGATTTCTATCTCGGTTAATCGCGCGAAGATAGTTGGTGATTAAGCTAGAAATAATCAAGTATACGCCTTGACAGAGGGGACTCGTACTTAAATTGTATGTTTGAAGGGTAGAGGCGCAACGACAGTTGATATTTACTCAGATACATACACAATTCTATTCTCATATTTTATTAGACATTGCCTGCAGCCCCGGTCCTATTCATTTGTAGGCCCTGAGCGAAATTTTTTTTGGACCCTCTTTACGAGTGAAACTTAAACTTTATCGATACTAATCAAAGCGGAAAACTCGCTTCGTGGCTTACAAAAGTTATCGCCATTAAGATACAAAAAGACTTGAAAAATAAAAAAAAAAGTAAGTGACAAAATTAAACACATGAGAGTGAAACCATGAAAGTAAGTATGTATCACATACAAATATATGAAAACACATAAAAGTTAAGTTATAATTTTTCGTCGAGCATTTCTAGATGCAAATTCACTAATAAGGTCTCAATATCAACTTTTTCTAACATATCAATAATTAAATAATTTTTTTGCGCTAAAAGGCTTAGGTAAATGGGCCCTCTCTGGGGATGGGCCCTGGACTGGGGCCTAATTGCATGTATGTTACATTCATTATCTACTTGAATAGTATGTGAAGTTGTGACCTTGGAATATTAACTTGGATTGGTAAGGAAATACTATAAAATTTCGGATCACATTAGTTTTGAGGTTACACACTTTATTATTCGAATTAGCATAGTTAAATCGAAACATCATCTTACTTAGAACACATGTTTATTTTGCTTCATTAAGACTCAACTTGGGCTTGCCAATATATAAATTATTTGACTACATTGATCCTCAAACTTGAACATTGTCAATGTATAAGTTAGCAACTAACTGAAGATTTAGCAACTAAAATATAAGTTATAAAGAATGGTTATTTATTCTAATTTTGCCTCCCACTTTTCTTTTATTACAGCTTCCACAGGCATCACAAAAAACATTCATTACTTAATAAAATCTAGCAGCAATACACACTTTATTCAAAAAGAAGATTGTATAAAAATTGAATTAATCATGTAGCTGCCCATTTGATCAAAATCAACTTAATTTGGACACTCCCTCGACATTCGTAATTTGTACGGTACAAAAAGTAGAAGCTCGTTTTGGATGCAACGCTAAGTCAAATTTGATTGAATTTAGCTAGAGATTAATACATACAAATTATTGTGTGACAATCAATGTAATTCAAGATTAGAGGCAAATAAAAGATGAGTGTCACCTGAAAATTAAAATTAATTATACATTTGGGACGCTGAAAATAGTAGTACCTGGTAGAATTGTTAAATTTAAAGATGATATTTGGATCGATCACATTTTGAAGGATGACGAAATTGAAATAAAAACATTTCATTGATTTCATGAAAACCTCAAACAACAACAACTTCCGCCACAAATTTACAACTTGAAACTAGCATATCAAGTAAAACGAAGCTCGATTACTTTCCAGGGGCGAAGTTGGTGGCGAAGGCCCAAGCATTGTTGTTGACCGGGTCAGCAAGGTGGTCGGCCAAGTTCTCCAGAGGACCCTTACCTGTCACGATGGCCTGGACAAAGAATCCAAACATGGAAAACATGGCGAGTCTTCCATTCTTGAGCTCCTTCACCTTCAGCTCTGCGAAAGCCTCGGGGTCATCAGCCAATCCTAACGGGTCGAAGCTGCCACCCGGGTAAAGCGGGTCCACTACTTCACCCAGTGGACCGCCAGCGATTCTGTAACCCTCCACTGCGCCCATCAGGATCACCTGTGTAGCCCAGATGGCCAATATGCTCTGAGCGTGGACCAAGCTCGGGTTCCCCAGGTAGTCCAGACCGCCCTCGCTGAAGATCTGGGCACCAGCCTTGAACCACACAGCCTCGCCGAATTTCACACCATTCCGCGACAGAAGCTCAGGGAAGACACACCCTAGAGCACCCAGCATGGCCCATCTCGAGTGGATGACTTCGAGCTCACGGTTCTTGGCGAATGTCTCTGGGTCCGCTGACAGTCCAGCAGTGTCCCACCCGTAGTCACCTGCGAATTCTCCAGTGAGGTATGATGGAGCTTCACCTGAGAATGGTCCTAGGTACTTGACTCGGTCTGGCCCATACCAAGGGCTGCCTGACGACACAGACTTGGGCTTGGAAGCTGTTTTACGCATGGTGATGCGGCCTTCGCCGAGGATGTCGGAGGCTGAGGGGGCCAGCTTGATGGCTTTCCCGGCAAGGGTAGGGGAGGAGAGAGCCATGGTTGAAGCAGCCATTGATGAACGAGCAAGTACTCAAAATGGAGAAGAGTGTGATTGCTTGATGAAATGAGATGAGATGAAAGTACTTGTTTTTATAGTGATGGATTCTTATCTGATGAGATCTGGACGTGTGCTCTCATTGGCTGTGCTTCACGTTGTCCCAGGATTTTTCTCAAAAAATCTTGTGCGGATCAATATGGCAGCCTCTCTACTCCACCAGTTTAGTGCATGGTTTTGCTTCACAATTCATGCGCTTGTGGTTTCAGTTCATTCTCATTTAGCCAACCACGGCGTGCGTGCCACCTGGCACATGATATCTTCCTTGGCTTTCATTATGGGCCAGGCGCGAAATGTCGGCCCATTATCACAGCCAATTGTTGGGCCTAAAGAAGTTACGGGCCCAACGAGATAATCGACGATGAAATTTGGGAATGTGAAGTAGCTGTTTGCGGTGCAGTGCAGAGCTCTGACTAAATAAATCGTTTTGATGGCGTCCCCGGCGATCCACAGATCGTCGATTTCATCTTCATCTCCGCTTCAGAGACTTTCAACATTCAAAAACCCTAACACACCGAACACAGCTACAACTCCTCTTCCGTCGTCCGCCGTTTCTCCCTTGGCCGCGTCTCCGTCGTCGGCTTCATCTTCGCCGCTAGATTCGTTCGCATCTGATCCGATCTTCTCACTCTTTCTGTCTCCGGACTTCGACTCGACTCGGTTCTCGTCGTCCGCACTTTCGTCTGGCTCGGCTGCGTCGACTGCGGAGAAGTTGCAGAATGGGATTCGGTTTCTGGAGAATCAGCTGCGATCGGAGGTGTTGTCTCGACACCAGCATCTTCTATCGCAGCTCTCTTCGTTACAGCAAGCTGAATTGTCGCTGTCGACGGTCAGATCTTCGGTCTCGACGCTTCAATCGTCGGTACGGCGGGTGAGGTCGGAGATTTCGGATCCGCATCGTCAGATCAATTCGAAAACCGTTCAGCTGTCGAATCTGCATCGGGCTACCGAGCTCTTACAGCACACAGTTCGTGTTCTGAGACTGTCGAAGAAGTTGAGGGATGTTATGGCCGTTCCCGAGGCAGAGAAGTTGGATCTGGCGAAAGCTGCGCAGCTGCATTGTGAGATTTTGAGTTTGTGTAATGAGAATGAGTTGTCTGGTATAGATGTGGTTGATGAGGAGCTGGGTTGGGTTTCTGAGGCGGGTAGTAAGTTAAGGACCGAGGCGATGAAGGTTCTTGAAAGGGGATTGGATGGGTTGAATCAGGCCGAGGTTGGGACTGGATTACAAGTTTTTTACAATCTAGGCGAGTTGAGATTGACTGTGGATGGGTTGATTAGTAAGTATAAAAATCAGGGTGTTAAGAGTATTGGTTCAGCTTTAGATATGAAGGCCATAACTGCTTCTTCTGGAAGTGGATTTGGACCTGGAGGGATCAGAGGAAGTGGTACACCACAGATTGGGGGCGGCGCCAAGGCTAAAGAGGCTCTGTGGCAGAGAATGGGCACTTGTATGAATCAGTTGCATTCCATAGTTGTTGCAGTTTGGCACCTGCAGCGGGTTCTGTCAAAGAAGAGGGATCCTTTTACCCATATCTTGCTGCTTGATGAAGTTATTCAGGTCAGTGAGATGGATTCTGAGTTGATATGGGTGTTCTAGATTCCAATTCTTATTTAACATAATGCTTGTTGATGAGGAGGGTTGTGTGAGATAAAATCAATTTCAAGTTGACTTATGTCTTTACTCATGCAAATTGCAAACATCCTGAAGAATGTTGTTAGATTCTCTGAGGCCAACACTAGTGATGCACAGCGTTCAACTTGATTTCCTTAGCTTCTTTATAGTTACCGGACTTTTGTTACAAAGATACAACATTTTAGAGGGTTGTAGTTGGAAAATTTTAGCCACTGGCTATGCCAACAAAATTGTTTGGTTGATGTATTCTCATCTTTACTTGTCCTTCAAAATAAGGGGTGTACTTTGATTAATAATGATACCAGTATATTGCAAAAATTGATGTACAAACTTGGGATTCTACACTACATTGGATATGAGAGCATTTCTACTTGGGATAAGGACTGTCGCTTGAATTGGTTCTACAATATCTTTATTTTAGTAAGTGAAGTATGCAACTTAATTTTATTTTGGGTGGAGAATGTATATTAGAGAACTAGTGCTTCCTTCATTGTCTTTAAAACATTGAATTTCATGAATATGTGAGTACCAGAAATGTAGATTGATGTTTTTGGCACTTGTTTCTTGAGCCGCAATAGTGTAAAACACTTCAGTGTTATAGTTTGCTAGCCTGAATCCCACATTCCACGTATATGACCGCTGTGCACCCTTATACGAGGCTTTAGCTATCGTCCCTCTTTGTGTGTTGAAGTTGATCTTCATGTAACATTTTTTTATCCTATTCTTCTTGGCCTTACTTTTAATCTTGCTTGATCAGGAGGGAGAACCCATGTTGACGGATCGAGTATGGGAGGCTATTGTGAAATCTTTTGCCAGCCAGATGAAGTCCGCGTATACTGCATCGAGTTTTGTTAAAGAAATATTCACATTGGGGTACCCAAAGCTCTTTTCGATGATAGAAAATCTTTTTGAAAGAATATCGATTGACACAGATGTGAAAGGTGTTAGACCTGCCATTAGTTCGGAAGGGAAGGCTCAAATGGTTTCTGCTATTGAAATCTTCCAGACAGCATTTTTGACTCTCTGCTTAAGTCGCTTATCAGAACTTGTCAATTCTATATTCCCTATGCCTGCTCGAGGCAGTGCTCCTACAAAAGAACAAATATCTAGAATTATAATGCGCATTCAAGAAGAGATTGAAGCGGTTCAGCTTGATGGCCATTTGACTCTCCTTGTCTTACGGGTAATTGGCAAGGTCCTGCTCCTAATAGCAGAGAGAGCGGAATATCAGGTAATTGTGATTTGGATGAAGCAAAGTTATTAACTAGTCTATTCATTTAATACTTTACAAATATCTAGTCGGTATGTCAATTTATAATGTGAGAATGCTGCAAATTCATCTCAGAGGTCTTCTTTTATCCCCCACTAAAGTATGCTAATAAGACATTTACATTTATCTTCTTAGCATAAGTTTTTGTTACTTAAGGGCTGTTCGGTTGTGTGATTGCAATTGCTAGAACTGGTCAAATTTGAGATATGGAGCCATTATAATAGGGCACTAAAGTTAATACTTGGTAACTTTTGATTAAAATAATTTAGTTCATAATAGGTGTGATCAAATTTTACAACATCTTTAAAGGGATGAGCATGAAAAGAAGCACTTCATAAAGCTTGTATAGACATTGTTGAAGTTTAAATGTTTACAGGCGGAAAGTAGCTGAGTTTGTGCAACAAGTTTTTTTTTTTTTCTGTCCGCAGAGATCTACCGGGCCTGAAGCGCACCAAATATCTGGTGCAGCAACGTCAGCTCAAATTAAGAACTTTACATTATGTCAGCATCTTCAAGAAATCCACACACGTGTGTCATCTATGATAAAGGAACTACCAAGTGTTGCGTCAGATGTTTTATCCCCATCACTAGGTGCCATATATGGAGTTGCATATGATTCCGTGACACCTCTTTTCAAATCTATGGTTGACTGCCTTGAGTCTTGCATCCTACAAATGCATGACCAAGATTTTGGCGGCCATGGCATGGATTCAAGCATGGATAACAATGCATCACCGTATATGGAAGAGTTGCAGAAGTGTATCCTTCACTTCCGAAGTGAATTCCTTTCTAGATTGTTACCCTCTGCAGCAAATACTGCTTCAACTGGGGTAGAAACCATATGTACCAGCCTTGTCAGAAGCATGGCGTCCAGAGTTCTTATACTTTTCATCAGGCATGCATCTTTTGTCAGGCCACTTTCTGAGTCGGGAAAGCTCAGAATGGCCAGGGACATGGCCGAACTAGAGTTAGCTGTGGGGCAAAATTTATTCCCAGTGGAACAACTTGGTGCACCGTACCGAGCTCTCAGAGCATTTAGACCAGTTATTTTCCTTGAAGTATCCCAACTAGGTGCATCTCCACTCCTCCAAGATCTTCCCCTCAGTGTCATCCTTCACCATCTTTATACAAGAGGCCCTGATGATTTGGAGTCTCCTATTCAGCGCAACAGGCTTACCCCCAGGCAATACTCGCTGTGGTTGGAGTCTCAGGGTGAGGATCAGATATGGAAAGGCATCAAAGCCACGCTGGATGACTATGCGGCAAAGGTGAGGGGAAGAGGAGACAAGGAGTTCAGTCCAGTATATCCCCTCATGCTCCGCTTAGGATCATCATTGGCAGAAAACAAGCCAGATTCTGGAAGTATTTAAGGAGGGCCAGGCTTGTTAATTATTGAAATGAAATGAACAACTAATAGGCCATGCCAGTTACATTCTCAAAGACACTGGAGTGCTCAACAGACAGCTTGCTTTAAACATATGGCTGTGCTCAGTTTCACCATCAAATTTTTGTCCTTGCTCCCAATATGCATTTTTCATTCGTAGTGCCTAGTAAAATCTTTCACATTAGAAACCTAAAAAATGAATGTTTTGTGTGATCGTTATACAGAGAAAAACATTATTGTACTGCAGAACATGTCCATGTTTATACCACCACATTTTGTCAAAAACCATCCTTGAGAGCAAGATACCATTCATTAGCTTAGCTTCCAAAACTTCATGCGAATGCTGTAACTTTTACGCGGTGCAGTGGCAGAATCTGTTTCCATGTGCCCTCCCAAACATGACAACAACAGATGACAAAACACCTTCTTCACCCAACCATCCATAACACCTTAAAAGACTCTGCTACTAATGATAAAATATAACAACGTACCAAAACAAGACGAGCTGAAAGAATACTTTAGCTGCATTCAACATCTTTAAGCAACATCATTCTGTTACCTGATTTTAACCTCACAAATCAACCCATACCAGCATATATGAAAAACCCACATAAGATGTGGACTATTGCATGGCAATTTAGCGCGTATTGATTCCTTATGTCAGTTTTTAATCATCGACTCCATGCACCATTCTCTGTCTTTGAAGTTATTCTGACTAGTTCTAACTTCTAATGGTTCTTCATATTTATAGCAGACAGTATATGTCTAATATCTGTGTTGAAATCATTGATCCAAAAACCAGTCCTTATGTCATGTAAAGGTTCTCAGCTTATTTGGTCTTTTGGTGTAATGTATTTATTCAAACTTGGAGGACCAGATTGAAGATTAGAGAAGGGCTGAAATGCTGCGTTTTGACCCCTGATTGAAAGGCAGGAAACAAGCATCATTGAAGATAGAGAAAAAATCTAGGGTTTTAGCACATTAGAGAAGACAACCGATTCGAAGGTTGAATCGATCACCGGCGTTGCCTTCGTTCTCCCAGGCTCTCCAGAGCTTCCTCGGTGTGACTTGAAGGTTGCTACATCCAAGGGAAGCAGCATTGACGGTCGAGGCAACAAGTCTCAGTGCGCTAGAACTCAGGGAAGTTTTTCTCCATTTTACTCTAGTCTAGAATAGTTCTAGATCTCATATAGAATATTAGGATGCTTCTAAAGTCTTTGCCTGCCAGTTTTGTAACTGAACTTTTTGTTACTAGTGAAAGGTTTTAATCCGGGTCCTCTATCTTGAGGTCCGACGAGGTTTCCTCCTACAGTCTTGCCGGTTTCCTCGTTAAATCATTGTGTTCTTAGTTTTTAGGCTTGTTAGACTAATTATCCAAGCACTGTTTGCACTAGTTAATCAGTTTAAGCTTCAAACCAAAATTGAACCTTGAAATTCGCAGCACCTCTGAGTTGCAGATTGTGTATAAGCAGTTGCTACAGCACACTCTTGAACACCCAAATCTGATGCAGCAAGATAGAACAAGGAACAATGGTTTGTTCACCCAGTTCGGCCAATCTGCCTACGTCTGGGAAGGGCTGAATTTCAACCCTTAATTCACTAGCTTCTCAGGTCCACTATACAACACTGTTTGACGCACGACACCTATGCTACCTGACCTAAACTAGTCACACAATCAGAACAAGCTCTGACTTGTGTATTGCACATCTACAGACTTGAAATAATTCAGAATAGCTACAACTCTGATCCCACAGACTCAGCCTATTTTAATTAATTCAATGTTACCTGCAGGTTGCTATAACACCTGCTGTAACACACAGCTGGTACCTAAACTGTCGGCGACGCTCCAAGCCTTCTGCTAAGCCAATCAAACCTCTCCACGAGCGCTGCACACTCTGGAGCACTCCCCCTCACCCACTGACCACCTCCCACTAGTGAGTTTAGCCGTCCAGTCACTTGACCAAGTTCGTTTACTCGTCAGTACCTCCGCGACCTCCCTTGATCAACCAACAAGCAACCGCTGCTCTGAATTGGCTTCTTGATCAAACTATGATCAGACTCTGCAAGTCCTGATCACACTCTGCTTCAATCACCTCACCTCAGCTCTGCGCTCGCGCTCTGCTCTCGGTGATGATCGAAGATCCTCTTGCACTTGAATTCCACTCTCACGGTATTCTGTGTATGCTCTGGTGTTTTCTCTCTTATCTTCGATGCCTTTGATGCTCTGCCCAGCCTCCTTTAAATAGGAACTCCAAGTTCCATCAATATCAAAATTTACGAAGCCTTCCAAAAAGCTTTCCTAGGTATTTGCAAGTTTGTTGAGATTTGATTTCCTAAAGCCAACTTTAGAAATCTTATCTTTACCTTGAGCTTGCTGAGTTGTTTGTTGCTGATGGCATTTCCTAAGTCCATTAGGAAACATTCCAAAACTCCATGCTCCATCAATATCAAATATAGGAAGATCTCAACAAGATCTTATCTCCTAATTTTTAGAACATTTGATTTCCCAATCAAATCTTCAAGCTTGTGGCATGGAATCTTCACTGGATATTCTGAGAATATTTGGAAGCCTCTCTTTGCACTGCTTCGTCATATCTAGGCAGATTCTTCTTTGGTCAAAAACTGCTGGCAAGCCGCTACAGCTCCCTGCTACAGCAGAAGCTGTAGCAACTGTTTGTTCACCGAGCTTGTTCACTCTGACAGGTTTTGCACCAGCATCTTCACGATACTCTACCAACCTGTTGCAATGCTGGCAGCAATCCTCCGTATGTTCTTTGGGCTGCTCCAAGTTGATCGGCAAGCTGCTGACTCTAGGAATCTTTTAAATTGCATTTAGAAAGCTTCCGTTGCTCTTCTCTTCAATTTTGGGAGCTTGTTCTTCACACAGAAATCTGCTATTTTAGGATGCTATAGCTCTATGCTACACATGTTTCTATAGCAACACCTTATGCACTTGTAGGAGCTTGTCAATGATGCCACATACCTTAACAAACCTAATTAAAATTTGATTCTTAGTTGTAACACTAGTTGAATCTGAGTTTACAACGTGGTATCAGAGCCGGAAACACCATTATCTCAATAATACTTGGTGTTTTTGGTCTTAGGTAAGTATCAAAAATATTGTTTGTGCACCTTGACGCTCTGCTCAGTAGCTGTCGAGCATTATCGGTGCACAGACCACATTCCTGAGTAATTATTGTGTGTTTTTCCATCCTCCAGTAGTTATCTTGTTTTTGAGCAATGTGCAAGACTTATTTTTTGCTTGATCTGTGCAGGATTCAAGAAGGAGAATAAGGGAAAGATTATGTGAGACATCCTCAAGATCAAATTATTTGATGGCCACATGGATTTCTCCATGTGAAAGGTAAGGATTAAAGACATTCTTCTGTAAGATCGCTGCTGGTGGGCAGTGACAGAAGAATGGCTTTCAGACACAAAGGAGTAGGGCAAAGCTGATCAGAAAGAATTAGCTTTGTCCTCCATCCTTATGAGTTTAACTGATGAGGTTGCAAAAAAAGTCATTTTTACAATTCTCCTAACGATTTGTGGGAGACTTTAGATAAGCTGCACTTATCAAAGTCACTTCCCAATAGAATAACACTTTTATATGAGTTCTTCACCTTTAAAATGAATACCTCATTGAGTATTCAAGAAAATCGTGATATCTTTCTTAAGATCAGAGTCTGTTCTTTAGAGCTGAACTTATACTTAACTTAACTGAACTTAACGTAACTAAACTTAACTTAACTGAATTTAACTTAATTTAGCTTAAACTTAACTTAACTTAACTTAAGTACTTTTACAAACATATTTTTAACTTTAAGTGGTGGGTTGGGGTGGTGGTGATGGTGTGGTTGGGGTGGTGGTGGTGATGGGTTGAGGTGGTGGTGGTGGGTTGGGGTGGTGGTGTGGTTTGGGTGGTGATGGTGGTGTGGGGTTGGCGGTGGTGGTGGGTTGGGGTTGGTTCGGGTGGTGATGGTGTGGTTGGGGTGGTGGATTTACTTTTTAAAAACATTCAAATTTCTGCAACAATTCTTTTAATTAGTTTTGTAAACATAGATGTATTAGAAGGGCATTTAATAATCCCAAACACTCCTCAGCAAAATGGAACTGATGAAAGAATGAATAGAACCTTGCTTGAAAAAGCAAGATGTATGCTATTCAGTGGGGGCCTTAAGTCCAGTTTTTGGGGGGAAGCGATTCTGACTACTGCTTACCTCATAATCAGATCTCCCTTAGCTGCCATCTCCTTTAAAACTCCTCAGGAGCTTTGGACTGTCAAGAAATCAGAATTCACACACTTATAAAACCCTTTGGTTGTGCAGCCTATGCTCACATCTTGACCCAGCGCGAATCCAGGAAGCACCTTCTTTCCACAACTGTCGTCCTCATCTTCAATCTCGGCAGTTACATCATCACCATGCTCTTCATCACCATTATCCACGACTACAAAGTTTGATACCATCTCGAAGTCACCACTACTCTCCAAGTCTTCTATCCATATTTTATCATTGTTCTGCTCAAGATCCCACTCATTTTCGGACGCGTACCGCATATGTTGCCTCGAAACCCCACTCTTCTTCACTCATATCATTCTTATGATTTATTTTGACCAATTCTCAATCTTTTTTTCATATCTGCAATCTCTCGCATAGTGCCCTTTGCGACCACAGGTGAAACACGATCCTCTTTCATATCGCCAGAGTTGTTGTCGATGATACTCTTCATCGCTAGAGCCATCCTCATCTCCACTTTCACATTTACGACCTCGTTAAGTGAACTCACTTCTTTTAGGCCATTTATCGTGAACATTTCTTTTGGAACCTCTCTTAGCAATAAAGAGAGCTTCCTTCATCTCCGGTTGGATCGTGATCTTTGCCATTTGTTGGGCTAAAGATTCTTGATTAGCTTATAAATTTTCTAATTCTACTAGCGACAGTTGTTTAGGCCATCCTTATAGTGCCGCAATAAAACTATTGTATTCACGTTTTAATCCATTTATTATAATTCTTCTTATCCGATCATCTCCAAATTTAGCATCAACATCTAATTGTACTACCTCGCTGTACAAAGTCTTTATTTTGAAAAAGTACTCTTTGATAGAGAGCGTACCTTTAGTGTTGTTCATCAACTCTCGCTCCAGCAGTTGAAGTCTAGCGGGATTCTTCTTTGAAAACAATGACGCCAAGATATCCCATGCTTCCTTTTGTGTCTCCACATCCTATATCTGAGCAAGCAAGCTCTTATCGATGCTAACTTTTATAGCATATAAGGCTCTACCAGCCTTGATGTCTCATGACTTGTCATCCTTAGACGGTGGTGAGATTTCACTACCATCAATTATATTTCATATGTCTTCACCTCTCAAATAAGACTTCATACAAGACCTTCACTCTCGATAAGTATACTCATTTAGTTTCTCCATTGATCCAATAGAACCACTAAAATCCGCCATTAATGATTAGAGTGTATCTTACAATTGGTCCGCGACCAATATCACCCCACAGTCCTTGACTTTACTTCTCGCTTCCCTCCTCAAGCGATATTCTTACGCTCCTCTCTGGTCTCGAACCGCTTAGCTCTTGATACCAAATTATTGAGTATTGCAACGTACAAAATGAGAATTTTATTATTGGATCACTCACACAAGAATATAAGAAGAGAAACTCACTCAAGTAGGAATCATTCACACCTCTATCTTGCTCATCCTTATTCTACTTGTTAAATCATGGTGCCCCATGGATATATGTATGACATGTTTTTTGGAAAACGGTACAAACCAACAATGCTGTAACAAAGGGTAAGACAGAGTCGGCTTAAATAGGCGCGTGAAATTGGATCGTCAACATTGGCGCAATATTGCTTTGCTGAAGTTTTCTAAAGTTATGCAAAGAATATACGGTCGATATTCTGCTGACGATAATCGTAACATCTTGTGGATCCAGGAGATTGTGTTGTAAATTAGAAAAGTATGATCAAACTATCCTAGTTTTCTAAAAGACACAATAACAATCTTATATATATATATATATATATATATATATAAGATTGAGGAGATCGGGAAAGAGTAGCTGCGAATACACAGATTACTTGATCCAAGAACGCAGTAAGCAGAAGCCATCACATCAGCTATCATCAGAGATTGATAGAAACTGAGCGCACAAGAAACTTATGGCAAATGGATTAGTATAAACGTTGAACAGACTGTGTCACAGTGCTGGTAGTCTCGAGAAGAGATAGTCCGATCTGTGGGAGGTAGATCGAGGTGCACGAGAGAGGGATCTCAGTTTGAGAGAGTCAGACGCACTCATCGTGATTCAATTACATAGCGGTAACCAAGGGAGTTGTGTTACTTAAGATCTATTGTATTTGATCATTCGATTAGTGAAGTGCTTTCCACTTGGGGTTCAGAGAATTGAACAGGGTAAACATATCCTGCGTCATTTGCATTACATCGTACCATTTATTTTGTGACTAACAACTATCGAAACTCCCTGTTTAAGCATTGTGAAACAGGTAATACTGTGGTTTGGAATATTCCTTGTAGGACACACGTATAACTATCAATTGGTATTAGAGCGAGACACTCGCTGTACAGAGTGTGATTCAGGGGCTGTGACCAAGTTATTTAAAATGAGTGCGAAAGAAGGACAAAACATCTCCCGACCTCCACTCCTCGACGGTTAGAACTATCGTTTCTAAAAAACACGCATGAGGGCATTCATCAAGTCTATCGATGATCGAGCATGGAAATCGTGATCTCCAAATATGATGCACCATTGGTCATGAATATAGATGGTGTGGCTTACCCCAAACCCGAAAACCAGTGGACGACGGATGAGGATTGAGCTGCTACAACAAACGCCAGGGCACTCAATGCAATCTTCAATGCTGTTGAACCAGACATTTTCAGATTGATTTTAACTTGTGAAGCAGCAAAAGATGCTTGAGATATTCTTGAAACTGCCTTTGAAGGAACTGACAAGGTGAAACAGTCTCGGTTGCAGATGATCACTATCAAATTTGAAAATATGAAGATGAAGGATGAAGATTCAATATCTGAATTAAACGCCAAATTGATGGACATTGCCAATGAAGCTCATGCGCTGAAGAGCCGATTAGTAATGAAAAACTTATCAGAAAAGCCTGCGATCGCTTCCACAAAAATATGCAATGAAAGTGACAGCTATTGAGGAAGCTCAGGATATATAAGCAATGAGACTTGTCATTCTGATGGGATCTATTCGGACGATTGAAATGAAGTTAAAATCTGAAGCACCTGAAAAGAAATCTCGAGGAATAGCACTCAAAAGTGAAGTATCAGAATCAACTGAAGATGAGGAAGAAATGTCTGAGCAGATGGTTTTACTAGCCAGAAATTTTGGCAGATTTATGAGGAACGTGAAACAGAGTCAGTCTGAACAGAGAAGCAAATTTGAACCAGATAACAGAAATCACCGAGATGGAAAATTCAAAAAGATAAGAACTACTGAAAATTAGAAGAAAGTTCAGGGAGAGAGAAGCAAAGGGATTCAATGCCGTGATTGTGAGGGCTTTGGACACATCCAAGCAGAATGCGCCAATACCCTCAAGAAATAGAAACGGTGAAAGTGACGGTGATACAGAAATCACCGAAGAAACCATAGTAGAGAAATATAAAGCTCTGTTCGAACAGTGGAAAGAGGCAGTTAAGGCAAATTCCAACCTAAACAAGCAATTTGTGAGCCTAAAAGCTGAGAAATACGAACTGTCACAATCAGTTAAACGGATGCAGACAGAACTTGAAAAGGAGAAACTAGAACACTTAGAGGCTGTGACAGAACTGTCAAGGGTAAGAAATTATGTTAGCATGATGAATAATGGGACAAAGAAACTTGACACCATCTTGGCTGCTCAACGTACGAATCATGGGAGCCTTGGGTTGGGATATGAGCATCAGAAGACTAACGGTAAGCCTGTGCTTGTTCAAGTTAAAAACCTTAATTATGCTAACAATACTCATCCCAGTCACAGGTCTAACTTGCCGTGGACAAAAGATAAACGCGTCTGCTATTTTTGCAACATTCAAGGTCACATCCAGAGGAAGTGCCCTACGTTCCTTGCAAAGTATCGTAAACAAAGATTCCAGCGTTCTTCAAGAACCTATAGACCGGTGAACAACAATTGCTATCTCGCTTATAGTTATTCTTCTCACCATGAAAAGGACCGGTGGTACTTTGACAGTGACTGTTTAGCCCACATGACAGGAGAAGCCAGCTATTTAACTAATATATAGAACCCAGATGGGAGATTTATCAAATTTAGAGATGGAGCAAAAGGAAAGGTCATTGGTCAAGGTACGTTATTAGTTCATGGGTTGCCTCTAATCAAAAAAGTGCTTCTTGTGGAAGGTCTTCAAGCTAATCTGTTAAGCATAAGCCAACTATGTGATGGAAAATTAAATGTCCGATTTATCAGAAAAACTGATCAGAAGGGGCTTAGTATAAATGTTGAACAGACTGTGTCACAGTACTGGTAGTCTCGGGAAGAGATAGTCCGATCTGTGGGAGGTAGATCGAGGTGGACGAGAGAGGGATCTCAATCTGAGGGAGTCAGACGCACTCACCGTGATTCAATTACATAGCGGTAACCAAGGGAGTTGTGTTACTTAAGATCTGTTGTATTTGGTTATTTGATTAGTGAAGCTCTTTCCACTTGGGGTTCAGAGAAACCCCCCCTGAGTAGGCTCGTGGAGCTGAACAGGGTAAACATATCATGTGTCATTTGCATTACATCGTACCATTGATGCTGTGACTAACAACTATCGAAAGTTCTTGTTTAAGTATTGTGAAACAGCTAATACAATGGTCTAGAACAGTTCTTGTGGGACAGACGTATAACTTTCACTACTCAAGTATCTAACACTCCTAACACTCATCCTATTTATACTAAAGCTCTTCCCAAATAGAAGGGTTGGATAATTTTGATCCAATGGCTACAACTAGTCAATCTATAATATTCTATCAAAATCTTTACTCTTTTGCTAAACACTTCTCCATACTCTTCTAGAATAATCTTCTTCCTTTTTTTGGGCCATATTTTTCTTGAGCTTACATTTGAATTTAACCCAATTAAACATTTACAACTTAATATGGCCAAGGAGGCTGCTGATGTTGCCTCACGACGTGAACTTCTTGGCAGATTGAAGTTGAGTTTCGCACGCAATGCTGCTGCTTCCATACCCTTAGGGATGTCTCGGTGTTGCTTAAATTCTTCCAATCCTGCTGACCTTTCTGCCTCCTTTAAGTCCGTCCTGAAGGCCCTTGCATAGTGAATCATTCTTTTGTTGTTTTCATAAGAATGGAAGATTTTACTATGGGATCTTTTCATGTTTCTTCTTATGAGTAAAATACTACATAATTAATTCAGAAGTGCAATTTACCACAGAAACTTAAAATGTCTCAGATTTCAATGCACCACTCTTGTTTCAGTTTATTTAAAATTTTGGATTTGAATCAAATTGAATAACACTCCAATTACAAAGGACTGAGCCAAAGTAATGCAAATATGAACTTAAATATAAATAATAGGTCATTTGAGTTTCAAAAACCAACTGATTTATCATTTAAATGCAATTCTACACTGTGACTTGGATCATCTAACACACAGCAAGACATTGTAGCCTTCTTTTTTTATTCATGCAACCTGCCAAATTATGCCCAAACAGCTTCCAGTGAACCTGTACTCACTTGGTATATCACTCGGGCCCATCTGTGGTTCCCATTTTTTTGGGGTATAGAGTGCTTTCGAACTTTCCGCCCCATCTAAGTGACATCAGAAACCGATCAGAGACACAAGGAGAAGATTATGCATACATCAAAAGGAACCAAAACTAGAAGCAGAGAGCAGATGAGATCAGTTAGTGTTATTTACCTGCTTTCTTCCTTCTCTGGTATCTGCAGTTCCAACTCCTCTTCAAATGGCTCAAAGACCAAGTCAACTTGCTTACTCTCAACCTTGTCCAAAGTAGATGGCTCCCACTGCAACAAAAGTGGAGTCAGATTGGTTTCCTTAGTACATGTAAACAGCATTTTTGAGCAAGGAGAGACAGACCTTTGGAGCATTGTCTTTGTCTATAGTGAGAGCTCTTATACCCTTTTGAAGAAATAGGGCGACGGAAGTTAGGAAAGATTTTAGTCAGCGTGTGCCTTTGGCTTAAGAAGAGGTATGTAACTTTAGGTTTCATTCAAACCTCATACACATCGTCTGAGATTTTGCCTCGTAGAATGTTCATGGTCAGTCTGAATTCTTTTCTCAGACATTCTGCCAGTGTTTGTTTTCGCCCTTCGCGAACCTATATGGTGGTGGAAAACACGGGAAGCTTACACAAATTAGAACCTGAGGTCTGAATGAGACGTGGCAGCTTAATGAAATATATTCAGGTCATAAGCTAAGCATGGCACCCACTACAAAACCACTAAATGTGATAAAACGTAAATGTCACACAGATCAAGGTTCTGGTGACTTACGGACTAAAAACATCGGATATTGCGTGATGGAAACAATAGGATACAACCATAGTAGGTGAAGCATACCGATCTTAGAGTTATGGCTAGTCCAGTAGGCGATGATCTATTCAATCCCTTAAGTACCGAGCTTATCCACTCGTTTCCTTCTTTCTTTGACTCAGCTTCCTAGGACATTGACGAGTTCAATATAAAAAGGGTGTTATGCTAGTCTCAATTTTTGCTTCATCCACAAAGATGGTTCAAGGATCTTACAAATGACTTTATTATTTCTTCAACTGTTTCCTTCGAGAAACACTCATCGATTACTGGCAGCCTGAAATAAAGCAACTGAGATAATGATGAAAGGAAAACATAAGGATAAAAAGTAGGTGCTCGGAGTTCTTACCTCAATAACACACTGTTTTTATCAATTTCAACATCCTCGGAGAACTCCTTGATCACAGATTTGACAGCAATGTCATCACCAGAGTTCAAGGCTATCAATTGCTTTTCTAACTCGGGCAATTTCTGGCATACAAAGAGGCATTACTGTTATGGCACTTGAAGTCCATGTAATCATCCAGGATAAGTGGCTACTGTTGTGAAACAAAGTATTATTCGATGCAAACACTGAACTCTGTTGTAGTATAAAAATGTCTGTAACTATAAACTCTGCATTAAAACTAGACCAACCCTTTTGGCATTACATTAGACAGATGCACCAACTCAAAGATATGAGATACGTTCGAAGTACCTCTAGTGGAACAAAATGTGTTGCAAGACCTATTGCAACCAATTCTTTGCCATTTAACCTGGCACCAGTTAAGGCTAAATATTCTCCTGCACATAATTAAAATAGGTGAACCACATATCCGCCGATATGGAATCGAAGCACTGGATTGTAAAAAACAAACGAACTAATTCTTACCCAATCGCCCAGGAAGACGAGGAAGCATGTACGAAAAAGCACAATCAGTGTGATACCCTATACTTGCTTCTGGGGTTGCGAAAACCTGGGGCAACATCGTGCCGTCTTATACCAAACTATACTTGCTAGTCAAATGATAACGTAATAATACGTAGGGTGAACTTACAGTTTTCTCAGTAACAACTGAGAATTTCATAGGAACCATTAAAGCTGCACCACCACCCATGGAGATTCCATGAACAAGAGCAACCTGTTGACAACGTTAGCAACTGAGAGAATCACAAACTTGAAGGCAAGTCCAAACACACGATTTCTATTTGAACATTCAGACTTAAGAAGATGACATTTCACAAACTTTACCGTGGTCTTTTTGTAGGTTTGAATATGATAGCATAGCCAAAAATATCGATAAACCACTTCAAGACAAGAATCTCCTGTCAGTGATAAGTGTTTGTTAGTGGTTACCATTACATCAGAAATCTATCAGAGGAGATTAAAGGTGGGAATCACATACTAGATTCTTTGCCCGCGTAGAACATTTTCAAGTCGCCACCAGCAGAAAATGCTCGTCCAGCTCCCTAATTACCAATTTCATTCAGATAAGAAGGTCACCCGAATGTTGGTTTCTAGGTGTGTGCTATTTTTTTTTTGAAATCCTCCAATTAATGAAAACTCTAAGGGAAAGAAGAACTCCGAACCTTTACTAGCACAAGCTCGGCGTCTTGGTCCTTCTCCCACTTTTCAAGATAGTCTGCTAGCAGAACAACCTGATTGAGGTAAGGATGAGAATGTGCAGTTCATTATTATCTAGCAAGTTCCAAAAGTCAGCCAAAACTCACCACTTCTGGTGAGATAATATTCAATTGGCGTGGCTGATTCAAAGTAATCACTCTAACATGATCAAATTCTTCTCCAATAACAACCTAAAGTAATACCAAAAAATATATAAAACATTAAGTGATCTTACAAAAACTATTTCTTTTTTCCTTCCCACCCGGGAACAAAGACTCATGGAATCAAATGTATTAACCTGTTCATTGGAGGACACCTTTACTGATTCTGAAGCCATTGAAATCCAATCAAGCTAACTCCGCCTGACCAAACCTAGCAACCATTTTGTTCCAAAAACAACATTAAATCCCCACAAGATATACCCAGATGCCAAATTGATATACAATGCAACTTGCAGCTAGAAAGAGCGCAATTCGACTTACAAGAAGCTCAATCTCCAACCAGTTGAGTGAAGATGAAGAGCTGAAACATTAAATTTGCATATAAATGAGAAATCATCATATTTCATCAGTAAGGTTAGTTGGCGAAATGGGTTTTCCTCTACCTCTCACCTACCACCCAACACCCTAAATGTGCACGGAAGTACAGCAGCTCTGTACAGTATATATTTAGAGACCCAACTACCTTCTTTCCTATAGTCTTTCATATGGGTTTGGTGAGCCTATTCGACTCAAATTGAACCGCCATGTTGATTAAAATCAAAATGAACTTGAGGAAACATTTGACAACACCGGGTCGGGTTTGGGCCCGGCCGTGAGGGGAAAAATGAAAGAATTCACAAACAAAAATTCAGTTTGGCATGATTTCACAAGTTTACTTCAAATCATTTTTCAGAACTTACTGCCACTTTTTTATCAAATAGTAGTAGCCGATTCTTTTTATTTTTATATGATGGTCGATTAAGCATTAAGTTGTCGTCAATATAATTTGAAAATAACAAATCATTAACGATTTATTAAAAAATTATCTATTTTTTGTCAAACCATTATTGACAGTAATTGTTTTTTATTTTCATGTCATATGGACTGTCATTCATCGCATATTCAGCAGTTAAACGAGAAAAAACTCACAAACCACGATTTATCAAAATGTGAGAGAATGAATACGTTTTTGTATTTAAATACCATGCTTGGAATGAAGTTTTCGACAAATATTATCCGAAAAAAAAATTTAGACTTGTCATAGTTTCAAGTTACACTTTCACATCTACCATGTTTATAAAATGAATTTCATATCTATCGTGTTCTGTAAGACGACCGTCTTAACATCTCTTTAATTCTTTACAGAGAACTGTCTTAATGTAACTGTTCTCTTGCATTTTATATGAAAACGACCACATTAAGACCGTTCTCATTCGATTTTTCAAGAAAACTGCATTAACAAAGTTGTTCTCATAATGATATTAAATTACTAGCGGTCGGTTAAGTGGAGACTGTTCCACATATTAATGACTCTTCTCGATGTCATTCAATTTACAGCCATATCAGCAACAAACGACTCAATAACCGATTCCTCCACAACAGCTTTCGTAATTGTCGGCGCAACTACAGGCGACTTAGGAGCACCGAGTTTCTTCCTCTGCAGGAGGCGAGGATCAAAAGTCCTCAACGGGAACACAAAGCTCTCATCGATCTGCAACGGACCAGAGCTTGTAGACGCAGCAGACGATACACGACAAGTAGAGTTCTTCCAATTCGCGTCTGATTTATTGTGCGACTTGTCTGTGCTAATTTGCGAGTCGCGGAGTCGAGCGAGGGCTCCGGGCTTGAGAAAGCGGTTGAAGGTGGCTGAGGGACTTGGAGACTTGGATAGGGTTTCGCGGACACGCTCTGTTCTTATCAATAGAGGTCGGCCTTGTTAAGGCCGGCGTCATTAAAAAGCCGAGAAATGTTAATGTGGCCGTTTTCATGTAAAATGCAAGAGAATGGTTATATTAGGGCATATGCAGCGGACGCTTTCTCCTCGAGCAATCAGTAAGTGATTGCTCTACTTTTGTTAGCGGTGAATGTTTGGCGAGAAGAAATGCTGGAGGAGGAAGAAATTTCTCGGCCGAATGCTCCTTGAGGACACGGAGGAGAAATTGCTGCTTGAGAATTGGAGCAATTGCGGAGAATTGCTACTCGAGAATAGCTCGTCGAGAAAGAAATTGCTCGAGGGAGAAATTGCTGGCGGAGAACTTTCTCGAGGAGAAAACAACTGCATATGTTCTTAAGACCGTTCTCTGTAAAAATTCGAGGGCGGAGAACTTTCTCGAGCGAAAACAACTGCATATGTTCTTAAGACCGTTCTCAGTAAAAATTCGAGGAGAAAATCACTGCATATGCTCTTAAGACCGTTCTCTGTAAAAATGTAAGGAGAATGGTTCTATTAAGAGATATGAAATTTATTTTGAAAACACGATAAATGTGAAAGTGTAACTAAGTCTAAATTTTTTTTCATATTATCCCCAAGTAAAAGTATATGAACCAATCAGAAAAGAACGAGGAATCGGTCAATATGCATGTAATGAGAAATAATATTAAGAAGTTGGAGCACATAAGATAAGTGTAATTGAACATTTGCAAGACCCGAATTGACACATCCATACACATGTCACTTAAATCTCTTCATTAAAATACTATGAGGTACTAGTTTCAATCATGCATGCATGCATGCATTATTTCTTCAACCCTATCCAAAACTCTAATGTGATAAAAGGATGAGGCAACTGATAGTAAAGCAAAGCAAGAGAGTTGAAGAACAATTACAAGCAGTCATTCAACAACATATGGGATGAAAGGCAACTGCAACACCAAAAACTACGAGTCCTCTAATGATCATATCCCTGAAGGGTCATCCGGTCGCAGGCATGTCCACCTTAGCCCGCAACCTCCTAAACTACCCTTTTATAGACAAAGACGCCATCAAAAACTCCACACTTACTCTCCAGTCTCCCACTCCCTCGTCAACCACGTGTCCTATACTGCCACATCAGTGGCGGATCCAGAGATTCATGAGAGAGGATCACAAATGAAGTCATGACATAATTTAAACATCTATTTTATACAAAAAGATGCTTTCAATTCATTTCATTTTATATAAAAAGAGGCCATTAACTCATTATGTTTGGCTACAAAACAAGTTACTGAAACAATTTGTTTAGCCATAATTACTAGAACTAAGAATCATTATATCACTCTATCTCTGACCGTGATATAGGAGGTAAACCTTGTTTACGAATCTTCGTGCTCTGAAAATACCGCATAACCCTGGTTGAAATAGCAATCTAACAAAATCAACGCTTACAGTCAAACGAGTGCTGTACGCAGCCTCCAAAGCTCAGTTTCCAGAACTTACTCTTCTTGCCAAACTTTGTCTTTAATTTTTGAAATCAAACAATAATGCCTTATCATTAAAATGTGTACTACCAGCTTCTCTAAGATGGTCTCTAAACTTCTCAATGAAAACGATTTAACCTTAACCTGAACCCAATTTCAGTCCAATTCCTCAAGAACACAAACTGTTTAAACCTAACTCAATCAACCGATCAAGAACAGCAAGCAAACAGTACACAAGACACAACAAAATTGTTCACGCAGTTCAGGCAAAGCCCTACGTCTGCGAAGCCTCGGGTCCGAGGAGACTCAACTCAAAATCCACTATCAAAAAGCCAAGAACAAGATCACCAGTTTAGTCCAAGACGATTACAAGCTACACATCTCTAATCAACATCAAACACTGCTGACTACAACAACAACGAAGATGAAACTTCCCTGAAGTTGCGAGGCAGCCTCAGCCCTCTTCGGTCGCCTTCGCACCAAACAGCCGAGCACCCCAGCGAGATGCACAGCGCACAATGCAGCTTGCTCTCCTCTGCCATAGCGTCCAGCCACCACTCAGCCTCAAGCTTCGGCAGCACAGACCCAAAGAACCACACCAAAGCTTCACGAGTCGCACGAAAAGCTCTCTGCGATTTTCTTTCTTCTTGCTCTCGATTCTCTTTCCTCTAAATTGTTGTTCTCAATTTCTCGTGCCCTAAAAACTCAGCCCCAAAGCTATATATATAAAGCCTCTAAACACTGCGTTTCACCTAAGCTAAAACTCAACCTAAAGCAAAACACTGCCGTTTTGGTCCAAAGTAAATAAGCTTTTACAAGTCACAAATCAACTTCTAAATAGTTAATACAATATTGACCAAAGCCTAATCCAGCTTGATTACATTTCAACAATACAACCTTCTAAGCCAAGCTGGGTAAAACACTAGAACACAAGAACTTTAAACCTAGGTGATCAAGTTCTTTAATAACAACTTTGATAGCAGAAACTGAGTATCCCCACAGACCTTCATCAGCTCAAATTAGTGTCACAATTCATCAAGAACATGCAGTTTGACCCTGCGAAATATAAACTCATCAGCAGAAGCCGAAAAAGGTAAAAATGAGCAAGACACGCATTCTAACATCTCAGATGCATCAAAGCTCATTAAAAACCTTTTACATTCAGCCAGGTGCCATATGCCATAAAAAAGTTTGATTTTCACAGGGAAAAACAAGCATTTATGCAAGCATAACAGACTTTGGCTATTCATAAGAATATACCTAAGGAAGTATTGTATAACACATTCATATTTGCCATATGATTTTTCTATATGCCAATACAAAGCATAAACAGTAAAATGATGATATGATTCAATGAGCAATATTGTAATCACACAAGAATCAATACTCATATCACTCAAAATGAATTTATGGCAGCAATGTCTAAACATATTTATATGCCCTCCTAAACACATAAACAATGTGCAAAAAATCATGACAACAACACCATTGTCGCATTTAATTTCCAGCAGAACATATATCAGCATAACAGAGTCATCACAGATTTTCTTTGTCACAATAACATTCTCACAAATATCAAAACAGGTGTATTCAAAATATCTGGCTACAAACTCATTAAGAACAGCATCAAAAAACCCTTTTGGAACAACAATCCTAGGGTCCATATCTCTAACTAATCCATAACTAGTTAAAACATGGTCATTATCACAAGATGCTGAAAAAATTCCCTTAATTGGGGCAAAACCAGATATTAAGTTACTTACTCTTCCTTCACCCATTTGGTGAGGGTACACCATACCTCATCCGGGTGAGCTTTCCTCAAGCTCACCTCCTACCTTTGAGTGAGCATATGACAGCAAGAAATCATCACTAGCCTCCTCCTTCTCTTGTTGGTCCTCCTGCAGAGAAATCAGCTCTAAACAAGGCAGATTGGTCACACCTTTAAGTGTGCCATTAGACTCAACAACAGCGGTTAGTGCTGTCATAAAATTGCATTCATACTTATTGAAGGACAAAGCGTTATAATCAGGGGCAGTCAAGACATGATAAAGCCCTCCCCTCTTAACACTTTTCACTACAACTTTCCCATTTCGAGAAACTTCCTTCATTCCATTATAAGTATGAACATGGCAGCCTAAATTATCAAAAACAGATTCAGAAAGTATATTTCTTCTCAAATCAGGCAGCCAACAAACATTTTGCACAATTCTAGCTAATCATGCCATCATGCAATTTCAATGGAACATTTCCAATACCTCTAATAGGCAGTGAGGTGTTATTGCCAAGCCTAACCTCACCACCATCACACAATTCCAGCTTACAAAACAAATTTCTATGAGGTGTAGCATGCCTAGTACAACCAGAATCAAGTATCCATGAATTAGCAACAAAATCAGCCGAAGCAAAAAGCAATTCATGAGCATGCATAACATCAGATTCAAGTAATAAGCTAGACTGTGATTCTTTAGAGGTTTCATTTTTCTCTTTCTCATCTTTTATCCTTTTGTAACAGTCCTTTCTAAAATGACCAATTTTGTTGCAATAAAAGCATTTGACAGTGCTTTCATAAACAAATTTATCATTAGGGGAATTCTTACTGAATTTCTTTTGGCTGCCATTACCCTTTCCCTTACCCTTAACCATCAAAACTTCAGATTTAGGCTCATCAGGTAAGCTGTTTTTATTTTTAAAAACTTCTAGGGACTTGTTTTCCTGAATAAGCATTTCCTTAATCCTATCAATGGTCAGTTCAACACCTGTATATTTCAAAACAGTCCTAATGGTGTTGAACTGTGCGGTAGTGCATTTAAAAGTACTATAGCATGATGAGAGGGTTTGATGTGCTCATCACATCTTGATACTTCTTGAGTCAGCTTCAAGAAGGTATCAAAATTGTCTTGCAGGGACATATTAACATCTAACTTATAATTAAAAAGCCTCCCTATTACTTCAATAGTATTAGGAATATTTTTAACTAAATAGATAGAGTCAAGTTGGTCCCATACCTTCTTAGGATCAGTAAGATCCATTCCCTGTCTTGCCACTTCATCAGTGAGCCTCATCATGATTTCAGTGAGAGCTACCTTCTGAGTTTGAGTTTTGACATCTTTATTAATCTCAGCTGGCCATTTTCCAGTGACAGCAGCTTCATACTTTTCTTTAACAAGGATGAGCATCATCCGATATTTCCACATGGGGAAATCAGCCACACCGTCAAAAGGCTTCAACTTCAAAATGTCTGCCATTTTTTACTTGCATAAACAGAACCAAAAACATATAGTTTATGTCTTTAAAATATAGGCAGCAGTAAGAATCAGCTCAGACCCAATAGCACAGGATATATGCTAACGCTAAACAATTTCTGCTATTGTTCTTTTCAAGATTCAATCAGCAAAGCAATCACAGCAACCACAGGCACTGTTCTAGTCAAGAATATGCTCAGAACCCGCCAGGACTCAACGTCTACAGAGATGGAGGGGCAACGGTTCTGAGTCAATTCAGCAACACAATTCATAGTAATTTCACACAAAATACTACTGTAAATACGTATAAAAGGCTCTGATAGCATAATGAAACCGATTTAACCTTAACCTTAACCCAATTTCAGTCCAATTCCTTAAGAATACAAACTGTTTAAACCTAACTCAATCAACCGATCAAGAACAGCAAGCAAACAGTACACAAGACACATCAAAATTGTTCACGCAGTTCAGGCAAAGCCCTACGTCTGCGGAGCCTCGGGTCCGAGGAGACTCAACTCAAAATCCACTATCAAAGAGCCAAGAACAAGATCACCAGTTTAGTCCAAGACGATTACAAGCTACACATCTCTAATCAACATCAAACACTGCTGACTACAACAACAACGAAGATGAAACTTCCCTGAAGTTGCGAGGCAGCCTCAGCCCTCTTCGGACGCCTTCGCACCAAACAGCCGAGCACCCCAGCGAGATGCACAGCGCACAATGCAACTTGCTCTCCTCTGCCATAGCGTCCAGCCACCACTCAGCCTCAAGCTTCGGCAGCACAGACCCAAAGAACCACACCAAAGCTTCACGAGTCGCACGAAAAGCTCTCTGCGATTTTCTTTCTTCTTGCTCTCGATTCTCTTTCCCCTAAATTGTTGTTCTCAATTTCTCGTGCCCTAAAAACTCAGCCCCAAAGCTATATATATAAAGCCTCTAAACACTGCGTTTCACCTAAGCTAAAACTCAACCTAAAGCAAAACACTGCCGTTTTGGTCCAAAGCAAATAAGCTTTTACAAGTCACAAATCAACTTCTAAATAGTCAATACAATATTGACCAAAGCCTAACCGAGCTTGATTACATTTCAACACTTCTCGCTAGCTTTATACCAATTTCGAAATTTTTTTTTTCACAAACACATCGTTTCCAATATTCCTTTTGAAAAGATAACACCAATAACAAAATGCTTCATCTTTAGTCACACTATATTCCAACCATTCTCATTTCTTAAACCACTCAACTTGAAAGTACCACAATTTATTTCCCATATTAGTTTAGGGTTTAGGATGTGAATGTGCTTAACAAGGATCTTTAACCAAATATGCCTTCCTAACATTATCTATAACCATAGACTCATAATTGTTGATCGGTTTCCCCAATGTCGGATCAGTGACAATTTCAAAATTTCTCTCACATTCATTCTCTGCTCGAGCACTTTTAGATGCCATTACAACTCCAAATACTGTAAAACTACAAATTTCATTTGTCAAATACAAAAAGGATAAATACCAAATAGCTTGAGTCCAAGCTATCATGTGAGTGTTATAGCTATGTAGATATCAAAACACATCCATAAACTTGCACAGAAGAAGTCAGGAGGCTTAAACAATAACCAACTTTCGGTAAGTAATTACATCAAAAAGCTTGCCTACCTTAACTTAAACCCACCCTCACATCAAGCAAAAAAAATAGTCACATAGCACTTAACGACTCTCAGTTATTCACAATCTATATATCCATAAGCTTTCACACCCAATAAAACAATCACAAGTGAAGGTCTTATCGTTCCACCATCTAGAAAAAAACTGAAACCAGTCGTCAATCAAAAAACTGAAATCAATAATAAAGGATTATTACCTGAAATATAATTCGACCAGAAGGATCAAGCTAATGTGACAATCTGAGAGAGGAAGAGATGGAGCAGAACTGTACGGCCTACTTCCGATTTCGGACTCCCGAAAAAAAAAAGACCAAAAGTAAAAAATATAATTAATGAAGAAAAATTTAAGAAAATTTGAGAGGGTCCCGAGACCTCCCTGGATCCGCCAGTGGCCACGTTAAATGTGGCTGCCACCCAGCTCAAGCTCGGCTTGAGCGTGATCGTGGACGCCCCACTCTCCCAACCCGAGTACTATAACGAGCTGGCTCGGGTTGCGGAGGAGAGCGGGCCGAGGGTGGCGGTGGTAGAGTGTAGGCCGAGGGTGGCTGGAGAGGCTGGGTGGGGCGGGGAGGAAGGAGCTGTGTGGCATAAGTCGGGTAAATGGGAGGAGATGGAGCGGCGGCGGCGGACACAAGCAGGACGTTTTGTGTTGATGATATTGTTGATATCATTTTGGGAACAAAATACGGAGGAGGCACACACGTCGTTGTATTCTTGAAAATAACAACACAATCATTCAAGCATCCAATGAAAAGAAAATTTTACTTAAAGAAATCATCAAATGAGTCTCAACTACTAATCTAATGTACTTTAGTTTTCATCTTTTTGTTGCTTAATATCTTGAAATGAATATTTATTTATAGGTTGTTTACTATTTTTAGTATTTCATTTGATATTTATTATTCAATTTTTACAATTTTTAATATTTTATATTTATTAATCAGCATTTAAGAAAAGCGTAACTTCAATTAGTATTGTTTTTAACTATATTTTTTGTTAAATCTTTAGATAATTGTCTCTACCGACTATTGATACATATCGTTATATTGTCAACTTAACTTCTCTATTATCGCAAATTATTTTTACTTTTTTCTCACCAAATACATTTATTTTTAGACACTAACATTTTTCACTTAAACTAACCACATATCACTCTCTTTAATAAACTTCAGGATTCTTCGGCATTGTTGTTTATTGTTTAAGAAAATTCAGCTAATTTGAGTATGGATTAGGTCCGAGTACAAACACCTTTTAAGATACAAATTTAGAACAAATGAACACCGCTGATTGATAGATGAGATTAATGGGACCAAAATGTAATTAAGAATAAATATAATCTACTGAATATAAATTAATAATTTAATTTGTGTTCTTTTTTTCTCGATGTCAATCTCATCTTCTTCTTCTTTTCCGTTGACGCTCTCCCACGGAGATATTGAATTGATCATCGACGACATTGAAGCTATCAATTTGGCTATCCTTGCAATGACACTACTTTGGCTGCTTAATCAAACATTGGAGATGTAAGTTTCATCATTAGGAGCGAGCGCTGTCTGCCTATCTGCCCGTTCTTCTTGTTCATAAAATGCTCTACTGACAAAGCTTGTTTAAAAAATTAATGTGTGGCGTGCGTTTATCAGTTTTGTATTCATTTGTTGGATAGTTAGTTTTCCCTCTCAGGTAAGGAAGTTATGTCTTCCCTGAGAGGTAAGGCAGCAACGGAATGAAATAAATAAAGATTAAACTGCTTACTCGTTCGTATATAGTAGAAACCTTAGTATCAATTAGTGACTAATAAAACCACTATCTTCCAGCACCTACTGGAAGGATTTGTGAAAAGAGCTGCTTTGTATTAAAGATATGTTTGTTGGTTACAAAGCGACTAACTAGTACTATCCGTACACAGCTTTGCTTAACCTTTGAATCCACCAACTCAATCCAACCCTTAAGCACTCTTCTTCTCACCTCCAAGTTCTTCCGATTGGAATGTTCTACGTTTCGAATCCCTTTTTTCTTGCTTGCTCGATCTCTTTCTTCTACCTTGATTATTTGTCTTTTGTTTTCTTCGGCTTTTTAAAACTTCAAGGCTTCGGCGATCTATAAGCTTAGGTGGAGAGGCTTGGATCATTTCCATCATAATTGATCTTGACATTAATGCGATATCTCTTAAGATTGGAAAGCAATTCCATCAAGGATAGATTTGTTTCCAAGTTAAGAGAGAATCACATTAATTGTCATCCAAAATATAATCATAATATATTCTGGATTGATAACATATTCTCATAAATATGTTATCAATATTCTCTGGATCTTCTTTTAATTGTGAATATGCTTGAGTATCTCTACAAGAAGATCTTTTTGTGTTCAGTATATTAATGTACCATCATGCACATTAAATACACTTATTAGCTAAGTGTTTGTAATCATCAAAACTTCGGAATCCAACAAATTCCCCCTTTTTGATGTTGACAAACACTTCTTCGAGAGACAAAAAAACATCATACGAGTATGGCATGCAAGTGCGTTCCCTCTCAGGTAAAGTACTGGTTTCTTCCCCCTCAGACAGATATGTGTAACAAAGTTCCCTGTCAGGTATGGCATTGGTTAGTTCCCCCTCTGAAATACAAGTGTTTAGAGAAGAGAATTGTACTTTCCCCTCAGCGCATGGGCCTCCTGTATCACTTCCCTCTTTTGGCATCATCAAACAGAAGTTAGTACTAGGTTTAAGACCTTAATAAACCAGAAACGACATTCATTAAAACAAGTAAAGTGGCCGTTATCAGGGCACCACTAGGGGAAAAAGGAGTGTCATAACAGATCACCAAACAGAGAGAATGGCAAACATGATGAGGAACAATAAAGAGTAACGACGAAGGGATGATAATGAGGCTGGGATTGAAGGAGGGGCCACTGAACCATAAGGATCCAAACCAGTCACCGACGGAGGCAAATAATCGGCTCGAGCAGCTCGAGCAGCTCAAGCAGTCTGGTTCCCACATAGCGGAATTGAGTATTGAGGTCAGCAATGCGCTCCGAGTGCTGGATATAATTGATTCTTCTATGTTCGTCATCCGTTCTCCCTGGGAGGTAGCCATTCCCTCTAACCGTTGTAACTGTTCTAGGACAGGAAAAAGATGCACAGGGGAGGGGTCAGGGGTTGGCTCACCAGCTGGAAGGGGCAAAGGAACAGGGGGTCTGGCGGTGTTGGATTCCCAGCCAACCTCAGGTGTAAAGACATACCCCATCCTTTCACAGTTGTCTCCACCAAGGGGCTTCCATGCTTTGACTTCCGACTCAGCTCGATAAATGTCGCATTGGGTGAGGATTAGCTTGACGAAGGCTGGATAAGGCAGTCCATGGTGTACCATAGTTCTGATTCAGGCCATGTGGTGCATAATAATAGAAGCCGGATTGATCTGCTCCCCTCTAAGGAGCTTGTCCAGAAGCAGATAGTCTTGAATAAATATGACGCTATGTTTTTGGAGGCGCTGCGTGACATTACCACAAAGAAGCCGATAGAGAATCCGATTTTTGATCCCCATACGCTGTGCCGATTTGTTCCCTAGAGGTGCATTGGGGTCCTCACTGACTCGCAGAATGATTTCTCCGGGAGAGGGAACCGTTCTTTGGAGTATTGGTCGTAGCCTTGATGAGGAACACCAAACCATTTTGCCAACTGTGGGCTTGTGAAGGAGTGGAGTTCCTGACCCACCGAGAATGACCCCAACAGAAGACCGGTGCGTTCTTCCAAGCAAAAGGAGGCATAAAACTTCTTAATCAAGGGTTCAGTGACTTGAGGTTTGTCCCGGAAGAGGGAGCCCCACCCTTGGCGGCCAAGGAGGCCCAGAATGTCCTCCAGCATGTGACCGCGAAAAAACTCCTCGTCTAGTGATAAGTCGGGAGCAATGGAACGGGTGGTCATGTCTAGATCTGAGGTTTGTTCCGAGGGGATCTCAGCTTCTGGTTCTGGCACTGGGTCCTTACGTGCGGAATGCGGGCGCTTTTTCGTGTTCCTGAAGAGGATCCTGCTTCTTTAGCCTGAGAGAAGGAACATGAGCCGCGAGTCCGGCGGCGAGATGAGGGTGGGGCGGTGGGTGGAATGTCCCATACGACGAGGCAGTCGGCGTCACTGGAAGAGCCCGGGGTTCCTGGATTGACCAATTCCAGTGGTCGGCCATCCCCGACATGGGTGGTGAGAGGCTCGGAGTCCGGTTGGGGAGTGGATTGAGAGGCCATGGGAGCGGTCTAGGGTTTTGCAGGCTTTTCTGGAGAGGAGTGCTGATGAAGTGATGCGCCGAATGAGACTGGAGCACTGTTCTTAGTAGAGAGGACGTAACCCCAATTTTAGAAAGCTTCGATTGCATTAAATATTTTGCCGCCTTCTAATATTTATGATCAATATCTCCCCCCTTCTAAAAAATCTGTGGATCAACCAAGAGTCTGCTGCTTTCCAAATTTTGTGTGAATCAAGATATGAATCAGATCCAGTATATCTCTCCTTCCAAGTTCTAGATATATAATTGATTTTGGCTGATCTGATTTGGATATTTTGCTGCCCAGATATTTTCTCATAAATGTACTTGATAGTAGCCATCATTCAAGTGATTTCAAGGAGTAAATTCAGGAGACAAAAGAGCTAGCTGTCCAGAATAATCGTGCAATCTAGAGACTTGGTTCAGGATCCCATGGTTCAGGCAAGAGGTCGTGTGATGCTGAGTAGATTACCCAAATGGTACAAGATAGGCACCACACAATGAAAGAAAAGTGAAAGATAAAGCATGCAAGTACCTCAAGATGAAACATTCCCGTTAATGAATGTCAAAGGGCTCATTGGACTGTCGCATCTTGAGCGGCTAAGGGTTGGCTGTAGAGTGCTTCCCTGGCTTGTATGGTAGGATCAATGTATAGGAAGACTCATTAGGTTTAGAAGACCTCTCATCATGTTGTCAAGAACATATGTTTGGAGATATTATGAGACAAGTATGCCGAAGGTGGGGTAATGTAACTGCTACTCATACATGTTAGAAATAATATATTTCTGAATTAATGAGGTCAAAAACCAATACTGACCTAGCCGTTCATAACCAGTCATTGAGGGGATAATCCAGGAAAGGCATACCTCAGAGAAGGGAAGACATTCCTAGCTCCAGCCGTAGTTTTTCAAAGGGTTCCCTGTTCAACGCCTTGGTGAGAATGTCTGCTACTTGTTCATCCATGCGACAAAAATTCATTGTGACTAGACCTTTCTCAACACAGTCACGCAAAAAGTGATATCTTATCTCAATATGCTTAGTACGTGAGAATTGTACAGATGTTTTAGAAATGTTAATGGCACTAGTGTTATCGCAAAATATAAGTGAGTGATCAATAACAACACCATAGTCACTTAGCTGTTGACGAAGCCATAGGAGTTGAGAGCAACAAGCGGCGGCAGCTACATATTCGGCTTCTGCGGTGGACATGACAATGGAATTCTATTTCTTCAATCCCCATGAGATAAGGCGGGGCCCCAGGAATTGGGCCATCCTTGAGGTAGACTTACGGTCAGTACGGCTTCTAGCGAAGTCAGCATCAGTGAAGCCAGAAAGTCTTAGGTCTCCCCCTTTGGGATACCATAGAGACAGGGTATTTGTTCCCTTCAGGTAACTTAGGATCCTCTTAACAGCTTTCACATGAGTTTCTCTAAGATCAGCCTGAAAATGAGCACACAAACAGACGCTAAACATAATAACGGGTATGCTGGCTGTTAGATATAATAATGAACCTATCATTCCCCGATACATGGTTGAGTCGATAGAGGGGGAGCTCTCATCTTTCCCAAGGGAATAGTTCGGTGACATGGGAGTGTAGTAGGGTTTAGCACTGTTCATGCCGTACTTGGTGAGGATCCCCTTGAGATACTTTTGTTGATTTATCTGCGTGCCATCCGGTCCCTGTGATACTTGTGGTCCGAGAAAAAATTTAAGTTTCACGGCCATGCTCATTTCGAATTCGCTGGACATTAGCGCGGTGAATTTTCTGGCAAGTTTGTCAATAGTGGATCCAAAGATAATGTCATCTACGAATACCTGTACCAGCAGAGTCTGTGTTCCTTCCCTCAGGAGGAACAGAGTTTTATCGACCTCCCCCCGTACGTATCCGTGTGACAGCAGAAATTTGGACAGTCTTTCATACCACGCTCGAGGAGCTTGTTTTAGACCGTAGAGGGCCTTGTCAAGGACGTAGACGTGGTCTGGGTGAGAGGAGTCTTCAAAGCCGGGCGTTTGACTCACGTATACCTCTTCTTGCAAGTGTTCGTTCAGAAAGGCAGTTTTCACGTCCATTTGCTGCAAGATAAAACCATGATAAGTTGAGAAGGAAATAAACAATCTGATGGCTTCTAACCTGGCTACGGGAGCGAAAGTCTCGTCGTAGTGATATCCTTCTTGTTGATTGTATCCTTTGACCACCAATCGAGCTTTGTTCAGTACTATGATGCCTTTTTCGTTCGTCTTATTCCGAAAGACCCATTTTGTACCTATCAATTTTCGATTCTCCAATTTGGGGACTAGCCGCCATACTTTTGTTTCTCTCAAATTGGTGTACCTTCTCTTGCATGGCGTTTACCCAATCTAGATCTTTGAGGGCTTTCGCCACTATTTTGGGTTCTACAAGAGAGATAAATGAAGCAGCTGCACAATGTAAGGATAATTGAGTTGGCAATAAGTAAGGGTTCTCTCCTTGTCTCTGGTAGGTGTAGCATTCATAGTCTCTCAGGTTTGGAGGTGAACGAACTATCCTCCCACTGTGAGTGGTTCTCTGTTCAGGGATCTATATTCCTTGGGAGGCATCATCTTGAGTCTGTTCCTTGATGGGTACAGATAATTCAACCTCCTCTTCAGGTAAGCCAGGTGATGGCTCTTCTCCCCGAGGTACTACATCTTCTGTTTCCTAGTCAGGTATTTGTGATGGATCGTTCTGATCAGGAGTGTTCGCGGGATCTATGTCCATTTGAATCACTGGAGAGGATCCCTCCGCATGCTCTGTCTGACAGATGATTTGGAAATCCTCCTCCCTTAGGAGGGGAGAGGGCCCTGACTCCTTTACTTGTGCACCAACCATTAGATTTCCATCGAAAGTCACATGGATACTTTCCTCTACCTTTCTTAATCTTTTATTGTAGACTTTGTATGCCTTGCTGTGATTTGAATATCCTACGAATGTGCCTTCAATTCACTTCTGGGATCGAATTTTCCGAGGTTGTCTTTCCCGTTGTTGTGACTATAACATCTGCACCCAAACACCTTTAGGTGGGATATGTTTGGCCTTCTCCTGAGAAGAAGCTCATAGGGAGTCTTCCCAAGAAGGGATCGGAGCGAGGCACGGTTTTGGATGTGACACGCTGCGTTGACTGCTTCAACCCAGTAGTTCTTAGGAACTTCACTGGCTATCAGCATGGTACGTGACATGTCTTCAAGAGTCATGTTCTTTCTCTCAACAACCCTGTTTTGTTGAGGTGTTCTGGGGGCAGAAAAGTTGTGATTGATCCCTCTGGTCCTGCATAAGGAGAGAAACTGTGAGTTTTTGAACACCGAACTATTGTCAGTTCTAATGGAAACTAAATGTCGAGCAAGCTTGTTTTCGGTAAGCTTTAGCCATACTTCAAATTCTGCAAAAGTCTCACATTTGGAGGTTAGAAATATCGTCCAGGTAAACCTGGAGTAATCATCGATAATTACTAAAATATATTTGTTACCTCCTCTTCTTCGTACATTCACTGGACCACACAGATCCATGTGGATCATGTCCAGAGGAGCAGATGTACTTACCACCTTTTTGCTTTTGAATGATGACCTTACTTGCTTCCCTCGGGCACATGCGCTGCACACTTGATCCAATGACCTCTCGATTTTGGGTAGTCCATCCACAAGATTTCATTGGTGTAGTTTGGACAGCAGCTTCAAGCAGGCATGTCCAAATCTCCTATGCCATAGTAGCGAGTCTTAGACAATAGTGGACAAGCAGAGTTCCCTGTCAGGAATGAATTCTGGGTCCACTATATAGATTTCATTTTCCCGAATGCCTCTAAAAATTGTTTTCCCTGTTCTGCAACACTTAACTAGGCAATCATTAGTGTTAAATATGACTTGATTCTTACCTCCTCGGCATAACTGGGACACACTCAGCAGATTATATTGAAGATCATCAACTAGACTTACATTTTCAATGTGAATTTTGTCAGAGATGCTTACCTCTCTCATACCTATGACTTTTCCCTTACTTTTGTTTCCGAAGAGTAAGTATCCTCCGGAGTGTTGTTGGAGTGTTTTGAACCATCCTTGATTTCCGGTCATGTGTTTTGAGCATGCACTATCAATGTACCAGTGACGGGACTTCACTCCTATCAGCAGGGAAACAATCAGTTTTTACGTTCCCAGACAAGCTTGGGCTTACTGGGTTCAAAAGAGAGTTTGAATTTTGTAGAAGAGTCGATTAAATCAATCTTGATCTTTGAAGAGATTCTGAGTTTTCTGTATGCCAATGTTCCATAGTTATTTTGATTCTTTTCTGCGAGTTTCCTTAGCTGAACGCAGTCTCTCCTGTAGTGGCGTTCCTTGCTGCAGTGCCAGCACGTGCAATGACATTTCAGTCCTACGTATTTGCTCCTGCCTGCAGGGATGAACATGTTTTTCTTCCTGGCTTGAAGATCGATGCTAACAGGTTTCTGACTCATAGCTTGCCTTTTCCAGATTATATATGCCTGCTTTGCATTAAAGGGAACAGAGTTCTCGGATGGGAATTTGTTGCTAGGTAGGGAAGTCTGGCAAGGGCAACTGCCTATGTCCTTGGATTTTGTCTTACTTGTTAAAACAGATTCTTCCTCTGTGAATCCAATTCCCGGTCTGGTGAAATGCTTTGAGAACTCAATGAGATGTTCTTCAATTCTTCTGCTCTCTTGTTCCTTCATCCATTGTTTTTTTCTTCTGGGTTCACTATCTCTGATGATTTGCAAGGACTGTAGCAACTTCGCATTATCGGTCTTCAGTTGTGTCAGACTGTCCTCTAGATTTCTGATGTTGAGCAGGTGTCCCTTGCATGTGTCACAGTGGTCTTTCTGTGATATTGTTGTAGCTTTCTGTTCCTTTATCCACTGTTCTTTTCTCTCAGATTCTTCTCTGACTTATGTTAAGGAGTGTACCAACTCGGCTGTGCCTATCTTTAGCACTATCATATTTTTTCGAGATCTTTGACCTTAAGTAGTTGTACCTCACAAGTGTGGCACTTATCCTTCACTGTCTCCCTTTCCTTCGCTAGTCTCATCGCTTTGTCGGCCCAAAGTGTGTTGTTTCAATCATTCCCTCAATCAGTTCATCCTTTTCTTCTATGATTTGGCTGAGTTTGTCGTTCTCCTTCACTAAGCCTGTTATTACATCAATAAATTCGGAGTCAGTATAAACAGGGGTATTGAGTGAGGAAGGGGAGGTTACCTAAGAGGTGTTTGAGTGTGCCATCAAACATGCTTCCCTGATTGACTGCTCACCATTGTCATCTTCAGATTCTCCCCAAGTTGCAAGCATTGCTTGTAGACTCTTCTGAGCTGGTGGTTCACCGTTTTCCTTAAGTAATTTTTGGCCATATGCCCCTTGCGTTGACAGTGATAGCATAGGATGTCTTTGTTTTCTCGGACAATGCGCTTTGGTTCTGGATTTTTCTTAGTGAGATTTTGCTGACCGTTGATCCTAGCCATTTTGAATGCTCTTGCCATGAGAGCAGTTGTCTCATCCTCTTCCTCATCGAACCCGTCAGTTTGTGCAAGATCAAAGGCTTTTCTATTTTGAGAGCAATGGAGTTGGTTTTGTCTAGTTCCCTTATAGCCAATTTTCTCTCTATGATTCCTGCATTGCTCTGGAGGCTTGCCACCAATTCTTCTAGTGTTATCCTTTTGATGTTACTTTGTGCCTGTAGTGCCAGAGTTACTGCATTCCATTTGTCATTTGGGGCCTGCAAGAATTGGTGAGTTACTTTCCAATTCGGGAAGGGTTTCTCCTAGAAATTCCATTTGACCGACATAGGTTTGAAAGCAGGTATGGAAGTCCTCCAGTGATTCGTTCTTCCCCTGTACAGCAATTTCGTAGTCTTTTGCAGCTGCGAGAATTCTGTTTTTTTTAACGTCTTCATTTCCTCCGTAAAGTCTCAGGAGACCATTCCAAATGTCTTGAGCTATCTTGTACCTCATGACCTTCTTCAGATCTCCGGGTGAGAGTGCAGCGTAAAGAACTTTCTTAGCTCGGTAGTTCTTCTCTAGGGCTTTATAGTCTTCATCCTTATAATCCTCTTTCTTCTTTTCTTTTGTGGGGTCGATGGTGTCTCTAATAGGTATCGGTCCGTGTTCGATCACCCTCCAGAGTTGTCCGTCTAGTGAGCATATGTGGGCTTCAATTTGTTAGGTCCACCAATCATACTCACCGGGTTTGAGAACTGGTGGTTTCCAAAATGAGTCGTTGATAGAGCTGTTCGCGGTCATTTATCCTGTAAAGCTAACACAAATCTAGAGCCTTGGCTCTGATACCAATTGTTGGATCGTTAGGTTAGCTTTCCCTATCAGGTAAGGAAGTCATGTCTTCCGTGAGAGGTAAGGCAGCAACGGAATGAAATAAATAATGATTTAAACTGCTTACTCGTTCGTATATAGTGGAAACCTTAGTAACAATTGGTGACTAAGTAAAACCACTACCTTCCAGCACCTACTGGAAGGATTTGTGAAAAGAGCTGCTTTGTATTGATGAAATGCTTGTTGGTTACAAAGCGACTAACTAGTACTATCCGTACACAGCTTTGCTTAACCTTCGAATCCACCAACTCAATCCAACCCTTAAGCACTCTTCTTCTCACCTCCAAGTTCTTCCGATTGGAATGTTCTACGTTCCGAATCTCTTTTTTCTTACTTGCTCGATCTCTTTCTTCTACCTTGATTATTTTTCTTTTGTTTTCTTCGTCTTTTTAAAACTTCAAGGCTTCGGCGATCTTTAAGCTTAGGTGGAGAGGCTTGGATCATCTCCATCCTAATTGATCTTGACATTAATGCGTTATCTCTTAAGATTGGAAAGCAACACAATCAAGGATAGATTTGTTTCCAAGTTAAGAGAGAATCACATTAATTTTCATCCAAAATATACCCATAATATATTCTGGATTGATAACATATTCCCATAAATATGTCATCAATATTCTCCGGATCTTCTTATTAATTGTGAATCTGCTTGAGTATCTCTGCAAGAAGATCTTTTTGTGTTCAGTGTATTAATGTATCATCCTGCGCATTAAATACACTTATTAGCTATCTGATGTCAATTGAAATTTCACAGCGTTGTTGAGATGCCGATTTTGAACAAGCAGTTGCTACAACACACTCTTGTACCGACGGAACTTGTGCAACAAGAACAATGAACAAACAATTTGTTCACCCAGTTCGGCCAACTGCCTACGTCTGGGAAAGACTGAACTCAGTCTTTTAATCCACTAAGCTCAAGGTTCGATGTACACACGGTTTGACTCCACGCAACCTATGCTACTCAACCTTTGCTAGTACCTCGACCACAATCAGAACAAGCTCTGACTTGTGTCTCAACTGACTACACTGATATCAATTCAAAATAGCTACTGACTCGACGAATCTCAGCCTATTCTAATTAACACACAGTCATTGCAGGTTTGCTATAGCACCCGCTGTAGCACACAGCTGGTGCAGAATCTGCCTGCGTCGCTCCAAGCCTTCTGTTGTGCCGATCGAACCTCTCCACGAGTGCTACACATTCTGGAACGCTCCCCCTCACTCAGTGACCTCCTGTCACTAGCGAGTCCTAGCCTTCTGCCAATTGCCCGAGTACCTCCACTCGACAATTGCTCCTCGGCTTCTCTTGATCAACCAACAAGCACTCGCTGCTCTGAATTGGCTTCCCAGATCAAGTATTGATCAGACTCTGCAAGTCTCGATCACCCTCAGTTTCAATCACACAGCTCTACGCGCCTGCGGTGCTCTCGGTGATGGTCGAAGCTCTTCTCGCACTTGAATTCCACTCTGCTGGTATTCTGCGTATACTCTCTCTGTATCTCTTAGCTTCGATACACAGACCTTCTGCTCAGCCTCCTTTAAATACTCTCCAAATCCTCGTACAGATTTCTCCTTTTTTGGAGTTCCCTAAGGAAACATTATCTCCTAATTGGTAGGAGAATATATTTGATTACAAAAATCAAATCTTCCACAAACAAATCTTTCACCTGGGCACGGGAATCTTTGCTGGGATATTCTCTGTTGAATATTTAGAAGCTCGCCGTTAGCATTGCTCTTCAAGAAGATCCGTTGAAAACAAACTCCGAATGGGCGCTGATATTCTGTTACAGCTCCATGCTCCAGGATCTGTTATAGCAGTAGCTTGTTCACATGTGCTGGTTTTGTCAATTGAATGTCATCTACATTATCATAATTTAATTTCATTATTGTTATTAGATGGATTCTCGTAGCTAAACTCTTAATTTCAGTTTGGGGATTTTGTGTTGCAACGTACGGTTTGAGATATTTATGTTTCGTAATTCGATTCAGTAAATTCATGTTCTTCTTTTGAATTGCATGCTCTGATTATCAAGTTAGCGTATCCTAGTGGTGAAACTGAGTTGATATCTATTGCATGATATTAGATTGACTTCCTTATTAGCTAAGCCTAGTGGTGTAACCTAATCGGTGTCGTTAATCGAGTAATCGTTAACCCTATTCGAAAACCTAGCGGTTGAGATTAGGTAGAACACTAGAGTCGGCATTACCCTAGCGAGATTGTTAGACTAGGAACAGCAGTTTACTAGTTGATGCAGATTACAATCGATGATTCCCAGTTGCAATGCATATCCCTGAACTGACTTTTCTATGAATTTGACAACAAAACATTCTTTCCGCAACCCTTCTTCTCATCGTGACAATTATTAGTAGAACCTTATCACTGATTGCTCTCTCGTGGGTTCGACCCTTCTTACCGCTTGCTAAGTGTTAATAGGAGATTATAAATATAAGTTTGGCCCACACAACGACGTGCCGTCAGTGATGCGGCGGGTGCTTTAGTTAGTGGAGGAGTATTGTCGCGGTCTCAAGAGGTGATGGATGAGCCGGTCCATAAGCACCCGCATGCTCCACCTCCAGGGATTCCCACGGGCTGTCTCCTGATCCGGTTGTGCCTTCTTGGGAGGAGGTGTCGCGGGCTCTTCATTCTTTTCCGAGCGGTTCCGCCGGGGGGCGGGATGGGCTAAAGCCGCAGCTGTTTTTGGATATGGTTCAGGGGGTCGCAGGCCGGGTGGAGGAGGTTCAGTTACAGAGAGTTTTTACAACCCATGTCGCGCTTTTGCCCAGTCGGAGAGTGCCTCTTAGTTTGGCTCCCCTTCTTATGAGTGCTCCAGTTATTCCTCTTGCTAAACCTCGAGGTGGGGTTAGGCCGGCCGCGATGGGAGAGGTTTGGCGGCGTTTTATGTCGAGGGTGGCTCTGAATGCTGTTAGAGCTTATTTATTGCCTTTTCAATTTGGGGTGGGAGTGAAAGGGGCAGCATAGGCTACTACACATTCTTTAAACTACTTGATGGGGAAGCATTCAGCTGATGAGGGATTAGGGGTTTTGAAGGTGGATCTCACAAATGCTTTTAATCTGGTCAGCAGAGAGGTTTTCTTAGAAGGAGTGCGGCTGCATTTCCCATCTCTGAGCGCTTGGGTTGAGTATTGTTATGGGTCTCAAGCTTTTCTCTTTGTTGAAGAGTCGATCATTCTTAGTAGTCGAGGGGTGCAGCAAAGTGATCCTTTGAGGCCTTTGCTTTTTCCCGTCGCTTTGCAGCCTTTGCGTCGGATTGGAGAGTTATGTCCTCGTTTGATGCTCAACGCTTGGTACCTGGACGATGGTATATTGATGGGACATAGAGAGGATTTATCGATAGCGTTTGGGGTCATCCGGGATTCGGGGCCATGGCTTGGGTTGGTGGTGAACCATACCAAATCCTTATGGTGGTTGTCAGGGGGTCGCAGGAACCGGCCTCCGGTGGTGCCAGACGGGGTTGTTGTCTCGGATTCCTCGGCTTTACCTATTTTGGGTAATCCTATTTCGGCGGATGGGAGAAGGGCCGATGGGGTGGTGGGGAAGAGAATTCTAGGCATTCAGGCCATACTGACTGAGGTGTCTAAATTGGATAATCCGTAGCTGGACTTGTTGCTTTTGCAAGCCTGCGTAGGCATGCCGAAGACGATGTATAATTTGCGGAGTTCAACCCCCGATTGGATTGAGGGGTCAATTTGCTCTTTCGACGCAGCGGTGCATCAAAGTATGGTGCATATCTAGAACACGGGCTTTACGATGGAGCAAAGAAGATTGGTGAGTTTGCCTCTTAAGTTTGGTGGGCTTGGAACTCCGGTGGGGAGCGATGTGGCTCTCTCAGCTGCAGTGGCCTGCTTGGTGCAGGCGGGGGGTTTATGGGAGATGCTTACGAAGGGTTCGTTCTCTTCGTCCAGGTGCGGAGTCTTGCTTGAGAGGTGGAATTTGAGATTTTGTCCTACCTCCTCTGTTGGATTGGAGGAGCTTAGGTCGAAGGCTAAGCCACAACAGTGGCTTACCGGTCTGGCTGCGGAAGTCATCAAGGTAGAGATCAAGGAGTAGGGAGGGGTCCGGGTGAGTGCTCTGGTGGATACTGTTTCTGCATCGGGGAGTGGTATTTAGAGCATAGCGATACCTACGCCTTTCTCTGGGCTTCATATGAGCTCTGCGGCATATCGCTTGGCTCTCAGGTACCGTACCGAACACGATGTGTTTGCAGTTTCCCGAGCTTGTACGGCCTGTAAGAGGTTTCATACGTCCGGCGCGGTCGGGTATCATGATTCTCATTGTTCGGGGGTGGGAGGAGGATTCGAAGGCATAACGCTGTGAAAGATGCGTTATATACTTTTTTTAGGGAGGCTAATATGGGACGAGGTGGCCGGCCTTCTCGATGGGGGAGAAGCCAGCAGACATTTTAGTACCGGCTTGGGATGCAGGGAGGGATCTTTGTGTAGACATATCCATTGTCTCTCCTTTTGTGGGAGGAGGGGCAATGCTAGGGTCAGGGAGGCTGCTAGGAAATCAGAAGAGAGGAAGATATCTAAGTATGGGGCTGTTTGTTCAGCCAATAGTCTTATGTTCGTGTCTTTCATCATGAAATTTATAGGAGGTTTCGGAGCGAGGGCGGATCAGCTGATCAGGACAGTGGCGGCGTGGTGAGTGGAGGCTACAGGTGTAGAGCTGCCGACAGCACTCTCTATTTTGAGGCAGAAATTATTTTTTGTTTCACAGAAGGCGGACGGATCCTATTAAGAAAAGACTACGATTAGATCCATTTTTTCTTCTTTAATTTGAAATCTCATTTATAATAGTGTGTTTTTGAGATATAAGAATGAATATATAAACTTGAAAATGCTTTTATCTTTCTCTCCCCATCATCTTCCTCTTCGTCCACATTCGTATCCCTCATCAATCCCCGAACCCTCTCTCTTATCGCCATCCCGGCTCGCTAATCTTCCAACCGGCAGCATAATCTCGTAACTCTCACTCTCCTAGGACTCCCTTCATCTGTTGCCCGTGTTCACTTACGCTCTATACTTTGCTGAAACTGACAAAAATTAAACCAAGTAATTGAAGCTGTTTTCTGGATGCAACTGTGTCTTGATCGACCTTCATTTTGCTGATCTGAATCCGGTTGGTGATGATGTATGTGGATAATAGTTTTCGAATGTTGAAGCAAACCTTTGAGCCTTTTTTTATTTGGGGCACGGATTGGTGGTTGATGCGTTTAGGAGCATTATTGGCTCAAGGATTAGTTAGATTGGCTGATTATGAGGAGTTCTGTTGGTCATCATAGATTTCTCTTTATTTTGTTTCACAGTTCAACTACATATTTCAATGATTTGATGATGCTGAAAGCATCATTAGGTTTGGGTTTTATTGCTTAGGTTTGTTAAGAGCGCACCTTCTCATAGTTTTTAGCCTTACTGTACGCCAATGGTCATTTTCTGGGTATACAGAACATGCTATAGCTGTGCAGTTCATGTTCTTAATTCTAGCCGCAAGTTGTTTTTCCGGAGACGTGGAAACTGGATTTGTTTTTGGCAACTTTCTTGCAACTGATTATGATGTTGTTTCTGTTATTTTGGTGCAGGAAAGGAGCATTTGATTTAAAAGCTACTGCAATAGCTCCAACAATCCTTGCCAATATTTTCTCAGACTGTGGCTATACATGGGCTGTGTCTAACATTTCATGGGAGGTGCAGATGAGGATGAACCGACATCAAAACGCAAGAAATTACCATCTGTAGACGGATCGTCTCTTACTGAGACTTTTTCAGGCCCTCTGGGAGAGACCATGGTTAGGCCGTTGCAGTCTCACTGTGATGAAGAGATGGTTGGTTCAAAGGGGATTATTAAGCAAATTGAGTTTGTTAGGATCATTGAGATAGCATTATATTCACTTGGTTATAAGGAGAGTGGTGCTCTTCTTGAGGAGGAGTCTGGGATCCCTTTGCATTCATCATTGATAAATATATTCATTCAGCAAATTCTTGAGGGAAACTGGGATGAAAGTGTGAGAACACTGCATAAATTTGGTTTGTTAGATGAGAACATAAAATTGGCATCGTCATTGATATGGGAACAGAAGTACTTTGAACTTTTGAATGCAGAAAAAGTTATGGAGGCTTTGAAAACATTAAGAACTGATATTGCACCCCTCTACATTAATGATTCCAAACTACGGGAGCTTTCATCTTGCATCTTGATGTCTCCTTCAAATGGCTTACCAGATGGACTCCCCAGTCTAGTTAGTAATAGGAAAAACTCTCGGTCTAAGCTAATTGTAGATCTGCAGAAATTGTTTCCTGCAGCAATGATGATTCCAGAACGAAGGTTAGAGAACTTGGTTGAGCAGGCCCTCAGCTTGCAACGAGATGCTTGCCTGTATCATAATTCTTCAGATCAAGAGTTGTCTTTGTATGTCGATCATCAATGTGGGAAGGACCAGATTCCATCGCATGCGTTACAGGTAGAATATGTCCTCTTACCTCGGGTCATGTTATGTGGTTTAAGCTTTTCACACTGGTTGTGCCAATGGTCACTGCTAGTTTGAATCATTACCGGCGGGGTTTGACTTCTAGTTCTCTTGTTTGACTGTTGAATAGATACTTCAAGATCATGAAGATGAAGTATGGTGTTTGCAATTCTCTCATAATGGGAAATATTTGGCTTCTTCATCAAAAGATCTATCAGCTATAATCTGGCAGGTATAGTGAATTTGGCATCAAGTTCATGCCTTTTATTTTATTTGTCACGACACCTCCATTTTTGTGTGGATGCTCTTATATTTCTTAAACACATTCAGTCACTGTTTGGTATAATTTTTTTCCGTGCATTTATGCCAGTCTAATAATGTTACAAATAAAGGTTGCTGTTTCACTTCAAAATAACAACCTAAACATAAATTGGACAATTGTTGTTGTCTCAGGTTCAGTTCGTCATTCGAAAAGACTCTCTTGATTGATTGAGAGTGAAAGTGATGTGCAAATACTAGTGGCATGTTATCATTTTTAACATTATTAGTACTTAGTAAAGATTGCTTAATGCTGGGTGAATGTCCCACTAATTGTTGCAGTTACTGGAAATCATCTTACGACACTATTTTGGTTATTAACTGTACAATGTACTATCTCTGGGCTGATTTACCATGTTATTAACGTCCTACATCAATATAATCTTACTCATACATATAAACATGCCAGTAATACTTACTCAGTGTTCAACAAATATATTAGAACAGATTCACTGCTATTTAACTGGTTGACTTGAGCAACTTTACATAGCGTCTTTATTGACTTCTTTAGCGTTTCATTGCTTGGCTAGTGCGATTTATGTTTTTTCTCCTGTGCTTCCAATAAAGGTAGCTCATCCATTGATAGTGTTGGTTTATCTATTTAGTTTTGGCAGCTTTTACGTACGATTGAGTTAACAGTGGGTACTCTCTAGGTCAATGTTAACAATCAAGTTACTTTAAAGCACAAGTTGTCTGGTCACCAAAAATCAGTCTCTTATGTTTCATGGAGCCTCAATGATAGCCAGCTTCTTACGTGTGGAGTGGAGGGAACCGTCAGGCGCTGGGATGTCGCAACTGGTGAGTGCCTCCATGTCTATGAAAAAGCTGGTGTGGGCTTGTTGTCTTGTGGATGGTCTCCCAGTGGAGAGAAGGTATTCTGTGGTGTTACAGATAAGAGCATTTGCGTGTGGGACTTAAATGGGAAAGAGCTGGATGTTTGGAAAGGAAAGCGGACTCTTCTTATATCAGACCTGGAAGTAACAAGTGATGGGAAGTGGGTTATCAGCATGTGCAGAGAAAATATGATCTTATTGTATAACTTGGAAACTAAAGCTGAGGAATATCTCGAGGAAACACGGACTATAATTTCATTTTCATTGTCGGTAGACGACAAATTCTTGCTTGTTAACCTTTGCAATCAAGAAATGCACCTATGGAACTTGAAGGGAGATATCAAACCTGTGGCCAAATATGAAGGATACAGGCGCACCAGGCTTCTTATTAGATCCTGTCTTGGTGGTCTTGAGCAGGGTTTTATAGCTAGTGGCAGTGAAGATTCACAGGTATCCTGTTTTCCATTTTTCACTTCCACATGACATGCAACCAATGTTATCTGTTGAGAATCACAAAATTATACACTTTTTTGGTAAATAAACACTTTTTTGGTAAATAAATTTTCGATAAAATCTTTGCACTGGTGTTCCGACTATAAATGTACGGATCCAATTATGGAGTTAGAATTTAGCAGACTTTGGGTGATGAGTTGGGTTTCACATTTGAAATATTAGGGTGGGCAAATTAACATACAAAGGAGAGGCTGAATCCTGGGTTATGAAACCTTCTTAAGACATATTGAAGGAGAAGTAATTAATCAATATGCTTTGTATTAAATGTAGGTTTACATATGGCATAGAGATTCCAAGAAGCTCATAGAAGCCTTACCTGGTCATTCTGGAGCAGTCAATTGTGTAAGCTGGAACCCTACAAATCCACACATGTTGGCTTCGGCAAGTGATGACTGCACAATTCGAATTTGGGGTCTGAACACTCAAATTCCAAATCAAAAAAGTTCTAACTGCCATGGAAACCATTATTGCGATAGCAGTACAAAGAAGTAAACTAGTGAAAGAGCAGCAATCTCTTCTCAAGATGGCATGCCCTTCCATTTTACCATTGCTTCATTATGTTAACATGTTCCTTACGGTCTCAACCTTACATTCAAACAATTGTCTGACATTGTGAACCCCTCTAATGTTTTCTATGTTCGATCCAAGGAAGGTAGTTTAATATCTGCGTTATTGTATATGCTGTATACCTGAAACATTTGATGCATTGATTATATTTGCCTTTCTTTTCCTACACTGATGCATGATCTTGGCATTCAGTGTGGCGTGTGGGTGGAACATATCAACTTAATCGGTTGGAATTCTTTGACAATTTTCATCTCTGTCAGGTGGATTCCTAGCACTTGAAGAGATGATTATGGTCATAGCAGCTTCTTGCAAGTTACTGGTATGTTGCTTTATTATCTGAAGCTTCCTTGTGGAGACTGCTAATACACTTAGAATACTTGGTAGCTTTGTTAACAGATTCTAGGGAGAGTAGGGCTATAAAAAAACTCACATGAACATAATACCATTCTGTTCTTGGAAGTGATTTTTTACATACAATAATATTTCAGCATTGAAAATTTGTTGTGTACTTCACAGTTAAGCAACACTGAAAGATGACGTAGTGTCCTCAACAAACTTCTTGAGTCCCTTGAACCATCTCTTGTCTCCAGCCTGAGCCTTGCAGATGTAGAGCTTGCCGTCAGACACAGTGGCCCTGATAAGCTGGTGCTTGCCTCCCTCGTCTCCGTCCGCTGTCCTGGTTAGTACTGATACAAAGTAGTATTGCTTTCCATCAACTACTGAGGTTGCTGTGTCCAAAATGTTTGCAGATGCTACACTGTCAGCCGTAAACCCACCCTGCAATTTTTAAGGTCTTTCCACATTAACCTCTACTTCTTGGCGACGAACAATAATCCATTGATCATAGACTTCGAGAGGTACATCGATTCTACTGTATACCCTTCATTAATAGACTAGCCATGCTTAAATTTAATACAAGTTTGAGTTAAACTAATTCAAGCATAGGAGCCATTGTTTTAGGCTTAACATTTCTATTCAGTTTCAGCAGACATCAGAGGGCGAGTCATACCTCAGAAGCGGTTTTGCCAAAATAAGATTGCTTTCCCAGTAAAAAGTCGACCTGCAACATATAATTGGTCGTTTTTGAGTTACTACGGTCTTTGAGTTCAACTGAAACGAGTAGTTGAATATTGAGGGTGCGGCTTACTTGTGACAGAAATTGTTCAGGGGAGCCAAAATCAGTGATGGATTTTTTGTCAGTGGGAGTAACAATGACACTGACATTGCTGGTTGTATCAAAGTTGTCTTCGAATCTCAGAACAGTTCCTGGGAACTCCCTTTCTTTGCTTGGGTTCCACTTGGACGGTATCAAGATCTTGAATCCATCACCACTGTAGGTCTTGAAGTCAGTGTTGGTCTTTGGCTTCCCAAACACATTGGCTGCAGATACCCAAGTCCAGATTTTTGTAGATACGTAAGTTGTTTTGACATATCTGATAAGTTAAGGTGATAGAGAGTTTGTGAATGTGTACCGGCTTCGCCATAAGCTGCGTCAGCTGGGGAGACCTTGGTGGCAATAGCTGCACCACCAATAAGGACAGTCAAGGCCAGCCTCCTGGACAAGGTGGCAGCTTCCTGATCATCCTGCACCTTCTGAGCCCTGCACATGAAAGGCTTGTTGTTGGAAAGCGAGACTTGGCGTTGAGACTGGAGCGATCTAGCTGGGGTGGAAAGGGCAGCATGATGATGTAGGAAGCATGAAGTTGAAGCCATTTGCAGATCACTCTGTTATTGTTTCTCTTCGAGATTGTAAAAGTGAGTAGGTGCGTAATGAATGAATGGCCAGTGACATATTTGTGAAGGAGAAAAATGTGTGATGGGGTTTTGGATAATTCGGATGAGTCATGAGATTGCATTTGTGATTGTTGGGATAAGGCTGTTGAGGTTACGATTGGTGACATGCTGGCACTCATTTTTCTCCCGTGGGTTGGGTGGGTTAACATTCACTTGGGTCCATATCACATCAAATTTTGGGAGTTAGTTTTTAGCCCATGTAGAGGAAAACAAGTTCCATTTTCCAGATCTTATCGATGCCTTCCAGGATTAAATAAATGAGACCAAGTTCTGATCCGACCTCCTTCCACCTCCCACAGCTTATTTCAATGTATCTGTTAAATAATAAAAAAGCTTCAAGTGCGGCCAAAATGTACACTTATAGGTCAAAGTATCGCTTATGAAATAACGGCCTAGTAAACTAAATTGAGTCATATAGGTGAGAAATATTGTCATAAGCTTCATTGTTTGACTTGAGTAATTTGAGAAGGACCTAGCAAAAAATCTAAATATGTCGGTGTGAAGTTTTGATCAGAATCTCTTTGCTGCAACCCGGATAAAGAAGCGAAGTTTGCTGACAAATTGTGCTAGTAAACTGTTTTGGAGGGGCTTAAGTGTCTTAGAATAGTAGTTTACTAGTTTAGACTTAGGGTTTTTGCAAGGTTTGTTAGAGCCTTAACGACTAGCTTTTGTAAGTTAGTCAGGTTAGTTTGTTAGAATCTGAAACGTCGTAGTTTTAGCATTAGAGCATATGCAGCGGTTTTGTTGGCGAGAAAGTTTTCCGTCAGTAATTTCCCCTCGAGCAATTTCTTTCTCTACCAGCAATTCTCAAGGAGCAATGGCTCCAACTTTCAAGTACCAATTTCTCCTCCGCTTCGTCGATGAGCATTTGCCAGAGATTTTTTCCTCCGCCAGCATTTTTTTCTCGCCAAGCATTCATCGCTGCGCAAAAAATGGAGCAATTGCTTGCTGATTGCTCGAGAAGAAAGTGACCGCTGCATATGCCCTTAGTGGCAAACTGTAGAAATGTTATTTCTTGATGATTGAAAATGTACAAAGATACAAGCTTTATATAGTGTTACATGACATCTTCAGATCCAGTGTTATGTCCTTAAACTATGCTAAGTATAATTTGTGATTGATTGCAAATATTCCATGCTAATGAGATGCTTGATTTGGAGTGGATCTTGGCTTTGATTGTGCCTCTGACTGAATATGTCTAACACCCCCCGTCAAACTTGAGAGTCTTGGACGGACTAGTTTGGAGCAAAGAGTTTTATGTCGATGTTGATGCAATGCCTTTGTCAACAAGTCCGCGGGCTGGTCTATCGAGGGTATGAAGCGAACCGAGTGACTTCCAATTACCACTTTTTCTCTAATAAAATGATAGTCTATCTCAATATGTTTTGTACGAGCATGAAAAACCGGATTGGACGCCATATAGGTAGCACTCAAATTGTCACAGTATAATAGAACAGGAGACTGAATATTGACTCACAATTCATATAAGAGTGAAGCTAACCACGTCATCTCTGCACAAGCGTGTGCAAGTGCTCTATATTCAGATTCGGCGCTGGAGCGTGCAACAGTAGGTTGTTTCTTAGAGCACCAAGATACTAAATTTGTACCAATATAAATGAGGTATCCTGTTTGAGAACGACGAGATTCCTAACATCCTGCCCAATCAGCATCAGAATAGGCAGTTAAGGTTGCGGTGTGACGTTGAGGAGTATAGTGTAAGCCATGATCTATAGTTCCTTTGACGTAACGAAGGATCCGTTTGGCAGCAACAAGGTGCGGAGTGCGAAATGAAGTTGACTGCATAAGCAATGTCAGGCTGAGTGATGGTCAAATATTGTAATGAGCTAATGATTTCACGAAATATGGTTGGATTTTCTAAGAGTGTGCCATCATTTGAGGTTAAAGAAGATTTTGATAACATGGGCGTGCTAACCGATTGGCTGTAGAGAAGACCATACTTGTCCAAGATGTCATGGGCATATTTTAACTGGTTGATATGCAATCCGTCAGCTTGCGTGGTAATCCAAAGACCAAGAATATAATGAAGAGGTCTTAAATCCTTAATGTCAAAAACCAGTACTCAACATGTCAATGAAGTTGGAGAGAAGAACCTCACTGTTGGCAGTTACTACTATGTCATCCACATATAATAAAAAGAAAATCGTGTTACCACCATTTCGATAAATAAATAGGGATGAGTCTGCCTTACTGAGATGAAAACCAATTTCGAATAAGAAGTGACTCATGCGTTCAAACCATGCCCATGGTGCCTGTTTGAGGCCACATAGAGACTTGAGTAGCTTACAAACATGGGTTGGTCGAGAGGAGTCCGCGAAGCCGGGAGGTTGTGTCATGTAAACATCTTCTTGTAAGAAACCGTGTAAAAACGCATTCTTCACATCTAGTTGACGCAGGGGCCAATTTCTTGATACGGCAAGGCATAAAATAGTACAAATAGTAGCTGGTTTAATAACTGGACTGTAAGTCTCACCATAATCAATACCATATTGCTGATGAAATCCCTTAGCAACCAGGCGCGCTTTATAATGCTCCACATAACCGTCTGATTTTCTTTTTATTCGAAATACCCATTTGCAACCAACAAAATGCTGATTTGGAGACGAAGGAACGAGGATCCAAGTGTTATTTTTCAAGAAGGCATTTATTTCTTCTGTCATGGCAGAGCGCCAAAGAGGGTCTTTTGAAGCTTGGCTAAAGCAAGTTGGTTCAAGGGAATTGACAATAGAAAGCAACGCCTTTGGGATGGGATATGGAACTGTTCCGTCTGTACGAATACATCTTTGAATGATGCCATCTTGAAGCCGAGTACGAACACGAGCTTCCGGTGCCGGTGTGTAATCGGATGCTTGATTTGTTGATGAAGACAAAATATTAGGTTGATTTGGAGCATGAGAAGTTGTTGTGGCAGTGGATGCGGATGGAATATTGTCAATATCTACTCGATTTCGGCACTAATATTGTATGATGTGAGGAGATGATGGAGTTGTAGATTCCTCAGTGCTTGAATTAGGAATGATGGCATCATTTGGGTGAAGCGGTGGTGGAGATGGCGTGTCCTCTTGTGTGCTTGATAGTGTGGCTTGGGCCCGTTTGAGATAAGCTTGGCAGTGAGACATTTGTTGAATCTGGTGGAGTCATATTTGCCATAAGTTTAAAATCAAACTCCGCATATGATGGTTTGGAAGAGTCCTGCACATGTTTAAATGGAAAAGTTGTTTCGTCACATAAAACATGCCGTGAGATGATAAGTTGACCGGTTTTCGGATTCAGGCATCGGTACCCCTTGTGCTTGGGAGAATATCCAACGAACACACACTCAACACTCTGACTGGATAGTTTAGATGAAGACTCAATATGGGGAAAACAAGCACAACCAAATACTCGAAGTGAAGAGTACGAGAGATGATGACCGTATAAGATTTTGTGTGGTGTGTCCCAAGAAAGAGTGGGAGTGGGAAGGATATTGATGAGGTAGACTGAAGTGAGGGCGGCTTCTACCCAAAGTTGAGTAGGAGCACCAGAGGTAAGGAGGAGTGTGTGTGTTATAGCAGCAATGTGTCGGTGTTTGCGTTCTGTAAGGCCATTTTGTTCAGGTGTGTAAGGACAAGAAAAACGTTGTAAAATACCGAGTGAGACATAGTAAGAGGAAAAGGCTTGATTGGCATATTCAGTGTCATTGTCACTTTGAAGGTATTATTTAACACACGCATGAAAGATATTTTTAACCATGGTTACGAAGTTTTTGAAGTGAGAAAGAACCTCATTTTTCCTTCTCATGGGATATAGCCAAGTGTAGCGGGAGCACTCATCTGTAAATAGAACATAATAATGAAGCCCAGTCACAGATGCGACAGGGGACATCCACACATCACTATGAATAATTTCAAATAATGAAGAAGAGAATTGATTATTTGAAACAAAGGGCAATTTGTGAGATTTGCTAAGGGCACAGATATTGCAAAAGGAATTAAATGAGGTTTTGGATCCTAGATGAGAATTGAGATGAGAAAGGACCGAGGATGATGGATGACCGTGTCGATTGTGCCAGATGGAGGAGTGGACAGTAAGGAGGGCTTGTGGAACATCTGAATTTGACTGGAGGGAAAGAGAATACAAACCATCCTTACATGGGCTCTGAAATAATAATCGACCGGTGAGTAAACAATATATCCGATAAAAAGTAGGAGCAAAAAGAAAGAAAACCAAATTGTCTTTGGTAAAACTAGCAACGAAAAGTAGATTTTTAAGAAGGGAAGGAACAGGAAAGACATTATTGAGATTGAAATTGAAATTGGAAGAACCTAATGTAATTGGAATGTTACCCGTGTGAGAAATGGGCAGACATTGTGTGGTTCCTGGGCAGATTTGGAGTTTGGAATGGCTGACGATGTCACATGATGTGTCACTCCCGTATCAGGATACCAATTATAATATGAAGTCATGTGAATTCCAGCAAAGGGAACTGATGTAGTAGGTCATGTAAATCGATGAGGCAATTAGCCAGAGTATGCTGATTTGTATGACAATTGGTGCACCAATATGGAGGTGGGCTAAGTAAACCCTGATTTTGAGTTTGAGGGTTGATGGGCCATGTAGGGGGCCCATGCCATGAATAAAGGGCTGATTTGCGAATGGATGAGAACCAGCATATGGGGGACGATGAAAATTGGTGTGATTGGTCCACGACCACCAGAGGGACCCCGGCCTCGCTCTCGTCCTCGTTGATCTCGTCTGCTGTTGTCACGGCGTTCATATGGTCGTTGGTCTCGAGCTTGATTGAAGAATGCAGTAGGAGATTGAGTGGAAGTATTTGTGTCAGATCGCTGAACATCAAACGCTAAGATGCGAGCACGAAGATCTGAGAAGCTTGGAAGAGTGGAGCTTTGGGTTAGGGCTGTCCTGAGCATCATGTAGTCAAATCCAAGACCATGAAGGGTGGATAAGACTAAGTCTTCTTTGGAAACAGGTGTGCCGATAGAGGATAGTGCATCGGCAATGGATTTGGCGTGACGGAGGTACTCATCAACAGGTTTGGATCCTTTGTTCAATTCCAATAATTGAAGTTTGAGACTAGCAGCACTAGCAGTGGATTGCTGTGAAAAGTGACGAGAGAGGCAATCCCATATATCCTTTGATGTGTCGAAGCCGATAATGAGCTAAGATACGCTGTCAGTGAGAGATGTGGTAAGAAGATTCACAATGTGTTGGTCAATAGTAAACCATTCATCGTAATCTGGTTTAGGTGCTTCTTTGCCTGGAGAAGTGGCAGTGGCAGCAATTGTGATGGTAGGGTTAGGTGCTTTGATTGAGCCGGAAATGTACCCTCATAGTTTCTGTCCATGAAGATATGGCTTGATTTGCTTTAGACATGTGAGATAGTTTGTTTCCGTGAGTTTGGTGAATTGAGCTGTATTTTGGGTGGGAACGGATGTGGAATGTAGAGAGGCCATGGCTGTTAGCAGAGAATGAGGAAAGTATGTAAATGTATTGAAAAGGGGAGAGGAGTGAAGAAGACTGGAAGAAGAAACCAACAGGTAGGATCAACCTAGGCTGATACCATGTAGAAATGTTTTTTCTTGATGATTGAAAATGTACAGAGATACAAGCTTTATATAGTGTGTACATGACATCTTCAGATCCAGTGTTATGTCCTTAAACTATGCTAAGTATAATTTTTGATTGATTGCAAATATTCCATGCTAATGAGATGCTTGATTTGGAGTGAACCTTGGCTTTGATTGTGCCTCTGATTGAATCTGTCTAACACAAACTTTCAAATCAAAGGTCAAGCCTCAGTATATACTTGCTGGAAAAGTTAGGGCTCAAAAAAGGGGGAAGAACTGGATAAGAGATTTGCGAGCCAGCAAAGGTCTTCGAAGTCTGTTCTTGGAGAGCTGGTCTAGCTTGGGTTAGAGACGAGTGTTGTTGGTTGTAAGCAAGCTTCCATTGTCATCAATAAAAGCTTCTTTGATTGCTAGATGTAGGCTAGTCGCAGGACTACCTGAACCAAGGTAAATTCGAGAGTGTCTTGAGTCTTGCTTGTTTGATTGAGTTCGAACATCTCTACAGCCCGATTTCCATCAAATACAAGTCCTTCAGCGGATTCTACATCCACATAAGATAAGTGTCTATCAATGTAGAAATACTTCAAATATATAAAGTGAATACATCAATAGAAAGTTTAACTTGTAGCGGATTAAATATCTTAACTTCTTTACTCTTGGAACTGAATTATGCTCAAGTGCATTAAGGGATAAACCATTAATCTGTCCAATTATGAGTGAATACATAGTAAGTTGATAGATACAATGTGTCATTGTCTGCCTCACCCATGATGACATACTTAACCTAATCGTTCAAAAAATTCACATATTGCTCAAACTCTCATGGTCATTATTTATTTATTTATTTCTTCACGTAATGGTATGTCGATTTTTATAGCTCTAGTGTGCAAATTGGGCTCTAATTTTTAATAAAATGGCAAAAGATCTAGGAATGGTAGTGTCACTCAACAATAATAAAGCCACCTAAAGGAACCTCTATTGTTCAAAGCCTTACGTAGGGCATATGCAGCGCTGCCACATTTTTGGCAATTTGCTATGCCCATGGAGAATACCAGATGAAGAAAAGTTGTGCAGCGGAGCAGTTGAGAGCAGCATGCGTAGAGAACTTGTTGTCTGGCAGTGGTTGGCAGCAAGCTAGAGAGAAAGTCTGGCAGTGGACTTCCAACGGATATATTTTAACGGTTTTTTGATCTGAACCGTTATAATTAATTAAATATATTAAAAAGTAAATAAATCAGGATAAATTAAATTTTAGTTATCTCATATTGTTTGTCTATAAGTACAAAATTTTAGGTACTCCCAATTCACTCAAATTTTACTCTTGCAAATATTTTCAAACATTTGTCTCTTCCACATCCAAATAGCTTCCAATATCAATTTGTCTACTTCTGAAGATGTACAATTGTGCATATCTTATTGCCGCCAATCCGTTTATCTAATTTTCGGGAGCAAACAAAAGGTGAACAAATTTTGAGAAAAGATTCATGCAGACTATCAATGAAATTGGGTTAGAGATGACTATGTTATGATCATCGAGACTGAGAGAACTTTAATCGCGCTTCAAGCTCGTTTATCCAAATTGAAACCCCTATTGGTTTTCTGGGGTTCTAGTCTCGCATATGCAAAACGAAATTCGGAATGGGAATGTAATATACAAGATGAGGTAGTAATTTTTTTTATCTTTTTTCATTATATTATTACAAATTTATTTTGTACATTATGATGTGTTTGCACAATGTCCCATCATTCATTTTTACATAAGGAAAGCTAAAATTCTATTTGTTGCCAAATATAAGAAAGCACTCACATTTTTTGAATGTTAGGAACAAGTGAAGGATCATCAAACATTTACTACAGTTGAAACCAATACTCCGCCTACTTACACATATGAAGCTAGCTCGATAGTTGATTAATTGCGTACGAGTGAGGTACCTACAAATCTTGAATTTGAGGAACCGATAATTTCTATTGTCGAAAGTAATCCCAGAAGTTCTTCGAGTCCGATTAGACCGTCGGGAGTAAAGGCGGCGAAGGAAGATAGAAGAAAAGGTAAGAAGGTTGTTACAACAATCAATGAAGCACAAAATGCAACTTTATTGAGCATTGCAGAAACTCAAAAACAACATCTAGAGCAGAATCAACTACAAATGGAGCAAGACTGGAAAATGCAGCAACAACGTCTCGAGCAGAACCAATTAAAAACGCATCGAGAATGGAAAATGCAACAACATCAATTTAGTTTAAGAAAAAGAGAGGAAGAAACCAGAATCATGCTTATGGATACATGCATAATGACCCTGAAATCAAAAAGTTCCTCTCAAAGAGGAAGGCTGAAATTCTACAACGTCATGATGAGGATTACCACTACAAAGCTGGTGGTTCTCATGATTTTGCAAATTGTTATCGTCCATTAAACTTCAATGATTAAAGTTGTTCACCAGTGTCCATATACCAGCTGTGCTTTACTAGATCATTTTGTAGTTGCGCTTGGAGATACGGAGACAGTAATTGAGCGTGTTTTACTATTCATTTATACACATGCCTTGTACTAATTGGAACGAAATCTTATCGAAACCTTGCTCAATTATTGATCAATAACTCATATACAATCAAACTAGTGAAAAAAATCTAATTTTTTTCTTGAATAGTAACAGAAGGTTTCTTAGAGAATGTTGCGGTGCGCAAAATGTATAAAATGATGTTACTGTTTGATGAATAGTAATAGAAATTGCTTTGTGAAAACTTTCTTTTGTAGCAAATATTCCATCTATGGGTGCGGATGCTCTTAAGACGCATCGAATTGAGTATTACTTATGTTTCTTTTATATGAAGCCATATCAAATCATCAGCTGACTTTCCAAGTGACCACAATAAAAAAACAGCACTTGATGAGGCAATTGACTATACGTCTCTAGTCCCTTCCGTTTATTGGAAGTGATTACATAAAAATATAATTAGAAAAAATAAAATCGTGCAAGTAATTGAGATAGTGTTGATGTACTCCAAACTGGCACTTAATTTTTGTGTCTGTAAAAGTCTAATTGTGACTTATATTTGCAGGGAAAGGTTTAAGAGTCTATACTTTAGTTTTGCTTAGAGTAAAACGACAGCGTTTTGGCTAAAACGCAGAGTTTAGGAAGTATAAGTAGAGTCTAAATTTGGGGAAAAGTCAGAGCAATTGTTTTGACCTAAGAATCGAGGGAGCAAGAAGCGAGAAAGAAAAGCAACGAAGCTGATTTTCTTCGAGAGCGGCGTGCGAGCTTCAAGTGAAGGTGCGGCTGGCATCGTGAGAATCAGGGCTTGTTGAAGGCGTGTGAGTGCTGCGGTGGAGAGCCAGGCCTAGGAGAGGTTTTGTGCGTCTCGCTGAGATCCGCAGCGGCTGACTCTAAGGAGGCAGCGACAGATTTGTACCCTAAGACAGATTCAGGGAAGTCTTGCCTTCCTTGCTGTAATAGCTAGCTGTTTTGTTTCTTGTTGAAGTCTATAGCCTCAAGTTCTTGTGTTGCTTGGATTGATGATCGTATTTTTGGTGCTTTGATAGTGGAGATTGAGTTGAGTCGCCTCAGATCCGAGGCTCCGCAGATGTAGGGCACTTGCCTGAACTGCATAATCTTTTTTGTGTCTTGTTTACTGCTTTCTTGTTGTTTTTAAACATCGGCAGGTTTAGGCTAAAACTGAGTTTTAGGTTCTTGGGGAATTGGCTTAAAACTGAGTTCTAGGTGGGATATAGTTGTTACATATTGGTATCAGAGCCTGTATACTCATCCTCTTATTGAGTACCAGAGATGGAAGTGGGTTAGATAGGCCAGCTCGTGTGGGTCGAGGGCTGGCCCAACCCAGCCCGGCCCGGACACATCAACTCGTGGGTTAAGTGAGCTGGGTTACAGCTCGCGGGTCGGGCTTGGTCATCAACTTGTTGTGTTCTTGTGCTTGTTTTTATAAATTCTGCTGCCTCAGATTTTGGTTTTGTATTGTAATTGAACTAAAGGTTAAATTCTGAGTACTTAAGTTGAGCCTTAGGTGATTATATTTCTTAACAATGTGGTATCAGAGCTTGTGATAATTTTTTGCTGTCATCTGCTAACTCACAGGTAGGAGGTGAGCTTGAGGAAAGCTCACCCGGATCAGGTAAGGTGTATTCTCACCAAATGGGTGAAGAAAGAGTAAGTAACAACAGTGACTTAATATCTGGTTTTGCCCCAATTTCGGGGATCATTTCCGCATCTTGTGATAATGCTATGCTTTTTTCAGCCTTAAATGAGGTTATTGCTTTAGCATTAAGTCATGTTCAGTTTACAAAAGTTTTATACTCTGATTTGAATATTTCTACCCATGAATGCCATGTTTTAACTAGTTATGGATTAGTTAGAAATATGGATCCTATGACTGTAGTTCCAAAAGGGAAAGGTGATGTTGATCTTGATGAGTTTGTACTTTCTTTGGCCAAATATTTTGAGTACACCTGTTATGATATTTGTAAGCATGTTTCCAGAGTTACTGTGACAAAGAAAATCTTTTATGACTCTGTTATGCTTATATTTGTTCTGGTAGAAATTAAATGTGAAAGTGGTGCTTTTGTCATGATTTTTTGCATATTCGTTATGTGATTATGAGGGCATATAAATATGTTTAGACATCGTTGTCATAAAATCATTTTGAGTTATATGAGTATTGATTCTTTTGTGATTACAATATTTCTTATTGAATCATATCATTATTTTTCAGTTCACACTTAGAGTTGGCACATAGAAAATCAAATGATAAAAATGAATGTGATATGCAATACTTTCTTTAGGCTTATGCTGTTTCACATGAATAGCCAAAGGTTCTTACTTTTGCATAAGTGTATATTATGTTGTGTGAGAAACAAATTTGTTGTTGTTGGAGCATTAGAAAAGAAGTATTCTGCTGATTTTGGTACTAAAATTGTGCCAAGTGACAAAGTCAACTTTTGCAACATGTCCTTGATGTATTGTGACACTAATCTGAGCTGATGAAGATCTGCATTGAGACTCAAATCAGCATTTCCACTCTCAGAGACACTTTTTGAGGATTTTGATAACCATTAGAGGTCTGTCAGTTCTAGTATTGTCTCAGTTTGGATTAGAAGGGCATATTGTTGATGTACTCCAAACTGGCTCTTAAGTTTTGTGTCTGTAAAAGTCTACTTGTGACTTATATTTGCAAGGAAAGGTTAGAGTCTGTACTTTAGTATTTCTTAGAGTAAAACGGCAGCGTAATGCTAATAAGTCCACTGTTAAAACTAGAGTGAAACTCACAGTAGCTAAGCTCTCAAAGCTTAATCTTATTGAATGACAAATAAGGCTAATATATAGCCAAACATACTGGAAAGATTCAAAGGAGTGCACACACGTAATGCACGGCTAACAACGTGTTAAAGAATAATTCAAAAGTAACTTCCATACAAATTATGGATTATTAACCAACTAATAACTTGTGCTCAGTCAATGAGAAGACAAAGTGGCACCAATCTCTAACAATCCTCCCTTAAACTAACTTGCAGCCCTTGCAATTAGTTTACCTCACGACTAAAACACATCCCCATCAACTTTCTCATCTTCAAGAATAACTCCAACTTCAAAGGCTTTGTCATACAATCTGCCATCTGATCCTTCGTTCCACAGTGCTCCAAATTAATCACATCGTTTTTAACCAACTCACGAAGAAAATGAAACCGCACCTGAATATGTTTACTTCTCCCATGCATAACTGGATTCTTTGAAAGCTTAATAGTTGAGCTATTATCACAGAAGATAACACACTTGCTTTGTTTTACTCCAAGCCTTCCTAATATTCTCATCATCCATATACTTTGACATGCACATGATGCAGCAGCAATGAACTCGACTTCCGTTGTTGATAGACTCACCACTGGCTGCTTCTTCGAGTTCCATGCCACTACTCCGGAACCCAATTTGAAGATATACCCGGAAGTACTTTTCCGATCATCATGATCTCCAGCATAATCTGAATCTGAAAATCCAATTAACTTCTTGTCGCCTCCTTTATTGTAAAGTATTCCCAACTATGATGTTCCTTGTAAGTATCAAAATACCCTCTTAATTGCCATAAGGTGCAGCTCCGTAGGTGATTCAACATATCGACTTAACAATCTTACGACATAAGTAACATCAGGTTTTGTAGCTGCTAAGTACATTAGGCTCCCCATCATTTGTTTGAAGGTTGTCGAGTCTACCTTTACACCTTCTTCATCTTTAGCAAGCTTACTGCCTAGAACAATAGGAGTCTTGACTGGATTGCAGTTCTTCATTCCAAACTTTTCCAACATTTCCTGAATATACTTCCTTTGATTTATAAAAATGCCAATTGCACTTTGAGTCACCTCTACCCTGAGAAAGTACTTCATTAGGCCAAGATCGGACATTTCAAACTCTTGCTCCATTGATTTTTTGAACTCCTCAACGTTTGATCATCATTTCCAGTAAATATAAGATCATCAACATACAAAGAAACAATAAGCATACCTCCATTGTTTCCATATTTCAAGAACAGTGTAGGCTCACTCGAACACCTTTCAAATCCGTCTTTAATGAAATGATTCTCAATTTTACTGAACCAAGCCCTCGGCGCTTGTTTAAGCCCGTACAAAGCTTTCTTAAGCCGATATATTTTATTCTCTGCTCCTTTGATCTCATACCCTTGCGGCTGTTCGACATATACCTCTTCACTAATTTGACCATGTAAAAATGCGCTTTTCACATCAAGCTGATAATTTCTCCAGTCTCGACAAGCTCCAAGCGCAAGGATTAATCTGATTGTATCCCAACGAGCCACCGGTGCAAATACTTCAGTATAGTCGATCCTTGCTTCTTGTGTGAAGCCCTTAGCTACCAATCTTGCTTTGTATTTGTCTACTTCTCCCTTCTCATTCAATTTTGTCTTGAATATCCACTTTACACCAATTTTCTTTGCAGTGTTGGGTAACTCGATCAACTCCCATGTTCCATTTTTTTCAATCGCTTCTATTTCAGAATCCATCGCATCTTTCCATTTAGGGTTTTTCACTGCTTCTTCAAAAGAACTTGGATCACCTGTGAAAGTAAACATGACCATCAGTTCTGAATCTTCTTCTTCAGACAACCCCTCACCACTTACAAAGTCTTCCAAATATGCAGGTCGTGTTTTAATCCTCCCTTGAGCCGGACTTGTCTCAATTGATGATGTAGGAATGTTTGAGAGGCTTGTCTCAACTGATGATGTAGGAGTGCTTGAGCCGTCTGTAGAAATTGGTTCTTCTTCTTCATTTATCTTCACGTTATCTTCACTTTCAGTGTCCATTTCAGCAACATTCCCCCATTCAAGAGTATTAGCATTTGCTTTTCCTTCCTCCCAATTCCACTTCTGTTCCTCATCAAATAAAACATCATGAGTAATGATAATTTTGTTTGATTTTGGATCAAGCATTCGGAAAGCTTTTGATTCCTTGCAGATGCTTTTTGATTCCTTGCAGATGCCCAGAAACACACATTTAAAGCTTTTGTTGTCCAATTTCTTACGCGTCACATCAGGTATGTGAACTTATCCTACTGATCCAAACACTTTAAAATTCTCCACCGAAGGCTTTACTCCGGTCCATACTTCCTCTGGTGTCTTGTCTTTCACAGCTGATGTGGGGCATCGATTTAGGACGTAAACTGCCCAGTTTGCTGCCTCTGGCCAGAACTTCGGTGGGACATCTTTATCATCAAACAAGCACCGTACCATATTCAGCAATGTTCGATTCCGTCTCTCGGCAATACCATTTTGTTGAGGAGAATATCTTGCAGTGAGTTGTCTGCTAATCCCATGTAAACTACAGAAATCGTTGAACACACTTGAGGTAAACTCCCCACCTCTATCAGTACGCAAACAACAAATATCTTTTCCAGATTCCTTTTCAATCTTGTCTTTAAACATTTTAAACATGAAAAAAACTTCTGACTTGGCATGCAAAAGATATAACCACATCTTACGACTATAGTCATCGATAAATGTAAGTATGTACCTCTTGTGGCTATTTGATTCTGGAGAAATCGGGCCGCAAATATCAGAATGTATTAGTTGTAAGGGTTGAGTGGCTCTCCAAATACTGTGCTTCGCGAAAGAATCTCTCTGTTGCTTCCTTGTCGCACACACTGCACATACATTAGAGCTAGCCTTCAAGATTGGTAAGCCTCTAACCATTTCTCTGTAAGCCAAGGTTCGTAATCCTTTCATGTTGAGGTGACCAAATCTTCTATGCCAAATACTCGTCAAGAGATCTGATGAAGCTTGTAGACATTGCAGTTTTGATGACCTTGGAGGTAACATAGCATGGAGCATAAACATTCGATTTACAGATATATCGGACCTCATGATCAACCCATTATTAGGATGAAAAACTTTGCAAACGCCGTCCTGAATTAATATGACTAATTTTTTCTCCTGGAGCTGCCCCACACTAAGTAAATTATTTTTCAACTCAAGAATGTAGAATACTTCAGTGATCACTTGTGATTTTCCTTCGATTTGTATCCTGACACTTCCTTTCCCCATGACAGCCATCTTTGAGCCATTTCCCAGTTTTACTGACTGCCTGAAAAATTGATCAAGCTCAATGAACTATCTTTTATCTCCACGCATGTGGTTACTACAACCTGAATCCAAAAACCACATCAATTCTTTTTCCGATTCCTCCTTACCGACATATGACATCAACACCATTTCTTTATCTTCATTTAACTCATTATGTTCAACATAGTGAGTGTAGTTAGGGCATTCATGCTGGAAATGACCTAATTGATGACATCCATAGCACTCTAAAGAGGCCTTGTTGACAGGTCTTCCACGACCTCTTCCTCTACTTCTACCTCCACGGCCACGACCTCGGCCCCTTGCATTGAAGGTATCCTTCTCAATTTCACTAAAATCTTGATTTGTGGTTACAACTTTAAGAGCTTGTTCTTCTTCTTGTTGTCCTTGCATTCTCTGCTCGTGCACTAATAAACTTCCATGAAGCTAATTTATGCTCAACGTCCTTATATCATATGATTCCTCTATAGAACATACAACATAATTAAACTTAGACTTCAAGGACCTCAGAATTTTCCCAACTACTGAACTTGATTCCATCAATTCACCATTGCATCCCAAATCTGTTTAAAAGTATCGTCTTCCAGAATTGTCTCCAAGATTTCGCGAGGAATGGCTTGATAAAGATAATTCTTTATCTTTAGATCTTTCAAACTCTGCTCATTCATCAACTTTTGTTGTTCTTCCGTGGGTTTTGCTCCCTCTGCTAATTTGAATAAACCATCATGAACAATGTTCCAATACTCCTTAGAACGTAAGAAGTTCTCCATCAGCTTCGCCCAATGTTCATAGTGTCCATCAAACATAGGAATGGTTGGGTTGGAGAACATGGCATTACTTCCTTCGGCCATAAATACGATCTTTCGCAATCAAGATCTACACCCGCTCTGATACCACTGTTAAAACTAGAGTGAAACTCACAGTAGCTTAGCTCTCAAAGCTTAATCTTATTGAATGACAAATAAGGCTAATATAAAGCCAAACATACTGGAAAGATTCAAAGGAGTGCACACACGTAATGCACGGCTAACGACGTGTTAAAGAATAATTCAAAAGTAACTTCCATACAAATTATGGATTATTAACCAACTACTAACTTGTGCTCGTCAATGAGAAGACAAAGTGGCACCAATCTCTAACAAATGATACCAAAGACGAGCTAGGTTATGGGGACGACGATCCGGATGCAGCACCAGCTGCCTAAACCTAGAAAGAAAGATGGTAGTGTTTTTTGGGTGAAAGCTTGACGTAGATTGGATGGATGAGAATAAGCAGGTAGGGTGCCAATCGGTACTCCTAATTAATAAAAAGATCTCCCTGTATTTTGTTTTGAGCAAATGGAAACCCTACGCAACAAGCATGAATTAATGCATCAGTATGTGTTGCATGATTGAAGAAGACATTTTGAATAAGGGTTTACAAGTACATTGCTTCATATCATAATATTCTTCAAACCATGGTTGCGGAGCCAAAACAAAGCTGGCGCTAATGTGAGAAAGAAATTACTTTACTTAAAACCAATCTGTGTGGTAAAAAAATTGAATTTTAAAGATTAGAAATAGAAACTGCCTATACAATTTTCACAACATGCTTGTCTTATCCAAAATGGGAGGTTCTCATTTTTAAACAGCGTACTGCGATTCTGGAGAAATCAAATTTCCCTACCTAGACCTGGGTATGGACAAATCAAATTTCAAAGTGTATGTTGCAGGTAGTTTACTATTTTTAGCTTATTCTTTGTTACTTATTTATTCATGATTTCTGTATTGTATTTATGAAACCCTAATCTCCAATTTGTTTCTATTTATTTTTGTAACTTCAATATTCATGACATTAATTAATTTGGGAATTCGTGGAAATCTGATAGAATAAGTTTTTGGATTGTTTTGAGCCATTTATTCTTTGAGTTGGTAACACTGCTTACAAAATTATGCGTCTAATTGGTGGTATCATTTCAAAACTATCTATCTAAACATTTTGTATACGTGTGTACCCTTATGTTCCTAATTAGTGTTATATTACTCCTATATATGTTGACTTATTCCTAATCGATGATATCTCACTAGGACATTATGTGACAACGACGGCGTTTAGTTAGGTATAATTTACATATTATAAGTTTAGAAAGGTTCGTTCGACTAAATATGTCATTCTCATCCTAAACTGGTGAAGGCTACATGCATGGCAAGAAATATGACCGACATAATTTACAAGGTTGGCTCGCTTGACCGACCTTTTCGTAGAGAAACAAATATATATTTTTTGTAGAAGATTGTTACATTTTTACAATATTATTTTTGTTAATATTACGAAAAAAATAAATTTATTTAACGTTGAATAGAGACGTTTTGTGTTGCATTTTGGTTGCTTAATGGATGTGTAATTGATGTGATGTGATTTGAAGAATTTTGATTGTAGAGTGTTACATGGAATTAATCTCTTTCAAGGAACTTATTTGTACTTGACTTATAGAAGTCGGGCACACCAAAATCAATATTCGGAAATGAGAAAGTTAGTCAGTTTATGTATCTATATGGCCGTTTTTATGTGTTTTGAGACACGGGCTTAATGCTAATTTTATTTATATTTACGGTAGGAAATTATTATCCTTTTTACATATCGAAAAGAGAAGACAAGTTGGTTACAACTTGCCAAAATCATATTTGGGGAATTAAGCTAAAGGGGTTCGTCCTACTCTGTCACATATTATTCTCAGCATAGTAACTTTCAAACCAGTAGGTGGGACGACTTTTCTGAAAAAAATATCATATAACACTCATATAATACAAGGATAATTGATGTTCATAGCATTGTCTAATTGTATACATTCTTATCCATATGCTGTATGATTACACTCAATTCATATTCCTATCATGGTATTAGGTTACTAAGCTTTTTATTCGATACTGAGTAAATTGACTGAGGAGAAGAAGCAAAATCAACGGCCAAGACGTGCCAATGGCATCCTTCATCTTCACTTCACCAGCCTCCCATCTCATTGGTCCAATACAGTCTCTCTCGATTCATTTTTCATCTTCGTCAATAAAAACCCTAGAACCCTGCACTTCATTTAAGTAGCGTAATAAGACGTGCTTTGATCCGAGCTCGAGCTGCTTGAGTTTCAGTCTTCTCAATTTTCACTTCGCTGCTTCGGCACTGTCTCGATTGACGCTTTGGTGCTTTATCGATTATCGCTTTTGCCTAGGGTTTTCATTGTACAAAAGTGTAAGCAGGTCAAACATGCTACATTATCTGGTCCACTAACCCACGTCATCCGATCAACTCGGCCTCGTTAGCGAGCCAACTGGGATGCATCAACACTTTCACTTATGCCACATCACCCAGTCAACAGTCAAAGTCTACATGTTAATTGTCAAAGTCAACGGATCATTGACAAGCGTATTTTCAACCCTTTATATTTGTCAAGTGTATGTTTTAGAGATCAAGTTACAGTCAAAAATAATTTATAAGTTTTGGTAAGCCAAAGATTGATCCAAGGATAGCTATTCTAATAAAGCAAAATTTGTAATTACTTAACTAAGTGTTTCTAACGCAAGAACAAGATTATGCAAATAAAATCAATATTTCAGAATCAAACTTCACTCATACTAACACAAATCATGCAATAATCCAAACAATTCAATTATACTATGAACTTGTAGAAATAACCTAATAACATCAGGCAAGCCGCGCAATCACGGAACATTGCCTGAATTAATCTAGATTACAGAACGACGCCCAATCAAGGAACATTGCCTGAATTAATCTAGACTGCAGAATGCCGCCCAATCACGGATTATCAACAGTTTCGATTTATTAAACTCAGGGTTTTCAGACGAATAATGTCAACTTCTATATCGTTTGATGTATTAACAGTATAGCTATCATGCTTCGATATCAATTCTACTTAATTGGTTAATTACCTCATACTCGGTCATCTTTTTGGTTTTTAATCTGATTTCATTTTAACAAGAAAGCATCTCAATCAATGTCAGACATGTAAGAACGGCGAATTAAGAACAATAGAATTAAAGAACTACATTAACATAATCGAAAGGTTTTATTAAGATACCATGTGAAATTTCTATAGCGTCTCTGAGTTGCAGATTGTGTACAAGCAGTTGCTACAGCACACTCTTGAACACCCAAATCTGATGCAGCAAGATAGAACAAGGAACAATGGTTGGTTCACCCAGTTCGGTCAATCTGCCTACGTCTGGGAAGGGCTGAACTCCAACCCTTAATCCGCTAGCTTCTTAGGTCCAAAGTGCAACATGGTTCGACGCACGACACCTATGCTACCAGACCTAAACTAGTCACACAATCAGAACAAGCTCTGACTTGTGTATTGCACACCTACAGACTTGAAATAATTCAGAATAGCTACAACTCTGATCCCACAGACTCAGCCTATTCTAATTAATTCAATGTTACCTGCAGGTTGCAATAGCATCTGCTGTAGCACACAGCTACGCTCCAAGCCTTCTGCTGAGCCGATCGAACCTCTCCACGAGCGCTGCACACTCTGGAGCATTCCCCCTCAGTCAATGACCACCTGTCACTATTGAGATTAGTCGTCCAGTCACTTGACCGAGTTCGTCCACTCGTCAATACCTGTGCGGCCTCCCTTGATCAACCAACAAGCAACCGCTGCTCTGAATTGGCTTCCTGATCAAGCTATGATCAGACTCTGCAAGTCCTGATCACACTCTGCTTCAATCACCACAGCTCTGAGCTCACGCTCTACTCTCGGTGATGATCGAAGACCTCTCGCACTTGAATTCCACTCTCACGGTATTCTGTGTACGCTCTGGTGTTTGCTATCTTGTCTTTGATGATCAGGACGCTCTGGTCAGACTCCTTTAAATACTCGCCCAGCCTTGCACAGGTTTCCGTTTTTTGGAAGTTCCCTAAAGGAACATTATCTCCTAGTTTGTAGGTGATTAGATTTGATTTCGAAAATCAAATCTCCCATAAACAAATCTTCACCTGGGCACGGGAATCTTCACTGGGATATTCTCTTTGAATATTTAGAATCTCCTCCAAGATCTCAACAAGATCATATCTGGGCAGATTGTTCTTTGCGCCAGTACTGCTGCTACAGACCTGCTACAGCTCCTGCTGTAACAACTACTTGTTCACTCCGGCTGGATTTGCACAAGCTGTTGTCTTCACACGGGCAGTTGCATATTCTTGCTCTCTATCTTCACGATACTCTGCCGACCTGTTGCGATGCTGGCAGCAACCCTACGTACGTTCTTTGGGCTACTCCAAGTTAATCGGCAGCTATTGACTCTGGGAATTGCATTTAGAAAGCTTCCGTTGCTCTTCTCTTCAATTCTGAGCAACCTTTACTTCACATGGAAATCTGCTATTTAGGATGCTCCACCTCTTTGCTACACAGGTTGCTGTAGCAACGCCTTGTGCGCTCTGCTTGGTCATTCTGGAACGATCTGCATCAGCTGTTGTCTTCACATGTTTGTTGTAGCAGACTCGTGTGCACCTTGTAGGAGTTTGTCAATGATGTCACATACCTTAACAACATGAATTATTGAGTACAAGCATAAGATCCGTAGGATCCCAGAGCGAGACGACTACTCACTAATCATGATGATAAAACCAAAATACATGTATAAAAGAGAATTAAAGAAGAAGAAACCGATGGTAGAGAAGAAATCGTCTCTACAAAGCCGAGTCTCCGATCTTTAATCTTCTTGAAGTCTTGAGCCGTCTTTCGTCTCTTCAAAAATAGGTTAAATCTTGCTCAGGTCCCTTTTTTCCTTGGTTCTAGGTCTTTATTTATACCAAAATCAATTGGGCCGATTTTAAAAATCAATTTTGGATCGGTTCAATTGGTGAACCGCCGATTGGACCATTAATCGGGCTGGCTCAGAAGGTCTCGAAAAATTATGTTTTTGGCCGATTCCAACCTAAATCGGCGATTCAGTCCGTGAATCGGCAGTTCTGTTTATGACCCGACGGATTGGTCTCGACCGGGATATTGTTTAGTCTACACAGTGATTCTGACTTTGCTCGAGTTGTTAGCCCTTTAAACTGTCGAATTACGTCTTGGTGTAAACTATAAAGTTGTAAGGCTAACTAATCAAGGTTCTATGCTACTGAAAAACCAATAGGCCACAAGCATTATGGCATCTTCATAACCATGATAAGCCTTCATGTCTTCTAAGGAAAATAAATAAGGTCTTTCACTTGACCAATGTAAAATTTAAATGCTCTCCATAATTTTGAGAATTTTATTTCATTCATTTTGGTTTCAATTTTGAAATGTAAATAATCGATTTTGTTCCTTTCATTAAAAGGAATTTAAATCCAATTAAGTGCTTTCATTTTGAGATATATAACATACTCAATTTTGATTATACACTATAGTCACACCACATTTTCTTCACACTCAATACACAAATTTTTATACAATCCCCCACATGAAGAAAATCAAGTGGTGAGAATAAAAATTAAGACTCAACTCGGTATGGCGATAGTTTCTTTGGCCAATAGCTATATAGGATAGGTGGGCAAAGTCTTTAAACCTTCCTTTTGTAAGACATATCTTCTTTAACGACTATTCAATAGATGCAATATCCTTGAACTGTTCGTTGTTTAATGTAAACCAAACACATATCTCCCATATATATATATATATATATATATATTCCTGACAAATGTTGAATTCTCATGGTTGGGGTTCTTTTCTGGCTGTGAAACCTCTGCATGGTTTTGTGAGAGATTTCAAAAAATTAAGCCTCGTAAAATCTTCATATAAGCGGCCTCACTTCCTTCTCACATAGGTGTTTTTTATTTCAAATAATCCCGCATTACTTTTCGGAATCTAAACATATGAAATTTTAGAATCATTAAAAACTTCAAGTTTAACCTCGTGAAGGAGTCATTATTTTAAACAAGGAATGTGATAGGGAGTTAACCCCCCAAAGTGACCACACATAGTCTCATCCATTAGGTAGTAGTCCCTTTGAACCAAGATTGTGGAATCTCCACTCAACATAGTTGGGTTTCCTTTTTATGACTTCATTTATTGCTATAGTCTCATTCTCTTAGACGTCTTCTCTACTTGGTTTCTATTGAATCCTTTAGCTAATGAATCCAAAATATTCTTTGTGTACCTCACATAGTCAATACTAATGTCTCCCGAAGAGAGAAGTATCTAATGGAAGTATCTCGTCGACGTGTATGTCGTGGTTTACTATTATACATTACACTTTGTTCGCTTCCAATTATAGTATGGTTGTCATAATATAACATATTAATGGCATTGGTTTTGTTAAATTTGAAATATCGTTCACAAATTTTCTTAGCCACTCGGCTTCTTTGCCACATTTATCTGATGAAACAGACTCAGCTTCCATAATTAATCTAGTTATCACAGTCTATGTAGAGGATTTCCAAGACACTAAAGCACCTCCCAAAGTTAATACATATCCACATGTCGCTTTTGAATCTTGCATATCATATATCCAACTTGCATAAGTGAAACCTTCAATGACATTATGGATATCTGGTATAATGTAAACCATAATCACGGATAAATCCTAGGTACCTCAATACTCTCTCGACTTTTTTTCCAATGGTGTGATCGTGGATCTAGCAAGTTTACTTAACAATCTAGGCAATGTCAGGCATAGTACTCATTAAGTACATTAAGCTACCTATGACTCTTGCATATTCCACTTGGGAGATACTTCCTCGTTTGTTCTTAGATAAGTGTTGACTTATGCCTATTGAAGTTATGGATATTCCTGAACTATCCTTTCCAAACTTGTGTAAGATCTTCTCGACGTAATGTGATCGACTCAAGCCAAGCCGATTATTAGTCTATGTAATTTAGATAACTCAAACTACATCGGTTAGTCACAAATCTTTCATTCTAAACTTACAGAGTTTAATATAGCCTTTGTGGACTTAATCATATGATCGTTGCATTCCACAATAAGCATGTCTCGACATATAAACATAGAACCATTAAATCGTGTTCCGTGCTCTTATTAATGTAAACACATTTGTCACACTCATTGATTTTAAACTCATTCGACATCATCATGGTGTCAAATTTTTCATGTTACTATTTCAGGGCTTGTTTTACATCATAGAGAGATTTAACAAGTTTACACACTTCTCTCTTGACCAGACTTTATATAACCCTTTGGTTGTTCCGTTTGGATTTTTTCCTCAAGATCTTCTTTGAGGAAAGTCCTTTTTGCATCTATTGGATGTATTTCCAAATTACGCAAAGCAGCAACCACCATTATCATCCTTATGGATGTGAACCTCGTCACATGAAAATATGTATCAAGATAGTCAAAACCTTCCTTTTGTATATAACCTTTGATTACAAGTCTTGCCTTGTTTTACTTATAGTGTCATCCACTTTCATCTTCTTTGTGAAGATCCACTTTGAACCAAGTGTTTTACTTCCAGGAGGAAGTTCAACCAATTTTGACTTCTGGCTTTGTAAGATGGAATCAATCACTTCTTATGGCTTCTTTCCATAAGGGACCCTCAACTGAGTTTGTAGCCTCTTTGTAAGTTTGAGGTTCATCTTCGAGCATATATAAGTTAAAAAATCTGTACTGAATGATTTTTCTATCCTAACTCGCTTGCTTCTTCTAAGTTCTTCTGATTTTTATACCCTTTCCGGAATCGTCATCTCATTGTTGAGTTATTTTCTCAATACCTTCAAGTAACTGATGAGATCAACTCAATTCATCTTCCTTAGAGTTATAAGGAAACATGTGTTCAAAGAACGAAACATTCTTTGATTCTAAGATGAAATTCTTATGTATAAGGGTTTTTCAATTTATACACAAGAAATGTATATGCGTTGTTATTTTGCGCAAAACCAATAAATATATAATCAATGGTTTTTTGTCATATCCTTATTCGTTTAGGACCGAGGGCCATTACTTTAGCAAGACAACCCCACACTCGCAAGTATTTATAAGAATGCTTACTTCCTATAAATAGCTCATACAGGGACTTCTCCTCATGCTTGCGAGTTACCTTGTCTAAAAGATAATTCCCTGATAACATAGCTCTAGGCCTCTCCAATGGGCCGGGTAGGGCTGACCCGACCCTATGAAGTTCGGGCTCGGGCTGGGTAGGGTTGATAAATATCAAAGCCTTACTATATAAAAGGGCCGGGTAGGGCCAAATTATTTGAATATTAACCAGCCTTAGGGCTTAAATCGGGCTAGGCTTTCTCGGGTAGGGCCGGGCTTTTAAGGCCCAACCCTTTAATCACGGGTCTTAAAGCCCTAAATAAAATTTTTGATAGAAATAATATTTTTCAATACGTTTGTTTTTGGCAGTCGTCAATAGAGCAATTACACAAACTTACAAGTCTAATAATAAATTACAAGTAGATATTGGATAGCAACAAAGTAGATAGTTGTTGGTAGTGTTCGCGATGCAATAAGTTGTTATGGATGATGCTATCAACTCCTTGTCTCCTTCCAATGCAAAGTTGTGTGAAATGAAGTCCCTATATCATCACCAACAATACTAGTTAGTACATTGATATCATCACCAATAAGGCTAAAAATGTAACACTACTACCAGTAAGATTGCATTACTATATAATATGTGTCCGAGAGTAGATGCATGATCAGAAAATGTTAAGGGGATCCCTCGTTTCAGGGGCTTATGAGATACCACAGATTTAGAGGCGAAACTTACTTGAATTTATTCCAAGTGATGATGGGGGAACATAGAGGCCATTGCCTTATTGAAACGCTCCGAATTAGTGACTTCAATGCCCTGCATATTAAGAAGGTCCCATGATAGGGAAAAGTCAGTGGCCAATAGTTTAGTAATGAAAAATGAACTTTCATAAGAAACATTGCTGGAATTATTATAACACAGAGAGGATTTAATGGGTATTACTAGTTTCTTCTGGCATCTAACCTTCTTTGTTTATTTGTTGTGGTCAGTTCAGAGCATATAAAGTTGTGGTGTTCACAAATTTTTAAGGCCTCCACCCCCTCATTCTCTTCTAATAAATCTAATCTCATTTATATTTAAACAAAAACACTAATGAAATAGCAAAATATAGGCTGAGACATTTTTTGGATCATACCATTAGCGCTGCCATACCAAATCTGTCCATCAATATCCTTATCTATAGAAAAAACACCAAATGGTATGTTAGACCATGTGCTCAAAAGTCAAAAGTATACAAAATCAAATTGATAACTCAGTAGTATAATAACTATTTACCTAGGTTTTAGAAGCAGGAGGTAAAACAGCAGATTCTTCATCGTCTACCTCAGCCAAGTTTGCCACAGAATCAACACTCATTTCTTCATCACTACTTAACCATTCAGGTCTGCTTGTCTTCACATTCATCAGCTCCTCTGCTGCCGCTTCCTCGGCTGCTGCTTCTTGAGCCCTTGTCTTTGCTAATGACCAGTCTTTTAAACATACAAGTGCCTCTATTGTGTTTGGGCTAAGAGACGCACGTTTTTCAGAAATAACCCTCCCTCCAGCAGAAAAAGCAGCCTCCGATGCCACAGTGGATGCTGGTATACTCAGAATATCTCTTGCCATCACAGCCAAAATAGGATACATGCAGCTATTTGTTTTCCACCAGGTTAAAACATTAAATGAACCAGTTTCATCAACATCCACCGTATCATGATCCAAGTACATTTGAAGATCAGATGTCATTGAACTACTGCTAACTCTTGCCCTTTTCAATCTGGCCATAGAACCAGAACCAACTACTGGGACATTCACATCAATGGAATTTTGTGCCAATATAACAGAAGATGACGTAGTCACAGAATGAGCTGCAGGCAAAGAATTAGTAACAACAGCAGCATATATTCTCTTGTACATCTCATACACTTGATTCAACACTGACTTCACATTTATAACTTTTAGCTCGATGTCAGATTCTGAGAGATCATAAACACTTAACCAAGACTCAATTGCCAACAATTTGAAGCGAGGATCCATTACAGTAGCTAGACAAAATATCATTGGAAACTCATTCCAGTATTTGTCAAACTTTAACTTCATAGCATCCAAGGCAGTTTTGAATGAGTGAAGAGGCTGATAAGCTTTGAAAGTATCATATATATCAACCAAACTGTTAATCACCCTGTTTGATGTTGGAGAATAGACTCCGCTGCATACCTTAGTTGTTGAACTAAAGATGGCTAGAAAATTCATGCACAGAGTTGCATTAAGCCAATCATTCTCAGTAGGAACATCCAACAAACCTATTCTTGATTCATTGACTTTTAAAGAGTAACGATGAAGGACAGTTTTGTATTTAACAGCCACAATCAATAGGTCATAAGTACTATTCCATCTATGCGGCACATCAATGTCAATATTACGCTTAGAAAATCCTAATTCAACACAACATTTAGCCCACATTTCATGCCTTTTAATAGAGGAATTCAATGACCTAACAATTGATGTTATCTTAGATATACTAGGTGAAAGCACAGAGAGCCCATCCTGAACAATCAGATTCAATATGTGACAAGTACACCTAACATGGAGAAGACGTTTGCTAACAGATGCAAGCATAAGATGGTTACTAAGGTATGCAACCAGAACATCGTTATTAGAAGCATTATCTAAAGTCAAGGTAAACACTTTATCATGCAAATGCCAAGCAATCAATTCATCATACATATGAGCAGCTAAACTCTCACCAGTATGTGGATATTCAACCATTTTAAACGATAAAATTCTTTTTTGCATTATCCAATCATCATCTATCCAATGCGCAGTTAGACTCATATAACCCATCTTTTGGCGAGATGACCACATATCAGAAGTAAAACAAACCTTACCTTTAAAAGAGTCAAAATAGGCAATCAAATCAGATTTACATTCACTGAAAATCTTCATCACATCTCGCTTACATGTTTGGTTTGAAAATTTTTTAAATTGAGGTGCAAAACCACGTTGAATCATGCCTTCAAAATCATGTGAATCAACAAATGAGAAAGGTAGTTCAGCTCTAACAATAAAATCAATAATCTCAGATCTTGCTCTATTATTATCAAACTGATAAGTAGCAAGCATTCCACATTTATCTTTACCAAGCAGCATACTATTTCTTATATCACCGTTTGATAAAGCATTTTTATGAGACTGAGCATGCCTTGTAAGATGAGAAGTGCCAGCAGTACCACAACAAACAAGTTTTTTACCGCATATGTTACACTGTGCTTTATAAGCTTTTTTTCCATTAACAACCTCTTCTATTTTAACAAAACATTTCCACACATTAGAAGTAGTTTTATGAGTAGACTGTGTGTTACTAGCAGTAGAACATGGGATTGAGTCACTAACATGTGATGCATCAACACAACCAAGGGACACAGGTTCCATAACAAAATCAATCAACCAAGGAAAAAATAAAATACCCCAGCGTATAAGGAAGCTCGCTTTACCTGTTGTGCATCAAACCCGAAATTAGAGCTGGAGACGGTGGACTGTGAAGGTGTTGTGGATGGGGCGGCGGCCGGGGAATGAATGGAGCTAGACGGAGCCGGTGGATCTTCAAATGAGAGACTGGAGAGAATGTGAGCCGTGAGAGTCTGACGTCTGAGGGTGGGAAGCTGAGAAGCAGTGGATTAGGGTTCTGGAAAAAGTCTGATTATACATGTCTGGGCTTGAGCTGGGTAGGGTGAAATCGGGCCGGGCTGGTCATTTGGGATGGGTAGGGTGAAATCGGGCCGGGCTGTCGGGCCGGGTCGGGTTTCAAAATGTTGATCCTAACCCTACCCTAATATTTTCGGGCTGGGCTATTTTCGGGTCAGTATACGGGCCAAATCGGGCCTCGGGCTAATGGGCTGATGGGCTTATTTCGGGCTAAATAAACCCTAGGGCCATATGTCAACCCCTACATAGCTCCCCCCTCATTCTCTGGGACAACCCAGATCTTAACAGTATCGCATTCATCATCTCTTTCAGAGTGTGATTCATTCGTTTGGCGTTATTTGATTGAGGTGAGTATGATGGAGTTACTTTGTGAATAATTCCGTATTGTGCACCAAAGGCCCCAAATAGTTCTACATGTTAACCTCCACGGTCACTTCCTAACCTCTTTATCTTTTTGTTGAGTTGATTCTGAACTTTTAATTTGTACATGGTAAACTTTTCAATTACCTCATCTTTACTTTTAAGTAAATATACATAATAATATTTTATACTATCATTAATGAAAATCACAAAATATTTATTACCGCACCTTGTCGGCGTGAATTTTAAATTGCATGGACCATTGGGTTCAATTTTCTTCAACACTCTTTGAAAAGGGTCTCGTTAATTTTTCTTTAACCCTGATTCACACTTGTGTTTTGAATCTCTATGAGATTTGGATACACATTCCATATTCATTAGTTTTTTTTTTATTGTGTCATACTTTACGGACCCTAATCTTTTATGTCATAAATTAGAGGGGTCAAACAAATAAACGGAAGAATTATTTTTATTGATATTTTTGGGTTTGAAGGCTACTGCATTCACCTTCCAGAAGCCATCTTTTACATAACATCTTCCCATATACATAGCGTTTTTTGTAAGAACAATTTCCTAGGACTCAAATACCATCTTAAATTCATAGTTATCTAGTAGTATCCCAAAGATCTAGTTCTTCTTGACCGACCATATTCATCGAAGCCTGGCCCGATCCGGCCACTTAACAAAAAAATTAATTCGGTCTGAATATGTACGTTCTAATCAAGCCAAAGCAGAATTGTTTTCAAAGGAAGATGACCCGAAATTAAAGATACTAGCTTTCAAGATATTTCATGATACTCATAATGACTAGTCAAGATATAGGAAGAGAGTATTTTAGGAGTTGATAGGATGTTTGTCCAGTTTTTTACTTGTATGTTTTAAATCAACAATTCAAAATTTGGATTTACATATTCTTTTTTAATAAAATCTCTTTTACAATTTTACAACTAATGGGGGATCCTGCGGAAAATTAAGCTGGCATCGGTTCCACCAAAAGAGGACATCCAAAGTTCATCTCATGACACACAAATGAGACCACACTTGTAGCCGCACCTAAAAGCAAGAAAAATAATCCGACTACCTACACGACTTGTAATTTGTTGAACATTTTTACATATTCTATCACAAGCCCCTGTCAGAGCTTCTGTCTTGGTCCAAATAGAAATCAAATTGTAATCGTTAAGATGTTTGACGTCACTTTTTCCACTAGACCACGATCTGATGGGTTTAAACATAAGTCATTATGTTCACACTCTTGACTAATAGTATGAATTGTAAATTCATAACTTTTCAATGATTTAAGATGAACTATGTGCGTAAATCTCATCGCATTATAACACGAATTTACCTTGTTTTGAGTTTACACATTTTGTTCCATAAATCAAATTTCAGAACAAACCGCTACTCACATCAGCGATTTGACCAATTTTTAAAGAAAGAGTGTTGTTGTTTGAATTTCAAAAGCCTACTCTGGGTAGTGATTTGTAAATGAATTAAATCTCAAAGGTCTTTGTTGTTTTGGAATATCAATTTGCAACCTTAAAAATAGGTCAACCGGTTAATCTCTAAGTATCGATTTGTTGACTTTGCGTAGTTGGATGCTAGGTAGCTCTAGCAGCCCCAATCTTATATATTTATAGGCGTGGGGTGAAGGAATATTTGGGGCCTGTATTCAATGAAAATACATTGAGTTTTTAAATCAACCATTTTTTAAAAATCATTTTTGGTGCATTAGCATGTTCATTTAAATTATATTTTCAACATTTACTTTAGACTTGTTCAACAACTTCTTCCTTATTTTTATAATATCATACTATCTTATTATATTTATCAAGATTTTCTTTTTGAGATTATGCAAATTGTTTTCCTTTTTTTTCTTTTGTTACTTCCACATAAATATTTTTCGCCAGCATCTTATATAATAATCCAGATAATGGAGCAATTGCACTTGAAAATGTAAGATATAATAAATAATTTGGCAATTTAAATGACGTTTAAAATACATACAGTATGCCACATACTGAAAGCAAATCAAAATAGAAAATTTAATAAAGTAACTTAAACATATTGTGAATTAAATATATTGACTAGTCTAATGCCTTTTTTCAGAAGTTAGGATATCAATCAACTTAGATGAAGGACTTATTTTTATGAGCCTGTACTTTTACTAAGATTTTTGGGTCGTGTCTTTTTTTTTTACTTATGATGTATGCTGACTTTAAAGGGCTGAAACTTAATTACATACTGAACTTATCAATCTAATAAACAAGATCAAACCGTTAATTTTGTTTTTAAAACAAGGGCAAACAGTTAATGTTGTTGGCCAAATGTAGAATGTTTTTAAAAAATTTATGAAAGAAAAATTTGAACTTGCGGCAAACTTAGTTTTTTTTTTTTTCGGAGAAGGGTAACAAACAAGCCGCTAATTGTTTTTGATTAATTGTTTATAGAAAAAGTTGGTGATAAATTTTTATATGCCATGGAGAATGAAAAAGAGGGAAAAGACATTTTAATGAAAATATGAGCATTTTTTAGACAGAAAGTTTGAACCGAATATGTGCACGTGTTGGACGGTCGGATCCAGAGCTAGCTGGAGTTTTGCCTAATATACGTGTAAGTGGGTTTTATTTATGTTAAATATAACTAACTCCATGAGCGGCCCATTAATAAATAAATATGTTGTATATTAGGAAAGTCGTCTTCTTACCTAACACACCCCAATAACTAAGGATGGAAAGAAAATCATGAATTTTTACTATTGGGAAAGAAAACATTCAATTTAAACAAATTAGTAAATAAATAAAATTTAAATGCTGTCCGTAATTTTGAATTTCATCCGCCCTCTACCATTAATTTCATTCATTTTAATTTCAATTGAACATATAAATAATTAATTTTGTTACTTTTATTAATAATAACTTAAATCAAATTAAACATTTTCAATATATAACATACTCAATTTTAATTATAAAAAATATAATCACACTACATTTTCTTTACCCAATATTTACAACATGTGTTTTTTACAAATGAGAGAATATAAATTTTTTTTTAGTAATTTATTTTCTTCTAATAAAATGATGTTATTTAGCGACGCGGCTTTGGTTCGATCGGAATTCTGTTCGACTTTTGCACCGCGGGTCGTGGTGGAAAATGGGCCAATATATTCGTGGAAAGTAAATACTTATTTACCAAATTAAGTTTGTAAAATTTCAAAATAATATACTAAGAAAAACAGAGTGATGCCCTCGCACTCGCACTGAAGAAAAAAACTCAAATCGAGGAGAAGAAAATATCGGATCCGATCCGAAGACAAGAGAGAGAGACGGAATGGCGTGCAGGTTGTGGGCGATGAGGGCAGCGTCCTATATGAAGATCTCCGCTCCTTACAGAGGCTACGCTACCGGTATGCCTTTTCTTGTCTCCAAACTACAACTTGTGTTTATATCGAATCGGTTATTATCGTGGATCCGATCTGAATTTCGCACGAAGAAATAAATGTGCGGTGGGGTTGGTATGGAGTGTGTTTGTGGGTTGTGGTCGTGATCCCATCGATTTGTTAGAAGAGGCGGGCGTGTTTATGGATTGAAGTATTTTTGGGTTCTTTTTGTATGATTTTTTTGTGATGTGCGTGAGTTTTGGAACGGTGGTTGTTGTCCAAGTTGTGATCTGGTGGTGTAGTGAAGTTTTGGGTGATGGTTGGGAAGTTGGTAGAAGTGGTGGTGGTTTGTGGCGTTGCATGTTTGAAATTACAGATGTGTTTTGAATGATGCAATTGAACGGAGCTTTTGCATTTTGTAGGGAATGTAGGAATGAGGAAATTGGTTATTACCTCATCTTCTTGGTTAAAAAAAATATACTTGAAATGAAGGGAAAAAGAGTTAGTTATGTACGCTTGACTTGGATGTTCTTAGTAAGGTTAATGTAGTGTGGAAATGTACCAGTTATCTTGGCTTTGAGTATACCTGCATGTGTTCTGGTTGGGGGTTCTGTAGGGCAATATGGGTGGCTTGTTGTTGAAAGCCATGCTTTGAAGCTATTTAGTGAATGTCATCAACCTTCCGATATAACATATTGTGATCTATACTTTCATTTGGGTGTCCTCTAGAAAACGGTTCTATTTGTGCTGGTATGTTCTCCCTTTTTGATGACCATTGGTAGTCGTTTTAAGATAGTATCATTAACTAGATTGGTTGGTGTTTCTAGGATTAGTAGACCATGTGTACAGATACAATTACTATTGGCTACATTTGTATTGTAAGTTTGTAAAATAGGTCATTAACCTAGAATTATTTTGGAGCTAATATTTTGGTGATCTGAAAGAATTTCACAAGTAAATGACACTGATTACATAATCCTTCTTCTTGATTCTCGTGGTTTGAGATTCAAAATTTTGACAAAATTCAGCAAGGAAATGTTTCATGAAGGCTTTGAAGTGTGTTTTGAAAAATCGGACAGTATGACTTCTTGGGTGTGTATTCATTTTTTTTTGGGCTTGCCTGAAATTGTTATTGCATTAGGGTTACTTGGTGGAATGCTCTAATCTTCTTCAGTTAGTTTACTGTTTTTCGTCGAAATCTACTTGATTTAGTTTTTCACTTGTGTGCTTTAAGGTTGTCGCTTGTTATCGCTATCCCAGTGTTTAATGAGGTGACAGGAATTGACATTTTGTTTCTCTCTGCAGTGCTGAAGGATGTGAAATATGCCGATTCACACGAGTGGGCCAAAATTGATGGTAATTTGGCTACTGTAGGAATAACAGACCATGCACAGGATCATCTCGGCGATGTTGTCTATGTTGAACTGCCTGAGGTTGGAGTTCAGGTTAAGCAGGGTGCGAGTTTCGGTGCTGTGGAGAGTGTCAAGGCAACCAGTGACATAAACTCTCCAGTGTCAGGAAAAGTAACTGAGGTCAATGAGGAGCTCAACAGCTCTCCAGGCTTGGTAATTCTATATTCCATAGCAACATTAAACTTTGTTATTTTGAATAAAGCTTATATGCTAATTGCTGATGTCGATACAAGTTGTATATTATGCAGTCATTTTCACTAGACATTGATATTGGCTTGATCGCTGACCCTGTATAATTGTCGACCCAAATGATGTTGGTAGTAACCTGACTAAAACATTGCGACCCTTCAGCATCTGTAACTGAATGATTTAATGTTCACTAGAGAATTCAGATTTCAAATCTTACTTTTCAACATAAATTCGTTATGGACGGTCATGACCAACTTCATCTCTCCTATCTGACTTGCAAATGCTTGGTACAGGTGAATGGAAGTCCTTATGAGAAAGGCTGGATCATAAAAGTGGAAGTAAGCGACACAAACGAGCTCAGTTCACTGATGGACTCAGAAAAATACTCCAACTTCTGCGAAGAAGAGGATGCCAAACATTGAAAGTGGGTTGGTGGTGTTGGCAAGGGATTTTCCATGCAAACTTGATGTTGGGAGCGGAATCTTTAGCACTTTCTTTTTGTGGTTGTATTTGATCATGTCCGATGGTTAAAATAAGCGGGTATCTAAGATTTGGATTGATTGATTGAAATGCATGTTTGTTAAACGGGCATGTATGTGTGTTCCTCGATTGAAAGGATTTGCAGGAGGAATTAGACATGATCAAATATTGAATTGGTCAAACACTTCACTTCCGATTATCCCCATCCCTCCTTTTCATCTTCTTCTTTCTTTTTATATCTCCTCCAGTCTTGCTCTTTGTGGATCACATTTCATTTGAATGAGAACAACTTTTAAACTAATTTATTATGTAAAACAAGTAAGACGTGATTCAAACCTACTCTCCCAAACTTGACTTGTCCCCACTAATCTACACCAAACCAACCCTAAAAACACATGCAGTGCCTTCCTACTTTCATTGCCGTAATTTATGACTCACCATAAATCTATTTCACACACATTCAAACTACCAACATTTATCTCCCTATATACTTAACTTGTAAAAATTTACTCATTGTAAATAATAATATTTATTATATATCTTCTTCCTTTTTTATTACAAACGATCCAGGTAAACTAGACTAGACTAAAGTGACGTCATTTCAGTCAATGTTACGCCATCACGATAAGACACGAGCACTTTCCTCGAACCATCAACTGATCAAATTAAAATCTTCTAGAAAAAGCACTCAGCACGCCCGACATTTTTTTCCAAAGCACTTGGCACGTGATAATCACGTGTCTCATCATCACATGAAACTCAACGGCTAAGATAATCCCGCTGGTCTCGATAAATATGCCTCCGCCATTTTCGTTCTTCTTTCCTACTCATTACAGCTCTCGCTCTTCGCCATCGTTATCTGCATCATGAGCCACACTTTCGCGAGCCACGCCGACTGGTCGGAATACTTCCTCTCCACTGCGCCCGCCACCGCCTCCGTCATCTCCGATCATCACCGCATCGCTGCAAACTCCACCGTCATGCCCGCTCCAGCCACCAATCCCGACCCGGCCACCTTCAGTTTCAACTCGGCGCCCCGGAGCGCCAACCCGCGGGTGACGAAGCCGGCCAGGAAGCGGTCGAGGGCTTCGAGGCGGACGCCGACCACGGTCCTCAGCACGGACACTTCAAATTTCAGAGCGATGGTCCAACAGTTCACCGGCGGACCTTCCGCCCTAGGGATCGATCATCCGCTGGCGCGTCGGGTGGCTGATCATCAATTTGCGTTTCCTTCCGGTTACAGTTTCCAGTTTGAGCAGCAGGGTGAGCAGGCGAGGCGGATGATGATGGAGGCGTCGTCGAATGTGAAACACGACGGTGGCGTTAACAGTTTGTTGTATTGAAAAGTCAAAATGGAATTTGGGGTGGGGTTAGTTGCTGACTCATCCCTGACTGTTTTTACTCTTTGAAAATTCTAATGTAACTACTTCAATTCTATTTAAAATTTAAGCCAAACCAAGTTAGTGTAATTAGGAATTATTTTTTATATAACAATTTTATTCCGATTTTCCCACCTCCGACTTTTCAATTCATGTTCTTATTAATTTTCATTCTAATAAACTATTCAATTTCTATTTCATGTAATTGTCTTAAGTTTCTTTCTTTCCCTAATTCACGTATAATTTGGATAGAACATTATATAGAATTTAATGTCCAAAATAGTCTCTTTTTAAAACACATGAAAGAAACTTACAACATTTTTTCCAAATCGAACATAATTCTTAGATACATTTATATTACAAAATTTCACAATTTTACCAATAGTTCATAATATCACACATATCAATTATTCAATATCAAATTTAAAATCAAAAATAAAAAATAAAAAATGGATAAAAATGGTAAATTTGACTTTTTGGCCATCAAATTTTTTTTTCTCGATTTTTTTTCTCTCTATTTTAAAAACAATCTCATTTTTATTTTTCTCTAGTTATTTTCATTTAACTCCCACCATGCATAATATCATTTCTATCAATTCATAATTTTTTTTAAATATTTGTAACACAACCCATCGTTGTACTTTACTAAAATTCATAGATTTAGCAATGAGTTTTACCTCTTTAGAATAATTGAGCATACATATAATAATGTACTTTACGTTTTTAAACTTACATGTATTAATAAACTTTATATTTTTGGAACATCTGAAAATCAATAAATTTTTATTTGGAAGTTATAATGAATAATATAATGCATTTTATTTGAAAACTAATTTTAAAAAATCAAAATTCATTAATTTAATGCACTTTATACCAAACAATCAAAAAAATATGAAAACCCATTGTTTTAAAATCAAAACACAGGAAACCAATAAAAAGAACACAGAATGAGAATGCTGACATGAGTAACGAAAAATCCTTTGAAAAACATGGTTGTCGGCCAATGGAAGGTTTTGTGCATCTACGCAAAGTGAATCGGCTCCTAAGGAAGGGATATAAATTAGAATTTGAATATATATATTAGGCAACAAGCAATCTAATTTCATAGACACCGACATGAAAATGAATGGTATCTATGTAAAATTTTGTTGTTACAAATTTGGTCCCCTCGCGTGTGTCGTGACATAAAAGTTGCACCAATAGATTGAAATGATGCGGAATGGACAAGAGCCGAATGAGAGGAATTTTGACTAGCTCATTTCTTTCATTTATATGGTTGCTATAATTGGAGTTAATATACAACACGTCAGTGTATACTTCATAAGTCTCATTTGTCTTTCATGCTAGAATGTATTTTAGAAGCATAAGTTTGTTCCACTCGTTCATTTTCCATATTTGCTTGATATTCGCTTTTGTAGTGTCCAAACTTTTGTAGTGTACAATGATAACCTTGGACTATGGACTTTCAATTCTTCCGGTATGACCACCTATGGCTCTCTGAATTGTAATACTGTTGGCTTTGCCTGGTCCAATATTTTAATTTCGGCCCCCATCTCACCTTGTCGACGACTTAGGCCTCCACGTTAACCTCCGTGACTCCCCAATTCAACTTGGCTTTGCAGCGCTTGCTCATCTATTCGCCTTTTGGTTCATCATTTGCTCGTGTGAACACAACGAAACCATGAGGCGATCCATCGATAATCTTAATATGTTGCGTCCCTCTTCAATTGCTACAACAACATATTCATATTCAGGCGGTCAGGAGTGTAATACCTTTTCCACCACTCGTTGTTCCTCCAACGTATCGCCATTAACTTTCAAAAAAATTGTTAATGATTGTCTGAACCTCGTCGCATTATGTCGATACACTTTCCGAATCAGTCATCCGCAATGATTCATAAATCTCCCTCAGTGACTGCAACTGCATTCGCACGACTCTCTCATCACATTTGTATGACTTTTGCGGGATAGTCCACTCCTCGTGATGTTTTCGTCTATTATATTTTTTCCATTATTCGTAAGAAAGAACATGTAGGGTGAAAGATTGCAAATAATGCTATATGTTATATTTTACGAAATCCCGTCAATAAAATCGGTTGGCAATATATATATTCAAATTCTAATTTATATCCCTTCCTTCTTAAGCAAATAATTCGAATTCTATTATCCAAATAATGTTATCTTCCTTCTTAAGCTCGTCAAAAGCTCCGTTGGCAAATTCGATTAGTCCGTCTCAACCAAACTCCCCGAAAAACTCTTTTAGGATAGACTATTTAGGAAATTCCACACATTAAATTTTAGTATTTGGTGGCATTACACATAATTGACCCATAATATGAAAATATTGCTCATAATATTTTGTATAAAATCCTAGTTCTTATGCCAAATTTAGGTTAAACCTAATTTAGGAGGACCATATAAACTTGCAAAATTAATATTGTGGAGGGAGGTGCGAAGGATGATGGAGATGTGAGTTTCCTTCGTATGAGCACTCCTTTCAAAAGGGGGAAACATCGTAACAAAAGCCTTTCATCTCATCCGCATTTCCCGGGTGCTGATCGCCATGTAATGTATTGTTATCAGGATCATCTGATGGTGTGCTTTCGCAACCTGAACATTGTGTTTCGAGTCTGGTAAAGATTAAGCATTGTTTGGTTTTTGCATTTTTGTACTCGAAAAATATGAAATTTACCGAGCAAATTTGTTGTTCGACTTCACGGAGCCAAACAGGTCACATATTTGTAAGAATGTGAAACACAAATCTGTTTTCAACTTTTCACAAGCTCAGGAACAATGGCGGAAACTCCACGGTCGGAGACGCTGCGAGTGCAAGCCCTCTCTCAAATCGGCATCTCGCAAGTCCCTCATCAGTTCATCCAACCGCCTGAAAATCGTCCCGTCAGCCGCAAAGCACAATCCGCCACTGACTCTACTCCGATCGAAGCCCACGCTACTCTCGATGTTCCAGTAATTGATTTGTCTGGATTCAATCCGGATCGGCGGGATGAAATCAGGAGCGAAATCGGACGCGTTTGTGAAGACTGGGGAGCTTTTCAGGTCATCAACCATGGCGTTCCTGTTCGATTGTTGGATGAGATGAGGAAAGTAGGGTTGACGTTCTTCAACGATTTTTCGATGAAGGAGAAGCTAAAATACGCTTGTGACACCACCGCTGCGGCGACGGAAGGGTACGGAACTCGGTTGCTGGTCGGCGCAGCGGATGACGCTGTTTTGGATTGGAGGGACTACTTTGATCATCACACCTTTCCGCTATCCCGCCGGAATCCGTCCCGTTGGCCTCACTTCCCGCCACAGTACAGGTCAGATTGCTGATATAATTTTTTTTATTGATTGCTGTAATCGGCTGAGTTTTGGTGTTTAAAACTGTTGCTGAGTTTAAAACTTTAAATTGATGTTTTAGGGAGGTTGTGGCCGACTATGCTGATCAAATGAAGCTTCTTGCGCAAAAGTTGTTAGCTTGGATATCAGAGAGTTTGGGAATGGGGGCCACCAGTATTGAGGATGCTGTTGGTGAGATTTATCAGAATATCACCATCAGTTATTATCCACCTTGTCCGCAGCCGGAGTTAACTCTTGGATTGCAAGCTCATTCTGATTTCGGAGTCATTACTCTTCTGACCCAAGATGATGTGAATGGTCTTCAGGTTCTGAAAGATGGAAACTGGGTCACTGTGAACCCTTTGTCGGATGCCATTGTTGTCCTTTTGTCTGATCAAACTGAGGTATTTCATTCTAAATATGCCAATAGTTTTCCCCAAATCAAACAAATATTAATCAGCCAATGAACCCAAAATCAAACAAACATTAATCAGCCGAAAGAAATAACCAAATAGGTAGTTTATGGGTTTATTAGCTATGTGATTGATGATTTTTTGTGTTGGAATTTATCAAGTGATTGACGGAGTTAACCTGTATAAGTTATGTTAGACCTTGTAAAAAGGACCGTTACAGTTTTTTGAATTTGCACCATAAATGGAGAACTGATATGCAGGCTGTAGTTATTAGCTGTGGTTATTTTGTCAAGTCCTTGGCTCTTGGGACTGTTTTGTTAAATAATTTTTGGGAGAAGTTTTGTAAGGTGAAAAAATTAGGTAAGCCTTACTCCTAGGGCCCCAGTTTGAACTATACCAATTTGCGAGGAGTAAAAGAATTATTCCCTAAACTGTAAAGTTGATGAGGGCTTTTATTGTGTTTTCATATAAAGAGTGTGCTTTACCAGGTAGGCAATCAAGGCTTTTAAATTTATTTTCTACATCTTAATAGAATGACTACAAGGCAGGGTTGAGAAGGAAGTCTCACTGCCAACCATGCTCAGGATTTGGTGGAAAACTCTTATTGCTTTCTTTAATTGGTTTAATGTGCATTCAAAATTTTGGTGCTGTGGAAGTTTTTATTTTCTTCTAATGGAGATGAGTACCATATGAGGTTGCATAACATATAGACAATTATGAACTTTTATATCTTCTGTTTTTAAAGCAAGTGATTATTGCCTATCAACTGGCAATATAAGCTGATCCATTTGTTCATTATAATCGGAGCCAAGTGCAATGATATCTTTATTGATTTGGCTCCTTTTTTTTTTGGTGACCCAAAATTTCACTTGCACGCTTGCTACACAACACTATGTCGTATTTCCAAAGTTGATTGGCTCATCATGTTGCACATAATCGTAGTTTATTTCTGATTCACATGGCATCGTATCATCAAAACACTGATGTAAAACTCTTAAATTCAGATCATGACTAATGGGAAGTACAGAAGTGCTATACATCGTGCGATAACTAATTCGAGTAAGGCACGACTCTCAGTGGCAACATTCCATGACCCAGCAAAGACAAAGATGATATGGCCAATTGCAAACATCAGCAGCAAGTCTTGCCCTCTTCGTTATCGTTCAGTTCTATATAGTGATTATGTATCATCATGGTATACGAAGGGGCCAGAAGGGAAGCGGAATATTGATGCCCTAATCATCTGAGTTGAGTATGTCAACAAATGTTACTGATCTATTTTGCTTATTCATCAGTCTTTGACGTTCAGGGTTGGAAACTCAATTTCCCTAGTTTCTTGGATATAAAATCTACCAAAGTGCCAGAGGTTTCATACTATAGCAAATGTGCATTTTTTTTCTTTCTAATTTGTTAGATGTCAGTGATTTAAGGGCATATGCAATCAGCAATCAGCAAGCAATTATTTTGTGCGGAGGGGCGATTGCTCGGTGAGAAGGAATGTTTGAGGAGGAAGAACTTTCTCGAAGGATTGTTTGTCGAGAAAGCGAGAGAGAAGTTGCTGGATACGGATGCTCTTATTCTTTTTATCCTCCCACGAAATTAATTCTTGAAAATTAGTCATGGAGAAAGACGGAAAAATTGCTACTGCAAAAGGGTGCGGATGGTCTAAGACCGATGAACCTCTTGCTTCCGTCCATGATCAGACCCGATAAAATTGGATTTCTCCATACAGGCAGATGATGCCCCACCGGTCTCTGACACTGCTTTCTCCACTATGTTCTCCGTTCTTTGTACCCTATTTTCAAGTTTCAGGATTGCCGACTGGTCTTGGTATCTTTAAGAAAACAGGGCACTGACACTTGGATGTCAAAGAACAGAAAGAAAAACTCAAACCACTAATCAACTTCTCTGGGTTTATTCTCTTTTGAAATCTTACATTTTGATCCAATGGCATCAGATGAAGCTTGTAATTCAATAACCGAAACCCTAGACGCTTCTCCGGCGCCCGAAGACTGGATTAGGTTATAAAGAGTCAACGTTCGTTTGTAATTTCTTTTAATTGTTTTTTGATTTGGGGTGTCGTTTATAGGGCACAGAGTTCGCTGAAGACTAGACTAGTGTTGCGCGACGATTTCGATTGGCTGTTACCTGGCAAAGAATCAGAATTGGAATCGGCGGTGCTGAGATACGTTGGCGGAGTTGATGTCAGCTACGCGAAGGAAGATCCGACCGCTGCCTGCGGCGGTCTGGTGGTTTTCGATCTTAGCACTCTTGAAATAGTTTACGAAGATTTCAATTTGGTTCATCTCGATGTTCCTTATGTTCCTGGATTTCTGGCTTTTAGAGAGGTATGCGTGTGGTATGTGCATGCCCCCATTTTAGATCCATCGTCTGATTTGTGTTGCTGATGAATTACTCTTGTGAATTTTCAGGCTCCTGTGATACTAGAGCTTCTTGAGAAAATGAAGACAAGTGCTCATCCTAGCTACCCGCAGGTTCTTGTTTGTCATTACAACTCACTAATTCAGTTATTTGAAGCTTGTGTTCAAGGGGTGTCGTATTTTGTCAAGTAACTAAACTCTGTACGCAGCTTTTGTTGGTAGACGGCAATGGTGTGCTTCATCCTCGAGGTAAGTGCAAGTCACAATGTTATGCTTAACGGTGACTTGAGGACATCTCATAATCTCAGTTTTTAGTTTTGTGAAGTTTGTTTGATAAAATTTTGGGGAAAAAAGAGAAGGCAAAGAAGATATCATGGACTGATAGATATGTTCTGTGGTCGTTAAGAAACTATGATATCTGTCGTAGTATTCAGAGTGTTGGAGCAATAGACAGCTCATTGTGCTAGATCTCATTTGTGTAGGTTTTGGTTTAGCATCTCATTTGGGAGTTTTGGCAGATCTTCCAAGTATCGGTGTTGGAAAAAATGTGAGTATTCTTGGTTTAAGATTTTGTGTTCACAGCTCTGTGGTAACCTTTAGATATTCTGGTGTTCATTCTGCTTCTGAAGGCTTGCTTGTTATCTATCATATTCAGTTGCACTGCATAGAGGGGTTAACTGAAGCAGGTGTTAGGCGACTCTTAACAGAAAATGGGGAAGACTTCATATCCTTAAATGGACAGTCTGGGTGCACATTAGGAGCAGTAAGACTAGACTGCATTCTTAATTTAGCTCTCATCAGTTGTCGTGACCTTGTAGATTTCCTCGTTAAAACGGAATAAAAGAAAATAACCGATGAAGATGAACTATATTTTTCCTCCAGGCAATGCTATCGGCTCAGGGCTCGAAGAAGCCTATATACATCTCTACTGGCCATCGTATATCTCTTGCTAGTGCCATCAGAGTGGTCAAGTATGTCTGCAAATTTAGAGTGCCAGAACCCATCCGACAGGTAATAATTGGCCCAGTATACATAATTGCTTTATGAGATGGCACTACATTTTTTAGCTCTTTCGATGAGTGTCATAGTAATTTATAACAGGCTGACATCAGATCAAGAGCTTATTTTCGGAAACACCTGATGTTTGCCCAGACAGTTCAGCGTCGTCATTAATGGGGTAAGCGTATTCATTTTTGCAATGCCATATCGAGGAATGGATAATTTTAGGGTATCTGTTAATTTCATGGCTGGTTTGAAGCTAAGAATCGGGGTTCTGGCTGCAAATAGAACCATAAGAGATGTTTTATTGATTCTGTCCATCTGGCAATTGTTCATTTCTCATCTTTCTTAGGCACAAGGTAATTCAAGAGATTTGTTTCAACGTGTTCTGATCAAAAGAGCAGAAAAAAAAAAAAAACATAAAAGTAATTCATAACTTTCTAATCCTATCTACTTGTTGTCAAATCTCAAAAATTATGTATTTAAATTTGAAAGGAAATCTATGTAATTAACATTCAGAAATGATCAATGTCAGGTGAGGCACTTAGGCAAATTCAGTAAATTTGTTATGTTCATTCAGCTAAATTAAATATTTTCCTACTTTATTTACAAATATAAACCAATTAGTATAACAACACAACCAACCAGTTCAATATTTCATTATCATCGCGTGTAACTATGTTGAAAATGGGTGCGGTGAAATTGATTGAGTGATTTATGATAGCGGTGGGTGAAGAGTGAATGTGGTGACTCGTTATTATCCTTCTCAACGGGCCTTTTCCAATGAAATCAAAAGAGTTGAATGGCACCACTTATTTGGATTTAGTTTTTAAATTCTGAATCGAGTGTTGCTTTGTGTTTACCTAAAAATGCCTTAGCCAAGAACCAACGAACTTGAGAATGAGAGCCTTGATTTTCCACAGAATAATTTGAAGTAAACAAGCCACTCTCCTTATATACACATTCACCTCTCCAATGAACAATAAGGATTAAAGAATATTATCGATAAGATTAGACTTAGGCTCTCAACTTAATTTCAATTAAGTACATTTAAGTTAATGATTTGATTTGACTTTTGGGTTCACCACATGAAATGTTATTTGCAATCTAATGAAGTTAAATGAAATAAAAAGTGTACATGTTTAAGCGAAAGCGACAAACAAACAAGTATCATAATGTAAGATTTAATATTTTATAAAATAAAGTTCGATATTTACATAAAACACAAACTACGTGTCATCATCTTCCTCTATGATATCTTCCGCTTCATTGTCAGGATGTGCTAGCATAATTTCGGATGCTATGAAGTTTCATACTTGATTCATCTATTCTTTTCAAATTATATCGAAAAGATTAGAATCAGTCGTATCCTGCACCAACTTATGTGATAAAATAAATATCATCGGCTTATGCGTGCGAATAAAGTTATGCAGAGCACCCTGCACCAAACCGTTTGTTGATCATTTTACTTATGCACAATTGTTCTGTATTGACGTATGCAAAATGTGTTACACATGCTTATTATCTGTTATTGTTCGGTCTTTGTTGGAATGGTAGAGAAAGCTATGCAATAAAGAACTTCATTTGAAATTTTGTGGTTTTTTTTTAATGAAAAGTAGAGTAAGATCTAACATGCCGATGAGTTCTCCGTATTTTAACTTATATGTGATAGCCGCTGAAGTTGTCCATGATTTTTGAAATCGGATAGAAACTACTCTCCCAATTTCCTTTTTAAGTGCAAATTTCCAAGCTCTTATTGGTACCACCATATTTGATGTGTAATTTTTTTTCAACTTGGTGCCAACCTCCAACATGTGTCGTATAATATTGTTGGAGTACTGAATTTAATCATATTACAAGGATTAATGTGTCTTACATATTTTTCTCTAACAAATCCTAATTTAGGCCTGACCAAAATGCTATTGAATAGATTTTGATACGAGCATAAGAGTGAATGTGAATTAGTAAAGCCTAATTGTGAGGGTATAATAAATAATTTTAAATATATTAGTATATAATCTATTGTAAGGCTTATTTAAAAGCCAGAAACTGTATTGGATTTGGGTATGAAGTGAATTAATCCTAATTTTCTTATTCTCATCTTCTTCTCTCCCAGCTCATCCCTTCTCTTCTCCAAATCCTAGCTCTATTCTGAGTCTATACTTTCTAACCTGTTACAAGCACTCCTCTTTGTATCAGACTTTTCCTAGAAATGAAATTCTATCTACCAAACAGAACCTCACTAACTAAAGGTTATTTTGTAATCTCATTGTTATTAATGGAATACGTAGTGTTACAAGAATTTCCAACATTAGGATTTGAGTTTTATCCAGCTTCGTTCATCCGACTTTAAATCAAGAAAACTAAGGCTATCTACAATGACAAATACATTCAACATCCTATTTTATCACTTTTTAACACTCCACGTCATCTTCTTTATCTTCAACCTAATCATTCAACACATATTCAACTTATACCTTCTACAATGATTTTGTTTAATAAAACTCAACACCCTACCCCACAACTTTTATTTATCTTCTTTTATTTTCCTCATAATTTATTTTTTGTAATTACAATTCAATAAAAATTATCATTTTACATTTGGAACTTATACATTTCCTATTAGAGTAGATGAATAATAAGGTGGTGCTTGAGAGGAATATGACATCATTGATCCATAATATGGACGATAATTTGAAGCAGATGAAGGCATGGTGAAATTTGGTGCAAACCCATAGTTTGGAGTATTTTGAGTATTTTGCTGGCTGCAATGTTGATTTTGAAACTGATAACTGTGGGGATTTGGATAGACAAATGAATTATTGTTGGGATCCATTTCGCTAAAAAGAAAGGTTTAATGGAGAAGAAGAGGTTTTTTTTTCTGTATTCAAATCAAATGAAGTGAGTATGTATTTATAGAGCATAAAAATGAATTTTGGTATAAAATTTAAAAAAATTTAATTACTATGAAATATTTGACATCAAATAATTTAGATTGTATATAAATCTAAAAAAATTCAGTCAACCAATAAACAAACGACACATGCCTTATCATTATTCCAGCCAACCGGAGCTTGCCACGTGTCACACCTGGTCCACACCACATCTTCATTCAACACCAAATAATCCAACTCATGTTCAACAACTCATTCAACAACCCCATTAAACCTATTTAACTACTTAATCCCCCATTCAACACCTCCATTGTAACTAGCCTAAGAATTGTGAATACTTTTCATGTATGCTATGGGACTTGATCGAGTGACCTTGATACATAATAACGAGACATTCAAAATGTTAGAGATATTCATATAGATCTCATTATTATTTCATAGGAAGTTTGTATATTTGATGTATATCTTTTGTATATTGTGGATTGCGCCTGTAACCCTATATATTTGTTGTTTGGCATACGATGGAAACATATACAGAATTCAGCTTAACATGGTATCAAAAGCCAATTACGTCTGATATTTTTTTTCTGTGTTGTCCGTGTCGGTGTAACTCATTTGTTCACCCTACTCAGGTCAAATTCTGGCGTTTCTGACCAATTTGGTCTATTTTCCAGTCGCAACGCTGCTGGTTTATCACAACTTTTCTCTGTTCCCGATCTGTTGCGGCGTAGTTTAGATTTGTCTGATCCGTTTCAGATCATTCATCTCGGACCAATTGCACGTGTGTGGTGCGCGGCTTATGTCTTTGGCTGCCACTCGGTGTGCAATTCTTTTCTCGGTGGTGTGGTTAGGGTTTTCTGTCGACAAGCAGATAAGAAAAGTCAACAGCTTGGTCAAACTGCCACCTCAGCGCCAGTCAGCAGGCTGATCAACGCCTAGTAAAAAAAACTATCTCTAATTTTCTCTCTCTCTCTCTCTCTCTCTCTCTCTCTCTCTCTCTCTCTCTCTCTATTATGTCTTCTCTTTTAGATATCGTTGCCGTTTCACGTTGTCCTGTTCTCTTTAATGGGCTTAATTATCGAGAATGGGTACAACATATGCGTGGACAACGTCTTTGAGATATTCTCGTAGAAGATCAATCTTATCCACTTTCTCCGACTACCGCTACCGAGCATGCACTTCCGGCTATAGCTTCCGCCGAAGATAAACATAAGGCGTCTCCAGCGTATTGTGATTTAGTTGCTAAGTATCAAAGCGCCTTATTGACCAATCAAAGATGGATTGATGAGGATGCACGTACTTCTGTAATCCTTGAGCTAGTATGGAGGTTCATCTGACTGGTGATATTGTTTTCCTTACTTCTCCTCATGAGATGTTGACATATCTTAAGACCCGTTATGCACCTTCCGGCCACTCGATCATCTTGTCAGTTAAGAATCAGGAACGCGATCTTCGTTAGGGAGATAGCACCGTGGATAAATTCTATGCCGCTATATCTGCTCTTTGGCGCCAGCTTAACTCTCTGAGTCCTTCTCCATGCCTTATTTGTTCGGTTTGTCAGCATATCCGTTCTCATTCAGAATTTCTTCGACTTTATGATTTAGAAAATCATCTTCGCCCTGAGTTTGAGATGATTCGTGCACAACTTCTTGGTCTTCATCCTTTCGTGACCTTTTTGAAAGCACTTTCTGCAGTTCGCGCAGAGGAGATACGTCTTCGCAGTGCTGGTTTTCTATAGTCCTCTTTTGCGTTAGCGACTCTTGAAGTCACTGTTCCTATTGCTGCTTCCATCATTGCCCCTGCGGTTACTCCCTTTTCAACAATTGTAGCTAAACGAGGGCATCGTCACTACACATACTGCAACAAAGATATTCATTTGGTTGAGACCTGCTATAAAAAGATCGATTATGAAGCTCGACGTTTTAGTTAGTTTTCGAAGAAAGCTGGGGGTTCTAAGCAGCGCAACACCACTCCTGAGACACTGAAGAGTTGCTAACATTGCTATGCCGTATGGTTGTTTCAGCATCTTTCTAGTTCTACAGGCTCTGCGACTCAGACTTCAGGCAATGAGTTACCTGCTCCTACAAACCTCTCATTCCTCAAGTACGTTTCCTTATTTTTTAGATTCCGGTGCTTCTTTCCATATGACTTCTGATAGTACATCCCTTTGATCTGTCTGTCCTTTGTTGTCTCCTATATCAGTTCAAACTGCTGATGGTACCTCTCTCTCAGTCATAGGACAAGGCACTCTTTCAACTTCTTCCTTTCATGTTCCTAACGTCTCTCTTGTTCCAAAATTGACTATGCATCTCATTTCTGCTAGGCAGCTTACGGATCATGGTTGTCGTATTATTCGTGATTCTGACTCTTGTTTTGTTTAGGATTGTCGCACGGGGACCCTAGTTGGTATTGGCCCACACTGCCATGATTCTCAGTGTCTCTGGGAATTTGATTGACTTCACCTTCCTTCTGATGCCTTTGATAATCTCCCTGCGTCCGCATCTGTTGTTGTCTCTTCTATGTCTTTCGCTCAGTGGCATCATCATCTGGGCCATCTCTTCGGCTCTCGCCTCTCTTCGTTAGTTCGTCATGGCGTATTAGGACACCTGTCTGGCCATGCCTCTTTACATTGTCAGGGTTGCATGCTTGGTAAACAACTTCAACTCCCTTATTTTGCAGTGAGTTTGTTTTGAAGTGTCCGTTTGACCTTATTTATTCTGATGTATGGGGTCCAGCTCCTTTTGTTTCAAAAGGTGGTCATCGGTATTATATCATCTTTATTGATGATTATTCTCGCTATTCTTGGATTTTGTTTTCATGAAATCTCGTAGTGAGGTTCTCCCTATCTGTAAAGATTTTTCGCTCATGGTTCATACTTAGTTTGATTCTTCTATTCGTACCCTTTGTGCTGATTCAGCTGGTGAGTACTTATCTCATCATCTTCGTCGCTTCCTTGTCGATCGAGAGACTCTTTCTCAATTCTCTTGTCCAGATGCACATGCCCAGAATGATGTTGCCGAGCACAAACATCGTCATCTTCTTGAAACCTCTCGTTCTCTTATGCTTGCTTTAAGAGTTCCGTCTCATTGTTTGGCTGAGACTATTTCTATTTCTATTGCTAATTACCTCATTAATAAGCAGCCTTCGTCTGCCCTTAACGACAATATTCCTGTTGAGCGTCTATATGGAAGACCTCCTGATTATTCTCATCTTCGACTTTTTGGCTTCATGTGCTATGTTTTATTAGCACCTCGTGAGCGCACAAAGCTGGCTGCTCAATCGTTTCTGCAGCTCTTCTTGAGACTTTTGATTGGGGGTTCTCTCATTGCTTGGAAGACTAAGAAGCAGACTGCAGTTTCTCGATCGAATGCTGAGGCTGAATCGCGTGCGATGGCTTTGTTGACAACTGAGGTTACGTGGCTCCGCTGGCTACTTGAGGATTTTGGTGTCTCTGTTAGTGCTCCCACACCTCTTCAGTCTGACAGTGCAGAAGCTATTACCATTGCTCGAGATCTAATGAAGCATGAGCTTACCAATCATATTGGTGTCGATGCTTCCTATGTACGGTCCCAGGTCTAAGCGCAGATCATTGCTCTCCAGTACGTTCCTTCTGAGCTCCAGTTAGCAGACTTCTTCACGAAAACCCAGATCAGAGCACATGACAACTTCTTTCTGTCCAAACTCAATGTTGTTATCTAATAAGAAGTTTGTATATTTGATATATATCTTTTGTATATTGTAGATTGCGCATATTTACCGTTTGACATACGATGAATACAAACACAAAATTCATTATAATGCAAAGTTCATTTGACCTTGATTGATATCAACACCGTGACAACTATTTATTTATTTATGCTTATACTTTTGATTTTGTTTTCCTTTACTTTATTCAGAATTTAAAATGATAAAATACCGAGTCATTCATTCGGCATTGATCGCTTCCACGTGGCACACATCAAATTGGGTAGTACGGGAAACCCCAGTCTGACTCCCCGTTGCTCTAGCGCGACTCTTGAGACTCCGATATAAATACCCGGTGTGCTACTCGTTCGACCTCACCAAATCCAGAGAGAGAAATAGTTTAATAAAATAATAATATCAAAAGCCATCGAGAGAGTCGATACCTCCCCTCGCCGCTTCCAATCTTCTCAATGCCTACTCCCAGACAGTCTGCTTCCACCACTTCCGGCGGCTCTCTGTGCCCTAATTCAAGCGCAGTCGCCTCCGCTGCTGCTGCGATGCATGCGAATGTCAGTAGCAATAATCAAAATCAGAGAAGCGAAACTAGAGACAGTCTCATTCCGCAGTCGGAATCGGATACGATGACCCTGGTCCACGCTCTTTACGATAAGCACAAGCGACGGGACGCTCTTGAATTTTTATCCAAAGACGTGAATGATCGCCCGGTATTCATCGATCCATCGGTCGTGTCACCTTTTCCCCATTGTCAACTTTACTTTTTCATGTTACTGCAAATGCTAAGTTTCGTTCAATTGGTTTGAACCCTTACTAATTTTCATTTATCTATTGCTTGATCGGAGGTTGAAGAGATGACGCTTGGCGTCTTCCTGGAGAGCTCTTGAACTTGATGATTATTGTTTCCTTTGCTTGCTCAATTATTTAAATAAAATCTTTTATCGTTTATTTCGATCAGCTGCTTTTTTTCCCAACAAATATTATGTGTTTGAATCTAAGCAGGTTAAGAGTCTTGAGTTGGCTCCCATGCTTTGGAACGCCCCAGGGATAATCTTCATACTCTTGGAGGTTACTAGCTGAAGATTTCATAATCATGTCGTCTGGTGTATAGTGGTTTCATTTGCTCATTTAGGCCGGGTTTAATAGTACTGCCTTGTTTGTTTCACTTATGGTCATACATCAGGAAGCACTGAGCGCATACCATTATTTGAATGATGAAGATAACTTAAAGCCCATATCAGGAAGAGTCCTCAATGCAATTTGTCTTCTCCAGGTACAACTCATGTTCTTCGATTAGTTGACTACAGATAAAAGTTTCGGGTCATATAAACTTGGTGTCATTCTAATTTGATACTGCTTTGTTCTCGTCTATATGCATTCTAGTGTGTAGCTATGCATTCAAGCCTCAGGAGACCATTTGTCACTGGTAATGGTTTTACCTCTACTGCTTGAAACTTTTAGTTTTCTCTGCGGCCATTAATTCTTGCTCGTGTTGTTGTGTGTGTTGCAGCTCAGATCCCTATCTATCTGTACCCTTTCCTGCGCATGAAAGAAACCACCCCCACTACTGAAAAACTTCGGCTTGCCAGCCTAGGAACTCTTGGTGCACTAGTCAAGGTACAATCAATGTTCAAGAAATCAACCGTCTAGCCCGCCTAAGCGGTCTTTTTATTGATCCTGATCCGATTTTGAGCAAATTGGATTGATAAATCGGTTTTGCTTTTTTAAGCCGCCTAGGAAGAACAAGCCTAGACGAATCAGGCCTATTATATATGAATATGTAAAATTTGACTACCTAATTAACTACAATAATTGAAATTTTAATTAATTGTATATTTGAATATGACTACTTGTTTATTATTATGTAAGCTTAGGCTCTGAATTTGATTGAAAATATATAAACTTGAGGACATATTTGTATTTAGTTGTAAATTGTATTTTATTTTTGTCAGATATTTTTGTTTAATTGTTCTCTTCAATCTACTTGTTTTAAATTTCAATGACTTGCTTACGAATTTGTTTTGATTATGTTAGCAAAATATTGATGTTTGATATAACTATTGAGCATATATCGTTTATCTATTTTAATTTATATAAAACGATCATATAAATTTCAATGGTGTTTATATAATTATCTTTCATTAATAAATAAGAAATTATAAAATTACAAAAACAGATTAATCTAGGATTCTTTCCACCCAACTAGCACCCAACATTTTTTTATAACCTTGGTACAATGAGTAGTATTTGTTTAGTTGAATCACTTGTAATGGTTGAGTTTCCAGAATTATATTTTATTGCTCGTGAACATCAGATGAACGATCCAGAAGTGATACATTACCTTCTTGATAGCCAAGTCTTTCCTTGCTGCCTGTGTTCCCTGGAGTTCGGCGATCAATTGGCTAAATCGGTACTAATCTTCACATTCTCTCTTTTTGGTGACATATTATCATGGTCTAACTTTTAAGCCACAACACAGGTTGGTGCGTACGTAATGTATAAGCTTCTGTCAAGTGAATTCGGCATACACTACTGTTGCAACTTTTCCGAGAGGTTTCTGTCAGTAGTTCAAGTACTACGAAAGATAGTTGAACAATCATCAGAGCTAAATGAGCACACTATCAGAATGCTCCGATTCGTTGTTGGTTCCTATCTCATTCTTGCTGAATTCCCCAGGTTTAAAGCACAAACTTCTAGAATTAAGATCACTGTAGTATGCCATTTTTATGGCATCATAAACTTGTTTTCATTTTTTGTTTCTTCCAGGACGTGTGAGTATTTGAAATTGTATTTCCCTTCAAAGTTCTGCAGCGGGCACTTCTTGGCCCTACTTCAAAAGGTATGGTTTCCCTTTATATTAGTCTTGCAGTTTTTATACTTGTTAGGCTGTTCAGTTCCTCGGGGCATCGACACGTTGGTTTTCTCTTTGGTTGTTGGTGCCGATGGATTCAGTTTGAGCCAAGACTGTACGAGAACCTTATGAGACTGTGCGACAAGATTGATGCAGAAATGAACCGGCTGAGGCTCCGTCCAGTTGGTCCTCGTAGGGTCTAATTCAAAGGAACAGCGGAGATCAATGCAAAATGCATCTGGCTGGATCGTCCTGCACTTTTATGTCTCAAATGACACCAATTGTAGACAGGATATCTCTTGAAACGCACAGGCATACCCATTATTTTGCCTACAACTAAAAGCGTGCACATTCTCTGGACCAGATCAGATACTGTGTCCACAGTTTCGAATGTTTATATTATTGTCGTGGACTGATATACAGCTGAAACTGTTTTCTTCAAGCACCTCTTCTGCAAATTATTAGTTGGAAGCCAATAATTCAACTAGGAGAATGCGGATCTTTACTCACAAAAAGAAACCTAAAACTAAACAATTTACTTTTGCCTAAGAGACTTTTAGGTGGTTCCAAGAATAATTTCTAGCAACTCACGGAAGAAATAAATGCCCATTTACCATAAAACGTTAACCTTAGAAATCTAAATTACAAAACAACAAACATGATGCAGGATCCAACAGTGATTTGATGAGAAGGACCTGAATCAGTCATGGTTTTAGGTATTGAAAGGTTGTTTTATAGCATGAAGGAAAAGTCATCATTCTCTCTACTTAATCCATACTTTCCCGTCAACTTCTCCGGACCGGTTTTAATAATGAGATCACTCGTCCTGTATGAACTTTTTTTATCAAGGCTGGAAGAAAAGAGATTTCACTGACAAGTCATTAGGGCTAAACAAGTTTATTGGCATGTGGTTCTAGCGTCACTGGTTCACTTTGAGTCGTTAAAATGATTTTGAGGTTTTACTTGAGCTTGTAGTAAAAATCATTCCAATCATTAGTGCTAGGAGAGGGATCTGTCGGTTTTCTTAACCTTAAAATCATTTTTGAACCCAAATACTGAGTCCATTTGAGCAGAGGGTTTGCCAGATGATACCTTAAAGGGATCAAATGAATGTTCCATGTTTTGGGAACTCACAGAATTACCATCCTGAACCTGTGTTGCCCAGCTCGAAGGATCATTACCACTCTCACCTGGATTATTCAGTGCCACAACTTTGGTAGAAGCAAATCAACATCTTCATGACCCTTAGAAACACATTTGTCAATGCTCTCATTTTGTGCAACACCATCGCTCTTTAATTTACAGGGGATTTGTTCTGAGATAATTGATTACTAGTAGCTCTCTCCGCCACTTGCTTTGGCAGTTCTGGCCATCATTTTTGACTGGCCCCTATTCTGTTCATCCCTTGTTCCACAATCACCTGCAAATTGTTCACAGAAAAAAAAAAAAACTTGTGTTCAACCTTTTTTCCTTTTCTCAGCAGCAGAATCCACTTTCCAAAACCCAATTTATCAGCACCAGAAAATCTAAGCTTTTTCACTAGTGAACTGCCAAAGCCCAATTTAGCAGAATCCACTTTCCAAAACCCAATCCATTCTATTTCTAACTACTCGGTGAGTAGATAAACTGAACTGCTGACGTGCCACGTCGGCAGGGACCGTTTGGCTATGACAAACGCGGCCTTAAACAGTGCTAATTACGATTAGATAAATTTAAAGACAATATTGTAAACAAATCACACTCATCAGTAGATTTGCCGAAGATAAACGCCACCAATAGTCTCCGTCTCAGCTCCAGATTCCTTCGCTAAATCGAGTGCACAGAATTACAGAGAGAGAGAGTGAGATTTCAGATTCGCATCCACACGACGGCGGAGACGCTGCGGGTCGAAACGCCGACAATCGAATTTGAATCGCGATCGATCGTTTTGGCGGAGGTAGAGAGGTTGCAAGAGAGTTTGTGTGTGTGTGCACCAGGGAGGGAGAGAGAGAGAGAGAGAGAGGGATAAATGGCGATGAATCAGTCTGGAGGATGTAATCCAGCTCTGGTGAGATTGACGTTGGCAGTGATGGCGATGTGCATAGCAGGGTACATATTAGGCCCGCCGTTATACTGGCATTTGAAGGAAGGCGTTGTAGCCGTCAGCCGCTCATCTTCTTCCGCCTGTTCTCCCTGCGTATGTGACTGCTCTTCTCAGCCTGTTTTATCCATTCCTGATGGTGAGTGGTTGTGAGTAAGATAGTACTTTTCGTTGTTGAAGCTTTATGATTTTGGTAGTTGTAGATCTGGTTAGATCTGTCTGAGTAGGATTGGTTTGTTGACTTTACAATTTGTGTCACTGATGAATTTCCAAGATATTGGTGAAAAGTAGTAGTATGCCATGGAAGAATCTCTGTACTTGGATGATCGTTGAGTGCTTCTACTGTGAATTTGTATCTTGTGATCCGCATCTAGATGCCAACCAGGGTCATTTTGTTGGTTGTATTTGTAATTTTCAGAAAGTAATTGTGTTCACCTTCACAGTAAGAAGCTGCCTGAACTGGAGAATTCTTTATATATTGTTACCTTTTAATTTGATAGCATTTGTTTTTCATTTGTCAGTGGAAAAGTCTAGTGTTGTAACAGAAGCTTCTTAGTGTAGCTTGTGGTTCCATGAAGCTTTTCACGTACGATAATCAATCGGATGGATAGGATTATGTTACCACACTTTGGTCATTTTTTCTTCAAGATGCACATCTGTTATGACATTCTAAATAATGATTGACATTGTAAACAATGAAAGATATCTCTTGGGATATTTTTTATGATTGGTCTGGCTATGTTAGCCGGTCCATAATCTGTTTCCTTAAATACTCATATTTTTACTAAAATACTTTATGTTGGTAATTTGCAGGTCTTGGCAACAATTCCTTTGCAGGTATGTTTCATTGTCTTCATTCAGTTCAAAAGAGGTTTGAGGCCCTATGTGGTATATGGTTATGCATAACCTGAGCTTGTAGCTTCTAGGACATGATGAGTGCTTCATTACTGTCCCTTAAAAACAATTCTTTCAGAAGAAATCTGTGAATACTGACTACCATCTATTCATGCCAAGATTTGATTTACTAGTGATGTTATTGAATGATTCACTAGGGAACCTTCTTAATTTAGGTGCCTCTTAATGCTATGGTTTCCGCTTGCTTGCATGTCTAATACTTGAGCCTATAATGTTCTACATATCTCCTTCTAATGAGGTGCGGAATGTTGGGAAAAAAAAAATGCTTGACTGGTTATTGTCATGTAGTTTACTGACATTGATAGTGTAAGTGGTCTCAGTTTTCTTGTATCTGGTTCCCTAGAGTGCTCATCTGTCCGAAACTCTTGAAAAAAATTTGGATGAAAATAAAAAAGCAGTATCAAGTATACATGTGTCTAAAGTTATCAAAATTGTTATATGAGCTTCTTTATGTCATTTGATAATGTCAGTAACTTTCTTGCATGCTTAGTGATATTTGTTGGTACTGTTATTAAATGACTATCAAAAGAACAGTTGGCACTGATGTGTTTCAAACTTAGCATGTGACTGTTTTCAGATTGTTCAAAGCGTGACCCTGGAGTAAGTGAGGATACTGAAAAGAACTTTGCTGATCTGCTCTCAGAAGAGCTGAAGTTACGGGAAGCTGAAGCAGTTGAACGGGAACAGAAAGCTGACATGGCTCTGCTTGAGGCCAAGAAGATGACATCATCTTACCAAAAAGAGGCAGACAAATGCAACTCAGGAATGGAAACCTGTGAAGAGGCAAGGGAGAAATCTGAAGCAGCATTAATGGCACAAAAGAAACTCACGGCTATGTGGGAGCTACGGGCTCGTCATCGAGGATGGAAAGAAGGAATGGCCAAGTCACGTGCTCAGAGCCAAAGTAATGTTCAGGCAGTGTAAAAGTAAAACCGGTGACCATTTGATTAAATTATGATATCATGCATCCGCAGTGCATACTTATGCTCGTCTGCTGACAGATTTGATCCAAAGAAGACCTAAAGTTTCCAGTCCTCGCCATAAAGAAGTAAAAGGATAACTGGCATGGAAGCAGACTTGGTATGCCATGAACTGTGAAATAGGAACCCCTGCTTGCTTTCAGTTTCTAGCTCATCTTTGGACGACTTATAAAAATGGATATATACTGTTTGCATATTTGGCGAGCATGTCAAATTTTTATGTGGCCATGAGTTTATTAACCTATTTGAAGTCGTTATCTGTCCTCTTCTACACAAATTAAAGTTCTCTGCGGACAATCAGGCAGAGTTTTTTTTAATTCCATTAGGTTGTTACAAAACTTGAGCCGTGAGAGCTTTCATCTTTCACCGTCAACAGCCAAAAACTAGACGAATTGAGCGGATAACACAGTCATTAGGCGCGCATGCGCCAATATATTTTCTTTTAGTGTGCCCTTCATTATGGCCGTCGGACCTGATAATCTAGTAAGGATCGGTAACTAGAAGATTCTGTAATAAAACTAACTAATAATTGTATGTCTGTTCTATTGTGTGACTGTTCCAGTGTACTGTGTTAGCTGTTTTACAATACTCAAACAAATAGTATTTCGATAGTTGTTAGTAACTCCACAATGATACGATGAAATGTAAACGACACAAGATATGATCACCCTGTACAGCTCCATAAGCCTAATCAGGAGTTTCTCTGAACTCTAGGTGGAAAACACTTCACTATCAAATTGTAAGTACAATAGGTCTTACATAACAAGACTCCCTCTGTTACAGCTATGTCGTTGCACCACAGTGAATGCGTCTAACTCCCTCAGATTGAGATCCCTCTCTAATCCACCTCGATCTGCCTCCCATAGATCGTTCTCCTCCCGAGAACACCAACACTTCAACGAGTTGCTTTCACAGTCTGTTCGTATAGCAATGGAACAACCTATGATCAACTTCCAACAGATCTCCAATAATGATCGAGCTCTCTCTGATACGTTTCTCCACAGGAGAATGATCTTAACTACAGATTATTTCTTTTTGCATAATCAACAGATACCAAGGATGCATCAATTATATGAACCGGTTGCATGCGCTCTTTAGGTAACGAATGATTATCTTTAGATTGTAGATAATCATCTCTTCCTAAAACTTCTCAATCTCCTGTTGATAGAACCCCGGAAGCACTCGTCCAAACCCTAGCCGCCTCGAGATCTCCTTGACGCAATTTTAGGAAATCCGAACTGATAATTTGAACTTGGTCTTGTGAACTTTGTTGGTTTGCTACGAGACCCCTGTTACAGCTTACAGACTCCGTTTGCCAAAAAACGTACCAAATACATCCATGGGACAGGTCTAGTCAATTCATTAAGTGCAATTCGTAAGAGAACGGTCTTTACAAGATGGGTCTCGTAAAAATAGGACATTTAAGAAATATTTTTTTTAAGATAAGGCATTTCAGAAACTCAATTTTAAAAATGAAGCATTTCTTAAAAATCCTTTACAATGACATATGGACTGTGTGTATCTGGGGAAGTCTCTGTCCAGGAGGAATTACATAGCAAAAAAAATCAAAATGCCACTGCAAGTTTTCTCTGAAATCAAGGTTTAAAGAAAAATCTACCTTCAACCGGCCTGGTCTTCTTCTCTTCCTTCGTACTTCTAATTGGCATCAGAGTTGAGGGACTGCAGCTGGTTGCGAAAATTTGTTGTCCTCCATTAAGCGATCAAACTCCAAAAGTAGCTATTCAGATTGCTTTTTTAGCGAACCAAAAGTGGCTTCTACAGCCTTGGTATCTTCTGATTTTGTCTTACATACAGATTCAAGCTGCTTGATCAGTGTCACAATTTTTCCAGCTAGGGCTTTTGTATCATCTGAATTGCCATGTATAATGCCCCCAAATGCACGGTTTTGTTTCTTTGCAGCTTCCATGGTCTTTCTGAGTAAGCGCAATTCTCTAATATAGTGGTGAAGCCTGTCCACCATCAATCCCAGCAACAAAATGAAACCTGCTCAAAGTTGAGCAGGTAATGCAGAAAATAAAGAAGAGAAGAAGGAAACAATGCTAGGGTTTCAATAGATCAAAAGAGAATGTTTTATATAATACAGAAAATAAGAATATATAGGAAATAATGACAATACCAAATTACGAATCCTATTACTATTATTATCTCTAATATCCCCTCTCAAACTCACGATGCACTGACATGAAGCAGCGAGAGTTTTCCAATCAAGAACTGAGAACGTGGAGCGGAGAGGGCCTTAGTAAACAGGTCTGCATAGCGGAAGTAACAACCGGCAACATGATAGTCTCAATCTGATAGTGATGACGAGTAAAGTGACTATCAATCTCTATATGCTTCGTACGCTCATGATACACAGAGTTTCAAGTAATTTGAATAGCACTAGCGTTGTCACAATACATAGGAGTAGGTCTTGAAAGAGCAACACCCATATCAGCCAATAACTAACGTATCCACACTATCTCAGCAGTAGTAAAGGCCATAGCACAATATTCAGCTTCTGTAGATGAGCGAGAAATAACTGTTTGCTTTTTGCTCCTCCAAGAAATAAGAGAGTCACCAAGAAATATAGCAGAATCCAATGACTGATTTGCTATCTGAAGGATCACTAGCCCAATCTGCGTTAGAATAAGCCCGCAATTCCAAGGAAGAAGTAGAAGGAAATAGAAGACTCTGAAACTGTGTCCCATGTAGATACCGAAGAATGCAAAGTATAACTGCCCAATATACTGTAGTATGGGAAGAAACAAACTGACTAACAGTATGCACCGCATATGCAATATCTGGTCTGGTGATAGTCAGATACACTAAGCAACCAACTATAGTGCGATAAAGAGTAGGGTCTGACAAGACAATACCATTAGTGGAAGAATACCGCGCATTAGCCTCAATAGGTGTATCGGCACTGCGAATGTCAGAAAGACGAGCCTGATCAAGAATATTAGCAATATACTTAGACTGAGATAAAAGATAGCCTCGTGGAGAGTGTGCAACTTCTATGCCCAGAAAGTATCGTAGAGGTCCCAAATCTTTCATTTCGAATTCTCGAGCCAAATGTTGTTTTAGCTCCGAAATTCTGTCAACATCATCTCCTGTGATAATAATATCATCAACATACAAATAAAGTAATGTATGACCAGAAGGAGTACACCTGAAAAAGAGTGCTGAATCATGAGGACTGGGGCGTAAGCCTAGAGAGAAAATCACAATCGAAAACTTTTCAAACCAGGCTCGTGGTGCTTGTTTCAATCCATAAAGAGCTTTCTTCAGTCTGCAAACTTCACTAGAACTGTGAGGAACACCCGGCGGAGGAGTCATATAAACTTCATCTTGAAGATCTCCATTTAAAAATACATTCTTCACATCCAACTGAGAAATAGACTATTGTTTCACAGAGGCAACATAAATAAGAGTGCGAATCGTGACATGCTTAGAGACGGGCGCGAAGGTATCCTCGTAATCCATACCATACTACTGAGCAAAACTCATAGCAACCAAATGAGCTTTGAATTGCTCAATAGTCCCATTTGACTTGGTTTTAATCTTATAAACCCAACGCGCACAATAGCACGCTTTCCCTTCGGAAGAGGAATGAGTTTTTGGACAATGCAGAGAGTTCATGACGCGCGTCGTTGAGTGCGCCAAATTTGTATTTATAGTTTCAAGCTTTTGCTAGTGTAGCGGCAAGCAAGGGTCGAACACTAGAGAACTGACTATGAAGCGATTTCCTGTGAATATTAAACTAAAGGGGGTTTAAGTAAGTTGATTGTAAGAAAGAAAGTGAGAAAACATGAATATCAATTGAGAGAAGTATTCAGTCTAGAGAATTCAATAGTGACTGTTATCATCGACTTCTAAAGATTTTGATTCTAATCCAACATGTGGTCATTCCGACAAGGTAATAACCTAGAGTATCTCGACAAATGTGATACTAAGCCTAGATTCTACTACTTGCCTCCATGACAAAGCTTCGACAAGAGTTAATAATTAGAATTGATGAGCGGGTAGTTTCACGATAAAGTATACGCTAACCGTGCAAAACAATTCATGCAATTTAAGATCCAGAACTTACGAATGAATAGAAACAGGCATTAAATCCAAGTCTCAAGCATGTATGTCACTAACTGAAAACCTTAAACTGAAACCGAAATTTAACTACTCATAGTCATGAACGAAAGACACATTAAAATGAAAAAATATTGTTCACGTCGGAAAACACTGTTCACGCCGGAAAACACTGTTCACGCAACACTTCGTCTCCCTCGAAAATTCCGTCGTTCGTCCGTTCCGAAAACTTTTTGTCATCAAGTTGCCGTCTCTTCCACTTCTGAAACCCTAATTGCGAGCGGGCTGTAAAATTTGATTTCGGGCCGCGGGTCCGATGCTGACGTCATGATAACTTGGCCGCGCCCCATGAAGACATTAACTCGCGCTCCCGGAGAAGTCATTAAGGTCTGGCATGCGACTCTAATGTTGTCTGCTGGCAAAGAACATACTGAGTTGCACACTCAATTCCTTTAAAGTCGATTCGCGCATTCGGCTCTCTAAAAAGGACCATTTTAAGTCGCAAGTGTCTTTTCATATATCCCAAACACCTGAAATGCAAAAAACATTAAAAAGTAACTGTTCACATAAAAACATGTCAAAATAGTTGAGTTTAAACTATTTAACGAGTCGTATAAATACGCCCCATCAAACCACCCCACACTTAGACTTGTTCATCCCGAACAAGAACAAAAGCAAGACTCGCAACACTCAAGCAATTCTAATATGCCAACGACTAAACACTGAATTTACTTGAAATGTCCTCACTAATCAGTTCATCAACATATACTCACATACATTCTTCAATAATGATCAGCAAGAAATCGTAATGATACAGGTTACCTGAGAGATCAAGATGGAATTCAATGGATGACTGAGAGATAGTTCTCTTTAGAATCCTGACTCCATTCTTCAGCTCGAGGTCATAGTCATGCGCATACGCTGAGTTCGCTTTCTCTGGCACGTGAGAAATCCAAGCTAAGAGGAAATCAACTTTTCTTTTTCTCTAAGGTAGGACATCTCTTGAAACTTTCTTGTTTTGTTTGGTCCGAAGACTCCACTCAACTCGATTGCTTTTCTGATTTTTCTCTTTCACATTTGACTGAATTTTCTTTTTGAGCATTGCTCTCCAATGTGAATTGCTTGTCATTTTCTTTTAACTCTTTGAACCGTTCCAATCATCGCCTTCGAATAACAGCTATGTAGCGCGTCCCGCTCTTTCTCATCGTCATCCTTTCCGCACGAGGTAGGATAGGGGTTACCCACCCATTCCCGATTGCTAGAACTAGAGATAGGACGGTTTTTTTCCCGTCCCACCATTGCATAAACGCTGCAATGATGGAGTGAAAGTTTCACCCCTCATAACTTGAAGCGCCAACCTCCACAAACTCAGCGCGCTACGCGACTAATCCCTTGAACCTTTGAGTATTTGTGAAGTCCCTTTAGGACATTTTCTGTCAACTCCACACCCTGTGATATCTTAACTCAAACGCACATACTACATCAAGTAACTAGCATCACAAAATTTCAGAAATCATGCAAAGCATACACATCAAAACCTCATAGCATCGAACATCATCTCATAAAATCACATTATCTTCATCGTAGCATACACAAATTTGAAAAAAAATATGTGGCCTAGCCACCACTAATGCATGCTAATAAAGGTAAACGTGCTGACACAACAAACTCTACTACCCCACCCCACGCTGTTGAACATAGCCGTGTCCTCACAGATCGACTTATGCTCAAGGGCGGGTCATGCAACACACTACCAAATAACAAAAATAAAAGGAAAAGATAAATAAGAAAGAACACAGAAACTCTCCTAAAACTCGATAGAGTCGTCTGTGGATCCGCTGGGGGATGATGAAGACTTCTACGCAATGACATACTCTGGAGGAATCGGCTGCCCTGGAAACCACCCTGGTGGTGCTGGTATTGGCTGCGTCCCAGGCGACATGAAATAATCCAGCACCCTATAGGTGTTAAACGCCTCGTCCAACTATGTCTGGGCGAAGGTCGGTGGTGGCTGCTCACTATCTCTGGGAGCTGTCCTATGTGCAGCTCTCCTGGAACCGGCAGCTGAAGACTCAGCTCTATCGCTGCTAGCTGCCTGCGGAGCCTGTCCGTCGGAAGCAGCTCATGAAGTCTCTGATCCAAATGATATGTCCATGCAAACTGATCAGGCCTCCGTGGACGACTCATGATAGCGCGCATCCCTATGAAAGCCTCCCGCGTGAGAAACGTCAGCGGGGCACGATGGTGCGAATCCAAGACCGGTTGACCATGCAGGTGGCGCAACATATAGGCGATAAGGCCTCCGCAGTATATACCTCCACACGACAACCTCCTCCTCCAGAACTTGCGTAGCACATCTACAAAATCGAGAGGCGACTGGGTGTGGCAGGAATGAAACACGTGCATCTCGAACAGGGGAACCTTGTCGCCCCCATTGTCGTGCCCGAAGACTGACCCAGAAAGGAGCTTCTGGAGATAGAAATAGGCCGGGTCACGAATACTACGCGCCTTGCTGGCGCTAGGGTGGTAGAGCGTCCCAACCGAGGTGAGGTCAGACCAGGTCTCAGAAAATGCTCTCTTCCCCAACGACTAGCTGTAGGTATCCACCTGCCATCCAAATAATTCATGCAACTGCGGTAGGTGAGTGATATAATACTGGCCGCGGTGCCTTACCGGATACCGAGATGGTCTTCGCGGCCCACGAAATTAAATGATGCTAAAAACTCCATCATATCTTCTACATCTATCTCAGAATGGATGGTCAAGAGTCCAGGCCAGCCAGCTCCTGTGAACAATTGTAATACGCGATCGTATAGACCGCTAGCCTATAGAAATCTTCGTCAACAAAAATACTGGCACCTCACTACTTCCGAGAGAACTGCTCGTAAAGTTGTTCGAATGTAGGGTCTCGTGTTGGTGCCATCCTGAAAAAATTGAAACAAGTGACTGTAATATGGTAGTTAATGGGGCGTATTTATACGACTCGCTAACCGTTTAAACCCAACTATTTCGACATGTTTTTATGTGAACAGTTACTTCTTAGTGTTGTTTGCGTTTCAGGTGTTTGGGACTCATGAAAAGAGACTTGCGGCTCAAAATGGTTTTTTAGGGAGAAAATCGACGTTGAAGGAAATGGGTGCGCATCTCAGTGAGTTACGCACCAGTAGACAACATTAGTGTCGCGCGCCAGACCTTAATGTCTTCTCCCGGCGCGTGACCTAATGTCTTCTTGAGGCACGGTAAGATTATGATGACGTCAGCAATCGGGCCCGCGGCCCGAAATCAATTTTTAGAGCCCGATTTCAATTAGGGTTTCGGGAGGAGAGTGTGAGACGGCAGTTTTGGACGACAGAGGTTTGGAGGAGACGATCGGACGGAATTTTGGAGATTTGTGTTAACAGTGTTTTCCGGCGTGAACAGTGCATTCCGGCATGAATAGTGATTGTGAACAATATTTTTATGGTTTTTCAGTTTAATGTATTTTTCAGTTATAATTATGAGTAGCTAAACTTCTGTTTCAGTTTAGGATTTCAGTTAGTGGCATACATGATTGAGATTTTGAATTTAATGCATATTTCTATTCATTCGTAAGTTCTGGATCTTAATTTGCCTGAATTGTATTGCACGGTTAGCGTCTACTTTGTCGTGAAACTACCCGCTCATCAATTCTGATTATTAACTCTTGCTGAAGCTTTGTCGTGGAAACAAACAGTAGAATCCAGGCTTAGTATCACCTTTGTCGATATATTCTAGGTTATTACCTTTGTCGGAATGATCGCATGTTTGATTAGAATAGCTATCTTTAGAAGTCAATGATAACAGTCACTACTGAATTCCCTAGACTGAATACTTCTCGTAATTGATATTCACACTTTTTACTTTCTTTCTCGCAATCAACTTGCTCAAAACCCCCCTTTTAGTTCAGTATTTACAGGGAGTCGCTTCATAGTCAGTTCTCTTGGGTTCGACCCTTGTTTGACGCTACACTAGCTAAAGCTTGGAGATATAAATACAAATTTGGCGCACACAACGACGCGCGTCAGTAATCAACACAAGTCAGGGGTAAGTGCGCTAGACGAAGACATTAAGTGCGTGGTCAACGCCTTAGTGTCTCTTCATCTGCCACGAAAATAATGTTCACAGTGGACGCAGTACTAATGTACAAAGCTGGCGCGCGATATCTGGAAATTGAGGCGAGGGACAGCTATGAACCCTAAGCAAAATCAACCCCAAAACTCCAAATTAACACAGCAAATCAGAAACATAGCACCCTAGAACATGTATAATTAACCTGCAAACAATAAATACATCCAACTTTCACCAAAAATCGCAGATCAAGCATAAACCCTAAAACTCCCAAAACTTGAGATCCCATTGAATATGGCACAAACTGAGTAAGGGATAGGGTTAAGGAGTACCTGGGATGTTTAAGCAGTTGGAAAACGCCTTGAGAGTGTAGTGAAAATGAAAATTTGAACATGAATGTTTGAGCAGCGCCGGAAGAGAGTTTGGGGTTATGAGGTGCGCTCCAACCCTTACAAGGGTGGAAAGCGGCGTGCTGAACATTACCCACGCCCGATGCACACATAAAGCTCGCGCCTCGTTAAGACATTAAGAACGATAATGTAAGCGTCTGGTGCGGTACTAATGTACCCTTAGAGCGCGGTACAAACTGAGATACGCCCTAAACTTGCGTCCAAACAATTCAATCCTTAACGACATTCTAACAAGGGAGACTCTATGAAACACTAAGTAGACGCACACTAAGAATTAAAATGAAAAAGAAACATCGGGTTGCCTCCCGCAAAGCGCCTTTGTTTTACGTCATTGGCTCGACGGTACCTCAACTCAGTTATCACCGTGGAGCTCGGCTAGCTTGCATTCTTGAGAATCTGGCTGCGATCCACCGTAGTAATGCTTCAAGCGCTGTCTATTTACCTTGAACCGGTCGCCATCCCTTGGGTTCTCGAGCTCCACTGCCCCGTGATTGAAAATCCGCACCACCGTGTATGGACCTGTCCATCTAGAACGCAACTTGCCAGGCATTAGTCATAATCGTGATGAAAATATAAGTACCTGCTGACCAATCTCAAATGTTCATCGTAGGATGAACTTGTCATGATAGAGCTTAGTCCGCGCCTTGTAGTCTGATTGGCTCTCATAAGCCTCTAGACGCAACTCCTCTAACTCACTCAATTGTATCTTACGTTCCATTCTAGCCTTTTCCAAATCCATATTGCACTGCTTAAGTGCCCAGTAAGTCCTGTGCTCCAATTCTATCGGTAAATGACAAGCCTTGCCATACAGTAAACGATAAGGAGAGGTTCCGATGGGTGTCTTGTAGGCGGTTGATAGCGCGTCGTTGTGCGCGTCAAATTAATCCTTCCTTCTCCACTTAGTATAGCGGCTAAGTCAGGGTCGATCCCACAAGGAGCAAGCAGATTAGCTTTAACTAGTAACCTGCACTTACAAAAATTGGGGTGTGAGTGATTGGGTTGCGCAAGTGCGCGAATGACAATAGTTAACGCAGGATTTGCACTAGACGTGCGCAGGCAGTAGAGATTAAGTATTATGACTATGAAAAGTATCGGCGCAGACAATCCTCTATGAATGTATTCCTTATCATCGACTCTAAACGTCTATAGTTCGGTTTACTCAAGTTAGTGTCCGATCAAGGCTTCCTAACATGTGCGCATGTTCCGATCAAAGTTCATGAGCTATTAATTCTTAAAACTAGTCTAAGCAGCTACGAATCCTATCACAGTAGCAACTGATTATCCTAGCGCGTTACTCCTAGTTGTCACCGTCAAGCTACCAACTAGTTTAACATATAACAAACAAGTAGCAAGAGTAAGATTGCGGTTCAAGGCTTCCCCTACTCATGCAACTAGCTGTCAACAGTGTGCACATAATTAATACAAGCAAACAAACTATGCATTAAGCACAAGTCTCAAAGGAAATACTCATAGAATCATGCCCAACCGATACAAAGCGTTTAGCTAGACATGCTAGTAGTAAACATCATAGAAACAGTAAATAATAGCTAAAGTATCCAAGAAAATAGTAACAAGCAGGCGCGTGCAGGTTGCAGTGTCTCGGCTGGCGCAGTCGACTAGCGCAGGTCCTCTCAGTAGCTCGTGTGTTTTTCAGTTCTGCCTCTCTCTCGTGTGCTGTGTTCCTCGATGATGATTCCTCTTTCAAACCCTAGCCTTCCTCTCTTTATATACTGCTCATGAGGCCCAATCTTGGCAGCTTCCAAATCTGATGGTGTCAAGATTTGGAAACACCACTATCTTGCGCATGGCGCACTGCACACATTGGTTAGCGCAATCGGTCTGCGCACCGTAATCGACTCTGCCACTTCCTATCCTGTTTACGCTGCTAGCTCCGCAGGCTGTGTGATGCGCTCCTCAAACGCTGCCTGTTAGCGCGCATTCGACTTAGGCCCTCGTTTCGCCCTGAAATATAAAAACACCGGAAACCAGTAATCTTGTACACAAAATAATGCAAACAAGCATAGTGTTAGGATCTAAATAGTGCGTATAAATAGGCTCTATCAGCGGTCCTATATGCCCACAGTGCATCATTTAAGCGTAAACTCCAGTCCTTCCGTATAGGCTTGACCATCTTCTCTAGGATTCCCTTGATCTCCCGGTTAGAAATTTCAGCTTGGCCATTCTGAGGGTGATAAGGCTGTGGATGTACGGTGATGGACATGACATTGTTTCAGTGTGGCAGCCATCATTCTATTATAGAAATGCGTCCCCTGATCACTGATTATAGCCTTAGGCACTCCGTGTCTGCAAAATATGTTAGTGCGTAGAAAGTCCACCACAGTTTTAGCATCATCACACCGAGTAGCCTTAGCTTCTACCCACTTAGACACATAATCTACAGCCACTAAAATGTATAAATAACCATGTGATGCAGGAAATAGACCCATAAAATGAATGCCCCATATATCAAACACTTCATCAACGACAATAGGCATGTGAGACATCTCATTTTTAGCGGATATGTTTCCTACTCTTTGACATCTATCACACCGTTTGCAATGCTCATATGAATCTTTAAAAATAAGCGGCCAGTAAAACTCATTGTCTAATATTTTCCTAGCTCTTCTTTTAGGGCCAAAATGACCACCAAATGCATGCTCATGACAGAAACTAAGCACAGAAGAAATCTCATCATCAGGGATGCATCTCCTAAGTATTTGGTCTATGCCTATTTTCCACAAAAATGGATCATCCCATATATGGTATCTAGCATCATGCTTAAGTTTCAAACACTGAGCTTTAGAGAAAAGAGGTGGGCATTTACCTCCGACCAGGTAGTTCACTATGTGAGCGTACCATGGTATTTTACCTATGATGGCATAGAGGTGCTCATCTGGAAATGTCTTAGTAATCTGTCCAGCTTCTTCCTCCCTCACTAATCCTTGATTTCGAGATCAAATTTTTACAGCAGTAAAATCCAACGAATCAGCCGCGTTTTGGCCTCCTTCTTCGTCATTAAGTACCTAATAGCAGCATGATCAGAGAAAACAATTACTTTAGTACCCAATAAATAAGATCTGAATTTTTCTAAAGAAAAAACAACAGCTAGTAATCTTTGTCAGTGATGGAATAATTTCATTTGGCGGTGTCCAAGGTACGCGAAGCGTAGTAAATGACAACTGGTTTCCTATCCACTCTCTGTCCGAGCACTGCTCCCACAACATAATCGCTGGCATCACACATAATCTCAAAAGGTTGGCTCCAATGAGGTGCTCGAATAATAGGCGCACTGGTTAGCGCAATTTTCAGCTCGTCGAATGCCTCCCTGCACTCACCTGTAAACTTAAATGACACATCTTTCTACAACAGGTTAGATAAAGGCAGAGCTTTCTTGGAAAAATCCTTAATAAAACGACGGTAAAAACCAGCATGCTCAAGAAAGATTTAATGTCACGCATCGTAGAAGGGTAAGGAAGACTAGAAATCAAATCTATTTTTGCTTTGTCAACCTGAATCCCCTCACGTGAAACTATATGCCCTAAGACCACACCATGTGTAACCATGAAATGACACTTTTCATAATTCAACAGTAAATTCATAGACACACACCGTTTAAGTACTCTACTCAAGTTGTCTAGGCATGCATCCAAAGTGTCACCATGCACAGTAAAATCATCCATAAAGACCTTAATGAAACTACCAATCATGTCAGAGAATATACTAGTAACCAACCTTTGAAAGGTTTCAGGCGCATTACACAAACCAAAAGACATACGTCTAAATGCAAATGTGCCAAATGAACATGTGAAGGTAGTTTTTTTTTTATCCTCAGGTGCGATAGGGAGTTGGTTATAGCCCGAAAAACCATCAAGAAAACAAAAATAAAGCTTACCTGCCAGTTTTCTATAGTCTATGCACATACGCCATTCATTCTTGACGCGTGTAGTCACCATCTCGCCGGCTTCATTCTTCTCAACTATGATGCCCGTCTTCTTTGACACCACATGTACGGGGCTCACCCATTGGCTATCTGAAATAGAATAAATTACATCAGCATCTAAAAGTTTTTGTACCTCTTTGCGCACTACCTCCATCATTACGGGGTTCAAGCGACGCTACGGCTCTCTCGAAGGCTTAGCCCCATCTTCTAGCAGAATTCTATGCATGCACACCACCGGGTTTATCCCTCATATGTCCCCAAGCGTCCAACCTATAACCAATTTGTTAGTCTTAAGTACCTCTATGAGCTTTTATACTTGCTCATTCTCAAGTCCACTCTTTATCATCATTGGAAGAGTGTCATTTTCGCCCAAAAATGCATATTTCAAATGTTCAGAAAGAGGTTTCAATTCTACAATCGGTGCCTGCACAGAAGAAGGCAACGAAGAATTAGTTTTAAACAACTGAATTTGATTAACCTCATACCTGGGCGTCAGAGGGCTAGAAATGTCGAGTTGTGCGAGTATGACACGTATATCCTCGTAGAGAGCATAAGAATCCTCCTGTGTGAAAATGGCGCTCTCCAGTGCTGTCCTTAATAGGTCTTCGCCGCCGGCACTTAGTGGTATCGCAACTCAATGTGTTTTATCCTCGAATGAAATGCGGGATTCTTTGCCAAATGAATAGCACACTGATTGTCACTGTACAATACACTATTCTTCTGCTCCTTGCCCAATTCACGCAAGAAGTTCTACAACCACACCATCTCTTTACTTGCCTCAGTCACAGCAACATACTCTGATCCAGTTGTAGGCAATGCAACAATCTTTTGTAACTTTGACGCCCAAGAGACAGCAGTACCACCCAATGTAAAGACATAGCCAGTCGTACTTCTTCTCTTCTCAAGGTCACTCGAACCCAAATCCGCATCAACATATCCTGTTAAGACAGCATCCTTGCCTTGGAAGCACAAGGTGCAATCAGTGGTTCCCCTCAAGTACTTCAGAACCCACTGCACAACTTCCCAATGTTATCAGCCAGGTTCTCCCATAAAGCGACTGACAACTCCCACCGCATGTGCAATATCAGGCCTAGTGCATACCATAGCATACATTAAACTGCTAATTGTCGAAGCGTACAAAATCTTCTTCATGTAGTCCCTTTCTGCCTGATACTTTGGCGAATTCTCCCTGGATAGCATAAACTCACTACCCAATGGAACACTAGTCGGCTTTGCATCTTGCATGTTGAACCTTTCTAGCACTTTTTTGACATAATCAGCCTGTGAGAGAAACAACTTCCCTGCCTTTCTATCGCGCCAAATTCTCATGCCTAGAATCTGCTTCGCTTCTCCAAGGTCTTTCATAGAAAACCTCTTCGACAATTGCTTCTTCATCCTTCTCACATCCTAAGCACTCGATCATGCAATCAACATATCATCAACATACAGTAGCAGAATTAATTAGCCCTTGTCTTTTCTCTTGAAGTAACAGCAATGATCAGCTTCACTTATGAACTCAATCTCATGCATGAATCCATCAAACTTCTTGCACCACTGCCTCGGAGCCTGTTTTAACCCATACATGCTCTTCTTCAGCTTACATACAAGAGACTCACTACCTTTCTGTTCATAGCCTTCCGGTTGTCTCATGTAAATATCCTCCTCCAAATCACCATGAAGGAACGTCGTTTTCACATCCAACTGCTCAAGCTCAAGATTCTCAACTGCAACCATAGTCAACACAAGACGTATAGTAGTCATCTTGACAACTGGAGTGAAAAAATCAGTGTAATCAATACCGTATTTCTGCTGAAGTTCTTTCACCACCAGCCTAGCCTTGTATTGTTTGCCACCATATGCTTCCTCTTTGATTTTGTAAACCCACTTGTTGTGCAGAGCTTTCTTACCATTAGGAAGTTTAGCCAACTCCCAGGTTCATTAGCCATAAGTGATTCCATCTCATCATCCATTACAAGTTTCCACTTACTCGCCTATTCTACTCGAGATGCCTCTTCATAACACTCGGGTTCACCACAGTCAGTCAACAACAAGTAATTATTGGATGGCGAATACCTGATAGGCGGGCCACAGAGTCTACTGGATCTCCGCGATGCCTCTTCATAACACTCCGGTGTTCTTGGTTGTTCCTCTTCTTCAATCTCATCGGGAACTACCATGCTCCCACCCGAGTTAGAAATGTCTAACTCCACTACCTCAGCTTCTGAGCTTTCCGGTTCTGACGCACTTGCAAAATCCTTGTGTAACACCTGTTCATTGAACACAACATCCCGACTACGAAACACCTTTCTACTCTTATCTATAAGTAAGAAATATTCATGGAATAGAATGATATCGTAATCATTTAATTATATGAAACAAAGTAAGAAAAACGTTGTCCAAGCGATTGACTTCTAGATCACATAATTAACAATCTCCCACTTAAGCTAGAGTTATACGCATAAGCATAAACTTTACAAAAATGTAGTGTACTACTATCTCAATTCCATTCTCGGATGTATCTAATACTCATAGAGACGGTATGCATCGTATGCTTTGCTTGAGATAGCGGCTTTGTTAGCAGGTTAGCTGTGTTACTGTCCGTGTCTACTTTGTACATCTTTACATCCCCTCGATTGATTATGTCACAAATCATGTGATATCTTCGTTGAACATGTTTGGATTTCTGGTGTGACCTTGGTTCTTTGGTTTGTGCTATAGCTCCATTATTATCACACAAGAGTTCTATAGGATCCAAAGAACTAGGAACCACTTCAAGTTCAGCAAGAAACTTCTTGATCCAAAATCCTTCCTTTGCAGCTTCTGAAGCTACTATGTATTCAGCCTCAGTGGTTGAATCTGCTGTTATTTCTTGTTTGGAACTCTTCCAACTCATAGCACCACCATTTATCATAAATACATATCCCGATTGCGATCTCATATCATCATGATCAGTTTGGAAGCTAGCATCAGTGTAACCTCTTACATTCAACTCGGACTCTCTGCCATAAACAAGGAACAAATCCTTATACCTCTTAAGATACTTAAGGATATTTTTATAGCGGTCCAATGTGCTGGTCCAGGATTGGCTTGATATCTGCTAGTCACACTTAATGCATATGACACATCTGGGCGGATACATATCGGCATACATGACGGAGCCAATTGCCGAAGCATATGGTACCTTTTTCATGTTATTAAGCTCAACAGTAGTAGAAGGACATTGTTTCTTGTTTAAGTGAATGCCAGACGACAGTGGCAAGAAACCTTTCTTGGAATCTTGCATGTTAAGTCTTTTTAACACTTTGTCAATATATGTACTTCGACTCAATCCTATGAGCCTTCTTGATCTATCTCTATAGATCTTGATCCCTAGTATATAGACAGCGTCACCCAGATCTTTCATTGAGAACACTTTCTTCAAAGAATTTTGTACAGAATTTAAAGAAGCAAAATGATTTCCGATCAAAAGTATGTCATCGACATATAATACAAGAAAGGTGACTACACTCCCACTAATTCTTTTGTACACATTAGGCTCTTCTACGCATTTGATAAAATCAAACATTTTGATTTCTTTGTCAAAGCGTTTGTTCCAACTCGGTGATGCTTGCTTCAATCCATAAATGGATCTCTGAAGCTTGCATACTTTCTTAGCATTATTTGGATCCACAAAACCGTGAGGTTGGGTCATGTAGACATCCTATTCTAAATCTCCATTTAGAAATGCAGTTTTGACATCTATTTGTCATATTTCATAATCGTAATATTCGGCAATTGCTAAGCTTATCCGAATTAACTTAAACATAGCTGATGATGCAGTGTGACAGTCATTGACAAAACCAGCACGAGTGAACAAGCTACTGCTATAGCAGTCTCTGGAGCGCGTGGAGCTGTTGCAGAAGTTCAGCACCCATTCGGAGTTTGCTACCAATGATCCATCATGAAGAGCTGAGCTTTCAGGGAGCTTCCAAATTCTGAACAGAGAATATCCATGTGAAGATTCTGTCCCAGGGTGAAGATTTGATTGAAGAAGATTAGATTCTCAAATCAAATCTAATCTCCTACAAATTAGGAGATATTATTATTTGGAAGAAATTCCTAAAAACGGTTATTAATGGATCCGGGAGTTCCTATTTAAAAGAGGCGGTACAGAGCGTCAAGGGTATCGAAGACAAGAGTGCAAACACCAGAACGTACACAGAATACTACGAAGGGTGATTGTGAGTGAGCCGTGCTTCGATCATCACCACGAGCCAAGCGTGAGCACAGAGCTGAGGTGATTGAAGCGGAAAGTGATCAAGACTTGCAGAGTCTGATCAGTACCTGATCTGTGAAGCCAATTCAGAGCAGCTGTTGCTTGTTGGTTGATCAAGGGATGCCGTGGAGAGCAATTGTCGAGTGGAGGTGCTCGGGCAATTGGCAAAAGGCTAGGACTCGCTAATGACAGGAGGTCACTGAGTGAGGGGGAGCATTCCAGAGTGTGCAGCACTCGTGGAGAGGTTTGATCGGCTCAACAGAAGGCTTGGAGCGACGCAGATAGATTCTGCACCAACTGTGTGATACAACAGGTGCTATAGCAAACCTGCAGAGACTGTGTGTTAATTAGAATAAGCTGAGATTCATCGAGTCAGTAGCTATTTTGAATTGATACAAGCGTAGGTGGTGTGACACAAGTCAAAGCTTGTTCTGATTGTGGTCGTAGTCGTAGCTAAGGTTGTGTAGCATAGGGTGCGTGAAGACGAACTGTGTGTACATCGAACCTTGAGCTGAGTGGATTCAAAGACTGAGTTCAATCTTTCCCAGAGGTAGGCACTTGGCCGAACTGGGTGAACAAACCTTTGTTCATTGTTCTATCTTGCTACTTCAGATTTGGGTGTTCAAGAGTGTGCTATAGCAACTACTTGTGCACAAATCTGCATCTCTGAGACGCTGCGAAAATTTTAATTGGTATCAGAGCGGGAACTCAACATACAGAGTAAAGATCCTGACCGTCTAAACAAGGTACAATGAAGGAATGACAGAGCACGAGCCGTCCACCATTATTGGAGGAAAACAACTATGGATATTGGAAGGCTAGGATGAAGGCATTCCTTAAAGCCATAGATGAAAGAACATGGAGAGCAGTTGTGGCTGAATGGTCTCCTCCCATTACTATGGATGAAAGGGGTGTTACCCGAGTGAAACCTGAAGTACAATGGATTGCAGAAGAGGAAGCTGCAGCAACTGGTAATTCAAAGGCACTGAATGCTATTTTTGCTGCAGTAGATGCAATCAATTTCAGGTTGATCTCCAACTGCGACATTGCAAAACAAGGCTGGGAAATCTTGCAAGTTGCTCATGAAGGAATCAACAAAGTGAGAATGTACAGACTACAGATCATAGCAACTCAGTTTGAGAATCTGAAGATGCAAGAAGAAGAGACTATTACTGAGTTCAATGCCAAGCTGTGTGACCTGTCAAATGAAGCTCATCTCTTGGAGAACCTTTTCCTGAGGAGAAGCTAATTAGGAAATTTCTCAGATCCTTGCCCAGCAGATTCGACATGAAGGTGACAGCCATTGAAGAAGCTCAAAATGTCGGACATATGAGACTAGAGGAACTGATTGGATCCCTCAAACAGTTTGAAATGAAGCTGATCAAAGAAGAGCCCTCCCCTAAAGACAAGAATTTAGGACTAAAAGTAGAAACCGAGGACAAGAAACCTGTGCCTGATTATCAATTAAACCTGCTAGTGAAGAACCTTGGGAAACTCTTGAAGAACTTGGAAACAAAATCTTGGCAGGGCTCATCATCTCGAAGGCAATCCAGAAGGGGTGGAGGAAATCAAAGAAGAAGAAAGGAACCTACTCCCAATGAAGACGAGAAGAAAGAAAAAAGGAAGGGAGTTCGGTACTGGAACTGTGATAGATATGGTCACCGACAAGACGATTGGACCAGCAAACCAATGAAGAAATCTGAGCAAAGGAGTGACAGGTCTCTCTTAGCTAGCTGGAGTGAGGACGAGACCGATCACAGTGAAGATAAATGCAACATAGTTAGATACAGATCGATCAGGGAAGGAAGAAGGGCACAAGAAAAGATGAAGAAGGTTCTGCTACAGCAACCTCTGTATCACCGTGTTAAGAAGAACTTACCGCACAAATGCAGAAGATGTTATACCTGTGGTCACAAGGGACACTTTAGAGGCACTGCCGGGAAGATCTTATAAAGAAGAAACATGAGAGAACCTTGCATATCGCTCTTGTCAGCACAGCAAATTCTTCAAGCGAAGCAAGCTGGTACTTTGACAGTGGAAGCTCAGGGCATATGACTGAAGAAAGATTATTCCTGAAGAACATAATTCCATGCTCAGAACAGCTGGTAAAATTTGGAAATGGCTTGAAAGAAAGAGTTATGGGAAAAGGAACATTGACAGTCAAAACTAAATTTGACGCGCATCGTTGGGCGCGCCAAACTTGTATTTATATCTTCAAGCTTTTAGCTAGTGTAGCTGCAAGCAAAGGTCGAACCCAAGAAAACTGACTGTGAAGCGATTTCCTGTAAATACTGAACTAAAGGGGGTTTAAGTAAATGGTCGCAAAAACAAATGTAAGAAAAGTGTGAATGTCAATCGAGAGAAATATTCAGCTCAGGGAATTCAATAGTGACTGTTATCATCGACTTCTAAAGATACGATCCTATTCAAACGTTTGGTCACTTCGACAAAGGTAATAACCTAAAGTATCCCGACAAAGGTGATACTAGACCTGGATTTTACTACTTGCTTCCACGATAAAGTTTCGACAAGAGTTAATAATTAGAATTGATGAGCGAATAGTTTCACGACAAAATATACGCTAACTACAAAATACAATTCATGCGATTCACGATCCAGAGGTACGATTAAATAAAAACATGCATTAAATCCAAGTCTCAAACGTGTATGTCACCATTGAAAACCCTAAACTGAAACAGAAATTTAGCTACTCATAGTCAATACTGAAAAATACATTAAACTGAAAAGAATAATAAAACCGTTCGAAATCACTGTTCATCCCGGAATGCACTGTTCACGCTGGAATCCACTGTTCACACAGGAATCACTGTTCATGTAGAAACTCCAAAATTTCGTCCGTCCGTTTCTGTTCCAGAACTCTGTCGTCCAAGCTGCTGTCTAACACTCCCTCGAAACCCTAATTGAAATTGGGCTTAAAAATTGATTTCGGGCCGCGGGCCCGATTGCTGACGTCATCATTTGCATTCTGTTTCGAAAGAAGACATTAGTCGCGCTCCTCATGAAGACATTATATGCGTGCTCGAAGAAGACATTAACTCAGCTAAAGTGTGCTGCGGGCGCGGTAGTGTCTGCAGTGTCCGAAACTCGCTTGTTTGACCCTTTAAACCTTCGAATCTCGTCTAGACGTAAACTAAAGAATTGTAGCCCCTTGAGTTAGCTTTCCAACAAAGTATAACACGCCTCAATCGGATTAGAATCATGCGCTCGGAGAGCCTTCGACTAGGGATAGGTCAATCTGCCCAGATTTGCTGTATATCCACCCAAATGCGCAATAAAGTTCGAAGCGTCTTGATACACCTGCGATGCGAAACACTACAAAGAAGTAATCTATCATACACAAAATGTAACTAAACAATGAGAATAAATAACTCGATGGATCGTATAAATACGCTCCATCAATGCCCTAGGTGAGTAATGTAATGCTGGTAGAAGGGTTAAAGGCAAATCTCATAAGCATTAGTCAGCTGTACGATGGAACACTGCAGGTAAAGTTCACTCAAGATTCGTGCAAAGTCTTTAACAAATCAGGAGAGTGTCTAATGGAAGGAACCAGATCAAAAAACAATTGTTATCTCCTAAAAGTTGGTATAACAACCTCTTCACCAACATGCATGCTGCCCAACACTGAAGAAATGAATCTCTGGCACAGAAGGATGGGTCACATCAACTTGAGAAACTTGAAGAAAATTGCTACAGAAGGGTTAGTCAGAGGAGTCCCGTTGATTAAAGGTGAACCGAGCACCATCTGTGGAGAATGCCAGATTGGCAAACAGAAGAAGGCCTCACACCTAAAGATCAAAAAAATATCAATACAATCAGACCTCTTCAATTGATACACGTGGACCTGATGGGGCCTATGGAAGTCGAGAGTATTGGAAGGAAGAGGTACGCATTTGTCTGTGTTGATGATTATACCAGATTCACATGGATTGACTTTGTCAGGGAGAATTTTCAGACACTGTGAAAGTAATTGTCTCTCTGGTGTCCCGAGTAGAGCAAAAAACGAATCTCGGAATATCCAACATCCGAAGTGTTCATGGAAGGGAATTTGAGAATGAAGCAGTAGACGAGTTCTGCCGAAAATGAGGCATCACCCATCAGTACTCATCTTCAATCACTCCTCAGCAAAATGGTGTCGTGGAACGGAAGAATCGAACAATTCAGGAAATGGCTAGGGTCATGATTCATGCAAAAAGGGTTCCCCTGAGATTTTGGGCTGAGGCAATGAGCACAGCCTGCTACATCATCTACAGAGTCTCCATTCGGAAGGGGACGAATCAGACTTGCTATGAGCTTTGGAATCAGAAGAAGCCCACAGTTACATACTTACACATATTTGGGAGTGATTGCTACATTCTAAGGGATCGAGAATATAGAAAGAAGCTTGACCCCAAGAGTGATGCTGGCATGTTCTTGGGCTACTCAGTAAACAGCCGAGCATATCGAGTTTACAATGAGAGGACGAAGACAGTGATGGAATCCATTAATGTAGTTGTCAATGATGTTGAAGAAGCAACTCCCACTGATCTAGATGATGATGGCTCAGACGCCAAAGCTGCACCCGTGAGTCAGAACAGAAGGGAACAAGCCCTTGCACCAGAGGATGCTACAACAAACCCTGATGCAGAAAGCATAAATGAACATGTGGATAGCTTGGTTGAAGAACAGAATAGTGAAGTTCGTCCCTCGTCATCAAGGCAGCCCCCAAAGAAGATCCAGAGGAATCATCCCCTGTCTAAAGTGATTGGAGACCCGACAGAAGGAAGAAGAACCAGAAGTAACTCACACCTCAACACTTGTCTATCTATGTGCAACACCTGTTTCCTATCCTGTGTAGAACCAAAGAACTTCAAGGAAGCCAAGTGACGAATACTGGATGATAGCAATGCATGAAGAACTAGCTGAGTTCAAAAGACACGATGTGTGGGACTTAGTTGCCAGACCAACAGGAGTGAACATCATAGGCACCAAGTGGATCTTCAAGAACAAGACTGATGAGAAAGGAAACATCACAAGAAATAAAGCCAGATTGGTCGCACAAGGGTACATCCAAATTGAAGGCCTGGATTTCGATGAAACCTTTCCTCCTGTTGCGCGGTTGGAAGCCATCAGACTGCTCCTGGCCATGTCATGCTTCCTCGGATTTAAGTTATATCAAATGGATGTCAAGAGTGCATTTCTAAACGGTGATCTGTTAGAAGTGTATGTAGCTCAGCCTAAAGGGTTTGAAGACCCTCATTACCCGGAGCATGTGTACAAGCTGAAGAAAGCTCTGTATGAGCTTAAACAGGCTCCTAGAGCATGGTATGAGAGACTAACCATTTTCCTTGAAAAACATGGATACGAAAGGGGAGGAGCTGACAAAACACTCTTTGTGAAAAGAACTAAGTCAGATGTGATCATTGTCCAGATTTATGTAGATGACATTGTCTTTGGCTCGAAGTCCCAGCGTCTGGTAAAGCAGTTTGTGGATCACATGCAGAATGAATTCAAAATGAGCATGGTATGAGAGCTGACCTATTTCCTCCGACTGGAAATTTCCCAGAAAGAGGATGGAATCTTTGTTGCACAAAGCAAATATAGAAAGAACCTGGTGAAGAAATTCCAGCTGGACAACTCCAGTCACAAACGAACACCAGCTGCTACGCATATCAAAGCCATCAAAGATGAAAAGGGGGTGGAAGTAAGTCAGGCTGTCTACAGAAGTATGATTGGTAGCCTACTGTATCTGACTGCTAGTCATCCCGACATCTCCTTTGCAGTAGGGGTGTGTGCAAGGTACCAAGCCTGTCCAAAAGATAATCACTTGCACCTGGTTAAAGGATCATCCGGTATGTTGGAGGTACTGTTAACTATGGCTTGTGGTATACGAAGGATACAACTGCAAATCTAGTAGTATATAGTGATGCAGACTGGGCAGGTTGCGCTGAGGATAGGAAGAGCACATCTGGAGGTTGCTTCTTCCTGGGAAACAACCTGGTATCCTCGTTTAGCAAAAAGTAAAACAACATCTCCTTGTCCACAACAGAGGCAGAATATATTGCAGCAGGGAGTTGCTGTGCGCAGATGATTTGGATGACACAGATGTTGACTGAGTATGGTCTCAATCAAGGTGAAATGGTCCTCTACTGTGACAACATGAGTGCCATCAGCATCTCCAAGAACCCAGTTCAGCACAGCAGGACCAAACACATTGATATTCGGTACCATTTCATCAGAGATCTGGTAGACAAGAAGATCATTGCTCTCCAGCACATTGTGACTGACAAACAACTTGCAGACATTTTCACCAAGCCTCTGGATGCAGTCAGGTTCGAAGCCTTGAGATCCTCTCTGGGTCTCCGTGTCTTGGCACCATAAGCCAGTCCGAGCCCCTTCCCTCTTGGCATATGTTCCAAAAAGGGGGAAAAGAAAAAGGGGAGGGGGAGACCAAGGATCGAAGGAGGATCAATCGAAGGGGTTTTGTCAAAATGTCAAGGGGGAGATTGATGATGCAGTGTGGCAGTCATTGACAAAACCAGCATGAGTGAACAAGCTGCTGCTATAGTAGCCTCTGGAGCGCGTGGAGCTGTTGCAAAAGTTCAGCGCCCATTCGGAGTTTGCTTCCAACGATCCATCATGAAGAGCTGAGCTTTCAGGGAGCTTCCAAATTCTCAACAGAGAATATCCATGTGAAGATCTTGTCCCGGGGTGAAGATTTGATTGAAGAAGATTAGATTCTCAAATCAAATCAAATCTCCTACAAATTAGGAGATATTATTATTTGGAGGAAATTCCTAAAAACGGTTATTAATGGATCCGGGAGTTCCTATTTAAAAGAGGCGGTACAGAGCGTCAAGGGTATCGAAGACAAGAGTGCAAACACCAGAACGTACACAGAATACTACGAAGGGTGATTGTGAGTGAGCCGTGCTTCGATCATCACCACGAGCCAAGCGTGAGCACAGAGCTGAGGTGATTGAAGCGGAAAGTGATCAAGACTTGCAGAGTCTGATCAGTACCTGATCTGTGAAGCCAATTCAGAGCAGCTGTTGCTTGTTGGTTGATCAAGGGAAGCCGCGGAGAGCAATTGTCGAGTGGAGGTGCTTGGGCAATTGGCAGAAGGCTGGGACTCGCTAGGGACAAGAGGTCACTGAGTGAGAGGGAGCATTGCAGAGTGTGCAGCACTCGTGGAGAGGTTAGATCGGTTCAGTAGAAGGCTTGGATCGACGCGGACAGATTCTGCACCAGCTGTGTGATACAGCAGATGCTATAGCAAACCTGCAGAGACTGTGTGTTAATTAGAATAGGTTGGGATTCGTCGAGTCAGTAGCTATTCTGAATTGATACAAGCGTAGGTGGGTGTGACATAAGCCAGAGCTTGTTCTGATTGTGGTCGTAGTCGTAGCTAAGGTTGTGTAGCATAGGGTGCGTGAAGACGAACTGTGTGTACATCAAACCTTGAGCTTAGTGGATTAAAAGACTGAGTTCAGTCTTTTCCAGAGGTAGGCACTTGGCCGAACTGGGTGAATAAACCTTTGTTCATTGTTCTATCATGCTACTTCAGATTTGGGTGTTCAAGAGTGTGCTATAACAACTGCTTGTACACAAATCTGCATCTCAGAGACACTGTGGAAATTTCAATAGCAATAGGCGAAAAAGTTTCATCATAATCAACTCCTTGAATTTGTTTGAAACCTTTCGCTACAAGCCATGCTTTGTAAGTAGTCAAATTGCCATCCATGTCTGACTTCTTTTTTAAAAACCCATTTGTTTTCAATAGGCTTTATCCTCTCAAGAGGATCAACCAAGTGCCACACTTGATTGTCATACATATATTGCATTTCAGAATGCATGGCTTCTAGCCATTCTGCGGAGTTTGGACTTGCCACCGCTTCCGCGTAGGTTCAGAATCTTCAGTACCCATTACTGTCACCTCGTTAAGTTCTAACCATCTTTCATTCGGACGTCTTTCTCTTGTTGACCTACGAATGACAGGTGCTTGAGGTTCAGTAACTTCTTCCACAATTGTTTGTTTCTAGATCCTCTTCCACAACTTCGTGTGGAGTGGTGAAGCTTGATCTTTTTCCACAACTGTTTATGAAATGGATTCTTGTTCACCAACATTAGACTCTATATTCATGGGTGGGTTTGTGGGATCATATATGATCTCACTATCTTATGTTGCATCTTGAACCTCTTCAATATGCACATTACTCCCACTACTTCTTCTTGAAAGAAATTCTTTCTCTAAAAATACAGCATGTCTGGCAATAACTATTTTATTTTCAGACGGCTGATAGAAGTAATATCTCTTAGTTTCTTTAGGATACCCAATGAATAAGCACTTATCTGATTTGGGTCCTAGCTTGCCTGATATCAACATTTTGACATAAGCTTCACAACCCCAAATCTTTAGAACCGATACATTAGGAACTTTTCCTGTCCATATCTCATATGGTATCCTTTCTACAGATTTAGATGGTTCCCTATTTAGTGTGAATGCTGTTGCTTCAAGTGCATAACCCCAAAAGGATGTTGGTAAACTAGCTTGGCTCATCATTGATCTTACCATATCTAATAGGGTTCGATTCCTTCTTTCAGAAACGCCATTCCATTGAGGAGTTCCTGGAGGAGTGAGTTGTGAAATAATTCCACACTCTTTTAGATATTTACCAAATTCGTTACTCAAGTATTCACCACCACGATCCGATCGTATGGCTTTTATTTGCTTTCCCTATTGGTTTTCAACTTCATGCCTGAATTCTTTGAATTTTTCAAATGATTCATGTTTATGTCTCAACAAGTAAACATATCCATATCTACTGAAGTCATTAGTAACTGTGATGAAGTATGAAAAACCACCTCTTGCACTAGTACTCATTGGTCCACATACATCTGTATGTATGAGTTCCAACAGTTTATTTGTCCTCTGACCCTTTTTGTTGAAAGGTGCCTTTGTCATTTTTTCTAATAAACAATGCTCACACATGTCAATAGACTTAAAGTCAAATTGACCAAGAAGTCCTACTTCATGCAATTTCTTGGTATGTTTCTCGTTTATGTGACATAGGCGACAGTGCCATACAAGAATCTCACTCTCATTTTGGGTCTTAAGTCGTTTGTTATTGATGTTGAAGACTTGTTTATCCATTTCAAGCAAGTATAGACCATTCTCTAAAGAAGAAGATCCATAAAATAAACCATTTTTATAAAAGGAACAACGATTGTTCTCAATGGTAAAATTAAAACCATCCATGTCCATACATGAAATAGAAGGAATAAAATAAACATCTTTAAGTTCTAATATAAGTCCACTAGGCAAAAACAACTCTTTATTTCCTACGACAACAGCTGCAACACTTGCACCATTTCCTATTCGGAGTTGTACTTCACCCTTCCTTAGCATTCTCCTATCCTTTAGTGTCAGCATATTATTACAAATTTGAGCACATGAACCAGTATCTAATATCCAGTATGAGATAGAAGTAGCAAGGTTAACTTCAATACAAACATACCTGAACAAGTTGGAACATTTCCAGCCTTCTTATCCTCGGGATATTTAGGGCAATTCCTCTTCCAATATCCTTTGTTTTTACAATAAAAACACTCGGTATCAGAAGGGACCTTTTTATTAGCTTTGGGAACACTAGAGATCATTATCTTAGTTATCCCGTGAGCTTCACCCTTTCGCTTGATTTTAGTTTTGCCTTTCTTGATTTTTCTTCTACTCTCTGAGATTGAGAGGACATGAGAAATATTTTTCTTCATATCAATTTCTGCAGCCTTTAGCATCTCATGCAACTCTTCTAGACTCTTTTCCATTCCATGCATGTGATAATTCATGATGAATGAAGAATATCTAGAAGGCAGAGAGTTTAACACAATGTCTGTAGCTAACCCTTTGTCTACAGGACAATGTCTGTAGCTAACCCTTTGTCTACAGGACATTTGAGCTTTTCCAATTGCTCCACATAACTCATCATTTGGAGCATGTGAGCACTCACAAAGGTGCCCTCAACCATCTTGCATCCCAAAAAACTTTTGGTGACATTGTATCTCTCAACACGAGCTTGCTCTGAAACATTTTCTCAAGCTGTCGCATGATAGTGTAAGATGACTTTGTCTCAAACTGCCTGTGCAGTTCAGGACTCATCAATGTAACCAACAAAGAAGAAACATCAAGCTCATCATCAATGCGCTCGTTGTATTCATCCTTAGTTCTTTGATCAACAGCTGGAGCTGGTGGCTCCTCAAGAAAAGGCTTAGTCAAGACATATTCCTTTTTATCGCGCCTGAGAACAATTCTCAATGTGCGATGCCAATCCATAAAATTTGAATCATCACTTTTCAGTTTTTCCTTTTCAAAAAGGGAACACAATGAGAAGGAAGATTCATTCGACATGATCTACAAATAACAAGATGTAAGATAAGTTCATGCTTTGATGGTTTATTAAACCATTAATAAAACTCCCACTACATTAAATCCTATTTTGTAGTGGACCAAAACCTCATTTTACTAAGATAAGTCAGCGACGGCATGATCTTAAACTTAGCTAGATGAGGTAGGCAACTTCTTGCCAGCCACAACCATTGACTCTTGGCGTTTATTCAAATTTACCGTTTTTGAATAAACTATTCCTCGAGGCTCAAAACTATTTTAGTTTATCCTTGTCAAGTAAATCTCTCTCTATTTGATTTGATATGACAGTCATGCCCCACATCTTCTAAAGGGGGTAACATTTGATTTTGTGGACTTCATGCATACAGAATTTAACAATCTCAAAACATGCAATTTTCAAGCAAATTTTACAAACATGCATAAATCATTTACTCAATAATATTAAACCATTAATATTAAATTGCATGAAATAAAATCACACATAATTTCATGCTGAAAAGTTTAATTGATTAAAATAAAATATGCAACTTTTGCATATATGCTCAAATAATCAATTAATACAATGTAACATGTGAAAATTTCACAAAATTTCATGATGACATCAAATTCATAATTTCACAACAACATATATGTATCAATCATTCGTCCTTTCATATGAATCAATCAAACATCAAAATAAAATTTTCATAAAATTTCATGCTGCAAGGTTTAATTGATTAATAGTTATCGAAAAACAGCCAAAATGAGTTACATGCATAACGAAGCTCCATGATACCACTGTAGGGTTTTCTTGTCAAATAAATGCAGCGGAGTTTAATAGATTTACAAGAACATTCAACTGATCTTTGCATGTAATTGATTTTAAACTGAAATTTCAAAATAAACAATTGAACAAGGGATATTCATACCTTTGTTTCTTGTCTTTAAGCAAGAAATCGAAGTCTCTTGTATTTGTCTTTTTGTGGATAAATTGCAGCGTCTCACAAAACTGGTGTGTGCCCATCGAGACTCCAAAACAGAAGCCCTCCACGGTATCCACCAAGAAATTAACTAGAAATCGAAAATTCCTCTTGCTAGAGAGTACTATTTCGATTGCTCATTTTCGATTGTTCCTTAATTTCTATTTATAATAGACATCAATATAATCTAATTATATTGTCTGGTTTCTCAGCACATGAGAATTTCAAAACAAAGAAGAAAATAATAGAGTTTCATACAGTCTAAAAATGTATCTTCTTGAATCAGGTTTTCAACCCTTTAAAAACCATTCACCTTGCCACAATTTTAGAGTATGATCCGATCCGAATTGGATCGTGTCACATGAAGTGAAATTGTAGAGCCATGACTTGTCTTTCTAACCGTATATGAATCGTGCAAAACTAACTTCAAACGAAAATATGATTCAAATACAAAAGTACATTATCTCTGTGGAGAGTTGTAAATTGCTAAGTTTCAAAAAGTAATTTCGACCCATTAAAGATTCGGCCCACAACACATAAGATTCGGCCCACATAAGATAGCCCACTAGTATTGGCCTCTCTGACAGAAGGCACAGACATTATCAAAAACAATTTTATCCTTTTGCAGGAAATTGAGGATCCCGAGGAACACGTCATCATACTCCAGCTTCCATCACCATTGACCCGGAAGCAGAGTTCCATTTTCCCACGCAAACTCGAGAAAACCCCTCAACCGATTTTTTGTCTAAATTTCCTCTACTTCGATTTTATCCACATCGATCTCGAAAACTCATCTCGATTTTGCAAGTGATGGAAACAGTCGCCGATTCGTCAGCTGTGGCGAGAGGCCGGCTCGCCGTGTTGGCGGCGCATCTGACCGCATCGCTCGAGATGACGCCGACGAACCTGGAAGTGTCATGCGTCTCGGCTTCGACCGTCGCGCCGCCTGGGAACCTGAAGGGAGTATTGACGCTGGTTGATGAGAGGACTGGACGGAGGTATCAGGTTCAGGTGTCCGAGCATGGAACTGTCAAGGCCGCCGATTTCAAAAAGGTATCACTATGCCGTTATCTAGGGAACACTGGATTGAGTTAAAATTTTCATTTGAGTTGGGTTTATTACTTATGTGATGTGTGATTTGTAGATAACGACGGGGAAGAATGACAAGGGGCTGAAGTTATATGATCCTGGTTACTTGAACACGGCGCCTGTAAGGTCGTCGATTTGCTATATTGATGGGGATGAAGGGATTCTGAGGTACAGAGGGTATCCTATTGAGGAGTTGGCCGACCGCAGTTCTTTTCTGGAAGTGGCATATCTGTTGCGTAAGTGGCTTTGACAACTCCCAGTTTCAATCTATGAATAGGTAGAACTTTACTGCTTTCCAGTTCGAAGTGTTATTGGACTGTTCCTTTGATTCAGTTTATGGTAATCTGCCTTCGGAGAGTCAACTGTCAGATTGGGAATTTACTGTTTCACAGCATTCAGCTGTTCCGCAGGGAATTTTAGTGAGTTTTTCATCCTTTGAAATGGCTTCACTGATATTACTTTTTTCATAATAATTTGATAATTAATTATATGAAGACCTGTCTTTGCTCAATAGTGGTAGATCTTTGTTGATTTGGATGGTTTTGAATTTATTTTGCAGGATATTATCCAGGCTATGCCTCATGATGCTCATCCAATGGGGGTTTTAGTCAGCGCCATGAGCGCTCTCTCAGTCTTTCATCCTGATGCCAATCCTGCTCTTAGAGTAAGTTTTCACTAGCAATTGAGTTGTATACACCAGTACAAATATTTTAGTGAATCATATTATGATTTATTCGACAGCGAAATAGGTGGAACATTCACTTTGCTTTAACGGGTTCAATTTTCTGTCATGTCATTTGTGAGATCTAGATCGTATCTGTTATGTTTTCCTATTTCATATATCGAGCTATGGTTGTACAGGGTCAGGATCTTTATAACTCAAAGCAAGTGAGAGACAAGCAGATAGCCCGAATACTTGGAAAGGTCTATTTCTGAACCTTTTTGTCAATAGAAGTTACATTGATCACGCCTTACCTGATAGAGATCATTTAACAATGCTTAGTTCTCCAGAATATCCATCATTCTATCTTCTTCAATGTTTTTAATCACCTCCACCATTTTCTTGAAGGAATAGATTCCTTTTTGCTAAAACCTGGTTTCCCCTTTCTGTTACTCAACAAGTACATTAAAACTATATGGTGTGTCGTACGAACTAATTTACTCAAATGCATCTATCACTATTAGCTTCTTTTTTTTTTCCCGGTTGGGGTGCGCCAAGCAAAAGCAGTAGTGCAACGCTTGAGCAACGTGCAATGACTCCAATAGCAAGCTATTGTGATGAGTCATTCCCTTATAAAAATTAGTTTAATATCATGTGACTCACTGAGCCACATATCAGATATTAAACTGATAAGGACTAATACGGTCAAATTTCAGGCACATGTCAATATTAGCTAATACGGTCAAATTTCAGGCTCCAACCATTGCGGCAGCAGCTTATTTGAGAATGGCAGGGAGACCACCTGTTCTCCCTTCCAACAATTTGTCTTACTCAGAGAACTTCTTGTACATGCTAGATTCGCTGTAAGTTCTCATGGGTTATCTACTTTTATTGTTATATATGAACAATTTGGTTGTTGCCTTCATGCTCATTTCTCTTGTTTTTACCAACCTAACATTCTAAAACTGGCATATTGATTTATCAGTATGCCTTTTTTCTTGCTTGATTGATGGCTCAAGCTCAAAGTGTGTGCTGATTTTAACTTATGAGAGCTAACCCCTAACATTCTGACTGAAATAACTTGTTGTTTTTGCAGAGGCAATAGGTCATACTCACCGAATCCCCGACTTGCACGTGTTATTGATATTCTTTTCATACTGCATGCTGAACATGAAATGAACTGCTCCACCGCTGCTGCTCGACATCTGGCATCAAGGTTAGTACTTGGTACTTTCCTGGAGTCTCCTCAATGATCTAGTTTTATCTTTGTTACTGAGGCCCTTGTTACCTTATAGCGGGGTGGATGTTTACACTGCACTTTCTGGTGCTGTTGGAGCATTATATGGCCCTCTGCATGGTGGAGCCAATGAGGTACTCGATCCTGAGTAATTTAGTTACCTCTGCAACTTAAAAGAGTGAAATGCAGCACAGTGAGATGCTTGAATAGTTCTTGGTAATTTTTTGGTGATAACTTCTTGGTATTTTTCATTAATAATCATAGGCTGTGCTGAAGATGCTCAATGATATTGGAAGTGTAGACAATATCCCTGACTTCATTGAGGGTGTGAAGAACAGGTATGCGATGAATATATACTAATAATAATTTTTCTAAACTTAAATTGATGTTGAGTCATACTTTAACATCCACTGAATCCAGGAAGCGAAAGATGTCTGGTTTTGGTCATCGTGTATACAAAAATTATGATCCTAGAGCGAAGGTCATCAGGAAATTAGCTGAAGAAGTGTTCTCCATCGTTGGCCATGATCCTCTCATTGAGGTTAGTTTGTCACTCGGTGTTTTGGTTTTTTCTGTAATAGATTCTAAGTTGTCTAATTCGTTTAGGATCTAAGGTACTCATTGCATCCAAGTTGAAAATGTTCTCTCGTGTGATCGGCAGGTAGCTGTAGCGTTAGAGAAGGCTGCTCTGTCAGACGATTATTTTGTTAAGAGGAAGCTGTACCCCAATGTTGATTTCTACTCGGGACTAATATACAGGTAGTACACAGGAAAAAGTTACCACTGGCAGTGACTTGAATTTTTCTTGTATCGAACACTAACATGCTCTTGCATATCAGGGCGATGGGTTTCCCAACTGAGTTTTTCCCTGTCCTTTTCGCCATCCCTCGAATGGCTGGGTACTTGGCACACTGGAAAGAATCCCTAGATGATCCTGACACAAAGATAATGCGTCCACAGCAGGTACTGTATTAAAAATCATCCAGGTGATCTTTGGCTTTGTCATTCAGCATCGGTTGACCTTCTTTTCATTCTGAATTTCAGGTGTATACAGGAGTATGGTTGCGGCATTATGCACCTGTCACAGAGCGTTTGGCAGCAGAAAGTGGCGAGAACCACGCTCAGGTGTCGGTCTCGAATGCTACCAAGCGCCGACTCGCTGGAACCGGGGCTTAGAAATCTACGGTTCGGTTCAGTCATTGGTAATAAAAAAGTTGTTGCAAGTTGCATCTTTCTGTATTTATTCCAACGCCGCGGACAGCAAAACAAAGAGTTGAAATGAAAATAAAGTTTCTTTGTTTTGGGTTTTGCTGATGTCGGAATTTCATTGTGGAAAAAGAGCAGCCGCATACAGAAGCTGATTCCAAGTATCAGGGACTCCTCCGAGACACCAATGCGCGCAATCTGCGTATTTGTGGGCAGTGTTGACGTAAAGCGACGGATGGGCATCGACTCTGAGTTGGGATAATGTTGTTATATCCAACAGCTGCACCTTCTTCCTCATTTTCGTCAAAACCTTGTGCAGCACCAACTGAGCCGGGTGGCGCCCTCCTGGATACCTCGACCCTCTAAGCGGCTCGACCTGACCCACACACCCGTCCCGGTTCGGCTCCAGCCACTCTGTCGCACTGCAAATCAAAGTTCACATTATTGCATTCGATCAAATCTCAATGGTTTCAGCAGGAAGTATCTATCTACTCGACTTAACTTCATATGATCAGGAGAGACGCCTTGGAAAAACACCTTAGTCTTGCTGGCATCAACATTTGCTTCAACCCATTTGGCCCACGTGTTCAGAGCTATCTCGTACGCAGCCAATCGATCCATGTCCTTGGTCAGCTTCGCCCCATCCGCCACAAGGTCCCATCTAACCAAAACATCATCGAAATTCATTCAATCACAGCACCGTCCTCGTACACATAAAACTGCCTACTTACACTTGCTTCCTTCCGCTGTGGAGCCACCAATGCCATGTGTTGAAGATCAAGACATGGCTCGTCTCCCACAACCTCCCGCTCCCGACCGAGTCCAGCTTAAGGACTCGAGTCGAGTTGTACCTCGTTAGATCCACCAAGTAAGCATTCCTCGAGAACAAAATGGAAACGTTGTATTCCTGCGCATGTATCTCAAATACTGAATCTACAAAATCAAGATTATCAGGCTGAGCAACTTCTTTTTCTTGGTGCTTACCGTGAAGGTGAAGGTGGAGAGCGTGCCGTATCTAACCAGAGTGTAGGGAGAGTTAGGGAGAGCAGAGTGAAGCATGCAGTTGAGTGACTCCCATTGATTCAGGCTCAAAGAGTCTCCCACAAACATAATCTTCTTCCCCTTAAACTCAGTCAGGAATCGAATCGCATCGAATCTTCACACCACAAAAATCACCTCAGGACAAAAATCAGGATAATTTGATGCCAACAATGACTCACCTGGGCAAAGAGCATGACTTGGGAGCCCACTTGAACTTGAGATACAGCTGATCGGGCCGCCCGTTCTCGACGCACTTGAACTGGCTAAGAACGAATGGACAAGCCGACACGTTGTACAGAGGATACGATTCGTCGTAAACCCACCGACCTCTGTACACGTTACACCGCTTTCCACCCTCTTTATAAAAGACGTTAGCCTTCACGCCATTTTTGTCCATGTTGAAAAACAGAGCGGCGACAGAAACCAGACACAGTAAGTGAAATGTATGTAGATTGTCATTAAAGGACATGATTTGGTAGCGAAGAAGATTTGGAGTCGGTGAGAATGCCGGAAGGGAACCGTAAAGGAAAGTTAGGGGTTGTAATAACGGACGAAAAGAGAGGATGAAGTACAAGTGAGATTGTGTGACTGACAGGAATACAGAGCGGTTGTTCAGGTTTTGAAAGAGCGTTGGATTTCGGAGGGTATTTTGGTAATTGCATCATTTCTACACGTAATTATGAGATTTAAATCAGGACGTTACTATTTTGTATGCACGACGATTTGTGATTTTCCGCTCAAAACCAAATCGCTGCTCCTAATAATGTTTGTATGGGTCCAAGTAACACCTAGCATTTTTTATAATGTACGAAAGTGGTATTTCAAAAACATTTATTTTCAAAATGCAGGCTGCCTGGGGAATTTTCATCGCTGCCCCGAGGCAGTGTTGGTTTCAGTTTGCTGACCGGATAAAAGGTGTGAAAGCAGTGTTGAAAGTAAACATGTCTACTTATCAAGTGCGGCAAGAAAGAAACAGCATGCTGCTGGAAAATGAGAAACAGCCTCTGCAAATGTCCAACTCCAGCTCATTCTATGGGAAGTTGCAAAGAGTAAAAGGCACTGAAAGAAACAGACCTTGCTGCAATGTTTTAGGAATCAAGACAAGACTCGGTTGAATGAATGCCATCTTAGGCAGGATTGTTTTCATGCTGTCCATCCATCAACCTGCCTGTTGCTTGCTGCGCCAAGTTTTATTTTACATAGGCTATTTAGTTTTATGGCATGGTGGTATCTTGCCTAGATGTTAGGCTATGCTGTTTCTCCTTTTACCCAGTTGCTGACTTCAATTTTTTTCTAGAAATGAAAACAGACTTTCCAAAAAAGGAGATGAGAAATTGATCACAATGAGTAAATGTACAGATACAGTAACCAATGAGTCAAAAGAACCTAGTAATGCAAAACAATAAGTTGAAGTGATCATGAAAGAAAAAGAAGCAGACATCCTTAAACATGGTTAGAAAAGGGAATAGAAGAAAACCTGGAGAAAGTTTAAAACAAGCAAGAAATTCAATCAGAAGTGAGAATAACATTTGCTCTAACAATTAAGCAAATTAAGGTAAACTGTTTTCAATATCTGTCCATAAAGGAAGCAGAAACATGTGGCGTGGAGAGTTGGAATGGTAACAACTGAGTGGAATCTAAGATTCAATGGCTTGGAAAAAGAAGAAAGAGAGGAGTTACTTAACTGTTTGGTGACACTGAACCAAAGCATGCTTAGTTGCACCAAGATACATCAAGCTTCAACTCCAATGGAGTTGTTACTTCCAAAATCTTTGATGGGAAGGATCCACTACAAGAGGTGCATCAGTGATACAGGTTGCTTATAACAGCTAGTCGAATGTAATTTCAAATTTATCTGCATCTTCTTTGTAACCATCTAGACTGCATCAACCTTGCTGCAAAACTAAACACAACAGAGAAATGCCATTCTGCAAAACCGCACCACTCATGCTTTCGTCATTAGGTACAGATTCATGAAGACACTGCACTTGCAAAAGAATCTTAGCATCCAGAAAATCCAGTTAGAAGAAGTGAAGAGAACATAGTAAAGCAGAATCTTAACTGGAGATAACTAATAAGAAAGGTGCATCAAAGTCACAACTTTATTCATCCATTGGGAAGTCTATCATCCCCTGATTCATAAATTCAAACTAAACACGATGGCTGCCATCTTAAAGCTTATTACCTCACACATCATCTAACAATCAAAACATCATCAGCTCAGCTGGTGGACTCAATAACCCAACAAACAAACACCATACATCCACAAGCACTAACCAAATTCAGTTTTGATCTAACTGGTTTTGGGATCTGGCATGGGGAAAAACCCAGCAGCACCAGCAGCTCCTCTGGGTGGCGAAAACCCTAGAAACTTCTGCAAATTAGTCCTGATGCTAATGGAGCACAAAAAGTACAAAAACGCCATTGAGCAATCCGTAGGATCATCGCCCAACAACCCACGATGACTCATCTTGTACACAATCCTCAGCGGGACGAATGGCAGCTTGGCGACCGGCTTGCCCTCGAAAAGCGAGTTGAGAAGGCCGAAGACGACGAAGAGAACAAGGGCAACGACGGCACCGGATTTGAATTTGAAGAGGGAGAGATCGCGGTTAGAGTCCTTGAGGGTGGTCTCGAAGCGGTCGATCTTCTTGACCTTGGAAGACTTTTTGAGGATGGGGGCGTTGGTGGTTTTCATGGACTCGAGCTTCTTTGATGCGCGGTCGATGGAAGAGCGGAGGGTCTTGTAGGAGTCGGTGCGGTAGATGAGGAGCCATGAGATGGACTCGCAGACGATGGCAGTGCAGATCGAGATGCCGACGACGGTAAGGCAGTCGGAGTATTTTGAGGCAGAGAAGGACGCCATTTTTTTGGATGGGCAGGGAAAATGAAATGAAGTTAACAAACTGGGTAAAGTCTTGGTTGTTGTTTGTTTAGATCTGATTTGTATAAAAAAGTGAAAATTTGATATCAAACCTTCTCCTATTCTCAATTTAATTTTTAATTTTTTTATTTAGACATAGTTCTTACTGACATTTTTATTAAGAGATTGGGATATGTTTGATACCAAATCAAGGCAAACGGGGAAATTTTTCAGAAAACATATATATTTTTGGTCTTTTCTATTGTTACTTACCAATTAATCAAAGCATATCCATGTCATTGGTTTTTGATAGTAACAGCTTGATTTGTCATTTGATCAAATGCGGCTTCAAGCAGCCGCTTCTTTTGAATTTCAAATTTATAAGCTTCTCAATCGTTCGTTCACTCAAACCGTTACCGGTAGTATCGATTCGTTGATTTCAACACATAGAGTGGAAAGTCGTCAGGAACAAGTTGAACAAAAACATTACTGTTAGTAGCAATGTGAGCAAAAAAATAAGTCAAAAACCGCTATTTATGTAACGATTTGTTAGAATATGACATAAGTGAAATGTTTTTGACAAAAAGAAGAACTAAAACTTGAAATTGTGGTGAATTGGAAAAAATTTATTCGATGATTCTTGAGTGAAGATACATTATATTTTGCACTTTTTTTGAACATCCATTTTTTATAGTTTCTTTCCTCTGGTATGTTATTTGAAGCACCCTCCAGCTTAAAACTTTTATTTAATCTAATATTTTATGCGTACGATGATTCTGCCACGACCTCCATGTAATTCTAGTACTGAGGTTTCGCATAGGTTTCTCTAGCCTTCCATACCAAGCTACAAAATGAACAGGAGAACTCCAATCCTTGGGATTGGTCATATTGTTTCTGTTGTAATTCTCTACTGATGAATTTCACTACTTGAATACAATTCTGCCTAAATCAAGAACACTCCTCTAAGCAAAACTTGCCACTAAAGAAAAAATCACACCCACAAATAAAAGGACCAAAAGACATGTTGGGGAGCAGTTCCTGGATTTGTGTGGCAGGAGTTTTGGTGTCTGATTTATGCTTGGTTGTTTGCAGGATGGTCCTTGGAGGGAAAGCTATTTGCAGGAGTTTAGTGTGTAGTCTAGACGACGTCGTTTAGTTCTAGATGTTGTACGTAGTCGTTTTGTAAAATTCTAGCTTCCCTCCCGAGTTCTGTATATATCGAATATTGTAATCTTTTTTGGTAATTAATGAAAATCTGTTTCGTTCCCAAATTGAGCTGCCGAAGCTTCTAGGTCTGAAATCGCTCCGGCGACGATCGTCGTCCCAACCGTTGACGAGCGTTTTCTTCATGGTATCAGAGCCGCGATTCGAAGGTGAAGTCGTTGGCTGTGTTAGCAAGTGATTGCGTGATTGATTGTTCAGATTTGTAGGTCAAATCTTGATTCTTGAGAAACATGGCGGAATCATCTGAAAGTGGTGCGGCGAACGTAAGTGCAGCCGGTACTGGTGGTCCGAGCCTTGTTGCAGATCCGTATTGTGTGAATACTGGAGAAATGTGTACAGGGAAGTCTATAGTTAAGAAAGTCCTTGTTGGAAGGGGTAACCTGGAGGAAGGCGATGGAGATAGCACTTTCTGGCAGGTCGCAGCTTGGATTTGTGAGAGGAGAATATCCAAGACCAGAAGATCCAGTCATGAAAGCGAGATGGCAAGGGTGCAATGACATTGTGATGTCGTGGCTGATCTCATCTGTTTCGGAGAGTATAGGAGAACATGTAATGCGTTGTAAAGACGTGGTGGCAGCGTGGAATGCCTTAAAGGTGAGATACGGAGGTACGAATCTTGCCAGAAAATCTATGTTGTGTGCAAGGTGATAGTGATGTTGCTGGTTACTTTGACAAATTAAGTAAACTTTGGGAAGAGTTAGATTCTATCAAAAGAATTAGATCGCATGCTGCGACTGGATAATGTGCATGTTGCAAGGAGACGGATGAAGAAATTGAAGAAGACAGAGTTGTGAAATTCTTGATTGGCTTGAATGATAGTTTTGGGGTTGTGAGATCAAACATATTTGCTATGAAGAGTGTGCCTAATATAGATACAGTTTATGACTTGGTGACGCAAGAAGAGACACAAAGAAATGCAAAAAGGAGTTTCCAGATGGAGTCATCTGCAATGTATGGAAACAGTCAGAACAATGGGAACAATAACACTGGAAATCAAGGGAGATACCAGAATGGTGGAAGAGGTGGCTATGGCAGAGGCAAGCCAAGAGTCCAATGTTCACATTGTCAAATGCCTAGGCACACAAAGGAGAATTGTTACAAGTTGATTGGATATCCTTCGGGCTGGAAGAACAAAGATATGCAGAGGCCTGGATTAGATAAATTCAATGCAAATAATGTCAGCATAAATACTGACAATCCTTGTGGTGATGGTAATTCAGGTCCCATGCTATCAAGTGAGCAAATGGAGCAAGTGTGCAAGCTAATGAACATGTTCAAGACTGGAAATGTACCTCAGCCAAACCATCAGATGGCAGGTACAATTCATTCTTGTAATGTAGTAGTTAATAGTGAATGTTGGCTGGTAGATAGTGGAGCTACATGCCATTTCACTTATAATGATAAGTTGCTAGTGAATATGTGTGAGCTGAAAAACGATTGCACTGTGAAGTTGCCAAATGGAGTTAGTCTACAAGTTCAGTATAGTGGGACGTGCTATCTGAATAATGATCTTGTGCTACATGATGTGTTGTTGGTGCCAGGCTTCATGGTTAATCTGATATCAGTCAGTAAGTTGATTGTTGATAATAACTGTGAGGTTCAGTTTGATCAATCTGGTTGTACTGTACACGACCATTTGGGCAAGATATTCCTTAAGACTGGCAAACCTGAGGAGGGGCTGTTCGTTACAAAAGAATCTACTCAGGTTCAAGCATTAGCAGTAAATAAATCTTGTTGTGAGTCAGAATTGTGGCATAATAGACTGGGTCATGCCTCTGTTGATGTTGTGGATATGCTTTTGAAAACTCATAACAAATCTGTTAAAGGGAATAAATTTGATTATACGATTTGTCCTTTGGCTAAACAATCAAAGTTGTTTTTTCCTGTGAGTAAGCATTTATGTACAGATTTGTTTGAGCTTGTACATGGTGATATATGGGACCTTTTCATGAGGAAACCATGGCAGGTCATAAGTATTTTCTGACATTGGTTGATGATTTGTCTCGGACCACTTGGACTTTTTTGATGAAGGCCAAGTCAGAAACAGTGGAGTTTGTGAAGATTTTTGTGAAAATGGTGGAAACACAATTTGGCAAGAGAATGAAGATATTTAGAACAGACATTGGAGGTGAGTTTTACAGCAATCAGATGAAGGCTTTTCTGCAGTCTATTGGCTGTATTCATCAAAGTACTTGTCCATACACACCCCAGCAGAATGGGGTGGTAGAACGAAAGCATAGACATTTGCTAGAAGTTGGAAGAGCAATGATGATCAAAGCCAATTTACCAAAAATTTTCTGGGGTGATGCTGTGCTCACTGCAACCCATGTTATCAACAGATTACCTACACCTGTTCTGAAAGGAAAATCTCCTTTAGAGGTATTATTTCAAAAATCAGCTTCTATAGATCATCTTCGAATTTTTGGATGTGTGTGTTTTGTCAATGCAACATCAGGCAGTTATGACAAGTTTGATCGAAGGCACATGCTGGTATATTTCTTGATACCCTGCTGGACAGAAAGGGTATAAAATTTATCTGCTGGACTCAGGACAGGTTATTACAAGCAGACATGTAAGTTAAAGAGCATATATTTCCTTACCAGAATTTGTCACATGTGAAGCCAGTCATTGATTCTGGAATTTGTCTTCCCAAGCCAGTGTTTGGTGTGGAGAATCAGCATTTTTCTGATCTAAATGTTCAGAATTTATCTGATCAACAGCTTAATGATGTCTCAGTTGATAGTGCTGGTGTTCAGGATCTCTCTCATGAAGATGACTCTGATTTGTTCCCTGACATATACTCTTCACCAATGCCAGTTATAGCTAAAAGTGATACTGATCAGATGACTGCAGAAGATGTACCTGAACCTGTTGTTGTGAGAAAGTCCACACGTCAGGTATGTCCTCCAGTGTGGGCTAAGGACTATGTTTGTAATGTGAAGCACAAAACATTGACTTCCCCTCATCCAATTGAGAAGGTTATCTCCTATGCAAGCTATTCAACATCTCATCAACTTTTTGCCCTGAGCATTTCAGCTATTAAAGAACCATCTAGCTTTAAGCAGGCAAGCAAAGATGAAAATTGGAGAAAAGCTATGCAGTTGGAAATAGATGCTTTGGAGGCAAACAAGACTTGGATTATCACTGATCCACCTCAAGGCAAGACTTTAGTAGATTGCAAATGGGTCTACAAGGTCAAGTTTAATGCAGATGGTAGTGTTGAACGTTACAAAGCAAGATTGGTTGCTCGTGGTTACACTCAAATTGAGGGGATGGACTATCATGACACATTTGCTCCGGTTGCTAAAATGACTACAGTAAGGTGTGTTTTGGTTATAGCTGCTGCAAGAAGCTGGCCATTGTTTCAGTTAGATGTTAACAATGCTTTTTTGCATGGGATTCTTGATGAGGAAGTATATATGAAACTTCCTCTTGGCTTTTACGGTGCAAAAAAGACAAAAGGAAAAGTCTGTAGGCTGGTGAAAAGCATATATGGATTGAAGCAAGCTTCAAGGCAATGGTTTGCTCAATTCAGTTCTTCTCTTGTTCAATTTGGATTTCATATGAGCCTCAATGATTATTCCTTATTCACTTTGAGGAGGGGATCTGATTTCATCATTTTGTTAGTATATGTGGATGATGTGATCATCACTGGTACTTCAATTCAGATTATTGATGAAATAAAGGCTTACATTCATGGGAAATTCAAGATAAAGGATTTGGGGACTCTGAAGTATTTTTTGGGTCTTGAGATGGCTCGTTCCGCTGAGGGGATTTTCTTGCATCAACGCAAGTATGCATTGGAGTTACTGGAGGATACTGGTTTTTTAGATTGTAAACCAGTTCGATCTCCAATGGAGCAGAAACATCGTCTGAGTTTATCAACGGCTCCCCTCTTGCAAGATGCTCTCCTCTATCGTCAGCTGGTTGGTAAGCTCATTTATTTGACTATCTCAAGGCCAGATTTAGCATACCCTGTGCATATTCTTAGTCAGTTTGTTACTGCCCCGACAACTGATCACTTACAAGCTGTTCATCGTGTCCTGAGATACATCAAGAATGCGCTTGCTCAAGGGATATTCTTTCCATCAAATTCTGATTTACAGCTGAGAGCATATTGTGATGCGGATTGGGCAGCATGTCCCATCACTAGAAGATCCATTTCAGGTTATTGTATCACTTTGGGTATGGCGGCCATTTTTTGGAAAGCTAAGAAGTAGCATGTTGTGTCGCGTTCATCTGCGGAATCGGAGTATAGATCAATGGCTTCTACATGTTCTGAGCTTGTTTGGTTGGCGAGAGTTTTGAAAGACCTTCAGGTACCAATTTCTGCATCAATTCCTTTGGCTTGTGATAATAAGGCTGCTATTCATATTTCTCATAATCCGGTGTTTCATGAGCGTACGAAACATGTAGAATTGGACTGTCATTACATCCGAGGTCATGTTCTGTCCAAGTTCATAGTGCCAGTCCACATTCCTACCTCTGAGCAGCCTGTAGACATTATGACGAAGCCGTTGCCGAAGGAGCAGCTCCTGCATTTGTGTGGCAAGCTGGGAGTGTCAAATTTTTTACACTCCGCAGCTTGAGGAGGGGTGTTTGGGAGCAGCTCCTGGATTTGTGTGGCAGGAGTTTTGGTGTCTGATTTATGCTTGGTTGTTTGCAGGATGGTCCTTGGAGGGAAAGCTATTTGCAGGAGTTTAGTGTGTAGTCTAGACGACGTCGTTTAGTTCTAGATGTTGTACGTAGTCGTTTTGTAAAATTCTAGCTTCCCTCCTGAGTTCTGTGTATATCAAATATTGTAATCTTTTTTGGTAATTAATGAAAATCTGTTTCGTTCCCAAATTGAGTTGCCGAAGCTTCTAGGTCTGAAATCGCTCCGGCGACGATCGTCGTCCCAACCGTTGACGAGCGTTTTCCTTAAGACAGTAACAACACAAGATTTACCGTGGTTCGCCTTGTAAACAAGGCTACATCCACGTTGAGCACAGTCCGGCTCAAATCCACTAATGATGAGAGTTTTACACGACCGAACTCCTATTACAAGATCGTAGAATTCCAGAACAAACTGGATATGCTACAATACCAAAAACTCGCAAAAGGCCTCAGGACATTACCGATTTGAAGAGGCACGCTTGCTTTGGGACACCGGCACTGCACTTTCAGGCGCTGACAGATTGCTCCACGGCTGCAGGAACCTCGACCTCACCGGGACTCAACAATCAGCTTTCCGCCTAGTCCACAAAACTATCGCCTTTTGTCGCATAAGCCCTCTCTTTTCTTCTCAATGAAAACACAAGAAGCTCTGCGATTTTCTTTTTTCGTCTTCGGAGAACCTTGCTCTGTCTGTTGGAAACTCGACCGTAAACCAAGCTCCCTGGAACCTCCTCAACTCTGCCCAGACCCTCTCTGGCGCACAACTCTGGTTTCGATCCCTTTTTTGGTTGAACGAAGAAGCTGACAGTTCTTTCTCTGGAAATTTTCTTTCTCTGGAAATTGGTAAAAGCAATTGTGCCCTTGACCCGAGTTGGCTAGCCTTTAAATACATATCTCAACAATGGATCTCACCCCTCCAAAATTAAACTCAGATCAAAGGCTGACATTTGCTAACAAAAAGGCTCCAAAACTCTAAAATAAAGAGCACTAACCAAACCAAAAATTACAACTCTTGCAATCATATTTTACAACAAATACTCCATGATGATGTAGTATGGCAGTGTTTGACAAAACCAGCACAAGTGAACAAGGAGCAGCTACAGCAGGGGATGCTATAGCAGGAGCTTGTTCAAGTTGCTGCAACATCTGTCCGAGTAGCAGCAGCAACCTGGGTTTGGCTAGAAGGCCTGGCAGCCCTGCGGAGAGCATCAGAAGAATTTCTTAAAGTGCTGCGGAGAATATTCCAGTGGGGAATTCCTAGCTAGAGAAGGAGATTTGTTTTGGAGATCAAATCAAATCTAATCTCCTAAAAATTAGGAGATAATTGTTTCTTTTTGGGACATTGCTAAATTCTGTTCTTGATTAAAGTGGGCGTTGCTACTTAAGAGAGAGGAGGTCAGAGCAGAAAGGTTGATCGAAGCTGAGGGATACACGAGTGCATACACCGAATTCAGAGAGAGCAATTTTGGTGTGCGACGAGTTCTTCGATCATCATCCGAAAGCAGAGCGTGAGCGCAGAGCTGTGGTGACAGAAGTAAAAGGAGGTCAGGACTTGCGTAGTCTGATCCGAGCTTGATCTGGAAGCCAATTCAGAGCAGTGGTGCTTATTGGTTGATCAAGGAAGGCCGCGGAAGAACTGACGGGTGTGTGGCTCGGTCGAGTGTCTAAGCGGCAGTTCTCGCTAGTGGCAGGAGGTCACTGAGTGAGGGGGAGTATTCCAGAGTGTGCAGCGCTCGTGGAATCGTTCGATCGGCTCGGCAGAAGGCTTTGGAGTCTCAGGGGCAGCTATAGGGGGGTGTTCCTCCTGATAAGGCTCCCCTGCCTGATCAGGAGGCTCCACCTCAACTTCAGGGTCCTCTATAATTACCTGGGGAGCTGGGGAATTTTCCCCAAGCTCACAAATACTGCCCTGAGCTTGGACAGGCTCAGGATCATTGAGCTCCACCTCAATTGAAGCTCCCTCACGGGCAGAAAAAATTAAATCACTCGGGTCATTGCTGCCTCTATCCTTAAAAGGGAAGGAACACTCACCAAAATTCAGCAGACCTTGATTACTTAGGGCAGTTAGACTCTTCTGCCTTAAGTGACCAAGCCTTAAATGTCATTTCACAGACCCTACCATTTTATTTTCACCAATTGATGCCACATGCAAATACTCAGAACAGCAATCACCATTTAAAACATACAAACCATGGTGTTTCACTCCAGAGAAAAGCAGTTTATCATTTATATAGACATTCAACAAGCCATTCTGTAGAACACATGCACAACCCAAATCATCAAGAGTGCCTAAAGAAATTAAATTTCTTTTAAGGTCAGCGATTAATCTCACATTAGTTAACCTGATTTTCTTATTTCCTATCAGATTTAAGCATACGGTGCAAATTCCCTTAACCCTACAATGATTATCATCAGCCATATGAACTATTTCATAAGTTCTAAGGACAAGATCCTCAAACCAATGTTCATGGGAGCACATATGGTAAGTTGTTGTGGATCCGGTCAATTCCTAAGAACCTGTCATTCTCATGCCTACTGGTTGCGCCCTCCCTTGGGCTCATCAGGGAAGCGGGAACAGCTCCCGACCAGTGAGGCACCCAAAAGCGCACCCGAAGGGGCCCTTGAGGTGCATACTCGCCTTAATACTGTCTTCCTTTCCTGCCTTTAGTACAACCAGTAGACATTTTGTCGGGGCTCGCATGTTTTCTCAAGTTGTCCAAAGGCAGGTTCATATCATTACCCGCCCCTAAAAAAATGACCTTGTCCTCAAGATCTACATGCGTGCTGGCCTATCAGTGCATTGATATCGTATCCTTCGCATTGGTTTCGGTGTCCCATACCGCCTCCACCCTTTTTTTGGCTATAGAAGTTCTCCATTCGCTTTTGAGCACAGTGTCCCATACCAATAGAGGCTCATGCAAGGTTCTCCGAAGGGTTGATGTCCCATACCATCAAAGGCGACCTTCAGAGTTGCGCTTCCGCACTTGAACTTCCTTCGATATTGCACTTATTTGCAATGATTCTCAGAAACCAGACGAAACTGTTGGCGCTCTTCTCGACTAGCTGGGCACACACCCATGTGTAGTCTTCTTTCTGAGTTGGCTAGTTGGGCGATCACTTTCTCCGCTAACTTTCAGCATGGTAGCGTTCTTTCCGGGTCGCCCTCACAAGGATCATCCACGGTAGCTCACTCTAGCTAGCTTTCACTCTGGCCTCTTTGGGCAATCAGGTAGCTCTTTTCTAGGTTGCAACTCTCCGTGTTCGGCTCTGATATCAATTGTTGTGGATCCGGTCAATTCCTAAGAACCCGTCATTCTCATGCCTACTGGTGTCCCCCTCCCTTGGGCTCATCAGGGAAGCGGGAACAGCTTCCGACCAATGAGGCACCCAAAAGCGCACCCGAAGGGGCTCTTGAGGTGCATACTTGTCTTAATACTGTCTTCCTTCCCTGCCTTTAGTACAACCAGTAGACATTTTGTCTGGGCTCGCATGTTTTCTCAAGTTGTCCAAAGGCAGGTTCATATTATAAGTGCACCCTGAATCAAGCACCCAGTGCTCACTGTCAGCTCTATTTGTGACAGTTAAAACCTCAAATGAGTCCACAGCTACATTAGAGGCTCTATAATGGTTCCCCTCAGAATCAATTGCCTTTTTATTCAGGGCAAGCCACTTGAAACAATTCTTTTTCAAGTGGCCTGGCTTACCACAGTGAAAGCACTTCCTAGATTCAGTTTTAGTCTTCTCAGATTTGCCCTTACCCTTTTCCTCCCTATGTCCCTGCTCATCTTTATTGGTCTGAGTTTGATTAAGTTTGTTTCTAACGAATAAGTTCATCCCTGATTTGTTTTCTGGATGTTTCAACTCTAAAATTCCCTAGTTCTCAAAGCAGTACAAAACAATTCATATCTAGGGACCTTTCCAGTATACTGGAAAGCATCCTTCATTACTTTAAAATTATCAGGAATAGAGTTCATCAAAATCATGACCTTACTTGTATCATCTAGTTCAAACTCAGTACCAACCAGCATAAGATTCAACCTAAGAAATTCATCTAGGTTCTCATCAATAGATTTAGTAGGCAACATCCTAAAACTAAATAGAGAAGCTTTTAAATATGCAAGATTTGGTGCAACCCTATTAGCATACAAGGACTCTAGTTTAAGCCAAAGGTCTAAGGCAGTTTTAGAGGTACTTACCTGCCGCAGAACTGAATCTGCCAGGTTTAGCACCAGAAGATTGTAAGCTTCAGCTTGAATCTCCTTTTTCTTTAATTTCTCCTCTGCCGACCAATTATCTTCTGAAGCTTCTGATGCTGCCGCAACTCTGTGGTGTCGCAGAAGTGCCCTCATCTTCATGCTCCACAAGCCAAAATCAAGCTTGCCATCAAATGGGGCGATCTCCACTCTTCCAGACACCATTCTCGCAAGAAACAGAGAAGCAATGGGACTGGGTTAGAAACAACAAGTTTTCAGTGAATAACAGATTCAAGAAAGCTTAACCTGGCTCTGATACCACTGTTGTAATTCTCTACTGATGAATTTCACTACTTGAACACAATTCTGCCTAAATCAAGAACACTGCTCTAAGCAAACCTACCTCTAAAGAAAAAAAATCACAGCCACAAATAAAAGCAGCAAAAGACAGCAACAACGCAAGATTTACCGTGGTTCGCCTTGTAAACAAGGCTACATCCACGTTTAGCACAGCCCGGCTCAAATCCACTAATGATAGAGAGTTTTACACGACCGAACTCCTATTACAAGATTGCAGAATTCCAGAAGGATATGCTACCGTACCAAAAACCAGCAAAAGGTCTTAGGACATTACCGATTTGAAGAGGCACGCTTGCTTTGGGACACCGACACTGCACCTTCAGGTGTTGACAGATTGCTCCACGGCTGTAGGAACCTCGACCTCACCGGGACTCAACAATCACCTCTCCGCCTAGTCCACAAAACTACCGCCCTTTGTCGCATAAGCCCTCTCTTTTCTTCTCAATGAAAACACAAGAAGCTCTGCGATTTTGTTTTTCCGTCTTCGGAGAACCTTGCTCTGTCTGCTGGAAACTCGAACCCAAACCAAGCTCCCTGGAACCTCCTCAACTCTGCCCAGACCCTCTCTAGCGCACAACTCTGGCTTCGAACTCTTTTTTGGTTGAACGAAGAAGCTGGCAGTTCTTTCTCTGGAAGTTTTCTTTCTCTTGAAGCAATTGTGCCCTTGACCCGAGATGACTAGCCTTTAAATACATATCTCAACAATTGATCTCAGCCCTCCAAAATTAAACTCATATCAAAAGCTGACATTTGCTCACAAGAAAGGCTCAAAAACTCTAAAATAAAGAGCACTATCCAAACCAAACATTTCAACTCTTGCAATCATATTTTACAACAGTTTCTACTATGATCATGAAGGATTCTCCTTTCTACCTTGTGCCTTCTTCATATTGTTTCTACTATGATTGTGAAGGATTCTCTTTTTTTTTTTTCCATCCTACGTGCAAAGACAAAGCCGGTTATTAAGAGTGTTCATCTCCTATTTTAACGTAGAAAATCTTTATTCATTTGCCAATTTATATTCTAGTTAACAAGTGTTAATCCAATTTCTCAAGGTAACTCAGTTTAGCAACCAGTGTTAACGTAGTATGGTTTCAAAAAAAAAAAAAAAACCAAGAACCTCAGATGAAGGATCACAATAATGATAGACTTATACTCGGCCTTATCTTTAATAAAATGTAGCCTAATGTATGTATGTTTACTACGTTCATGATAAACTTAATCCCTACAAAAAATACAAAACACTCGAACTATTAGTATGTAATACAAGTATATACTGTTTATTCTATAGAAAACCATGAAGCCATATGACTTCTTTTGCAGTCTCAATGGCTGCGATATACTCTGCCTCACTTGAGACAGAGCTACGACCGTGTGTGTTGAGGAATGACATCCTTGATAAAACTGCTGAAGAGACTGCAGAAGTACTTCCTAAAGATTGGTGGCTGGAGTACAATCTGAAGACTGTCAAAACAACAACAAGCGACAGAAACAAAGATCTAGAGTCTGCTTTAGTAATCCCTGATGACCCAGAGCTAGAGTAGTTTGCCCGATCAACCTGGAGAGGTTCCGGCTTGGTGCGACTAGCATCGCGGAAGCCTCGGGAGCTTTGCAGACATCATAATGGTCAGCACATGGTCGAAGAAGATAAAGAGCCTAAAGTCCAAAATAGGCAACATAATCTTCAACAAACCTTTCTACAATCCAGGAGAAGATTCTGATAATGATGGCCACGAGATTTCCGTCCTTGGCAATCTGGCAAGCTTGAAAAGGAAGGCTGGAAGCAGCTTCTGAACACACACACGAGCAATACAAAGAAAGAGAGAAAATACACAGAGATCAACCTACGGTACCAGCGTATACACATTGGGTTGAAGACCGGTGGAATCAGAACTCGTGGAGTTTGATTCAGCGTTAATAGCCGAAGCTCAATTGGAGTGCTGCTCGTTGAAGGATCAATCAGAGCTCGGAGAACAGCTGCGGACAGGGTTGTCATAGGTTGAGTGAGAGCTGATCGAGGCTGCCCAATATTGACAGAGTGTGTCATTGATTGAGGGGGAGCAGAGACTGAGTTTGCAGAACTCAAAGTGTCCGACTGATTGGCGGGAGAGCTAGAAGAGTCGTTGACTGGAGATACAACAACTCTGGTGAAGAGTGTGCTTAAGCATTCCGTGAGCTACACATTGTAATAGAATAGGCTAAGTCTGAGAGTCAGGTCTGTACCTATTTATTACTGAGAGTGTGTAGATTGCACGAAGAGAGTCTGGTTGATCAGACTGCTAGCTAGTCAAAGTGATTAGACTGAGCATAAGATTTCGGCTAGGTGACAAGTAGAGGTGTGAGTCCTTTGTACTTTAACCTGGGATAGTGGAATCTTGAGGATCAGAGTATCCTCCCAGACGTAGGCAAGTTGCCGAACTGGGTGAACAAATACTATGTCTTTCTTATTCTGCCAGTAGAATAATTCCGCAGAAAGATACAGAGAGTGCTTAAGCAGAAGTGATAACTTCGCATCAGCAGCGCTGCACAATTCAGTGTGAAACTGCGATTTCCATGAAACACAGCTCCCACACCAAGTGAAAAATAACCTTATAATTGACTTTCTATTACCTTTAATGCTAGCATAATCAGAATCCACAAAACCAAATAACTCATACTTCTTCCCATGTTCGGCATACTCAAGTCCTACACTTTTTACACCACTATAATATCTTAGTAAATATTTCATGGCCTTCTAGTGAGTCTCACCAAGACTGCCCATGAATTTACTTAGCACATTGATGCCAAAGCTAGACTAAGCATATAATATATTATTGAGCCTACTACGACGTCACAAGGAATTTATGCCATTTTTTACTTAACTCACAATGAGTTTTGGGACAATCTGACTTTGTTAAAATTAAGTGCTCTTCTAAGAGGACTGTCACAGGTTCCATAGTAAACCTTTTAAAAACCTTATTATTGAAAAATACAATTTTATTTCGTCTATTTCTCATTATACTTATATCTAGGATTTTCTTAGTAGTGATTACTCATTATTAATATGTCATCAGCATACAATAATAAGTATACACACAAATTAGACTTAGGCCTTTTCAGATATTGGATAGTATCAACTGGCTTCTTGTAATTCTATAAGCAACATGCATGCATTAAATTTTATGTTCCACTACCTTGGTGAGTGCTTAAGACCATAGATAGACTTTTTAAGCAAACAAACATGATTTTGGATTATTTTTATCAACAAAACCTAATGGTTGGCTCATATAAATTATCTCATTCCCATTACCATATATGAAGTCAGTTCTTACATCGATTTGGTGTGCTTCTGAACAGTCGATTTATCGACTGAATATTCCCTTGTTTATAATGGACTGCTCGTTTCCCAAATTTTTTATTGTCATTTTGTCACAGTACTCTTTTTTTAGGTCAAATTTTATAAAGTTGAAGCTTTGCAGTTCGTTTGGAGAAAATTAATGCAAAACACAAAGATTCAGACGAAACCAAATATGAGTAGTGTGAATGTATGTGGCATCATTGACAAACTCCTACAAGGTGAACAAGAGTCTGCTACAGCAAACGTGTGAAGACAGCAGCTGATGCAGAGGGTTCCAGAGTGACCAAGCAGAGTGCACAAGGCGTTGCTACAGCAACCTGTGTAGCAGAGAGCTGTAGCATCCTAAATAGCAGATTTCCGCGTGGAGAACAAGCTGCCTAAAATTGAAGAGAAAAGCAACGGAAGCTTTCTAAATGCAATTCGCAGAATCAGCAGCTTGCCGGTCAACTTGGAGCATCGCAACAGGTTGGTAGAGTATCGTGAAGATAGAGAGCAAGATGATGCAGCTGCCCGTGTGAAGACAGCAGCTTGTGCAAATCCAGCCAAAGTGAACAAGCAAGTGAACAAGCTGCTGCTACAGTCAAAGTTCAGCACAAGTGAACGAGCTAGTGAACAAGGAGAAGCTATAGCAGGAGCTTGTTCAGAAGAGCTGTAGCGTCTGTCCGTGCAGCAGTAATCTATGCTTTGGAATGAAGGCGTGGCAGTTCATCTAAGAGCATCAGGAGAGTTTCTAAGTTACTGTAGAGAATATTCCAGAGTGGAGATTCCTAGCTGAAGTAGGAGTTTTGGTTTGAATCTCAAATCAAATCAAATCAAATCTCCTAGAAATCAGGAGATATTGATGCTGCAAGGGGAACTGCTGTAATCTGATAATGAAGCAGTGGACGCACATATATAAGTGAGACCCTTCAGAGCGATGAAGGGTGATCGAAGAAGAGAGCGTGAACGAGTACACACACACAGAATTCTGAGAGAGTATTTTTGGTGTGCGAGGAAATCTTTGATCTTCACCGAGAGCAGAGCGTGAGTGCAGAGCTGAGGTGACAGAAGCAGAGGGCGATCAGGACTTGCTGAGTCTGATCCAAGCTTGATCGGGAAGCCAATTCAGAGCAGTGGTGCTTGTTGGTTGATCAAGGAAGGCCGCGGAGGAATTGTCGGGTGGAGGGACTCGGGCAATCGATCGAAGGCAAGCTCTTGCTAGTGACAGGAGGTCACTGAGTGAGGGGGAGTATTCCAGAGTGTGCAGCGCTCGTGAAATCGTTCGAACGGCTCAGCGGAAGGCTTTGGAGCGACGCAGACAATTTGTGCATTAGCTTTGTGCTACAGCAGATGCTATAGCAACCCTGCAGAACTTGAGTATTGTTTAGAATAGGCTGAGTTTGAGGAGACAGTAGCTATTCTAGATAAATATCAGTAGAGGGTGTGCAGACACAAGTCAGAGCCTGTTCTGATTGTGTGCGAGGATCCACCTAAGGTTGAGTAGCATAGGTTGCGTGGGTTGTAACCGTGGGTACTTGGAAACCTTGAGAATAGTGGATTGAGGACTGAAAAGAGTCCTCCCCAGACGTAGGCAATTTGGCTGAATTGGGTGAACAAATTGTGTCCTTGATCTTTCCTGCTGAAGCAGTTTACTGGTGAACAAGAGTGTGCTGTAGCAACTGCTTGTTCACAAATCAGTTTATTAGAGGCGCTGCGAATTTCAATTGGAATCAGAGTAGGAACTCGACACACAGAGTGAAGATCCTGAGCTCCTTGCTGAGTTCATCAAGCGAAGATGAAAGAAAGACAAAGCACAAGTCGGCCGCCCCTACTAGAAGAAGGAAATTATAATTGTTGGAAGGTGAGAATGAAAGCTTTCTTAAAGGCGATGGATGAAAAGATATGGAGAGAAGTAGTGTCTGGGTGGTCACACCCACTGACCATCGACGACAAAGGAGTTGCACGGGAGAAACCAGAGGAGACATGGACAGTTGAAGAAGAAGCTGTAGCAACAGTAACTCCAAAGCCTTGAACGTGATATTTGCCGCTGTTGACGCAAATAATTTCAGGCTGATCTCAGACTATGAATTTGCCAAGCAAGCTTGGGAGATCCTCCAGACGGCTCATGAAAGGAACAAGACTCCTGCTGCAAATTGGAGAGACGAAGACAGTGAAGAAGACTCTGAACAAACGAGCAATGTTGCTCTGATAACTGCACCTAATATGAAGAACACCGTTTCAACAAAGCTAGAAAGTGTTGAGGAGTCAGGCAGTAGTGATGATGAGGAAATCACTGAGGAGTCCATTGCAAGAAAATTTGTCCTGTTGCACGAAGAGTGGCTGCAAGTCATCGAGATCAACAAAGGATTGACTGCCAAGGTATCGGAACTCGAAGAAGAACGAGAGGAGCTGCTGAAGACAATCACTTCTCTTACCGGTCAGGCTGCCAAGCAAGAAGAGAAGTTTGCTGCAGAAAAGGAAGAGCTCAACCTCTACAGGAAGACCACAAAGATGCTTAACAATGGCTCAAGCACTCTTGAAGATATACTAGCTCGCCAAAGATATGGAGGAGGCTACTCAGGCCTTGGATACATTGGAGAAGAAGGTGTTGAAAGAACTGTATTCATCAAAGCTACGGAGCCAGAAGATGCTGTGAATGGTGTGGAGAAACCGGTCCTGTCCCAGAAACCAGTACAGAAGAAGGTGCCTAGAAGGGTGAATAAGAGGCTGCTACAGCAACCGCTGTACCAACCATCTGTAGCAAAAACGAAACCCAGGAGCAAAAATCGCAGATGCTATTTTTGTGATCAGGAGGGTCACATTCAGAGGAGATGCCCGATCTTGAACAAGTATTGGATACCTCAGAGATCGCCTACAGACGGACAACGCCAGATGAAGCCAAGGATTAGACGTGGCCGGCAGGTGACCTCCAGCTCATCAAAGCCGATGAAGGAAAGTAATTATCCAGTGATGCGCGGAAACATCAGATACGTTGGAGGGACAACGAACTGGAGAATGAGGATTGCAAAAGATACAGGTGCAGACCGGGTGAGCCATCGAAACAATGCTGGAAGGAAAGAAAGAGTTGCTAGACATAACAGAGCTCGGAAGCATTGGATACGGAAGCCAGAGCAGGCAGCGATGGAGAAGCAGCCACTAGATATTCCCCCACAGTCATTGGAAGAGGCACATGATGAGACACCAACAGTTCCCCTTCTTTGGTGGATGGAGAAGAGGCATTGGCCTATTCGCTGAGTTAAGCTTGAGGCTCCACCCTTATCATTTGTGACAAAAAGGGGGAGAAGATGTGTTCTGTTGTTTGTATTGTGTTGGCAGGTTTTGTCAGTCGACCCCAGAGGGAGAAGAGGAGCCCCTGCAGAAGATGCTCAGGTCTTGTTAAAAATGCCAAGGGGGAGATTGTTAAGGTAATGGCATCCTTGACAAAACCAGCGCAAGAAGTTGCTACAGCATCCCGAGAAGATTGAAGCTGGAGCTTCTTCAAAAGACTGACAAAACAACAACGAGCAAGAAGTTGGTACACCATCCGATGACAGCAGAAGCTATCTGAATACACCAGTTGAGAAGAAGCCAGAAGACAAGCTAGGGATAGCTTGAGATCAGCAGAGTCCTTGAATTGAGATGAATTCTGAAGAAGCTGCTAGAGAAGGAGTCTGAAGACGAGATGAGGATTGCCTAAGATCAGAAGGGTCTTTGGATTTTGTCAAAATGCCAAGGGGGGGATTGTTAATGTATGTGGCATCATTGACAAACTCCTACAAGGTGAACAAGAGTCTGCTACAGCAAACGTGTGAAGACAGCAGCTGATGCAGAGGGTTCCAGAGTGACCAAGCAGAGTGCACAAGGCGTTGCTACAGCAACCTGTGTAGCAGAGAGCTGTAGCACCCTAAATAGCAGATTTCCGCGTGGAGAACAAGCTGCCCAGAATTGAAGAGAAGAGCAACGGAAGCTTTCTAAATGCAATTCGCAGAATCAGCAGCTTGCCGGTCAACTTGGAGCATCGCAACAAGTTGGTAGAGTATCGTGAAGATAGAGGGCAAGATGATGCAGCTGCCCTTGTGCAAATCCAGCCAAAGTGAACAAGCTGCTGCTACAGTCAAAGTTCAGCACAAGTGAACGAGCTAGTGAACAAGGAGCAGCTATAGCAGGAGCTTGTTTAGAAGAGCTGTACCGTCTGTCCGTGCAGCAGCAATCTGTGCTTTGGAATGAAGGCGTGGCAGTTCATCTAAGAGCATCAGGAGAGTTTCTAAGTTGTTGTAGAGAATATTCCAGAGTGGAGATTCCTAGCTGAAGTAGGAGTTTTGGTTTGAATCTCAAATCAAATCTAATCTCCTAGAAATTAGGAAATATTAATGCTGCAAGGGGAACTGCTGTAATCTGATAATGAAGCAGTGGACGCACATATATAAGTGAGACCCTTCAGAGCGATGAACGATGATCGAAGAAGAGAGCGTGAACGAGTACACAAACACAGAATTCTGAGAGAGTATTTTTGGTGTGCGAGGAAATCTTTGATCTTCACCGAGAGCAGAGCGTGAGCGCAGAGCTGAGGTGACAGAAGCAGAGGGCGATCAGAACTTGCAGAGTCTGATCCAAGCTTGATCGGGAAGCCAATTCAGAGCAGTGGTGCTTGTTGGTTGATCAATGAAGGCCGCGGAGGAATTATCGAGTGGAGGGACTCGGGCAATCGATCGAAGGCAAGCTCTTGCTAGTGACAGGAGTTCACTGAGTGAGGGGGAGTATTCCAGAGTGTGCAGCGCTCGTGGAATCGTTCGAACGGCTCAGCGGAAGGCTTTGGAGCGATGCGGACAATTTGTGCATTAGATGTGTGCTACAGCAGATGCTATAGCAACCCAGCAGAACTTGAGTATTGTTTAGAATAGGCTGAGTTTGAGGAGACAGTAGATATTCTAGATAGATATCAGTAGAGGGTGTGCAGACACAAGTCAGAGCCTGTTCTGATTGTGTGCGAGGATCCACCTAAGGTTGAGTAGCATAGGTTGCGTGGGTTGTAACCGTGGGTACTTGGAAACCTTGAGAATAGTGGATTGAGGACTGAGAAGAGTCCTCCCCAGACATAGGCAATTTGGCTGAATTGGGTGAACAACTTGTGTCCTTGATCTTTCCTACTGAAGTAGTTTACTGGTGAACAAGAGTGTGCTGTAGCAACTGCTTGTTCACAAATCAGTTTATTAGAGGCACTGCGAATTTCAAGTAGGAAACTATTTGTCTTCAGAAGCTTTCCGAGTGTATGGTAATTGTCCAATTGCAACGTGCCATAGGGCTACGATTTTTTAATTTACACCAAGATTAAATTCAAATTTTAAATGATCAAATAAGCGAGCAAAGTCAGAATCATTGTGTAGAGTGAACATCAACCCTTATTACCCATTCGCTCTTATCGTCCAAGCGATGCGACCAAAATTGAAAAATCTGCCTCTACGGAGATCGTATCACTCGTATCGACACGTGATACGGGCAATTCACCCAAAATGCAGAAATCAAGGCTTCAAATAGAAAACGAGTATTTTTGAGAGAGGGGATCCAAAAATTAAAAGTCTTGACCTAACCTGGAAAGGGATACTATCAAGGACAATGAGCAGGAAGGAGTGAAGAATTCTTTGTCTCCTTGTTACTTTTTCTTTCCTTATGTTCTTTAAATCAATGCATTCTTGTTATCTTAAAATGAATCGTGAATACTCGTATTATTCCGGGATCTTACGTATCTTAAGTTGTATGAACTTCTTTCATGCAATCTAATATAGACTTTATTTCAAATGATACCTATGTGTTTGATCCTACATCGCTTAATGCCATGTTCTATGCAAATGTGCCGTAAGGATAAGTAGGTTAAGAACCAACATCACCGTATTTAAGGCAACTAACCTGAATTATGTTGGATGTGCCTAATCATAGTAGCTATGTTGGTAGTATATGATTTTATAGGAAAAATTATAATCACTTGTTTGAAAAACATGTTTTCAATGTGTTCTTATCTTAATGAGTAGTTACCAATGTTGATTGAATATTAATGGTTAGGGGCTCGTAGTACAAACAAAAAGTAATAATCTAGGAGTATATGGCTTACTTTGAGAGTATATGATTTGTTCTCATTCATCGCATGATTTGAGTAACTATATACTTTGTTTCATGAATCGAGTGGTGCGCATGGGTGAAGTTTGATTATGAAATATTGATTTTGTTTGCATCGCAACAGGTTGGTAGAGTATCGTGAAGATAGAGAGCAAGATGATGCAGCTGCCCGTGTGAAGACAGCAGCTTGTGCAAATCCAGCCAAAGTGAACAAGCAAGTGAACAAGCTGCTGCTACAGTCAAAGTTCAGCACAAGTGAACGAGCTAGTGAACAAGGAGAAGCTATAGCAGGAGCTTGTTCAGAAGAGCTGTAGCGTCTGTCCGTGCAGCAGTAATCTATGCTTTGGAATGAAGGCGTGGCAGTTCATCTAAGAGCATCAGGAGAGTTTCTAAGTTACTGTAGAGAATATTCCAGAGTGGAGATTCCTAGCTGAAGTAGGAGTTTTGGTTTGAATCTCAAATCAAATCAAATCAAATCTCCTAGAAATCAGGAGATATTGATGCTGCAAGGGGAACTGCTGTAATCTGATAATGAAGCAGTGGACGCACATATATAAGTGAGACCCTTCAGAGCGATGAAGGGTGATCGAAGAAGAGAGCGTGAACGAGTACACACACACAGAATTCTGAGAGAGTATTTTTGGTGTGCGAGGAAATCTTTGATCTTCACCGAGAGCAGAGCGTGAGTGCAGAGCTGAGGTGACAGAAGCAGAGGGCGATCAGGACTTGCTGAGTCTGATCCAAGCTTGATCGGGAAGCCAATTCAGAGCAGTGGTGCTTGTTGGTTGATCAAGGAAGGCCGCGGAGGAATTGTCGGGTGGAGGGACTCGGGCAATCGATCGAAGGCAAGCTCTTGCTAGTGACAGGAGGTCACTGAGTGAGGGGGAGTATTCCAGAGTGTGCAGCGCTCGTGAAATCGTTCGAACGGCTCAGCGGAAGGCTTTGGAGCGACGCAGACAATTTGTGCATTAGCTTTGTGCTACAGCAGATGCTATAGCAACCCTGCAGAACTTGAGTATTGTTTAGAATAGGCTGAGTTTGAGGAGACAGTAGCTATTCTAGATAAATATCAGTAGAGGGTGTGCAGACACAAGTCAGAGCCTGTTCTGATTGTGTGCGAGGATCCACCTAAGGTTGAGTAGCATAGGTTGCGTGGGTTGTAACCGTGGGTACTTGGAAACCTTGAGAATAGTGGATTGAGGACTGAGAAGAGTCCTCCCCAGACGTAGGCAATTTGGCTGAATTGGGTGAACAAATTGTGTCCTTGATCTTTCCTGCTGAAGCAGTTTACTGGTGAACAAGAGTGTGCTGTAGCAACTGCTTGTTCACAAATCAGTTTATTAGAGGCGCTGCGAATTTCAATTGGAATCAGAGTAGGAACTCGACACACAGAGTGAAGATCCTGAGCTCCTTGCTGAGTTCATCAAGCGAAGATGAAAGAAAGACAAAGCACAAGTCGGCCGCCCCTACTAGAAGAAGGAAATTATAATTGTTGGAAGGTGAGAATGAAAGCTTTCTTAAAGGCGATGGATGAAAAGATATGGAGAGAAGTAGTGTCTGGGTGGTCACACCCACTGACCATCGACGACAAAGGAGTTGCACGGGAGAAACCAGAGGAGACATGGACAGTTGAAGAAGAAGCTGTAGCAACAGTAACTCCAAAGCCTTGAACGTGATATTTGCCGCTGTTGACGCAAATAATTTCAGGCTGATCTCAGACTATGAATTTGCCAAGCAAGCTTGGGAGATCCTCCAGACGGCTCATGAAAGGAACAAGACTCCTGCTGCAAATTGGAGAGACGAAGACAGTGAAGAAGACTCTGAACAAACGAGCAATGTTGCTCTGATAACTGCACCTAATATGAAGAACACCGTTTCAACAAAGCTAGAAAGTGTTGAGGAGTCAGGCAGTAGTGATGATGAGGAAATCACTGAGGAGTCCATTGCAAGAAAATTTGTCCTGTTGCACGAAGAGTGGCTGCAAGTCATCGAGATCAACAAAGGATTGACTGCCAAGGTATCGGAACTCGAAGAAGAACGAGAGGAGCTGCTGAAGACAATCACTTCTCTTACCGGTCAGGCTGCCAAGCAAGAAGAGAAGTTTGCTGCAGAAAAGGAAGAGCTCAACCTCTACAGGAAGACCACAAAGATGCTTAACAATGGCTCAAGCACTCTTGAAGATATACTAGCTCGCCAAAGATATGGAGGAGGCTACTCAGGCCTTGGATACATTGGAGAAGAAGGTGTTGAAAGAACTGTATTCATCAAAGCTACGGAGCCAGAAGATGCTGTGAATGGTGTGGAGAAACCGGTCCTGTCCCAGAAACCAGTACAGAAGAAGGTGCCTAGAAGGGTGAATAAGAGGCTGCTACAGCAACCGCTGTACCAACCATCTGTAGCAAAAACGAAACCCAGGAGCAAAAATCGCAGATGCTATTTTTGTGATCAGGAGGGTCACATTCAGAGGAGATGCCCGATCTTGAACAAGTATTGGATACCTCAGAGATCGCCTACAGACGGACAACGCCAGATGAAGCCAAGGATTAGACGTGGCCGGCAGGTGACCTCCAGCTCATCAAAGCCGATGAAGGAAAGTAATTATCCAGTGATGCGCGGAAACATCAGATACGTTGGAGGGACAACGAACTGGAGAATGAGGATTGCAAAAGATACAGGTGCAGACCGGGTGAGCCATCGAAACAATGCTGGAAGGAAAGAAAGAGTTGCTAGACATAACAGAGCTCGGAAGCATTGGATACGGAAGCCAGAGCAGGCAGCGATGGAGAAGCAGCCACTAGATATTCCCCCACAGTCATTGGAAGAGGCACATGATGAGACACCAACAGTTCCCCTTCTTTGGTGGATGGAGAAGAGGCATTGGCCTATTCGCTGAGTTAAGCTTGAGGCTCCACCCTTATCATTTGTGACAAAAAGGGGGAGAAGATGTGTTCTGTTGTTTGTATTGTGTTGGCAGGTTTTGTCAGTCGACCCCAGAGGGAGAAGAGGAGCCCCTGCAGAAGATGCTCAGGTCTTGTTAAAAATGCCAAGGGGGAGATTGTTAAGGTAATGGCATCCTTGACAAAACCAGCGCAAGAAGTTGCTACAGCATCCCGAGAAGATTGAAGCTGGAGCTTCTTCAAAAGACTGACAAAACAACAACGAGCAAGAAGTTGGTACACCATCCGATGACAGCAGAAGCTATCTGAATACACCAGTTGAGAAGAAGCCAGAAGACAAGCTAGGGATAGCTTGAGATCAGCAGAGTCCTTGAATTGAGATGAATTCTGAAGAAGCTGCTAGAGAAGGAGTCTGAAGACGAGATGAGGATTGCCTAAGATCAGAAGGGTCTTTGGATTTTGTCAAAATGCCAAGGGGGGGATTGTTAATGTATGTGGCATCATTGACAAACTCCTACAAGGTGAACAAGAGTCTGCTACAGCAAACGTGTGAAGACAGCAGCTGATGCAGAGGGTTCCAGAGTGACCAAGCAGAGTGCACAAGGCGTTGCTACAGCAACCTGTGTAGCAGAGAGCTGTAGCACCCTAAATAGCAGATTTCCGCGTGGAGAACAAGCTGCCCAGAATTGAAGAGAAGAGCAACGGAAGCTTTCTAAATGCAATTCGCAGAATCAGCAGCTTGCCGGTCAACTTGGAGCATCGCAACAAGTTGGTAGAGTATCGTGAAGATAGAGGGCAAGATGATGCAGCTGCCCTTGTGCAAATCCAGCCAAAGTGAACAAGCTGCTGCTACAGTCAAAGTTCAGCACAAGTGAACGAGCTAGTGAACAAGGAGCAGCTATAGCAGGAGCTTGTTTAGAAGAGCTGTACCGTCTGTCCGTGCAGCAGCAATCTGTGCTTTGGAATGAAGGCGTGGCAGTTCATCTAAGAGCATCAGGAGAGTTTCTAAGTTGTTGTAGAGAATATTCCAGAGTGGAGATTCCTAGCTGAAGTAGGAGTTTTGGTTTGAATCTCAAATCAAATCTAATCTCCTAGAAATTAGGAAATATTAATGCTGCAAGGGGAACTGCTGTAATCTGATAATGAAGCAGTGGACGCACATATATAAGTGAGACCCTTCAGAGCGATGAACGATGATCGAAGAAGAGAGCGTGAACGAGTACACAAACACAGAATTCTGAGAGAGTATTTTTGGTGTGCGAGGAAATCTTTGATCTTCACCGAGAGCAGAGCGTGAGCGCAGAGCTGAGGTGACAGAAGCAGAGGGCGATCAGAACTTGCAGAGTCTGATCCAAGCTTGATCGGGAAGCCAATTCAGAGCAGTGGTGCTTGTTGGTTGATCAATGAAGGCCGCGGAGGAATTATCGAGTGGAGGGACTCGGGCAATCGATCGAAGGCAAGCTCTTGCTAGTGACAGGAGTTCACTGAGTGAGGGGGAGTATTCCAGAGTGTGCAGCGCTCGTGGAATCGTTCGAACGGCTCAGCGGAAGGCTTTGGAGCGATGCGGACAATTTGTGCATTAGATGTGTGCTACAGCAGATGCTATAGCAACCCAGCAGAACTTGAGTATTGTTTAGAATAGGCTGAGTTTGAGGAGACAGTAGATATTCTAGATAGATATCAGTAGAGGGTGTGCAGACACAAGTCAGAGCCTGTTCTGATTGTGTGCGAGGATCCACCTAAGGTTGAGTAGCATAGGTTGCGTGGGTTGTAACCGTGGGTACTTGGAAACCTTGAGAATAGTGGATTGAGGACTGAGAAGAGTCCTCCCCAGACATAGGCAATTTGGCTGAATTGGGTGAACAACTTGTGTCCTTGATCTTTCCTACTGAAGTAGTTTACTGGTGAACAAGAGTGTGCTGTAGCAACTGCTTGTTCACAAATCAGTTTATTAGAGGCACTGCGAATTTCAAGTAGGAAACTATTTGTCTTCAGAAGCTTTCCGAGTGTATGGTAATTGTCCAATTGCAACGTGCCATAGGGCTACGATTTTTTAATTTACACCAAGATTAAATTCAAATTTTAAATGATCAAATAAGCGAGCAAAGTCAGAATCATTGTGTAGAGTGAACATCAACCCTTATTACCCATTCGCTCTTATCGTCCAAGCGATGCGACCAAAATTGAAAAATCTGCCTCTACGGAGATCGTATCACTCGTATCGACACGTGATACGGGCAATTCACCCAAAATGCAGAAATCAAGGCTTCAAATAGAAAACGAGTATTTTTGAGAGAGGGGATCCAAAAATTAAAAGTCTTGACCTAACCTGGAAAGGGATACTATCAAGGACAATGAGCAGGAAGGAGTGAAGAATTCTTTGTCTCCTTGTTACTTTTTCTTTCCTTATGTTCTTTAAATCAATGCATTCTTGTTATCTTAAAATGAATCGTGAATACTCGTATTATTCCGGGATCTTACGTATCTTAAGTTGTATGAACTTCTTTCATGCAATCTAATATAGACTTTATTTCAAATGATACCTATGTGTTTGATCCTACATCGCTTAATGCCATGTTCTATGCAAATGTGCCGTAAGGATAAGTAGGTTAAGAACCAACATCACCGTATTTAAGGCAACTAACCTGAATTATGTTGGATGTGCCTAATCATAGTAGCTATGTTGGTAGTATATGATTTTATAGGAAAAATTATAATCACTTGTTTGAAAAACATGTTTTCAATGTGTTCTTATCTTAATGAGTAGTTACCAATGTTGATTGAATATTAATGGTTAGGGGCTCGTAGTACAAACAAAAAGTAATAATCTAGGAGTATATGGCTTACTTTGAGAGTATATGATTTGTTCTCATTCATCGCATGATTTGAGTAACTATATACTTTGTTTCATGAATCGAGTGGTGCGCATGGGTGAAGTTTGATTATGAAATATTGATTTTGTTTGCATAATCTTGTTCTCACGTCATACTCACTTGGTTAGTATTTGCAATCCTTTTCTAGATTAGAATAGCTAAATGAAGGCAATATCTTGCATAATATGTACACACATTTGCTCTTTGGATCGACCGTTGGACTTATCAAAGCTATAAATATTGTTTGACTGCAACTTGATCCCTGAAACATAAATTAACATTATAGAGGGTTAAAAATATGTATGTCAGCCCTATCTAACATAAAAGCCTTAAGGCCATTGACTTCAATTTGTCATATGAAATTAGGGCATATCTAGTGCAGTCAAAGGGACTTAAGTGAGCTAATTTAATTTTATTGTCAGCCACAACTCTTGTGGAATTTTAAAATTAATGGCAGGGAATGGAGTCTTATTAATTAAATAGGCGACAATCATCAATGCGTCTCCCTACATTGTGTTTCTAATACCGGAATTTATGAGCATGCACCTAGCACTCTCCAATAATGTCACGTTCATCCACTCATTAGTCACATTCTGCTGAGGGGTGCCATGAATTATGATGTCTTTTAACGCCATGAGTTTTACAAAAGTTATCAAATTTGAAGTTTAAGGTTTGTTTGGCTCTCAACAAGAGCTTTCCAAGAATGAAATGCTCAAAGGCTTCAGTTTTGGACTCCAACCGATTAACCCATACTTTTTTTAATTTGTTGGTCTACTAAAGAACACTATGAACATACTCTAAAGGCTTATCAACAGACAAAGTAGATTTATTAAAAGAATGTGCATTTTTTCTTGAAACACAACTTTCACAACAAAAAAAGAAGTTAATATGCTTATTTTCTATTAGTCCATTCATGAATAAATGATATAACGCTTATTTCCTATGAAACATAAACTAACATGCCGTAATTTTTGTATATTCAATATTATTGTCTACTGCATATGCTACATCCATTTCAGATGTGACAGTCGCTGGTGCTAGACCAGTAATGTCCCAGTTGCGGAATATAGATTTAGTTAGGTTTGATGGTCAGTCTATATCTGGGTGATGTCTAGACAGTGACAAGAAATTAACAAGACAGAAAAATAGATGGACACACAGAATTGGTCACCCGGTTCGGGACAACGTGTCCGTACATCTGGGGGGCTTCCCGAGCCCAGCGGTGAAATAATTCACTAAGCAGAATCAACGAGTACAAGATTTGTAGACTCCCTCTACCCAACCACTACTCTACTCTACAAGAATTATTATTCAAGTCCCCTTGAACGTAGTTCCCACTACTCGACCGCCTCGATTATCTCCCGACAGCCGGTTCACACCCCTCCTCTCGAAAGGCTCAGATTGCGTCTCACACAGTACGATCTAGTTCACCACCAGCAAGATAATCCCGTCGCCTGAATGCGTAGTGTCTTGCCGGATTTCTTCTCAGCTCTGATCACGAATTCTACTCTCTGATATTCTGATCTCTCTCTTAATGAATTCCACAAAATGCAAGTCTACTCCGTATCTCTTTATATAACCATAACAACTTGCCAAAAAGCGGTTAGACGAATATTTCCTTATCTCTTCATTATCTCCTATATTTTAGGAAATATTCTCTAAACCAATATATCACATATATTCTCCTTTGAATATCTCTCTTGATTTCCAAATATCTGTTATCAATCATAACCGATCCTCCTATATATTTGGCCATCAGAATCCCAACAATATATTCAATCTTCGATATTCTTCATTCAAAGTCATTTTACGACTCGCTAGTCACTGACTAGACTGTGAAGCTGTTTTGTCCAAAATATGCCACAAAGACAAACGTACCCTCCGTAGGAACAACAATCTCCCCCTTGGCATTTTTTGGCAAAACCCACCTGAACTCTCTTATCTGAGCAACCGACTAACGACCCCTTCAAATACACTCCCCCTTTTTGTCAACAAAATCGGCAAGGACTCAAAATTAAGCTTCTACGAGTTAGTGGGGGCACAGAGAGACTAGGAGACCAGGAAGACTTCATCTTTTCGTTTTAGCAAAAAGGTGACCTTTCAAGATCTTCCAGAAAAATACCAATCACCTACTGGCCTACAACTAGTCAGCATCTTCATTCATCAGACTCCTCAGAGGCTTCATCATCAACCTCTTCAACACTCTGTTTGGTCTGAGTCGGCAACATCTGAACTTCAGCTTTCTCCTCCTCGATTAACCGGGCCTGCTCGCATAAGATAACATACTTCTTTTCCAGGTATCTCACCATACCTGTGCTGGATGTTTCTGCTCTGCCCGAGAAGACAGTATGCTTTGCCACTACGGGCTTCTTTTTCAACTCTTCAACTGGCAAGTCAACCAGATGCAGACCTTCGAACAGCTTGTGATCCGCTTGTAGATGTAGGAGCGGCTTTGTCAGACGCTCACCTGGCAGTTTCATCTCAGGGATCTGACTCATCACTAGTTCGAAAATAAGAGAGGTAAAACAATGGGTGCTTCACAATGTCGATCTCAACATGACTAGCAATTAGGTCAAACATCAACTGGGCTAAATCTGGTACCTTCCCTCGACCGATTGTATATATCAGCTTTCCAGCTGTCTTTGACACCACATTCCTCACAGCACTTGGCACCCAATTTCTCAAGCTCATGACAAACAAAATAGCATAAGACGAAGTCAGTACCTTTGGTTGAACTTCATTCCAAGATGAAGCTGTTCCTCCAGCCAGTTCAGCAGCTATCTGGTCATAGTCCAGATCCTCATCAATATCCTCATTAGTATCTTGCAACCCAAAATGTTTACTGATCACAAAAGGGTCAATCTTTAACTCTTTTCCTCGCACCCAGACACTTCATACTCTGCACTTCCCTCATTGCCAAAACCTTCTGGCAAATTTCCGATCACTTCTCGGACCAGGTTCTCGCAGTATCTCTTGGGGCGGGTCAGAGTGCCCAGTAGACCAAGCTTTTCCAGCTTCCTCACAATTGATGGAACAATGAACTTGTTCTTACTCAACACCTTTTCTTGAATAATCGACCTTTCTTTTCTGACATCCCATTTATCACTGGCGAACCATACACCTCCTCGAGTGACACCCTTCACAAGATCTTTTCCTTTTCTCTTCTTCTGCACTTTCATAAGAATAGGGCTGGTGATAAGCGGACAAATGACCTTATATTTATCCATAATTTTCCCCTTCTTCTTTATTCCGTTATTTTATAAAGTCAGATGTTTTCTTTGTCTGTTTCAGGTTGAAAATGTGTATTACATGATACGAAGTGGCCCAAAGAAAATCTGGATGAATTCCAGTCGATTGAGATCAAAAGCAACAAAATTGGGCAAGACTGTAGAAGTGGTTCGCCCACCAGCATGGCCGAATCACCTTAGCTGCACGAATCAAATTGACTCGTGGAGAATTTGAGAGATTTGACCGAATCACATGGAGGTTGACCGAATCAAAAAGTGATTCGGCCAAGAGTAATCGATTCGGCCAAGCAGAAGCAGCACTGAGTATATGATACGGCCAAAGTAGAAAGTGATTCGCCCAGGTGCCCGAATCACTTCAGCTCTACAAGGATCATTGACCGAATCAAACAAGGGTTGACCGAATCAAAAAGTGATTCGGCCAGGACAAAGTGATTCGCTCAGCTCGAAACAACACTGAGTAAATGATTCGGACACCCTGTCTGAACCAGTTTTTTGTTGGCTTGTCCGAATCAAGTGATTCGGGCACTGCGGGCAAAATTTGAAAATTTTCAAAAGGTATAAATAGAATGAGATGCAAAATTAGAAGGGTTCTCTTCGAGAATTCAAAACCCTAGGCGATTGGCTCTTGGAGAAGTTGGAGAATTGTCAAGGATTGAAGGAAGAGACACGCAATTGAAGATCCTACATCAACCCTCTACTCATCCACTACTCTTTTGCATCCAATTGGTGAACAATTTCAATTTGAATATCATGTTTTGTTTCAAGCTCACCATGAGTGAGTAGTCCCATTGTAGTTGGGATCCTTATGTTAGGTTTGATTGTAATGCAAGACTTGTCTTTTTATCTATATGAGTGAATTTTGGTTGAAAATTCTTATGCTTGTTCTTCATATCTATTTTGTGCACACCAAGTGTTTGACGAAATACCCAAGTGAGTATGAATTGATAAAACAACTAGGGATGGAATGAGAGTTGAACCTAGGTTGTTTAGAAGATTGAGCATGATTATTTTAGGTTGCGTGTGTGCGCGAGAGTGACATACGCATTCTAGGCTAAATTTTGAGCGACTTTAGTTAACTATCAATAGTCCGAGAGGTTGAGATTGGAAGACTTTAGTTCTACGCGGTTCAATAGAGTGAGAGTTTGAGAACCGTACTATTTAGGTATCTTTCCCATTCTAGAGAAGGAGCGAGAGTTGAATTTAGAATGTGTGATACCTTAGCCTAGAACCATCACTCGAATTTACTCATGATTTAGACAAGTTTTGCGTTGCTAATCGCATGATCTAGGGGTGAAGTAAGATTCCGACTACGCTTTCTCTATTATTTTCTCTTAGACCATATTTCATCTTATCTTTAGTATTCACTAGAGATACCTCACCTAGAAAAAAAACCTCCTTTATTTAGTAGACTTGCATTAGGCATTATTAGCTAGTTTTAGATTAATCTAGGCTTTTCTCTTGGGTTCGACTCGAGGTCACTCGGATAATAAATATTATTTGAACACCGTGATTGGACTAGTATTTATACTACCGCTACAACCACAACGTTTCAACTGGGGAATGATTTTTTTGGCTCTTCTGGTGCTTCAGTAGGAACTGGTTTGTCAGACTTCTTTTCCTTAGGAACAGTCAGCTTCCTCTTCTTCAGTGGATCAGCAACTGTACCAGACTTTTTAGCTGGGGATTTTGCTGTCTTTCTGCTAGCAATTGCCTGGCTGGGCTATCCTTTCTGTAGAAACTCATGAATTGATCTCTGACTTTTCTTTGAACTTCCTTCTTCTGTCACCTTCCTCTTTCTTGTGGCAAGCGGAACCTTGTCACTCGACTGATCACTCAACTCTTCCTCCAAAGCCACATCTGCCTCAGTAAAACCACCAGCAACCGACTGTACAACCTTCTTGACCACTGTTTCTATATCAGTCTCTTCACCAGCCTCTGTCTGGGCAGTCTCTACACCCTCAGAAAACATCTCAGGCTGCTCAGTCTCTTCTGATTCAGAGCCATCGGAGGGTAACTCCACATTCGCTTCACCAGCAGCCTCCGATTCATGAACCTCTTCTTCCGGTTCAGCCTTGGAATCATCATTGGAACAACCTCCTTCCGATTGACCCTTTTCTTTTTCAACTTCTTCTATCATTCTTTTCGCTAACAACTCCCTTTTAGCTTTAAGCGCCGCCTCCTCTTTATCTAACTCGGCCAATAGCTTCTGCTTTTCTTCCCAGACTGCTGTCTTCTTCGCGGCTAGGGCAGTCTCCGTGATGGAGGGATCTACCGAGGCGCCAGCTGATTCTCCCTTCGCCGCCTTTTTCACAACTATACCACCAACCTTCTTCCTCGCCGTTGTTTTCGTCCTCCCCGGCAATTTCACAGCATCAGAATTAGGTAAATCAACAGAAACAGCTGGCGGTACCTGATCGGGCTTCTAGATTGCTGCTGAGGGTTCACCGGCAACGGCCTTGCCTTTCACTGCCTTAGCCACTCGCTCCTTCTTGATTGCGATGGGGGACTGAGCTTGGGCCGCGGACTTTTTCATCTTAGCACGAAAGGAAATCGCGGAGACAAAAAGCAATCTTCTTTAGAGATTAGGGCTTTTTGAGAATTATAGTAGGATGTTTTTCACCATTCCAGCACCTTCCTATTTACGAGAGAAACAACATGGAGCCCAACGGTCAAAAATTTAATAATTGACGAAAAAACAAACTGCTGCAAACTAGCCGTTAGATTTGAAATTGACTAGCCGTTAAGACTAGCCAACTAGACCCTGTCCAGGAAACTAATGCTCCACTCTAGCCAATAGCTGGCCTGGAACAAGGTAATGCTAGAAAGTGACTAGTTAATCACACACAGACCCAAGGAGGATCTGAGTGCCTCAACTGATTGTACCCCAACGCTTTAGTAAATATGTCTGCAAGCTGCTTCTCTGTAGTCACGTACTCCAATGTAATACTTTCTTCTCCACTAGTTCTCTGATAAAATGGTGCCTTATCTCAATGTGCTTTGTTCTAGAGTGCTGAATCGGATTCTTGGATATGTTGATCGCACTCTGATTGTCACAATACAACATCATCTCCCCCTGGCTCATGCCATACTCCTTCAACATTTATTTCATCCATAACATTTGAGCAGCACTTGAACCAACCGCAATATATTCTGCCTCGGCCGTAGATAGGGAAATACTGTTCTGTTTCTTACTGAACCAAGATACAAGGTTGTTCCCCAGAAAGAAACAACCACCTGAAGTGCTTTTTCGGTCCTCTGAATTTCCGGCCCAATCAGCGTCACAGTAACCAACAAGCTGACTACTGCTGTCTCTGGTGTACCACAAGCCATACTCTGATGTGCCACTGATGTATCTGATAATCCTCTTCGTATTCATAAGGTGACTCTCCTTAGGATCAGCTTGGAATCTCGCACAAACACCTGTTGCATAGCTAATGTCTGGTTTGCTCGCAGTTAGATACAACAAACTCCCAATCATACTTCTGTACAAGGTCTGGTCTACACTGATACCAGATTCATCCTTGATCATCCGAACATTTGTTGCAGCAGGGGTTTGTTTGTGGCTGGCATTCTCCAAACCGAATCTCTTCACCAGATTCTTTGCATACTTACTTTGAGATATAAAAATTCCATCCTTCATCTGTTTCACTTGCAATCCAAGAAAGTAACTCAGCTCACCAACCATACTCATTTGGAACTCATTCTTCATCTGGTTCACAAACTGATCAGCAAATGACTGGGAACTGGATCCGAACACGATATCATCCACATAAATCTGAGCAATTACAAACTCATTTCCGTTTTTCTTCACAAAAAGGGTCGTATCAACTCCCCTTCGCACATAGCCATGGTTGATTAAAAAGTCAGTTAAACGCTCATACCATGCTCTGGGTGCTTGCTTTAGCCCATAGAGAGCCTTTTTGAGTTTGTAGACGTGATCTGGATAGTGAGGATCCTCGAATCCTTTTGGTTGTGAAACAAATACTTCCTCTTTAAGTAGACCATTCAAGAATGCACTCTTGACATCCATCTGATATAGTTTGAAGTTCAAGTGGCATGCCAAGGCAAGGAGGAGTCGTATAGCTTCAAGGCGAGCAACTGGTGCGAAGGTTTCATCATAATCGATCCCTTCTACCTGAGTATATCCTTGCGCAACCAGTCTGGCCTTGTTTCTGGTAATATTTCCTTGCTCATCAGATTTGTTCTTAAAGATCCACTTCGTGCCTATAACATTGACTAGCTTCGGTCTAGGCACAAGATCCCAAACTTGATTTCTTTCGAACTCCGCGAGTTCTTCCTGCATAGCACTTACCCAGTGTTCATCCAGAAGAGCCTCCTTCACATTCTTCCGCTCAGTAGTCGAAAGGAAACACGCTCCATACAGAAGTTCATTGAAATCTATCTTCTTTTTCCTCGTTTGCATTCCCTCCGTAATATCTCCAATAACATTCTCCTGGAGATGGTGTTTCTGAACTCTCCTGGAGGGTTGCAGAATAGGAACATCTTGCTGCACTGGTTCTTCTCCTGAGTTATCCTCCAGCTGACACTCATGTGACTGGGGAATATCTGGCGATTGACCAGATGGTGCCTTATCAAAAATCAGTATCTCATCAGAGTCATCACTCGGCTTTTCAGTCTCCTCATCCTTCACCACCACGTTTATTGATTCCATCACTATTCTGGTCCTTTTATTATAGACTCTGAAAGCTCAGCTATTCATTGAATATCCCAAGAATAATCCTTCATCACTCCGCGCATCGAGCTTTTGATTATATTCCCTGTCTTTCAGAATATAGCAAGGGGAACCAAATATATGAAAGTATTTGACTGATGGTTTCTTACCCTTCCATATCTCATAGCTTGTCTTTAGGGTTCCAGGTCTGATGTGCACTCGATTGATGATGTAGCACGAGGTGTTCATTGCTTCTGCCCAGAATGTCATAGGTATATCTTTCCCATGCAATAGCACTCTGGTCATCTCCTGGATTGTTCTGTTCTTTCGTTCGGCTACACCGTTTTGCTGGGGAGTGACTGGTGAGGATACTTGATGATGAATTCACAACGCACCACAGAATTCCGACATCTCCTTGTTGATGAACTCACCACCATTATCACTTCGTATAGATTTCAGTCTCTCCTCTTTCTCCAACTCCAGCTTCGTCACAAGTCCAATAATAGATTTTGCCGCATCTGACTTCTCTCTCAAAAAAATTGTCCAGTAGAATCTTGAGAAGTCATCCACACAGACTAAGACATACTGCTTTCCTCCAATACTTTGTGTCTGCATAGGGCCCATCAAATCCAAGTGCATCAGCTCTAGGTTTCTGCCGGTAGCAATCTGGTCAGTAGCTTTGTGACTCGCCTTTACTTGTTTCCCAACCTGACAATCCCCACAAATAAGATCCTGACATCCTCCGAGGTTAGGGATTCCTCTCACTAGCTCATGACTGGAAACTTGCTTGAGAGTCTTGAAGTTCACGTGTCCCATCCGCTTGTGCCATAGAAGCAACTCATCTTATCTACTCAGCAAACATGTTGAACTCCCACTTTCTTTGTTCCCATCAATTTGGTGGCAGTTATTTGTAGCTCTCTGACCAGTCATCACCTGGTTACCATCTCTGTCAGTCACAATACAGGCACCCTGAGTGAACTGCACCTGCATGTTATCATCGCACAGCTGGCTGATACTCAACAGATTGGCTTGTAACCCCTAAACCAACAGAACTTTCTCCAATCTAGGTATTCCGGGCACCTCCAATCTTCCTTCTCCAACCACCTTTCCTTTTGCACCATCACCGTACATCACACTTCCTTCCCTAGTCGGCTTAATATGAGTCAAGTATCTGGCATTCCCGGTCATGTGTGCAGAGCATCCGCTATCAAAGTACCATTTGTTCTTTTCCAGATGCCCAGTAGAATGATAAGCAACAGATGCTACAGTTCCTCCTTTAGGTCTCCAAACTTTGGCAGGGGGCCTGGATTCCCTGTTTCTCCAAACACCTCGTAAGTTTAAATGTGTATTTACACAGCAAATCAGAACACTTACGTTGTATGTGACCAGCTCTACTACAGTAGTAGCATCTCCTTGGATCCTTTCTCTGAGTGTTAGATCTCTGATCATTCTTTCTCCGTGGATCTACAGCCTTCTGTCTGGTGGGAATCTGGAAATCTGGTAGAGTGGCTCGGTGACACTTGTTCACATCTCCTCCACAAGGTCCACTGTACCCAATACCAAGTTTTCCTTTCCCACTGCTCTGTCCCTCCAATATAGTATTAAGACGGTCTATTCCATAGTTCATCATGTTCATATACTTCTGCATTCTGCTCAACTCTGACTTTGTAGCGCTGTGGTTATCCTTCTCATCTTTCAGTTTCTTTTCAGCGAAGTCAAGATTCATCTTGCATTGCTCCAGTTCTGAACGACTCAAGGTTAGTTCCAGCTGAATCTGCTCCTTCTCTGCTTTCAGACTAGTCACTGTCTGGATAAGGGCTCCATTTTCATTTAGAGCACCTTCCCACTCAACATACATCAATTTGAACTGTCTCTTTAACCCTTCTTCGGATAAGTCCACCTCAATGTCATCACAGTTCACATCATCATCAACTTTCGGCTAGCCCAAGTCAGTAAGATCCTCTGTGACAACAGTTAATGCCACAACCTTTCCTTCCCCATCTGAGTCAGAGTCACTCCATGTCGCCAAAAAGGATTACTTTTTCTTTTTCTTTAGGGTATTAGCACATTCAGACTGGATGTGCCCGTATCCTTCACACTCACGGCACTGAATTTTCTTCCTTAGATCAGCTCTCTGATCTTTCTCATCCTCAGATTCCTTGTTCTTTCTCACATTCTGATCTCGTTGATTTTGTGGGTAGAATTTGTTGTCTGGTTTACGTCTGGGAAATGACTTGTTCATCTGCAGGAATCTACCAAACTGTTTAGCCAGGAAAACAAACTCATCTTCCTCCTCTTTATCAGAATCAGATTCTACAGCAACCTCAGCTTTTAGTCCCACACTCCGTGGTTTCTTCTCTGTCTCAAGAGTGTTAAGCTTCATTTCGAACGTTCTAAGGGAACCCATCAGAACCTCCATCGATGGACTAGTCACGTCCTGGGCTTCCTCAATCTCTGTAACTTTCATCTCAAATCTGGGGGGCAGCGATCTCAGAACCTTTCTCACCAAATCTTCATTGTTCATGAGTTTCCCGAGAGAGGCAGACTCATTCACAATGTCCATCAGCCTATTATTGAACTCAACAATTGTCTCATTCTCCTGCATCCTCAGAGACTCAAATCTGGAAGTTACCATTTGAAATCTAGAAATTTTAACCTTCTCCGTACCTTCATAAGTAGTTTGCAGAATGTCCCAAGCAGTCTTGGCGGCTTCTGCGGTGGAAATCAACCTGAAGTTGTTCTCATCCACGGCTAAGAATATAGCATCAAGGCACGAGAATTTGCTGTGCTGGCCTTCTTCTCTTCTCATTCCACAAAGCCTCAACTTTCTTCTTAGGTTGGCCAGTCATATCCACGATCATCGGATGTGTCCACTTTTTCCCCACTGAGGCCCACGCATTCTCATCCAGAGATTTGATAAACGCTCTCATTCGTGCCTTCCAATATCCATAATTATGTCCTTCAAGGAGAGGAGGACGTCCAACACTGTGACCCTCCTTCATACTCATTGCAATACCGCACGATCGTCTCCTGTATATTGGAGTGCGGCTCTGATACCACTTGAAAGTCGCTGGTGCTAGACCAGTAATGTCCCGGTTGCGGAATATAGATTTAGTTAGGTTTGATGGTCAGTCTATATCTGGGTGATGTCTAGATAGTGACAAGAAATTAACAAGACAGAAAAATAGATGGACACACAGAATTGGTCACCCGGTTCGGGACAACGTGTCCGTACATCCGGGGGGCTTCCCGAGCCCAGCGATGAAATAATTCACTAAGTAGAATCAACGAGTACAGGGTTTGTAGACTCCCTCTACCCAACCACTACTCTACTCTACAAGAATTATTATTCAAGTCCCCTTGAACGTAGTTCCCACTACTCGACCACCTCGACTATCTCCTGACAGCCGGTTCACACCTCTCCTCCGGAAAGGCTCAGATTGCGTCTCACACAGTACGATCTAGTTCACCACCAGCAAGATAATCCTGTCGCCTGAATGCGTAGTGTCTTATCGGATTTCTTCTCAGCTCTGATCACGAATTCTACTCTCTGGTATTCTGATCTCTCTCTTAATGAATTCCACAAAATGCAAGTCTACTATGTATCTCTTTATATAGCCATAACAACTTGCCAAAAAGCGGTTAGACGAATATTTCCTTATCTCTTCATTATCTCCTATATTTTAGGAAATATTCTCTAAACCAATATATCACATATATTCTCTTTTGAATATCTCTCTTGATTTCCAAATATCTGTTATCAATCATAACCGATCCTCCTATATATTTGGCCATCAGAATCCCAACAATATATTCAATCTTCGATATTCTTCATTCAAAGTCGGTTTACGACTCGCTAGTCACTGACTAGACTGTGAAGCTGTTTTGTCCAAAATATGCCACAAAGACAAACGTACCCTCCGTACGAACAACAAGATGATGTCATAACTTAATACAACCCTCTCCGTTTATTACTTCTTATCAAATTTGACTCATTCCTAGATAGCTCCCTTATTCCATTTCTAAAACTTATTTAATAGCCTAACTCTTCATAAACACATTCAAACAAGAGGTTTCTCCAAAAGTTAGGTACCCACCTAACTTTTTAGAGAAGCCTCATTTTTCCATCAAACATTTTTAAAGGGACAACTCCTATTCTTTTAGTTTGTTAGGTGGTCTGGTCTCCCAATTTGACATCACCATCCTCTCAAAGGTCCATTCCTATGGATAGTAGCATGCATTGTACAACCTGAATCTAAGATCCATAAATTCGCATCATTTGAACAAGCAACAACAAGTAATTCATTGTCATACTCAGATCCAGACTCACGCATATTTGAGAATTCAGTTTTATTTTCCTTAAGGTACTTGTTTTATTGCTTTAAATATCTTTTTTTTCTTATGAAAATTGGTCGGAAGTGTCTTAACTTGTAATAAAAATATTTATTTGTACTCTTATTTTTCTCAAACTATTTTGGTGCATGTTCGGATTTATTAAACCTCACAGGTTTGTAGTTATTCATGTTTTATCCTTAAATAATATGACTTCATTTTTAGGGTCACTGTCAGGTTTATTTATCTTTTTAAATTTTATTAAGGACTTATTCTTCTGAATAATGGCTTCTTTGATTTTTTTTCTAGGGTAAGTTCATCCCTACCAAATTGAATTACATCCTTTAAAGTGTCAAATTGAATAGTTAGGGAATTTTAGTAAGTTTATAGCTTGGTGATCTTCTTTAGTATATCTCCACATCTCTTTAAAAAGTATGTCATTCTAAGAAAATTATCTAGATTTTCTTGAATTGTTAAAGACACGTTCATTTGAAAGTTAAAGCAACTACTCAAGAGGGAGATCGTATTTGATAGAGATTTGGCCAAATAAATGTCATCTTATGCTTCCCACAAATCTTTGGGATTATTAATGTTAACAACTTGGCTAGCAACATTATCTGTAAGCCTAATCATGAATTATGAGTGGGCTAACTCTCTCATTTCTCTTTTAGCATTTTCTGAGGTTGAGACAATCCAATCCT